>JAOPSE010000005.1:20343749-20943749 GCA_029449295.1 Zea luxurians | reverse complement strand
GTTCCCAAGTCAATTGTAATCAAGGCAAGAGACGCCAATTGTGTGGTGGTCCTTGTGGAGACTAAGTGTCCCAATTGATTGAGAAGAGAAGCTCACTCGGTCTAAGTGACCGTTTGAGAGAGGGAAAGGGTTGAAAGAGACCCGGTCTTTGTGACCACCTCAACGGGGAGTAGGTTTGCAAGAACCGAACCTCGGTAAAACAAATCATCGTGTCACACTCTTCATTTGCTTGTGATTTGTTTTCGCCCTCTCTTTTGGACTCGATTTTCTTTCTAACGCTAACCACGGCCTGTAGTGTGTGCTTAAGTTTATAATTTTCAAATTCCGCATATTCACCCCCCCTCTATGCGACTTTCACCCCGCCGTCGCTTGCCCTCTAGATCGGGGAGCCGCCGCCACCTACATAAGAACCGCCGCCACTGCGCGTACGGGTTAGGGAGCCGCGGCCATCATAGCCACCGGACGGGGGTCCGCCGCCACGTGCGCTCTTGGGCAACCGCCACCGTCGCACACGCCTAGGTGGGCGCCGTCGCTAATGAATCAGAATAGGTTGTGAAAACTGAACCCTAGCATTTTGGGTCTTCTTTTATAGACGTCCGGACCTGTTCTATGTTGACTAGATTACACCGTCTGACCCAGACATACTCTAGTTATTAGGAGCTCAGAGCTCATAATATATATATATATTCCATTTATTATTATTTTTTTAAAATAAGCCGGTGGAGATCCAAGCGGGATGGAAGAGAGAGTGCGAATGAATGAATATTAAAAACCAGCTTTTAATGCACTCGCTCGCTGCTGCCTGTTGTTGCCGGAGCGACAGACGAAGAGAAAAGGTTTATTATTATATCACGATATGCATATTTTTAAACTAGTTTTGGTTGCAGCATTGCACTTGATGGGCAAAAAGGATATATATATATATATATATATATATATATATATATATATATATATATATATATATATATATATATAGGGAAGAGGTAATGGAAGTCCTGGGCTTCCTCTACTAATGGAAGCCCCAGCCAGGACGCGGTCGATCCAGCACCCGCTTGCTTGCGTCAGCCATGCAGTCGACAGCCAAGAATCCAGGACGATAAGCGTAAGGCAATATACGAATGCATATATATATATGGATAAAGATGCGTAAACCATGCATAAAAGAATCTTTTGACTCCCGAATCACGTGGAAAGAATATGACACTGTGGACAGCATTTATGACTGCATAATGACATGTACTTGACAGCATAAATCATGCAGTATGTGGTTCTGGTTCTGGCTCGGGCGGATTCCAGTGTAAACCGTGAGCTAAAACAGCGTAAATGAGTACAAAATTTAGCGTAAATCCTATATCTGTTTTGTAACAGCAAACGAGATACGGCGTGAAAATCACGTGCAGCCGATCGTGCGCGGGTCCTGGCTTGGGCCGATTCCAGCATAAACCGTGAGCTAAAACAACGTAAATGAGTACGAAATTTAGCGTAAATCCTATATCTGTTTTGTAACAGCAAAAGGAGCCCAAAATTACGGCGTGAAAATCGCGTGCAGTCGATCGTGCGCGGGTTCTGGCTCGGGCAGATTCCAGCGTAAAACGTGAGCTAAAACAGCGTAAATGAATACGAAATTTAGCGTAAATCCTATATCTATTTTGTAACAGCAAACGGGGCCCAAAATTACGGCGTGAAAATCGCGTGCAGCCGATCGTGCTAGGGTTCTGGCTCGGGTGGATTTAATCATAAAACGTGAACCGAAATAGCGTAAATGAATACGAAATTTACGTAAATTATAGACCTGTTTCGTAACAGCGAATGGGGCCCAAAAATTATGGCGTGAAAATTGCGCACGTTCGATCGTGCACGGATTCTGGCTCGGTCAAATTTCAGCGTAAAACGTGAACCAAAACAGCGTAAATGGGTACAAATTTTAGCGTACATCATCAATTTATTTCGTAACGACAAATAGGGCCTAAATTACGGGTGGCGCGGGTCAAACTCCTCCAGGCAGCGGGATGATGCGGGTGGGCACGTTCTCCGACGACATGATGACGACGAGGATGTCCCTGAGCGCCGCTGACTCCTTGACGCGCTTGAGCAGCTCGTACCCAGTCATCCCAGGCACCACCGCCTTCCTGCTGTTGTTGGCCTTTGGCGCAGGGGACGACGCCACAGACGCTGGAGCGGCAGCGGTGGTGGCCATCGCAGAGACGGACGGGACAAACGCCGTTGCCATCGGGCCTAGGGTGCGCTGCCGCCGTCCGTCCGCTTCGAGAACGTCGTCGCCTCTTGCGCGCCTGCCTCAGGAGCATCGCTGTCGCTCATTCCTGGTGGAGCACCGCCGTCGTCGCCTGCCTCGGGGCGGCACCGCTGCTTGCCCTTAGGATCACTGGCGCTCGCACGTCCGAGGGAACCGCCGCCGCCACTAAACCTAATCCCTGGCGGCGTGGGGGTGTTTTTATAGTGGCGGGGTGGGATTGGATAACTGCGAGCGCGTGGGGATCGTGGGCCCTATGCACGTAATATGCGGGACGAAATCTACTCGATGGCCCATAGATTTGCATAAATTGTTACACACATCAGCATAACTCGTATTATAATTTGTCGTAAGCAGTTAGGTATAATAAGCCAAAAAGGGTCTGGTGCAGTCTGCGCACCTGGTCGGTGGGTGGTCGGGGCTTCCAATAGTTATATAGAGCCCAGGGCTCTAAATACTATAACTATATATATATACACTGCTATATTAAGACTGCAAGAGGTAGTCTGCCTCCCCTTGTTCTGCCTTCTGTTAATCTAGACCGTCCGTCCAATGGCTGATACCCGGACCGTCCATCCTATGGCCCCTACCTCACCCGCATGCATCGCCCCCATATTCCCCTCGGTCGTCTCCCCCTCTAGAACACGGACAGCGCGACGCACGGTGGGGACGGCTTCTTGATGCCGGTGAGCATGGGCCCAACGAGGAGGTCGAGCTGGCCGTAGAAGTTCCACGACGATGGCCCGCCGCGCGCGCTCGGCCTTGTACTTCTTGAGCATGTCGACGGGTTCTTGCACTGGATGTCGGTGCGTGGCGGGCAGCGACGCGTGGAGGCCCCAGGACGAGAGTTGAGGGCGACCTCCCGCCACTGCGGCTGGCGGAGGCTCCCGCGGTTGAGGTCGAGTTAGCGCGAGCCCCAGGCATCGACGAGCGCGGCCGTCTTGCCCTCGCTCCTGCAGTCCTCCCGGTACGGCAGGTTCGGGTTTGGCGGCAGCAACTTCCTGTCCATTGCTCCTCCTCCTAGATCTCTCCGTGTCACGACGACAACGACGACGACCTAGCCTCCTCTCGTTTGTGCGTAGAGACGAAGGAACAGATGGACGGGTGAATAGATGTGGGGGCGGCGGTGGAGGAGACGAGGCGGGGGGTGGGGAATAGAAGATGGGAGAGGGGGTGGTCGGCGAGGGGGGAGGATTCAGGCCGTGGGCCATGACGACCGCGACGTGGCACATGGAGAAGCGGTGCAGATGCATGGTTGTTGTTTCGATCCTCCCGTCGGTCGGGGCAGGTTTGACCGGGACACCAAGCCAGCGAGGGATTACTGGATTAGCGGCTCCCTTGCGCAGGCACATGCCCCCATCGTCCCCGCGTGCACAATTGCAGTCACACCCTTGGAGCTGGGTGCCCCAAACTGCACACCCAACCCCTACCCTTTCATCCTCACCGTGAATCGACGGCGACATGGGCGCCATGATCGTGCGCACGGAGGGGTGCAAATCCTGCTTCTTCTCCTACCATGGTCAGTGACGTCGGATCTGGTAGTTTCTAGGTCCACCCGTGATTGTATATCCTACCATGGTGCTTCCCTTTATTTTTTAAATCCTACTGATTCTGGTCATAATTATGTTTTTTGTGAGGTGGTGGAGGATTTCTGTGGAAAAGCCAAACTTCCTGTTGATGGAGATGGCAGTGACTGGTTGTCATTCCAACTTAGTGATGTTAAGGTTCTTGTGAATGAAATTACTTCTGTTCGATCCAAAAGGATATTGCATGAGGTTCCTATGGATATAGTTACAAGGTTATTGGATGTTCTCAAGGTTTGTCGATAGATGTGAAGGAAAATGTGAGTTACTTACCATGTCATAGTAGTTTACATTTTCAAATTTTCATTTAGTTTTATCTTATTTTGTTTTAGAACCATTTAGCAAATTTCTTTCATGTTATAACTTAGCAACTAACAAGTGATTGGATACGTTCAGTCTAATGTCATTGATGCTAAACCTTTAGGTTTTCTCTGCTTTGGAGTCTAGTCATACTGCCATGGCAATTATGACCCACCATGATAACAAACAACTAGCCAACAGGAACATGCGTGGTCCGTGGCCCCCTCCAAGTGGCCACAGGCTCCCTCGACGTTGCGCCAGGCAGTTGGGGGAATGGGTTCTTCGCCGATGTCGCAGGTGCCTGCCACATGTGATTCATTTGATGCTGCTATTGCTTCGTTGATTGCCCATCAGCAACCAAGTAACCAACCAAAGGTATTAAATCCACCCCTTTAGGAAGCCGAGGAAACTTGCCATACATTTCCTTTCCAGAATCAAACTTCACATGCATCAAGTTCAGTCCCGGGCAACAGCATTGCTGCTATGACCTCATTAGTCTCGTGTGCAATTCTAGAAACTGGCATAGATGATCAGGTACACTTGCTCTTGTAATCTTTTGTCTCAGTACAAACATTTCTTGCTGCTTATGAGCTTTTTGTTTCTGCAGCAATGTGCTACTAATGGTTGGAAAGCAGAACTTGATATACTCTTTTGTAATGTCCAAAAGGTACCGCTTAGTCTACATTATCATGATATACTTGAAAGAGAAATGTGCCCTTAGTCCATTTCTATAATTGTTTTGGTGATTAAGTGTCCAACACAAATGTTTTGAACTCTTATGTGCTAAACAAGCAAAAGGTGCAAATCAAAGACAAGGTATGTTTCTAGACTTAGTGAATTGTTTCTGAGTACTAACATGGTTATCTAAGTGCTAGAAACAGTGCCAAGGAGAGAAGAAATGGATTGGAAAAGAGTTGGCTCTCTAGCTTGGCCTGGCACACCGGACTGTCCAGTGGTGCACCGGACAGTGTCCGGTGGTGCAGGCGAACCTCCCGTGAACTACCTACTCTCGAGAATCGACGGAGTCGTACGGCTATAATTCACCGGACTGTCCGGTGGTACACAGGACTGTCCAGTGAGTCATCCGCGGCGAATTCATTGCTCTCGGGAAAAGGAACGGGGCAACGTGGCTATAATTCACTGGACTGTCCGGTGGTGCACCGGACTATCCGGTGAGCCAACGGCGCCCGTGCCAACGGTCGTCCGTGCGATCAACGTGCGACACGTGGCTGCTCCAACGGACTGTCCGGTGTGCACTGGACAGTGTCCGGTGCGCCATCTGACCCATGGGAGCAACGGTCGACTGTTCCCGATTTGGAAGGAAATCGCGTACCGGACAAGCTACAGTGGCTATCCGGTGGCGCACCGGACTGTCCGGCGCGCCACTCGACAGAAGGCAAGGATAGCCTTCCATGATGATCTCCAATAGCTCCTAGCTGCCTTGGGGCTATAAAAGGGACCCCTAGGCGCATGGAGTAGGACACCAAGCACTCTCTAAGCATACTAAGACATCCAGACTTCGCTCCCACGCTTTTGATTCATCGTGTTAGTGATTTGAGCTTCATTCGAGTTGTGAACTCCCTGTGTTGTCCTGTGAGCTCAAGTCTTCACTTGTGTGCGTGGTTGTGCTGCGTATTTGAGTCTTGTGTGTGTTGCTCTCCTAACCTTACTCTCGTGCTTTCTTTGTGATCTCTATTGTAAGGGCGAGAGGCTCCAACTTATGGAGATTCATCGCAAACGAGAAGAGTACTCTAAGATAAAACACTATGGTATTCAAGTTGATCATTGGATCGCTTGAAAGGGGTTGAGTGCAACCCTCGTCCATTGGGACACCACAACGTGGAAGTAGGCAAGTGTTACTTGGCCAAACCACGGGATAAAAATCGCGTGTCTCGTGTGTTGCTTCTTGTGATTGCTTTGTTCGCACGAGCGTGTTCCATAGCCACTTGATTACTCTAACTCCTTAACAATCAAGTTTGTGGCTATTTAGTGTTTAATTTTACAGGATCACCTATTCACACCCCTCTAGGTGCTCTCAGTTGGTATCGGAGCCGTACTCTTCACTTAAGGGACTAACCGCCCGAAGAGATAGATCCTAAGGGTAAGGGGATGGTGATTAACGACAAGGACAAGGAGTCCCTCCTCAACGAGCCAAGAGACGACAAGCCTACCGACTCAGGCTCAAGTCACAAGAAGAGGGACGGGAAGAAGAAGAGACGCATCAAGAAGATCATCTACTACGACAGCGATGCATCTTCTTCTTCACCAAGGGACAACACATCAAGAAAACAGTTAATCAAAACTATTCATTTGATTATTCCCGCATTCCGTTCAATTCAAATGATCACTTGCTATTAATTCCACTTGGGAAACCTCCACACTTTGATGGAGAAGACTACTCTTTCTGGAGTCATAAAATGCGTAGTCATTTATTTTCCCTCCATCCTAGTATCTAGGAGATTGTCGAAAACGGAATGCATTTTGATAGTACTGACAATCCCGTTTTCATAAATGAGCAAATTCACAAAAATGCCCAAGCTACTACTGTCTTGCTAGCTTCACTTTGCAGGGATGAATATAATAAGGTGAGTGGCTTGGACAACGCCAAGCAAATCTAGGACACCCTCAAGATATCTCATGAGGGAAACGATGACACTATGATCACAAGATGGAACTAGTGGAAGGCGAGCTGGGGAGGTTCGCGATGATCAGGGGAGAGGAGCCAACACAAACCTACAACAGGCTCAAGACCCTGGTCAACAAGATACGAAGCTACGGAAGCACAAGATGGATGGATCATGATGTCGTCCGACTCATGCTAAGGTCTTTTACTGTAATTGACCCCCATCTTGTCAATCTTATTCGTGAGAATCCCAGATACACCAAAATGACACCTGAGGAGATCCTCGGAAAATTCGTAAGCGGGCACATGATGGTGAAGGAGGCTCGATACGTGGACGATGCTCTAAACGGTCCACTACCCATCTACGAGCCACAACCCGTTGCTCTCAAGGCAACTAGCAGCAAGGAGACGCTACCAAGCAAGTTAGCACAAGTGGAGGTTGCTGGGCTAAATGAAGATGAGATGGCACTTATCATCAAGCGCTTCAAGACCGCACTCAAAAGACGCAAGGAGTACCCCAACAGGAATAAAACAAGGGGAAAACACTCCTGCTTCAAATGCGGTAAGACTGGTCACTTTATTGCTCAATGTCCCGATAATGATAATGACTTGGGACAATTAAAGAGCGGGAAGAAGGAGAAAAAGAAGAACTACAGGAAGGCAAAGGGCGAGGCACACCTTGGAAAGGAATGGGACTCGGACTGCTCCTCTTCCGACTCCGACGACGAAGGACTTGCTGCCTTGCCTTCGACAAATCCTCACTCTTTCCCAACGAACGCCATACATGTCTTATGGCCAAGGAGAAAAAGGTATGTATTCACGACACACCCAAGTACACTTCATCTAGTGATGAAGAATATTCCGATGATGAAATAGACTACATTGATCTGTTTAAAGGACTAGATAGAGCCAAGGTAGACCAAATTAATGAATTGATTGATGCTCTAAATGAAAAGGATAAATTGCTAGAAAAGCAAGAGGACATTTTGTATGAGGAACATGACAAATTTGTTAGTGTGCAAAAGTCTCTTGCTTTAGAAACTAAGAGAAATGAAATATTATCTTCTGAGTTATCTGCTTGCCATGAATCTATCTCTAGTTTAAAAAGTTGATGAATTAAATGCTAAGCTAGAGGAAGCAAATGAAACTAGATCATGTGTTGAGCATGTCATTATTTGTAATAGATGTAAGGACTTTGATGTTGATGCCTGTAATGAACATCTTACTTCTATTGCTCAACTAAATGATGAGGTAGCAAGTCTTAATGCTCAACTTAAGACTTGCAAGGTTGATTTTGATAAACTAAAATTTTCTTGGGATGCCTACATTGTTGGTAGACACCCCTCAATTAAGGATGGACTTGGTTTTCGAAAGGAAACCAAGAACTTAACAAGCCAAGGGACTCCAGTTCTCAACAAGGAGAAAGGGAAGGCCCCTATGGCTAGTAGTCCTCAAAGGAACCATGCATTTATTTATGATAGGAAAGTTACTAGTCGTTCTCATTACAATAAGAGTTATAATCATGCTACTCATAATTCACATGCTATGTTTGCCTCTAGTTCTACTTTTGTTCATGGTAGAAGTAGGCCTAGGAGAAATCATGATGTGTCTCCTGTGCCTAGGAAAATGTGTAATGAACCCACTACTATTTTTCATGCTTGCAACACTTCTTTTGTTCTTTCATGTAAGAATGCAAAAGTAGTTGCCAGAAAGTTGGGATCTAAATGCAAGGGAGACAAAACTTGCATATGGGTTCCAAAAACTATTTTGACTAATCTTGTAGGACCCAACAAGAGTTGGGTACCTAAAACCCAAGCTTAAATTCCTTGCAGGTTTATGCATCCGGGGGCTCTAGCTGGATAATCGACAGCGAATGCACAAACCACATGATGGGGGAGAAGAAGATGTTCACCTCCTACATCAAGAACAAGGATTCCTAGGAGACGATCATCTTTGGAGATGGAAACCAAGGCAAGGTCAAAGGCTTGGGCAAGATAGCCATCACTAATGAGCACTCCATATCGAATGTATTTCTAGTAGAGTCGCTTGGGTACAACCTTATGTCTGTAAGTCAATTGTGTCACATGGGTTACAATTGTCTTTTTACAAACATTGATGTATCTGTCTTTAGAAGGAGTGATGGTTCATTAGCTTTTAAGGGTGTTTTAGACGGCAAACTCTACTTAGTTGATTTTTTGAAAGAGGAGGCCGATCTAGATGCATGCTTAATAGCTAAGACTAGTATGGGCTGGCTTTGGGATCACCGTCTAGCACATGTTGGGATGAAGAACCTTCATAAACTTCTAAATGGAGAACATGTGTTAGGACTAACCAATGTTTGTTTCGAGAAAAACAGACCTTGTGCAGCATGTCAGGCAGGGAAACAGGTGGGAAGCACTCATCACAACAAGAATGTGATGACAACATCAAGACCATTGGAGCTTCTTCACATGGACCTCTTTGGACCCGTTGCCTACCTTAGCATCGGGGGAAGTATGGTCTTGTAATTGTTGATGACTTTTCCCGCTTCACTTGGGTGTTCTTTTTGCAGGATAAATCAGAAACCCAAGGGACCCTAAAGCGCTTTCTAAGGAGGGCTCAAAACGAATTTGAGCTAAAGGTGAAAAAGATAAGAAGCAACAATGGGTCCGAGTTCAAGAATCTGCAAGTTGAAGAGTATCTTGAGGAGGAAGGTGTCAAGCACGAGTTCTCTGCTCCCTACAGACCATAGCAAAACGGTGTAGTAGAGAGGAAGAACAGGACGCTAATCGACATGGCGAGAATGATGCTTGGAGAGTTCAAGACGCCCGAGCGGTTTTGGTCGGAAGCTGTGAACACAACCTGTCACGCCATAAACCGGCTCTACCTACATCGCCTTCTCAAGAAGACCTCCTACGAACTCCTTACCGGTAACAAACCCAATGTCTCTTACTTTCATGTATTTGGGAGCAAATGTTACATTCTGGTGAAGAAAGGTAGACATTCTAAATTTGCTCCCAAGGCAGTAGAAGGGTTTCTACTAGGGTATGACTCAAATACAAAGGCGTATAGAGTATTCAACAAATCATCAGGTTTGGTTGAAGTCTCTAGTGACGTTGTATTTGATGAGACTAATGGCTCTCCAAGAGAGCAAGTTGATCTTGATGACATAGATGAAGATGATGTTCCGACGGCCGCAATGCGCATGATGGCGATCAGTGATGTGCGACTACAGGAACAATAGGAGCAAGATCAGCCATCTTCCTCCACAATGGTGCATCCCCCAACTCAAGACGATGAACAGGTATCGCAAGAAGAAGGGCATGATCAAGGGGGAGCACAAGAAGATCAAGCAATGGAGGAAGAAGCACCATGGGTCCCTCCAACTCAAGTCCGAGCAATGATCCAAAGAAATCACCCCGTCGATCAGATTCTGGGCGACATTAGCAAGGGAGTAACTACTCGCTCACGCTTAGCTAATTTTTGTGAGCATTACTCGTTCGTCTCTTCTATTGAGCCTTTCAGGGTAGAAGAGGCCTTGCAGGATCTGGACTGGGTGTTGGCCATGCAGGAAGAGCTCAACAACTTCAATAGAAATGAAGTTTGGAGCCTGGTGCCATGTCCAAAGCAAAACATTGTGGGAACCAAGTGGGTGTTCTGTAACAAGCAAGACGAGCACGGAGTGGTAGCAAGAATCAAGGCTCGACTTGTAGCAAAAGGTTATGCCCAAGTCGCAGGTTTGGATTTCGAGGAGACTTTTGCTCCTGTGGCTAGGCTAGAGTCTATTCGAATATTATTAGCCTATGCCGCTCACCACTCTTTTAGGCTGTTCCAAATGGACGTAAAGAGCACTTTCCTCAACGGGCCAATCAAGGAGGAGGTATACGTGGAAAGACCCCTGGCTTTGAGGATGACAGGTATCCCGACCACATGTATAAGCTCTCTAAGGCGCTCTATGGACTTAAGCAAGCCCCAAGAGCATGGTATGAATGCCTTAGAGATTTCTTAATTGCTAATGCTTTCAAGGTTGGGAAAGCTGATCCCACTCTTTTTACAAAGACTTGTGATGGTGATCTCTTTGTGTGCCAAATTTATGTTGATGACATAATATTTGGTTCTACTAATCAAAAGTCTTGTGAGGAGTTTAGTAGGGTGATGACACAAAAATTCGAGATGTCAATGATGGGCGAGTTGACCTACTTTCTTCGGTTCCAAGTGAAGCAACTCAAGGATGGCACTTTCATCTCCCAAATGAAGTACACACAAGATCTTCTCAAGCGGTTTGGGATGAAGGACGCCAAGCCCGCAAAGACACCGATGGGAACCAACGGGCATGTTGACCTCAACAAAGGAGGTAAGTCTGTTGATCAAAAGGCATACCGATCCATGATAGGTCATTACTTTATTTATGTGCTAGTAGACTGGACATTATGCTTAGTGTATGCATGTGTGCTAGATATCAATTTGACCCTAAGGAATGTCACCTTGTGGCCGTTAAGCGAATTCTTAGGTATTTAGTTTCTACGCCTTGCTTCGGGATCTGGTATCCAAAGGGGTCTACCTTTGACTTGATTGGATATTCAGACTCCGACTATGCCGGGTGCAAGGTTGATAGGAACAACACATTGGGGATGTGCCAATTTCTAGGAAGGTCCCTGGTGTCCTGGAGTTCAAAGAAATAGACATCTGTTGCCCTATCCACCGCTGAGACCGAGTATGTTGCCGCAGGACAGTATTGTGCGCAACTACTTTGGATGAGGCAAACCCTCCAAGACTTTGGCTACAATCTAAGCAAAGTCCCACTCCTATGTGACAATGAAAGTGTAATCCAAATGGAGGATAATCCTGTCGAACACAGCCGCACTAAGCACATAGACATCCGACATCACTTCCTGAGAGACCACCAGCAAAAAGGAGATATCGAGGTGTACCATATTAGCACAGAGAACCAGCTAGCCGATATCTTCACTAAGCCTTTAGATGAGAAAAGGTTTTGCAGGTTGCGTAGTGAGCTAAATGTCTTAGATTCACGTAACTTGGATTGATCTATAACATACATGTGTTCTATGCCTTTGATCATGTTACTTTGTGCATTTCAATCAATTATTGTTATTTATGGTGCTCAAGTTGTACAAGTGATCCTCAGACCTCACAAGTCCATATGCGAATGATGCACATATTAAGGGGGGAAATGTGCTACAACTTGACCCTTTGAGACTAACCTGTTTGTTTGAGTACACTTGATGTAGTCTCAAAGGTGCATTGAAAGGGAAAAGTGAACTTGGACGATGAAAAGACTTCCACTGCACTCTGGTATTAGTGTACTTACTTCCAAATTCATACTTGCAATCTCATTGCCTTTTTACTCTTAATTGACATTTTCTGTGAGGTAATGGGGTTAGAAGGCCAAAAATGATCTCGTTTTGGTGCTTAATGCCAAATGGGGAGAAATTAAGGCCAAAGCAAATGGATCAGCCAACCACTTGTGAATTTTGAAAATAATAGAGTTAGAACTTTTGATTTGTCCAAAATACTCTTATTGCAAAATTTAGTCTCTTATGGGGGAGAATTTTGATTATGGGAAAAAGGGGGAGTTTTTGGCACTTGATCAATTTTTCTCTTGGAATATCTCTCGATTTGCCCAAACAAGTGTGTCTGACTTAGAGATAGGAAAAAGAATTTGATTAGCAAAAACAAACCAAGTGGTGGCAAAGAGTGATCCAAATATGCCAAATCATAAGCAAAAATAATTTGGTCTTCAATTGCATTGATGTTGCACTCATTTTGTTGCTTTTGATGTGTTGGCATAAATCACCAAAAAGGGGGAGATTGAAAGGGAAATGTGCCCTTAGGCCATTTCTATAATTGTTTTGGTGATTAAGTGTCCAACACAAATGTTTTGAACTCTTATGTGCTAAACAAGCAAAAGGTGCAAATCAAAGACAAGGTATGTTTCTAGACTTAGTGAATTGTTTTTGAGTACTAACATGGTTATCTAAGTGCTAGAAACAGTGCCAAGGAGAGAAGAAATGGATTGGAAAAGAGTTGGCTCTCCAGCTCGGCCTGGCACACCGGATTGTCTGGTGGTGCACCGGACAGTGTCTGGTGGTGCATCGAACAGTGTCCGGTGCCCCAGGAGAACCTCCGGTGAACTACCTACTCTCGGGAATCGACGGAGTCGTACATAGGGATGGCAATCGGGCGGCTAGAATGCGGATATATGTTTCACGTATCCATACCCGCGAGATAAAACCCAATCCATACCCATACCCATTTACGCTCGTGGGTACGGATCTATATCCGTACCCGTACCCGCCGGGTATCCGTTATCCAACGGATATCCGTTACCCGCCCGCCCACTAAAATTACAGCAACATCAAATAAAATTTTTAACATCAAATAATATTTTTACCCATTTACGCTTGGTGGCTTGGCTGCTCGGCGGCGCCCAGTGCTCGACGGCTGCTCGACTTTCCGATTGACCGAGACCGAGAGGGCGAGAGGCAGAGCCAGGCTGTTCACTTGGACCTGAGTCCTGGGCCGCTTGGACCTTGGACTGCTGGCCACTGCCCATTGGTCTTGTGGTGCGGCGTTGCTATTGCTAGTTGCTGGCTTGCTGCTGACGCGCTGACAGCTGACCCCGCGAAGCAGTGAACAAGTACAAGCCCGAGGCTGGCCGCTGGGACCTGCTTCCACTGTTTGGGTCCGCATGTCATATATCCATCGGTTGACGGATATGGATAGCAGATATCCATACCCGCGAAATTATTACCCGTGGATACCGTGTAATATCCATACCCGTACCCGCGGATATGAAACTCCACCATATCTGTACCCAACGGATAAATAACCGCGGTTATTTACCCATATCCGTACCCACTGCCATCCCTAGTCGTACAGCTATAATTCACCAGACTGTCCGGTGGTGCACCAGACTGTCCGGTGAGTCATCCACGGTGAACTCGTCGCTCTCGGGAAAAGGAACGGGGCGACGTGGCTATAATTCACCGGACTGTCCGGTGGTGCACCGGACTGTCCGGTGAGCCAACGGCGCCCGCGCCAACGGTCGTCTATGCGATCAATGCGCGACACGTGGCTGCTCCAACGGTCGGCTGGGTGCACCGGACTGTCCGGTGTGCACCGGACAGTGTTAGGTGTGCCATCTGACCCGTGGGAGCAACGGTCGACTGTGCCCGATTTGGAAGGAAATCACGCATCGGACAAGCTACAGTGGTTCTTCGGTGGCGCATCGGACTGTCCGGTGCGCCACTCGACAGAAGGCAAGGATAGCCTTCCATGTTGATCTCCAACGGCTCCTAGCTGCCTTAGGGCTATAAAAGGGACCCCTAGGCACAGGGAGAAGGACACCAAGCACTCTCTAAGCATACTAAGACATCCAGACTTCGCTCCCACGCTTTTGATTCATCGTGTTAGTGATTTGAGCTTCATTTGAGTTGTGAACTCCCTGTGTTGTCCTATGAGCTCAAGTCTTCACTTATGTGTGTGGTTGTGCTGCGTATTTGAGTCTTGTGTGTGTTGCTCTCCTAACCTTACTCTCGTGCTTTCTTTGTGATCTCTATTGTAAGGGCGAGAGGCTCCAACTTGTGGAGATTCATCGCAAACGGGAAGAGTACTCTAAGATAAAACACTATGGTATTCAAGTTGATCATTGGATCGCTTGAAAGGGGTTGAGTGCATCCCTCGTCCATTGGGACGCCACAACGTGGAAGTAGGTAAGTGTTACTTGGCCAAATCACGGGATAAAAATCGCGTGTCTCGTGTGTTGCTTCTTGTGATTGCTTTGTTCGCACGAGCGTGTTCCATAGCCACTTGGTTACTCTAACTCCTTAACAATCAAGTTTGTGGCTATGTAGGGTTTAATTTTACAGGATCACCTATTCACCCCCCCCCCTCTATGTGCTCTCAATACTCTTTTGTAATTTTATGAAAACACGTGCTCTGAAAAAAAAACTTGACCTACGAGAACAACTTGTTTATGTCCAAGCAACAACAGGAAGAACAATTGCTAGTGCTTGTTGGTCGATTATCACCACTCCAATAGATACCATCAAGACTAGACTTCAGGTAAATTTAATTGTTCTTCTGAAGGTGTGATTATGTATCTTTGCAGAAACAGTTTCTGTGGTATTCGTCATGTTTTATTTTTGGTAGCACCTTATTTCTGGTATAAGGAATCTAGCATCCCATATTTTTGCTACTAGCTTATTTATTAGACAAGATTTTTGGACTAGGACGATGAATCGTTGTGAGTGTTAGAAGATCATAGGGGTTTCCTTAGGTAGTTCTTCCTGAAATTTAGAAGTTGACATGCCTAGGCTATACTTTCTGACTTGTGAAATATCGATAGCTTTAATATACATGATTTCAATTGGGCCCAAAGCTCCTCAATATACGATGGAGAAGGACAACATGTCCATTATGCTAGGTAGCTTGTGAAATCATGTTTTAGCACTTAACCTGGGTGACACAGGTCTGGTCTCAAGCTTATTGTTCCTCTGTGTTAGGTGCCTCAGATTCACAACCACACCTATTATTCAATTTCAATATGACATTTCAAGGCTAGCACTGCAACATTTTAGTTATGGCATGTGCAATCGAATGATATCTACAATACTGTGGTGGTCAATACTGTGATGATCATGTTATACCTTAGGTATGCAGATTACCTTTGAGTTGGCTGTTTATCATATCACCTTTGTTACATAGGCTATGTACCCGAACTTAAAGTTAGTACAACTAAGTAGTTAACTATAGTCATAGAAGGAACTATTATCATGCATAGTAATTGTGAGAATTCCATCACCGGGTGTTTTATTATTTTCATGTGATTTTAGGTTATTGACAACTATGGTAAGGGTAGGCCTTCAGCCATGAAAACTACCAGGCTGTTGCTTGATGAAGATGGTTGGAGGGGCTTTTATAGAGGTTTTGGACCAAGTTTTCTTAACATGTTTGTTTCTAGCCTAACAAAATAATAATAAGATGGGAGTCTGATATAAAACTAGGATGTGAAAAATTGAGATCTTTAATAATGTATGCTATTTGTTTTTTGTGCAGTTGTTGTACATTAACATTTTATCGAATTTGTGTGTCATTGCAACGCGTAGTCATTATACTATATTTTTTTAGGTATGTACACTACCAGAATCGGGTGCTTTGCCGAGTGCCTGAAGCACCCGGCAAACCCTGAAAAACACTCGGCAAAGTCTTTGCTGAGTGTCGCACTCGGCAAAGAGAGCTTGGCGAACAGTGCATCGGTAAAGGCTTCTTTGCCGAGTACTTTTTATCGGGCACTCAGCAAAGACTTTGCCAAGTGCTAGACGGTACTCAGCAAAGAAAAGCGACTGTCACGACACTGGGGTGACGGCGACGGCGTCTTTGCCGAGTGTCCTAGGTGACACTCGGCAAAAAAGTTACCTTTGTCGAGTGTTTCCTAATACACTCGATAAAGAAGATACCACTTTGTCGAGTGTCTACCAGCCAGCACTCGGTAAAGGATTCGTCAGCGGGTCCCTTTGTTAGCTTCTTTGCCGAGTGCTCTATATGGCACTCGGCAAAGCGTGCCTCTTTGTCGAGTGCCAGGGCCACCACACTCGGCAAAGAAGCTATACCGGTGCCCAGGTATTGGTACTTTGCCGAGTGCTATGACCCTGACACTCGGCAAAGTGACCGGTATACACCTTTTTTATTTGTTTTTTATATTCCATCCAAAAAAACAAAAGATATCACATATACATCATAGATATCACATATACATCACAAATATCATCACAGATATCACATATACATCACATATCACACAAAGACCATAAATCAAACATAAGACACTCAAGAACATAAGTCTCATAAGTTCAAGTTCTCACATAAGTATCCAACACAAACATAAGTATCTAAACACAGCATTACCAAGAAGTTTTGAAGTCACAAGTATCTCATAAGTCTCAACACTAAGAACATAAATCTCATCGAGGTGGGCGGTTGGACTGGTGCGGCGATGGACTGGGCGATCCATGAGGGTTGTTGGATGCTGCCCCAGATTGTCCCTGCACAGAGAAGAGATTGCATATGTTATACCAGATGCATTACCAACATCTAACTATAATTTTGATACTCACAGGAGTTTGGAATAGAGCAGGGTCAACTGCATAGAACAATGGAGGTGGCGGATCGAAACCCTATGCGACGCCAAGGCTCTGCATGTACTGGAACATCTCTGCCATCCTCTGCTGATCTGCCAGGCGAGCCGCCCGCTCCGCCTCCCGCTCTGCCATCATCCTCGCCTCCATCTCTTGACGTTCCCTCCTCTCTTCTTCTAGCTGGGTCTATAATATTACAAGCCAACGTTATAGTAACTCAAAGAGAAGGTATATAACTCAAGGAATGACGAGCAGAAGCACTAACCTCGAGTTGTTGTATACGATGCTGCGAGTTGTCGTGCCGAGGTCGTATGGCTGGACTCGAGTTCGTGCTCCTTGCTCGCACCTAAGAGAGAGTGGGAGTGGAGGACGAGTCGATTGCCCCGTCAGCAATCCAGTACCGCCCATGTCTCTTACCTCCTCCAACCCTCATGAGCACATCAGGGTCGATCTGTTCGGTGCTCGGATCATATTCTGGGCCATGGACCTCCTGCGCCATTGTGGTGTAGTCATTGAAAGCGGCTGTAGACGGTGGGGTTGCTGTACGCCTCGGGCCCGTCATCCGGGTTATAGGTGACGTTGGACGTCGCCTTGCCCTTATGGGCCATAGCATAGGCCGAGAAGATGGAGCAAGGCCGGCCACCATGTGACGTCGACTGCAAGAAAACCAACGAGATAGTTAGAAATAATATTTAATCTAGTGCTATATACCTAAATAAAAAGAGGGAGGGACCTTGCTTCTGCATATTGGTCTAGGCTACGGCTGCCTTGGTGGTGGGAGGGACCTTGCATCATCAGACGTCGTTCCCGGCTAGCGTTGTGCGCCTCGTCCCACTCAAGCGAGCACCACCTATCCACCATCTGCTCCTAGCATAGAGGATGTGCAGCACACAACACCAATGTGGAATCATCTACAAAGTAAACACGTACACTGCATATCAGAAAATAAAATTAAATTCATGCATGGAGTACTGGTACCAAACATGCATGACTTTACCTACAGGTACTGGTCTCTGGTCAACAACATGGTTGGGGCTTGCTGCTTGGTCACCTTCTCCCCAAGGATGGAGCCGTGGTAGCTAACGATGGCCCAGATTCGGGCCTCATAGTGCATGTCCACAACGAGCTTCTTACAGCTCGTGGTTGCCACCACATCCGCCCTAGCCTCGTATCCAGTCTCGCATCTGAAGAAATCCTGCATACAAAAACGATGTATCCATACATTGTTTCAAGAATGTGCAACGAATGCGACATATTTTACATTATACTAAGACTTACCCACAGCTCTTGCTTCACCCGCTTCGCCTTGTTATTGAATTCCCGACCGTCCCGGTCTACTGCATCGGGGGCGACGGCGTAGTGGTCGAAGGTGTAGGCTAGGCCCATCACTCCGGCGTACTCAACAGTCCAGGGAAGTGTTCCCTGCACAGAAGGTCAAGGATGCCATTGGGGTTGCGACGATGACCCCCAGCATTCTCCACAACCGTCCAAGACCTGTCCAAGTGATAAATAAAAAGTTTTAGTTTATATTATGATTTTTGAACACATAATATGAACAAGAATGAAGAACATAAAGTTACATGTCTCTCCCCATCCGGCCGAATCAGTGGCCGCCTGTCCCGAAGTATGGGACGCTGAGGGAGACTCGCGGGACCTTGCAGGTAGACGCTCCTTGAACCTGAGGCGCCAGAACCTGAGGTGTCCTGCTGAGCTTCGTCATCGTCCTACTGTTGGTCGTCGTCGTCCTGCTGCACCGCCTACTGCTGGACAAGGTCGTCCTACTACGCCGCCTGCTGTGCCTCAATCTGCTCTGCCTTGTCCGCCATCCTGCTCCTCCTCCCCCTCCTCCTCCTCAACCAACCGCCCACCATATTTGTCCAACAACCTGCAATTAAGAGTAAACAAATAAGCACATATAAAAAGATGTATTAAATGCAGGTGTGAAATAAAAAGTCATATAGCATTACACCGATTAAAAATAATCTTCATATGTGTCGAGGTTAGCCGGATCATAACTCTCATCATCACTATCAACCATTTCATATTCAAAACCATCTGAAGGCGCAAGTTCATCATTAATGTCATTGCCTTCAAGGATTACTAAGTCATTCTTATTTTGCACCTCATCATCCTCTTCATCAACAACCATTTCAATATCTACGTCCATTCCAATAGCTTCAGTTAAGTCTATATCAAATCGCCCTTCTAGCCCATCTTCTTGGAAGAACTCTCCATTATATGTGTCCGGGTCTAAGTTATAATCTTCATTGTTAGGAATAGGTAATCTCCCATGCGGCAATACCTTATACACAACATCCCAACCCTTAAGATGTTCTTTCGTTTGGCACGCATATGGGAGATAATACACTTGTGTGGCCTGTTGGGCCACGATATAGACATCGTCTCCTGGTAAGGTGGAATCTTGTCGAATTTCGACTATCCCAAGATTAGAATGTGTCCGTCTCGTCACTTGAGGGTCAAACCAATGACATTTGAATATCACTGGAGTAAGAGGTTTGGAACCATAAAAATTGCGTTCATATATTTCTTCGATTCGTCCAAAATAATCGACATCATCAAGGCCGGGTGTAAAGACTCCAGAACACGTTTTCCGATTGGGCCGACTTTGGTCGTAGTTTGTAGTGCGAAAACGGTATCCATTGACGTCATACCCAGAATATTTCTTGACCCTATAAGCAAAGCCGTTGGCTACTTGTCTCAACTCGGCACTCATAGACGGATCTCTTTGGCCCTGCAAGTATTCGCAAGTTAAAAGATGCTAAATTGAGTTCATAGACGGATCTCTTTGACAAACTAAGCATGTACCTTACGTTTGAACCAGGAAATGAAATCGGGCAATCCGTTTCTCGCACCCTTTCTAAGAAGAGTGTCATATTCCTGTGGAGTTGGGTCCCTTGATCGATGCCAGAATTCATGAAGAAATTGTTCCATGTATGGTGTCACCTCTTCAAGCTTGGTCAATACATATAGCATGATATGCCGCCACTCTTCATGTGTCAGGGTCTTGGTGGTCGAGCCACTTGCGCTTCCGAGTTGGCCTCGAAATATGCTGAGGTTCGATTCATTGCCGCCATCATTGTAACGAGGGGGTGGATTATGCATGCTCGGCAGTTTGTCACCATAGTAAGTTGTTGTAAAGTTTGACACCTCCTCTAGAATGTATGCCTCTGTAATGGAAGCCTCGATTCTGTATTTATTTGTACATTTCTTTCGAATAGTCTTTAGACATCTCTCAATTAGGTAGCACCAACGTCCCTGCATAGGCCCCCCATTCATGCCTCATAGGGGAGATGAAGAATCAAATGCTGCATTGGATTGAAGAAACCGGGTGGAAATATCTTCTCAACCTTACATAGTAACACGGGTGCCAATCTTTCCAAGTTTGCAACAACGGTCCGAGATAACTCTTTTGCACAAAGCTTACAGAAGAAATAGCTCAACTCTGAAAGCGCTAGCCAAACATGCTTAGGGACATAGCCTTGAACCATTGCAGGAAGAATCCGTTCAATCCATATGTGGAAGTCATGACTCTTCATCCCTAAGACTCGTAGAGTAGATAAGTTCACACCCTACTCAGGTTAGCTGCATACCCATCAGAGAACATCAACATCTTGATCCATTGAAGTATTTCCTTCCTCTGGGCCCTACTTAGGACGAAATCAGCCTTAGGCCTTCTCCATGTCTTTCCACCACTTGGCGGCTTCATCTCTTGGTTTGGTCTATCACATAACACTGCCAGATCCACTCTTGCCTTTACGTTATCCTTTGACTTATCAGGAATGTCCATAATTGTTGCCCAAAGTGCCTCAAAAACATTCTTTTCAATGTGCATCACATCAATGTTGTGTGGAAGGAGCAGGTCGTCATAATAGGGGAGCCGAGTCAAGCCTGACTTATGTGTCCACATATGCTGCTCACCATATCCCACAAAACCACCTTCTGTATTGGCCACGAGCCCATCTATCTGTTGATGAATTTCGACACCAGTCATCGTTGCAGGTGGGCGGTCTGTCACTACGACACCTTTCGTAAAGTTCTTGATGTCTAGGAGAATGGATGGTCAGGAGGGACAAATTGTTGATGTTTATCGAAGGACGAATATTTGCCACCCTTTTTCAACCAAATGAACCTAAGAGCTTCCTTGCAAATTGGGCATGGGAACTTACCGTGAACACACCAGGCGCAGAATAGCACATACGCCGGTAAGTCATGCATGGAGTACTGGTACCAAACATGCATTCTGAAGTTTGTCTTCATAGCTCGGTCATACGTCCATACCCCTTCCTCCCAGGCACGTACCATATCATCGATCAAAGGCTCCATGTACACGCCCATTTTATTCCTCGGGTGTCCGGGAATTATCAACGACACGAATATATTCTGCCTTTGAAAGCACACACCGGGGGGAGATTGATTGGGATAACAAACACGGGTCAACATGTGTATGGGGCAGCGCTCCTTCCGTAGGGATTGAACCCATCTGTGGCCAGCGCAATACGTACATTACGAGCCTCTTCAGCTTTCTCACAGTGAATGGCATCAAAGTGTTTCCATGCTTCACCATCAGATGTGTGCACATCTTGTCTGGATTGTATCGTTTAACATTTTTGTGCCATGTCATCTGTTTTGCAGATTCCTCTGTCATGTATAGACGCTAGATCCTTGGTATGAAAGGAAGGTGCCGTAGGATTGTCAAGGGGATGTCGAGCTGTCTCTTCTGTCCATCACCAGAGTCTACCTCCATGAACCTAGACGATTTACACTTGGGACAGTACTTTGCCTCCGCGTATTCTTTCCTAAATAGCACGCAGCCCTTCGGACAAGCATGTATCTTCTCATACGTCATCTTGAGTGCACGAAGGAGTTTCTATGCCTCGTACATGATCTTTGGCAGAACATGATCCTCCGGAAGCAGGCTCCCAATAACAGTTAACAAGCCATCGAATGCATCTCAACTCATGTTGTACTGCGACTTGAATGCCATTACACGCCCAATGGCATCTAGTTGAGAAACCTTTGTCTGGCCATGAAGGGGCTTCTGTGCCGTGTCAAACATGTCGTAGAACGCCTTTGCAGTCGGCTCTGGCTCGTCATCCGTACATCCTCTAGCGTACTGTGCCTCGTGATAGTCGTTCAACATATCCGCTACCCCCGCATTGACATCATAATCCTCGGCGCATTGTCTCAGCACCTCCTCTCTCGTACGATGCACTTCACCATGAAAGATCCACCGAGTATAGTCCGGCGTAAATCCATTCTTCCAAATATGTTCTACCATGGCCTTCTTTGATTTTTCTTTTCTGGTTGGCACATTTGCTGCCAGGGCATGGGACTAGACTCGCTCCTTTAGTAGCTTCGCCATATGCCTGTTCCACGAAATCATTGGTCTTTCTAATCCATTCAGGGGTGACATCGTTCCTTCCTCTACAGCCCGTGTACATCCACTCACGGTCCTCCATCCTCTAACAGAAGCCTAGCAATAGAAAATTTCGATAGCACCTCCCCTGCATGGGGAGGTTTCTAAAACCTGCAAATAAAAGTATCAGCACGATGGCTGACAACCACGCATATTTCAACGGCACGATGGCCGACAATCTCACACACACACACACACACACACACACACACACATATATATATATATATATATATATATATATATATATATATATATATATATATATATATATTCAATCCACTACATAGCCACATGCAGCGCACGGGCGACAGGGCGCAGGGGCGGCGACGCGCGGGGATGGCGGGGCGTGTGGGGGGCGCGCGGGCTGGTGGCGCACGGCGGGGCAGGGCGGAGCGGTGGCGTGTGGGCCTAGTGCAGCGGGTGCGCGCGCGGTTGAGATAGAGTGAGCAAAGAGAAGAAGAGGAAGACGGCCGATGTAATATTCACTGGCTTTGCCGAGTGCTAGATTGTGGGCACTCGACAAAGGATTTTTTTAAAAAAATAAAAAATATATTATGCCGAGTGCCACGGATCTGGCACTCGGTAAAGACGTCTTTGCCGAGTGTCGACTGACCGGTGCTCGGCAAAAACTGGACTTAGGGTTTTTGCCGAGCGCCAAGGGTGGGCACTCGGCAAAGATACTTCTTTGCCGAGTGTCCACTAGCTTGCACTCGACAGAGAAAGCTTTGCCGAGTGAAAGTCACCTAGAGGGAGGGTGAATAGGCGTAATCTGAAATTTACAACTTAAAACTATAAGCCGGGATTAGCGTTAGAATTAAATACGAGTCCAGGAGAGAGGGGGAAAACAAATCAACCAAGAAATAAATCGGATGAACATGGTGATTTGTTTTACCGAGGTTCGGTTCTAAAGAACCTAGTCCCCATTGAGGTGGTCACAAAGACCGGGTCTCTTTCAACTCTTTCCCTCTCTCAAACGGTCACCTAGATCAAGTGAGCCTTCTTTCTTAATCTCACGGGTCACTTAGACATCGCATGGACCACCACACAATTGGTGTCTCTTGCCTTGCTTACAAAGCACTTGAGAGTAAGAAGTGAGAGAAAGAAAAGCAAACAAAAGCAACGAGAAACACAAGTGATCCTCTCAAAAGTCCTAATGCGCTAGAGTTGAATTTGGGACTTTGAGTGGATCGATCGCTTTGATTTGTGTCTTGGAGTGAAGTCTATTGCTCTTGTATAAATGCAATGTGTGGAATGCTTGGATGGTTGGAGTGGTGGTGGTTGGGGGGTATTTATAGCCCTCAACCACCAAACAACCGTTGGGTGGCTGCTGTCGATGGGCGCACCGGACAGTCCAGTGCGCCAGCCACGTCACCCAACCGTTAGGGTTCTGGAGCTTGTGACCGTTGGAGGTTTTGTCTTCTAGTGGCACCGGACAGTCCGGTGCCACACCGAACAGGACTGTTGACTGTCCGGTGCGCCTCTGATGACTGCTCTGACTTCTGCGCACACTGTTCGCGCACTGTAGCGTTGCAGGGTGTCTGTTGCAGTCGACCGTTGCGCTGGATAGCCATTGCTCCACT
The DNA here is from genome assembly GCA_029449295.1 of Zea luxurians. Taxonomy (NCBI): domain Eukaryota; kingdom Viridiplantae; phylum Streptophyta; class Magnoliopsida; order Poales; family Poaceae; genus Zea; species Zea luxurians. Next base: position 20,919,833 of record JAOPSE010000005.1, on the reverse strand, counting down.
GGTGCACTGGACAGTCCGGTGGCACACCGGATAGTTCGGTGAATTATAGCGGAGCGCGCCTCTGAGAAACCCGAGAGTGGCTAGATTGATCCTGTACGGCCCTGGTGCACCGGACAGTCTAGTGCGCAAGACCAGGGCACACTCGGTTTCTTTGCTACTTTGAATTTTAACCCTATCTTGATTGTTTATTAGTTTTTGTTGAACCTTTATGCACCTGTAGAACATGTATTCTAGAGTAAACTAGTTAGTCCGTTATTTGTGTTGGGCATTCAACCACCAAAATTAATTGTGGGAAAAAGTTAACCCTATTTTCCTTTCAATCTCCCCCTTTTTGGTGATTGATGCCAACACAAACCAAAGCAAATATATGAAGTGCATAAATGAACTAGTTTGCATAAGGTAAGTGCATAGGTTACTTGGAATTAAACCAATATAAAAGTCTTTGTTGCATATGAATACGAGTGAATGAATTGCTTTCTTTTATTTAACATTTTAGACCACTTTAGCACCACATGTTTTGTTTTTGCAAATCTTTTTCAAATTCTTTTCAAAATTCTTTTGCAAATAGTCAAAGTTATATGAATAAGATTGTAAGAAGCATTTTCAAGATTTGAAATTTCTCCCCTGTTCCAAATGCTTTTCCTTTGACTAAACAAAAGCTCCCCTGAATGAAATTCTCCTCTTAGCTTTCAAGAGGGTTTTGAAATGGGTACCAATTTTGAAATCTTAATTTTATAAGCATAGATACCAATTTGAAATATACCAATGTGAAATTTATCTTCAGTGCTAGTTGAAACGGACATTTATGAATATCATTTAAATCTTTCTTTTCAAAATTTTTTGAAATGGTGGTGGTGCGGTCCTTTTGCTTTGGGCTTAATATTTTCTCCCCCTTTGGCATTAAGCGCCAAAAACAGAGAACGTTGGAGCCCTTTTGAGTTTCTCCCCCATTGATAAAATAAATATGAGTGAAGGATTATACCAATCGGAGAGATGGCGGAATACCGGCAAAGGGTAAGTAATACCGATGGAGTTGAGTGGAAGCGTTGTCTTTGCCGAATACTCCATTTCCCTTTCAATCTAAGACTAACACAAGAAATACTCATGGAAAAATATTAGTCTTAGCCTTGGCACAAGAAGAATAAGAAATATGTATATGCACCAAATGAAAGAGATATGATCAAAGGTATATAAATGAGCTATGTGTGCAATGTTTCAATCAAAATTCCGAGAATCAAGTATATTTAGCTCATTCCTAAGCTTGCTAAATGTTCTCTCATCTAGTGGCTTGGTGAAGATATCGGCTAATTGATCTTTGGTGTTAACATAAGCTATCTCGATATCCCCCTTTGTTGGTGATCCCTCAAAAAGTGATACTGAATGTCTATGTACTTAGTGCGGCTGTGTTCAACGGGATTCTCCGCCATGCAGATAGCACTCTCATTGTCACATAGGAGAGGGACTTTGCTCAATTTGTAGCCATAGTCCCTGAGGGTTTGCCTCATCCAAAGTATTTGCGCACAACAATGGCCTACAGCAATATACTCGGCTTCGGCGGTAGAAAGAGCTACGGAGTTTTGTTTCTTTGAAGCCCAAGACACCAGGGATCTCCCCAGAAACTGACAAGTCCCTGATGTGTTCTTCCTATCAATTTTACACCCTACCCAATCGGCATCAGAATAACCTATTAAATCAAAGGTGGAACCCTTGGGGTGCCAAAGTCCAAACTTAGGAGTGTAAACTAAATATCTCATGATTCTCTTCACGGCCCTAAGGTGAACTTCCTTAGGATCAGCTTGGAACCTTGCACACATGCATACGGAAAGCATAACATCCGGTCGAGATGCACATAAATAGAGTAAAGATCCTATCATCGACTGGTATACCTTTTGATCTACGGATTTACCTCCCGTGTTGAGGTCGAGATGCCCATTTGTTCCCATGGGTGTCTTGATGGGTTTGGCATCCTTCATTCCAAACCTATTAAGTATGTCTTGAATGTACTTGGTTTGGTTGATGAAGGTGCCCTCTTGGAGTTGCTTGATTTGAAATCCTAAGAAATATCTCAACTCCTCCATCATAGACGTCTCAAATTTTTGAACCATGATCCTACTAAACTCTTCACAGGTAGACTTGTTAGTAGACCCAAATATGATATCATCAACATAAATTTGGCAAATAAACAAGTCTTTTTCAACAGTTTTAGTAAAGAGTGTAGGATCGGCCTTGCCGACTTTGAAGCCATTAGAGATAAGGAAATCTTGCAGGCATTCATACCATGCTCTTGGGGCTTGCTTGAGCCCATAAAAAGCCTTTGAGAGTTTATAGACATGGTTAGGATACACACTATCTTCAAAGCTGGAAGGTTGCTCAACATAGACCTCTTCCTTGATAGGTCCACTGAGGAAGGCACTTTTCACGTCCATTTGGTAAAGATTAAAGCCATGGTAAGTAGCATAGGCAAGTAATATGCGAATTGACTCAAGCCTAGCTACGGGTGAATAAGTTTCATCGAAATCCAAACCTTCGACTTGTGAACAACCCTTGGTCACAAGTCGGGCTTTGTTCCTTATCACCACACCATGCTCGTCTTGCTTGTTGCGGAATACCCATTTGGTACCTACAACATTTTGATTAGGACGTGGAACCAAATGCCATACTTCATTCCTCGTGAAGTTGTTGAGCTCCTCTTGCATAGCCACCACCCAATCCGAATCTCTTAATGCATCCTCTACCCTGTATGGCTCAATAGAGGAAACAAAAGAGTAATGTTCATAGAAATGTGCGACTCGAGATCGAGTAGTTACCCCCTTATGGATATCACCGAGAATGGAGTTGATGGGGTGATCTCTTTGAATCGCCTGGTGGACTCTTGGGTGTGGCGGTCTTTGACCCTGTATTTCTTGCTCATCTTCCTTGTCTTGATTATCTTCATCTCCCCCTTGATCATTGACCTCTTCTTGAGGTGGCTCATCTTCTTGATCTTCTTCTTCATCACCTTGATCCTGATCCTCATCTTGGGTTGGTGGAGATGCTTGATTGGAAGATGATGGTTGATCTTGTGCTTGTGTGGGCTCTTTGGATTCCTTAGGACACTGTTGGAACTTGCTCTCAGTTGCAAGGGGATCCAACAAGGGTGAACAGTGACGTCAACAGGGCACTCGCGCTAGATGGCAAAAGCTCTGTTAATCTGGCCTCTCACGGGCACTGTGCAGGGGTATTTATAGGTACCTGAGTGCGCAGCACCTCGAGCTAAGGACGCATGTGCCCTCAGCTACCTAGATTATCCCTAGAATATTCCCATAAAGCGGGGTTACAGACCGTAATTACAGGAATGCTTTTACAAATTAGGCCCGTAACGCACGGTGCCAAGCGGGGCCCGTTACAATGGGCCGGATTGCACGTGGGCCTCCGAGCTGGACGAGGCCGCACCGTGGGATGCCCTTCGCCGCCAGTCTTCGTCTAGTGCGAAAGAAGCGAAGGGTGTCCCTGCCTGTTTTGTTTCTGTTAGTTCAGCTGCTGCAGCGAAGGCTTCGAGCGAAGGGTGGCGCCTTTGCCTTCGCCCCAACATTTGCCCTCCGAGGGACCAGTTCGACAAAGTCACCTGGTGCCGAAGACGTCGTTAGATGGCGGAGACGCCGCCCTCGCTCGAAGTGGTTCCGCGGGGGTTTTTGATATGACCGTTGATTGACGGCGTACTGTTGGATTGCGGGTTTCCCGAAGCGCCGCGCCCTGTTGGATTGCGGGTTTCCCGAAGAGCCGCGCCCTGTCTATAAAAGGGGGCGGGGGTCGGCGCTTTTTGAACTTCACCTTCCGCGCTCCGCGAAAACCCTAGCCGCCCTTTCCGCCGTCTTGCTGCTCGTCTGCCCGCCGTGCGCTTGTTCGCCGGAGATCTGGCTCGAGTGAAGCAGACCGCCCGCCGCCGCCGACAGTACGTAGCGATGCCGTCCTCGTCTTCTTCCGCTGCCGCTACACCGCCGGCCGTTCCCTCGTCGCCGGCCGCCGCCTCGTCTGAGGAGACGCTGAGTAGTTTAATGGCGGAGGAGTTGCGCGCCGGCGATTCTGTTGATTTTGGCGTATCGCGGATGTCGTCGGCCCGCGTGCAAGATATGCAGCGGTTGGGTTACTTCGGCGGCGGAGTTGGTCGAGTCCCGGGGACGGAGGAAGTCCCCGAGCCAGAGGGCGAGTTGGTCGTTTTCGAGGCGTTCTTCGGCGCCGGACTCCGCTTGCCTGCGCACCGATTTGTTGGCGAAGTCCTGCGCAGGTTCAACGTTCAAATACATCAGCTGACCCCGAATGCCATAGTGGCTCTGTCGAAGTATGTCTGGGCGACGACTTCGTACGACGGACAGCCATCGGTGGAAGTTTTTGCGAAGTATTATTGTTTGCATTGGCAGAAGAGGATGATTGGAGGCGAAGTTGCTCAGTTTGGATCCTGCACATTCACGCCGAAGACCAGCAAAACCACGATGCAGGTAGTCGAGTTGGTTCCTTGCGCCCGCAACAAGTGGGGCAACTGGAATGAATTTTGGTTTTACGTCGCTGAGGGTACCGTCGAAGGCCATGAGGGACTCCCCGTGTCCGCGATGTGTTCTCATTTTTACTCAGCGTACCCGCCCTTTGAAGTGGCGGAGGGGGATGAGGACGAAGGGGCTCTTCGGTGCGCCGCTGGCCTGAGCAGTGGGCGCGACTTGGTTGAAGAATTTGTGGCGTACGGGGTGTGGCCATTGGCGCATGGCTAGGCGTTGGGCGAAGCATGCCCTCGCCAGATGCCTTTTCATGGTGGAAGGGTGGTGCGGAGTCCCGCCTTCGCCCTGAATCTGCAAAACCGCGATCCGGCCGCCGTTGTGCGTGAGGCGGAGGATGGGGCGGTGCGGCTTGTTGGACGCTACGTGCCGAGGACAGAGGGCCAGCGCAGCTGGGATATCCGCGGGTCGAATGACCGCTTGAATAGGGTTTTTGAATTAAATCAATTGCCATATGACGGCTACCCCGGTCAAGACGATGCGGACCGCCGTGGGAAGAAACCGGCGATGGAGACCGGAGACGACCCTGCGCCGGCGGCCGCCCCATCCTCTAAAAAGAGAAAATTAGGTACTGCTATGGGAGGACTTGGGGTTTCTGATCGTTTTGCTAGAGAGTTGATGAGGACGTGCGCGGCCCCGGGGGAAAGGATGTCTTCGCCCGAGCTCCGGGAGTCTTCGGCTCGGATGCTGAGGGTTACCGGGGGTTGCTGGCCTAGGAACGTTCCTGTCCCCCACGCGGCTGGCGAGGACTTTTTTACATCTCGTATGGTTCGTGAATGGAGGGTATTTCCTTACGAGTGGAATATTGCTGCTGTTGTGTCAGCAGTGATGGACAAGGATCGCCAGGGAGCTGCACAGAAGCGCCAGGCGGCTGTCAGGCTCGTTGAAGCCAGGCCGAAGAGGCAGCGGGGGGCTGCGAAGGCTGCGGCCCCCAGCAGAGGCCGGCCGCCGCTGGCGGCGAAGTCGGGCGTCCCTGCATCTAGCAAGGCGCCTAAGGCAACGGCAGGCGCCGGAGGCTCGAAATCGGCGAAGGCGGTGCCGCCGTCCAGCGGAGTGGCGGAGGTCGCGAAGGCGGCCCGAGCGTTGCCGTTGGCGGGCAAACGTGTCGCCGACTTCGTCACCGATATTAGTGTGGACGACTATCTCGGTGGTAAGTTGTTGACTTGGCTTTTTTTTGATTGGTTCGTTGGTACGTTGCAGGGTTGGGCGAAGGCCAACTTGCTATGGTTGCGCCTGCCGCGGCGACCACGACGGCTGCCGCAGTGCCGAAGGCGAAAGGCGGGGCTCTTAGCGCCGGAGGCGAGGCGTCGGCCCTCGCGGTTGTCCTGGATGAGGAGGGCGCTGCGTCCCGCCGGCTGACGGAGGTGACGGAGGCGCTACGTCAGGTCCGCTGAGTTGGACTTCGTCCCCTTTTTTTCGGCTTGCTGGGGCCGCGGTCTTACGATTGCTCTGCAGGTGGCTGACTTCGCCAGCCGCACTGCGTCGGGGGCCCTCACGGCAGCTGTGGCTGCCGAAGTCGAAAGACTTCGGACACAACATGCTGACGCCGTCCGTGAAAAATCGGCCGCCGACAGCAAGTGTCGCAAGCTGGCGGACAAGGTGGCCACACTAGAGGACGAGAAGGCCGCCCTCCGGCGCCAACTAGCGGGGGAAAGGAGGGAGACCAACGAGGCCCTTGTCAAGGCGCAGGCTGCGCAGGCGGAGGCCAACCTGGCACGGGCGGAGGGCAATCTTGCTAGGGAGCGCGCCGAGCAGCTGCAGGAGCGGCTCACCGCCCTGGAGAGCCGCGTGAAGGGGGCCGAGGCCGCGTCACGAGCGGAGGCAGAGCGGACGCGCCAACTGCTTGTGGATACATACCGTGGCCTGGGCGCGGGGACCGGTGAATTCGAAGTGCCGGACCGAGAGCCCGGACTTCGGTGCCTGGAGTGGGTGCAGGAGGAGTTGCAGGCGCTCCCCACTGTCGTGGAGGGGTTTATGACATATGCCTCCCTGGTCACCTGCGAGGGGGCGATGAATGCGCTCTCCCGCGAAGGGTGCCGGCACTTCGAGGTCTTCGACCAAGTCGAAGAAGATTTTGAGCAAGATATCTTCAAGGTTGAGGACCCCGTAGTGAAGGAATCCGCCGGAGCTATCTTCGACCGGCTGTGGGGTCCACACGGTCGCGAGGTGGTCAGGGAGCGCGCCGAGACGGCGAGGGCTCAGGTAACGTTTTCGCTTGTTTGGTATTTGTTGGACGTGGGCTGTGTGTGTGTTTGATGAATTTTGTGTGTTTTGGCTTAGGCGGCGCGTGGCGAGAGGGTCGACGACTTCGGGGCGCTGAACAGCATGCTGACTGACCCGGAGTCGACCCCAGCGGAGGCCGTGTCTGGGGTCGCCCTGGAGCCGACCCCAGACGCTGCGGGGGACGCGCCGGGTGCCCCCGCATCCGCTGCGGCCGGCGAAGACCTGCCCCCAGAGGTCGCCGAAGGCGCGCCTGATGCTTCCGCAGCTGCCGCGCCGAGTGCTGAAGATCCCGCGGCGGTAGCGACGGAGATAACAGCGGAAGCAACGGCGGAGGCTCCCGCAACGTCAGGGCCGTCGCAGGTGGCGTAGTGGGTGTAGAGGGTTGGGGGAATTTGTACACGTTACTGAATTTTGGTTGCTGCGCAGGTTCAAGATTTTGGGCCTGCGCACACAACCGCTACTACTAAATTTTTGGCGGCTTCGACCGCGGAAGATGGTAATGAATGTGGTGGGTCTGCATCTGAGTTTTTTGATTGTGCTGACTCTGGGAGCTCGATTGAGTGGACTGAGGAGTCGTCGGAGGACTTGGACTACTTCGCGGCCTTGGATGTGGCTGCGGCGGAGGCTTCGCCGCACGCCGCGGACGCAGGGGATGTGCCCGGTCCTAGCACCGGGCGACGGCGACGAAGGGCAGTTGCGAAACGTAGAGTTAGTGGGGCGGAGGGGGCTCGGCTTCGTGTGAGTGGGGCTGGCCGGCAGGAACTGTTGTCTTTGCCGGCCGCCGAGAGTACAGGTGAAAGGGAACTGCGAAGTCTTTTTGCGGGTGAGGAGCTTAGGATAATGTTATTTAATTATAGGGAGATAGGAATTATTCCTAAGGTTGAGCCGATGTAGAGTGTGGTGCCCTCGCTTGTATATGTAGAGGCTTGTATGATGAAATTGTGTGCCCTCGCTTGCATATGTGTGCGAAGGCGTTGTGTACTTTGTCTGATTTGTTTTGTTGTGCTGTGTTTGTGTGATTAAAGTTGGTCTTGGCGTGGACGGTTTGATGTTGTCGTTTCTGCCTTTGTTGTGCTAGTCCGGTTGCACCCTTAGGTGTCTTCTGCGCGGATAGTCTTCGCGATAGACTTCGATTTTTTCGCACTTGTTGTGCTAATCCGGCTGCACCCTTAGGCGACTTCTGCGCGGTTAGTCTTCGCGACAGACTTCGATTTTTTCGCACTTGTTGTGCTAATCCGGCTGCACCCTTAGGCGACTTCTGCGCGAATAGTCTTCGCGATAGACTTCGATTTTTTCGCACTTGTTGTGCTAATCCGGCTGCACCCTTAGGCGACTTCTGCGCGGATAGTCTTCGCGATAGACTTCGATTTTTTCGCACTTGTTGTGCTAATCCGGCTGCACCCTTAGGCGACTTCTGCGTGGATAGTCTTCGCGATAGACTTCGATTTTCTCGCACTTGTTGTGCTAATCCGGCTGCACCCTTAGGCGACTTCTGCGCGGATAGTCTTCGCGATAGACTTCGATTTTTTCGCACTTGTTGTGCTAATCCGGCTGCACCCTTAGGCGACTTCTGCGCGGATAGTCTTCGCGATAGACTTCGATTTTCTCGCACTTGTTGTGCTAATCCGGCTGCACCCTTAGGTGACTTCTGCACGGATTTGTCGCACGCGAGGGTGGCTAGCGCTTAGCCTCGCGGTGACCTCGTGTTGGTCGAATGTCGAAGACCGTCGTCGCGGTCTTTTTCGACGCATGTCTTTGCGGGGGATTTTTCACACATATATTACATGGCTCCGCCTCGTTAAAAACCTCACCCCCCGGGAGGAAAAGAGTGCAGGCCGGTACAAGATTGTTTTTGCGAATTACAAGGGCGAAGACGGCCCTAAGGAATCAAACAAAAAATTTGCGGAGGTTGTCGATGTTCCAGGAGTGCTCCAGGTCCTCGCCGTTTGGCGTTGTGAGCCTGTAAGCGTTGGGGGAAGCTTTTGTCTTGACTATGAAGGGGCCCTCCCACCTGGGCTCTAGCTTGCCCTTGGACTCCGTCCGAGCTGTTCGAACGAGTACGAGGTCCCCCTCGCTGAACTCCCTCGGGATGACTGAGTGGTCGCGCCATGCTTTGGTCTGGGCTTGGTATTTGTTCAGGGCCTGTAGGGCGAAGACTCGGTCTCCGTCGATGAGATCCTTTGAAGTTGGCTCGTCCACATCGGGGACGGCTGACGGAACTGTTTGCGGGGACCCGTGCTTTATTTCTTGCGGGGTCATGGCCTCCGATCCGTATAGAAGGCGGAAGGGAGTAAACCCGGTCGCCCTGCACTCAGTCGTGTTTAGTGCCCAGACTGCCTCAGGTAACAAATCGGTCCATCTGCCCTTTTTTTCATCAAGGAGCATTTTCTTGATAGCTGTGAAGATTTTCCCGTTGGCGCGCTCCACGACCCCGTTGGACTGCGGGTGATAGACTGAGGCGAAGGCAAGCTTGGTGCCAATGGAGAAACAAAAATCCTTGAAGTCTTGGTTGTCAAACTGCTTGCCGTTGTCAACTGTTAGTTCGGACGGTACTCCGAAGCGGCAAACGATGTTCTGCCAGAAGAATTTTTGGGCAGTCTTTGATGTTATTGTAGAAACAGCCCGCGCCTCGATCCATTTGGTGAAGTACTCGACCGCGACGAAGGCGAACTTAAGGTTCCCCTGAGCGGTGGGCAGGGGCCCGACAATGTCGAGGCCCCAGCGCTGGAGAGGCCATGTATGGGCGATCAGCTTTGTATACTGCGAGGGGCCGCCTGACCGAGGAGAAAACTTCTGGCAGGCTTCGCAGGACCGTGTGACCCGATTTGCAGCGCAAACCATTGCGGGCCAGTAAAAGCCCTGGCGGATCACCTTAGCAGCAAGGGCCCTCGGCCCTGCGTGTGAGCCGCACGTGCCACTGTGGACTTCACGTAGAATCTGCATGCCTTCGGCTTCAGTGACACACTTAAGCATTGGCTGACTGACCCCTTTTTTGTAGAGTTGGCCTTCAATCAGTGCGAAGTCTCGGCTTCGATGTCTGAGACGCTTGGCCTCACTGATGTCGGCTGGATGATAATACCCCTGCAGGAACAGGGTTATGGGTGCCCGCCAGTCTTCGGTCATGATAAGGTTGACTGTGCGGTGGCCCTCGCTGTCATTGGTTATTTGGAGCCCTTCAGGGCTCCGGACTGCTGGCGTGCCGATGACATGAAAGAACACGTCGGAGGGCAGAGTTTCGCCCCTGGCGGCGGCCTTGGCCAATGCGTCGGCCTCCTCATTCTTGGCCCGATCCACATGTTGCAAGGTGAACCCCTTGAACTGCCTCTCGAGACTTCGGATGGCCGCGAGGTGCTGCATGAGCGCGGGGTCCTTGGCTGCATAGTCTTTTTCGACTTGGCCGACAACTACCTTGGAGTCTGTTTTGATGATGCAGGTGGTGACTCCGAGGGCCCTTAGCTTGCGGAGGCCGAGGATGACTGCTTCGTATTCTGCTATGTTATTTGTGCATCTGTCGGATTCCAGATTGAAGCTGAGTCGTGCTGCATATCTGTGCTTGACCCCAACTGGTGAGGTGATGACTGCAGCGACGCCATACAGGCCGAGGATGAATGCTTCGAAGTAATGGCGCAGTTTGCGCGACGACATGATGACTGCGTAGGCAATCTTCTCCAGCTCTGTCATGTTGCACTTGGACGGTGTCAGCACTTCGGAGACATAATACACGGGGCACTGCCGGACCACGCCCTCGACAGTCTGCTCCTGCACTAGTGCCGCGCTGACCGCATGTGGCGAAGCCGCGACGTAGAGCAGTAGGGGGAGCGAGGGGTCGGGGCTGGTAAGGACGGCCAACTCTGTCAGGTACTGTTTTAATGAGGCGAAGGCCGCCGCCTGCTCTGGTCCCCAGGCGAAGTCTTTTGCACCACGGAGTGTCTTGAGGAAGGGGAGACTTCGCTCGGCGGACCTGGAGATGAATCTGTTGAGAGCGGCCAATCTGCCTGTCAGGCGCTGGACGTCCCTGACGGACTGCGGAGGCGTCATGTCCAAGATGGCCTGAATCTTGGTCGGGTTGGCCTTGATGCCGCGGTGTGATACCAGGTAGCCCAATATTTTGCCTTGGCAAACGCCGAAGACGCACTTTTCCGGGTTTAGGCGGAGTTGTGCGTCTCGCATGTTCGCGAATGTTTCGGCGAGGTCGGCGAGGTGGTCCTCCTTGCTTTTGCTGGCGACGACAATGTCGTCTACATATGTGAATATGTTTCTGCCGACCTGCCCTTCGAGCACTATTTTGGTAAGCCTGGAGAAGGTGGACCCGGCGTTCTTGAGTCCCTCCGGCATTCTGATGAAGCAATATGTGCCGAAGGGTGTTATAAAGCTGGTGCTGGCCTTGTCTTCTTCCTTCATGTATATCTGGTGGTAACCGGAGAAGCAATCGAGGAGTGACATGACCTCGCATCCGGCCGCGCTATCGACTATTTTGTCGATCCGCGGCAACGGGAAATTGTCCTTTGGACAGGCTTTATTGAGACTGGTGAAGTCGATGCACATTCGCCACTTCCCGCTCTTTTTCTGCACCATCACGACATTGGAGAGCCATGTGGGGTAAGCCACCGGCTCGATGAATTTGGCCTCCAGGAGGCGGTGCACCTCTGCCTTGGCGGCCTCCGTCTTTTCGTCGGACATCTTGCGAAGCCGCTGCTTTTTCGGCCGTACCGAAGGGTCGATTCCCAGACTGTGCTCAATTATTGAATGGCTGACCCCGACCAGATCGAGGGCCGACCAGGCGAAGACATCTTTGTTCTTGGATAGGCAGCAGAGGAGCTTTTCTTCTTCATGCGAAGTAAGGTCTTCGCTGATAATGACTGTCTGCCTGGGCGTGGCCTGGTCGAGGGGGACAGTCTTGGTCCCGTCGTTGCTCTGCAGCTGCGCCTTGTCGTGTTGCTTATCGGTTGGGCTGGCAGGCGCGGGGACCTCGCGTTGGGCCGTGAGGCAGTGCACGTTTCTTTGACCGGGCACGAAGTCCCGCTCTATGTTACGCGCAGTCTGTTGATTGCCGAAGACTGTGATGACGCCTAACGGACCTGGTATCTTCATACATAGGTACAGTCCGTGAATGGCTGCTTCGAACTTATTGATGGAGCCCCGGCCCATGATGGCATTGTAAGGATATACCATGTCCACTATGTCAAAGGTTATTTGCTCGCTTCGGGCATTGGGTGCTACACCGAAGGAGAGAGGCAGCTCTATTTTGCCGACGGGGAAGGTGCCCTTGCCGCCGAAGCCATACAACGGGTTGTCCGAAGGCTTAAGCAGGCTGTGGCTTATGCCCATGCGATCGAAGGCGTGGAGGAAGATGATGTCCGCCTGACTGCCGTTGTCAACGAGGACCTTGTGCAGGTCCCAGCCTACCACGCTGCAATTGATAACCATGGCGTCGCAGTGGGGGGCGCTGCGCAAGTCGACGTCCCGTGCGTCGAAGGTTAGCGGTATGTGGGACCACTTTGTCTGCACGACTGGGCCCGTGACGGCGACATGGTTGATGCTGCGGTAGTGGTCCCGCTTCTGCCGCTTGGTGTCGAAGTCAGTGCTGGACCCCCCAGTTATCATGTGGATGATTCCGCGATATGGTTGATCGGCGAAGTCTTCCTGCTTTGGGGCATGGGGGATGTTTTGATGTTGCTGGTGTGGTGGTGGGGGTGGAGGAGGTACGATTTGTACTTCCTGATGGTGTTGGTAAGTGTGGTGCGGTGGATGCGGGGCGGGAGCGTGGATATATGGTGGAGGGGGTTGCTGGTAATTGTGCGCGACAATTCTGGGGTTGTCGGCTGGCTGCGCCCGTGCCATTCTGTCTCTGGTAGCCTTCGTTTCGGGGCAGTCTTTGGTTTGGTGGGCGCAGTCTTCGCCATGGAAGAGGCAGTAGAATCGGCGCGGCGGCTGCGCACGCCCTCGGCCCCTGCCACGAGTGCCGTTTCCGCGGCCCTGGGGGGGATATTCCTGGCGACGAGGGGGGTCAGCAGCGGGATGCTGGTTGGCGATGTTGTGCACTTGCTGCTGATTGCGGCCGTCTCGACCGGAGTCTGGCTGCGGAGTCCTTGTCCACGTGCGGCTGGACTGTGGAGCATCTTTTGGCTTCCTTTGGGACTCAATCTTGCGCTGGTGGAGCTCTTCAGATCTGGCGTACTTTTCAAACAGCTGATATAACTCTTGGAGGTTCTTTGGTGGATCTCTGATGCAGTGGCTGTAAAGGACGCCGACGCGAAGGCCACTGATAGCATAGTGGATGGCAATCTGGTCATCGACTGAGGGCAGCTGTGACTTGAGTGTTAAAAATTTGCGGTAATACTCCCTCAGAGTCTCCTTTTCTAGCTGCTTGCAGAGCGAAAGTTCGGCCAGGGCGTCGGTGTCTGGGTGGTACCCTTGGAAGTTGAGCAGGAACTTGTCCCGGAGACTTCTCCAGGAATCAATGGACAGCGGAGGCAACCTGGTGAACCAGGTGAGTGTGGGGCCCTCGAGGGCGATGATGAAAGACTTCGCCATTGTGGCGTCGTCCCCTCCGGACGATGCAACGGCGACCTGATAACTCATTATGTATTGAGCCGGGTCGGTGCTGCCGTTGTACTTGGGATAGGTCCCTGCCTGGAAGTTAGCCGGCCACGGCGTCACTTGCAGGTGAGGCGCCAGGGGACTTCGCTCATCGAGATAGTTGACCCCTTGGAATGGCGCGGCGTGCGGGAAGGTGTGGTCGCGTTGAGGGAAACGCGGGTCCTCCGGTTGCGCGCGGTGTTGCAGGGGTGGCCCATGCTGCAGGTCGGGGTGGCCTTCGCGCGTGTCTTCGAGTTGTGCGCGCTGCTGGAGGGGTGACTCGTGCTGCAGGCCGAGGTGGCCTTCGCGCTGCATCAGCGCAATCTCCCGCTCGAGTTCCTGGGCCTTGTGCTCTTCGTCGCGTATCATTTGCCGCACTTTGGCTAGTGCGGACACAAGTTGGCGCTTGGCCTCCAGTATCTCCTTCTGCCTCTGGAGATTGCGGTTCTTGAGGCGCAGGGCACGCAGCTGTAGTTGTTCTTCTGCTGAGACGCCGAGGACTTCACCGTCCTCGGCGAGGTCCGCGCCCTCCGGTGGTGCGAAGCCTGAGGGTGGCTGCGGTTGTCCCTCAGGGTCGCAGGTGCGGAGGGTGTCGTCTTCGCATGCGCGAGGGACATCATCTTCAGTGGCCTCTTGGTGGGTGGATTGGGTGAGGGCGAGGGCCTTGCCCTTTCTTGCGGCGAGCAGTGCTGCCTTCGCAGCCTCGTCAGCCTTCGGGTTAGCTCTCTTGGGTGCCATCGCGGGTGGTTTTCTCGTAGCACGAACGGTGGGCGCCAAATGTTGGAACTTGCTCTCAGTTGCAAGGGGATCCAACAAGGGTGAACAGTGACGTCAACAGGGCACTCGCGCTAGATGGCAAAAGCTCTATTAATCTGGTCTCTCACGGGCACTGTGCAGGGGTATTTATAGGTACCTGAGTGCGCAGCACCTCGAGCTAAGGACGCATGTGCCCTCAGCTACCTAGATTATCCCTAGAATATTCCCATAAAGCGGGGTTACAGACCGTAATTACAGGAATGCTTTTACAAATTAGGCCCGTAACGCACGGTGCCAAGCGGGGCCCGTTACAATGGGCCGGATTGCACGTGGGCCTCCGAGCTGGACGAGGCCGCACCGTGGGATGCCCTTTGCCGCCAGTCTTCGTCTGGTGCGGAAGAAGCGAAGGGTGTCCCTGCCTGTTTTGTTTCTGTTAGTTCAGCTGCTGCAGCGAAGGCTTCGAGCGAAGGGTGGCGCCTTTGCCTTCACCCCAACAGACACACATCCCCAATGGACATGTTCCTTAGCGCGACGCACGGAGCTTCTTCATCATCTAGCTCATCAAGATCAACTTGCTCCACTTGGGAGCCATTAGTCTCAGCAAACACAATGTCACAAGAAACCTCAACTAATCCAGTGGATTTGTTGAAGACTCTGTATGCCCTTGTGTTTGAGTCATAACCAAGTAAAAAGAGTTCAACAGCCTTAGGAGCAAATTTAGATTTTCTACCTCTTTTAACAAGAATAAAACATTTTCTTCCAAAGACTCTAAAATATGAAACATTGGGCTTTTTACCGGTGAGGAGTTCATAAGATGTCTTCTTGAGGATTCGGTGAAGGTAGAGTCGATTGATGGAGTAGCAGGCGGTGTTAATTGCCTCGGCCCAAAACCGGTCCGGAATCTTGTACTCATCAAGCATGGTTCTTGCCATATCCAGTAGAGTTCTATTCTTCCTCGCCACTACACCATTTTGTTGAGGTGTGTAGGGAGAAGAGAACTCATGCTTGATGTCCTCTTCCTCAAGAAAGCCTTCAATTTGAGAGTTCTTGAACTTCGTCCCATTGTCGCTTCTTATCTTTTTTATTCTCAATCCGAACTCATTTTGAGCCCGTCTTAAGAATCCCTTTAAGGTCTCTTGGGTTTGTGATTTTTCCTGTAAAAAGAACACCCAAGTGAAGCGAGAATAATCATCCACAATTACTAGACAGTACTTACTCCCGCCGATGCTTACGTAAGCTATCGGGCCGAATAAATCCATGTGGAGTA
The DNA here is from genome assembly GCA_029449295.1 of Zea luxurians. Lineage (NCBI taxonomy): Eukaryota > Viridiplantae > Streptophyta > Magnoliopsida > Poales > Poaceae > Zea > Zea luxurians. The sequence goes on along the minus strand of JAOPSE010000005.1, from coordinate 20,904,482 downwards.
GCTCGAGTGGCCTATCCGTTATCATGATGTTCTTGTGTGGATGGTGAGCACCAACTTGCTTTTCTGCTTGACATGCACTACAAACCCTGTCTTTCTCAAAATGAACATTTGTTAGTCCTAAAATGTGCTCTCCCTTTAGAAGTTTGTGAAGATTCTTCATACCAATATGGGTCAGTCGGCGATACCAGAGCCAACCCATATTAGTCTTAGCAATTAAGCAAGTGTCAAGTTCAGCTCTATTAAAATCAACTAAGTATAGCTGACCCTTTAACACTCCCTTAAATGCTACTGAATCATCACTTCTTCTAAAGACAGTGACACCTATATCTGTAAAAAGATAGTTGTAGCCCATTTTGCATAATTGAGATACAGAAAGCAAATTGTAATCTAATGAATCTATAAGAAAAACATTGGAAATAGAATGGTCAGGTGATATAGCAATTTTACCAAGTCCTTTGACCAAACCTTGATTTACATCCTCGAATGTGATAGCTCTTTGGGGATCCTCGTTTTTCTCGTAGCAGGAGAACATCCTTTTCTCCCCTGTCATGTGGTTTGTGCATCAGCTATCAATTATCCAGCTTGAGCCCCCGGATGCATAAACCTGCAAAACAATTTAGGCCTTGTTCTTAGGTACCCAAACAGTCTTGGGTCCTTTCACGTTAGAAACAAGCACCTTGAGTACCCAAACACAAGTCTTTGAACCCTTGTATTTGCCCCCAACATATTTGGCAACTATTTTTCCTGATTTGTTAGTGAGCACATAAGAAGCATCAAAAGTTTTAAATGAAATGTTATGTTCATTTGATGTAACATGAGTTTTCTTTTTAGGCATTTTAACATGGGTAGAATGCCTAGAGCTAGATGCCTCATTTTTATACATGAATGCATGATGAGAAATAGTGTGAGGTTTTTTAGCATGAATTCTCCTAATTTTATGTTCAGGATAATTAGCAGGATATAAAATATAGCCCTCATTATCCTGAACCATGGGAGCCTTGCCCTTAACAAAATTAGACAATCTTTTAGGGGCATTAAGCTTGACATTGCTTCCCTGTTGGAAACCAATGCCATCCTTAATGCCAGGGTGTCTCCCATTATAGAGCATGCTTCTAGCAAATTTAAACTTTTCATTTTCAATCTCATGCTCAGCAATTTTAGCATCTAGTTTAGCTATATGATCATTTTGTTGTTTAATCATAGCAATGTGATCATTAATAGCCTCTACATTAATATCTCTACATCTAGTACAAATGGAAACATGCTCAACAGTAGATGTAGAGGGTTTGCAAACATTTAATTCATCAATCTTAGCATGTAAAATGGCATTCTCATTTCTAAGACTGGAAATAGCATCATTGCGAACATTTAAATCTTTAACCTTAGAAATTAAATTATCATTCTCAGTTCTAAGGCTAGAAATTGATTCATTCAATTTATCAATCTTTGCAATTAAACTAGCATTTTCATTTCTAAGATTGACAATTGAATCGTTACAAACATTTAATTTTTCAAACTTAGCAATTAAACTAGCATTCTCAGTTCTAAGGTTGGAAACAGTGTCATGGCAAATGCTAAGCTCTTTGGTCAAGTTTTCACATTTTTCTATCTCCAGAGCATAAGCATTTTTTACTTTAACATGCTTCTTGTTTTCTTTAATAAGGAATTCCTCTTGGCTATCCAAGAGTTCATCCTTCTCATGAATGGCTCCTATCAATTCATTCAATTTTTCTTTTTGTTGCATGGTAAGGTTGGCAAAAAGAGTAAGCAAATCATCTTCATCATCACTAGAACTACCCTCATCACTAGATGTAGTATACTTGGGGGTGGTTCTAGCTTGTACCTTCTTATTTTTGCCATCCTTTGCCATGAAGCACTTGTGGCCGACGTTGGGGAAGAGGAGGCCTTTGTTGACGGCGATGTTGGCAGCGTCCTCGTCGAAGGATGAGTCAGTAGAGCTCTCGTCGGAGTCCCATTCCCAACACACGTGGGCATTGCCGCCCTTCTTCTTGTAGTATCTCTTCTTTTCCTTCTTCTTCCCTTTCTTGTCGTCGCCCCTGTCACTATCACTAGACATAGGACATTTAGCGATAAAATGACCGGGCTTACCACATTTGTAGCACACCCACTTGGAGCGGGGTTTGTAGTCCTTCCCCCTCCTTTGCTTGAGGATTTGGCGAAAACTCCTGTTGATGAGCGCCATTTCCTCATTGTCAAGCTTGGAGGCGTCGATGGGAAGCCTACTTGGTGTAGACTCCTTCTTTTCTTCTTCCGTCGCCTTGAATGCGACGGGTTGCACCTCGAGTGTGGAGGTGGCACCTTGCTCCAAGTTAACGATGTGTTTGGAGCCTTTGACCATTAGTTTAAAGCTCACAAACTTTCCTATCACTTCCTCGGGAGACATTAATTTGTATCTAGGATCCCCATGAATTAATTGTACTTGAGTAGGATTGCAAAAAACAAGGGATCTTAGAATAACCTTGACCATTTCATGGTCATCCCACTTGGTGCTCCCGAGGTTGCGCACTTGATTCACCAATGTCTTGAGCCGGTTGTACATGGCTTGTGGCTCCTCTCCTTGGTTGAGGATGAATCGACCGAGCTCCCCCTCGATCGTTTCTCTTTTGGTGATCTTGGTCACCTCGTCCCCTTCATGCGCCGTCTTGAGGACGTCCCAAATTTCTTTGGCCATCTTTAACCCTTGCACCTTATTATACTCCTCTCGACACAAGGAGGCGAGGAGTATAGTTGTGGCTTGGGAGTTAAAGTGCCGAATTTGGTCGGCCTCATCCGAGTCATAGTCCTTGTCCCCTACCTTCGGTACCTGCGCTCCATACTCAACAATATCCCATAAGCTTTTGTGGAGTGAGGTTAGATGATGTCTCATTTTATCACTCCACATAGAATAATCCTCACCGTCAAAATATGGTGGTTTGCCTAAAGGAACGGAAAGTAATGGAGTGCGTTTAGAAATGCGAGGATAGAGGACGGGCATCTTACTATACTTCTTGCGCTCATGACGCTTAGAAGCGACGAACAACGAGTCGGAGTCGGATGTGGAGGGCGACGAAGAGTCGATCTCGTAGTAGACCACTTTCTTCATCTTCTTCTTCTTGTCGCCTCTCCAATGGGTCTTGTTGGAGGAAGAGGATTCCTCCTTATGCTTGTGGCCGGACTCCCTTGAGTGGGTTCTCCCTGGGCTTGTGGGCTTGTCACCAGTCACGATCTCCCTCTTGGCGTGATCTCCCGACATCACTTCGAGCGGTTAGACTCTAATGAAGTACCGGGCTCTGATACCAATTGAAAGTCTCCTAGAGGGGGGTGAATAGGCGTAATCTGAAATTTACAACTTAAAACTACAAGCCAGGGTTAGCGTAAGAATTAAATCCAAGTCTGGGAGAGAGGGGGAAAACAAATCAACCAAGAAATAAAGCAGATGAACACGGTGATTTGTTTTACCGAGGTTCGGTTCTAAAGAATCTAGTCCCCGTTGAGGTGGTTACAAAGACCGGGTCTCTTTCAACCCTTTCCCTCTCTCAAACGGTCACCTAGACCGAGTGAGCCTTCTTTCTTAATCTCATAGGTCACTTAGACCCCACAAGGACCACCACACAATTGGTGTCTCTTGCCTTGCTTACAAAGCACTTGAGAGTAAGAAGTGAGAAAGAAAAGAAAGCCAACCAAGCAAACAAGAGCAATAAGAAACACAAGTTATCCTCTCACAAGTCCTAATGCGCTAGAGTTGAATTTGGGACTTTGAGTGGATCGATCGCTTTGATTTGTGTCTTGGAGTGAAGTCTATTGCTCTTGTATTGAATGCAATGTGTGGAATGCTTGGATGGTTGGAGTGGTGGTGGTTGGGGGGTATTTATAGCCCTCAACCACCAAACAACCGTTGGGGGTGGCTGCTGTCGATGGGCGCACCGAACAGTCCGGTGCGCCACCGGACACTGTCCGGTGCGCTAGCCACGTCACCCAACCGTTAGGGTTTTCTAGAGCTTGTGACCATTGGAGGCTTTGTCTTCTAATGGCACCGGAGAGTCCGGTGCCGCACCGGACAGGTACTATTGACTGTCCGGTGCGCCTCTGATGACTGCTCTGACTTCTGCCCGCACTATTCGCGCACTGTAGCGTTGCAGGGTGTCTGTTGCAGTCGATCGTTGCGCTGGATAGTTGTTGCTCCGCTGGTGCACCGGACAGTCCGGTGGCACACCGGACAGTCCGGTGAATTATAGCGGAGCGCGCCTCTAAGAAACCCGAGAGTGGCTAGTTTGATCATGTACGGCCCTGGTGCACCGGATACTGTCTCGTGGCACACCAGACAGTCCGGTGCGCCAGACCAGGGCACACCCGGTTTCTTTGCTCCTTTGAATTTGAACCCTATCTTGATTGTTTATTAGTTTTTGTTGAACCTTTATGCACCTGTAGAACATATATTCTAGAGCAAACTAGTTAGTGTCTAACAAATTTATGGTTTTATGTCTAGTTCTCCTAGGTTTCTACACATAGTGTCTAACAACTTTCTCAAAACATTATCAAATTTTTATCACAGCCTCTACATATGATATCATGACACGTGGACAAGTTTCATGATTCTGACTTTGTTTATGTTTTATACAATTTTTAAACAGCTGGATGGCAAGTTCACGGCCATGTTCAATGAGCATGGTGCTCGAAGTTTTCAGTCCGCTCCTGAAATCGGTGGCAACTTGTGCTAAATAGCATGGATATCATTTTTGCATGCACGGTTTTCTAAGTTTCGAGTGACTTGCAGTTCAAATGTGAATTTTCTGAAGAAATTCAAATAAACGAACTAAATCCATTAGTTATAGAAAATACTGTTATAATTGTCCCAAAATGGTACATGTAGGTCTACATAGTGTAGGAACATACCACAAAAATTTTGGTTAGGAAAAGAAAAAATAAAAAATATACTTTGCCGAGTGTCCAGAAATGACACTCGGCAAAGCCTTCTCTGCCGAGTGCCCACCCTTGGTGCTCGGCAAAAGCTAACAGCCGTCAGTTGTAGACGGGTGTTGACGGCCTGTTACCGAGAGTCGTCTTCGGCAAAGGTATCTTTGCCGAGTGTAATTCTTTGTCGAGAGTCCTGCTCTCAGTAAAAAGATTCTTTGTCGAGAGCTAGACGTTGTCGAGCGTGGCACTCGGCAAAGTGCCGAGCACTCGACAAAGCCACGGATTCTGGTAGTGGTAACTAACAAAAGTATAGAATAACAATAATTGTTTTTGCACATCAATGTATTTTATTATAGTGCTTCTACATCTCAATTGCATCTTACCAGTACATGCTGACTCCGTAGCAACGCACGGGCATACATATATATATATATATATATATATATCACTACTGAAAATAGCTTATTTGTTGAGTGTCTTAAAGCCTAGAAAACACCCGGCGACATCTTGACACTCGGGAAAGAAGGCTTGATGACTGTACATCGACAACAGTTTCTATGTCGAGTACTTTTTATCGGACACTCGGCAAAGACGTTGCCGAGTGTCACTCGGTACTCGGCAAAGAAATGTCGCCGTCATGGCTCCAGGTGATGGCAACATAGCTTGTGCCGAGTGCCCGCCGAGTGACACGCGCTGTGTGTAGAAACCTAGCCAGTCTAAATTGAAGTTCTACGATTTCATGTGTAGGACACTTAAGTTTCTACACACTGCATGACAACTTTCACAAAACATTTTCAATTTTTTATCATAGCCTCTACATATGATATCATGACATGTGAATAAGTTTCATGATTTTCTGACTTTGTTTGTGTTTTATACAATTTTTAAACAATTGGGCAAACAAGTTTACGGTCATATTTCGTGACCATGGTGCTCCAAAATTTCGGTCTGCTCCTAAAATTGGTCTTAACTTATGCTAAATAACATGAATATCATTTTTATGTTCATGGTTTTTCATATTTTGAGTGACTTGCAGTTCAAATCTGAATTATTCGAAGAAATTCAATTAAACGAATAAAATCTAATAGTCATAGAAAATACTTTTATAATTATACCAAAATGGAACATGTAAATCTACATAGTGTAGAAACAAACCACAAATCGTTTGATTGAGAAAAGAAAAATAATAAAAATATACTTTACCGAGTGTCCAAGGTAGGCACTCGGCAAAATAGCTTTTTTGCCGAGGGCCAACGCCTAACGCTCGGCAAAGTTAATGGCCGTCAGCTATAGATGGCTGTTGACGGCCCTTTGCTGAGTGTTGTTCTGACAACACTTGGTAAAGTAGCTTTGTCGGGGACCATAATTAGGGGTACCCTCAAGACGCCTAATTCTCAGCTGGTAACCCCCATCAGCATAAAGCTGCAGAGGCCTGATGGGTGCGATTAAGTCAGGGATCAGTCCATACGAGCGACTCGATCACGCCTCGCCCGAGCCTAGCCTCGGGCAAGGGCAGCCGACCCTGAGGTATTTTCGTCTCGCCCGAGGCCCCCTTTTCACGGCAGACGCATCTCCGGCTCGCCCGAGGCCTTGTCTTCGATAAGAAGCAACCCTGACTAAATCGCCGCGCCGACCGACCAAGTCACAGGGGCATTTAACGCAAAGAGTGAGACTGACGGGCAGCCAGGCCTTGCCGAGGGCGCCATGGGAAGCTCCGCCCGACCCAGGGCTCGGACTCGGGCTAAGGCCCCGGAAGACGGCGAACTCCGCTCCGCCCGACCCAGGGCTCGGACTTGGGCTAAGGCCCCGGAAGACGGCGAACTCCGCTCCGCCCGACCCAGGGCTCGGACTCGGGCTAAGGCCCCGGAAGACGGCGAACTCCGCTCCGCCCGACCCAGGGCTCGGACTCGGGCTAAGGCCCCGGAAGACGGTGAACTCCGCTCCGCCCGACCCAGGGCTCGGACTCGGGCTAAGGCCCCGGAAGACGGCGAACTCCGCTCCGCCCGACCCAGGGCTCGGACTCGGGCTAAGGCCCCGGAAGACGGCGAACTCCGCTCCGCCCGACCCAGGGCTCGGACTCGGGCTAGGCCCCGGAAGACGGCGAACTCCGCTCCGCCCGACCCAGGGCTCGGACTCGGGCTAGGCTCCGGAAGACGACGAACTCCGCTTCGCCCGACCCCAGGGGTCGGACTCCGCCCTGGCCTCTGCCGAACGACCTCCGCCTCGCCCGACCCAGGAGCTCGGGCTTGGCCTCGGCCATGCAGGACAGACTCGACTTCGGCTTCGGAGGAGCCTCCACGTCGCCCGACCTAGGGCACAAGTCCGCCACGTCAACAGAAAGCGCCATCATCACCCTACCCCGAGCCGACTCGGGCCGCAGAAAACAAGACCGACGTCCCATCTGGCTAGCTCCGCCAGATAGGCAATGATGGCGCCCCGCTAGCCCTATGACGACGGCGGCTCTCAGCTCCCTTACGGAAGCAGGGGGACGTCAGCAAGGACCCAACAGCTCCGACAGCTGTCCCTCCGCCAGGCTCCGTTGCTCCACCGACAGCCACGACACCACACCAGCTGGGTGCCAAGATCTCTCCGGCTGCCACCTTGGCATGTACTTAGGGCGCTAGCTCTCCCCCGCTAGACACGTAGCACTCTGCTACACCCCCATTGTATACCTGGATCCTCTCCTTGCGCCTATAAAAGGAAGGACCAGGGCCTTCTTAGAGAGGGTTGGCCTCGCGGGAACGAGGGCAGGGGCAGGCGCTCTCTTGGGGCCGCTCGCTCCCCTCACCCGCGCGGACGCTTGTAACCCCCTACTGCAAGCGCACCCGACCTGGGCGCGGGACGAACACGAAGGCCGCGGGATCTCCGCCTCCCTCACGACCCGGCTCCGGCCACCTCGCTCTCCCCCCTTCGCGCTCGCCCACGCGCTCGACCCATCTGGGCTGGGGCACGCAGCACACTCACTCGTCGGCTCGGGGACCCCCCGGTCTCGAAACGCCGACAGTTGGCGCGCTAGGTAGGGGCCTGCTGCGTGTTGACGAGCAGTTTCCCGTCAAGCTCCAGATGGGCAGTCTCCAACGACCTCTTCAACCCGGGACAGTGCTCCGTTTCGGGAGCCTCGAGTTCATGTCTTTCGACGGCAGCTACGACATGATACTCCTTCCACCGTCGCGCGACGGCGACAATGGTGGCCGACAGCCCGCTCGCCGGCGGCGGAATCGACGACGTCTTTCCCGCGTGGGGGAAGGACAACTTTCGAGCTCGCCCCATCCTCTCCCTCGCCATCGGAGGAGGAGACGGGGCAACCAGGGCCGAGCGGGAGGCTGCGCCCCGTCGGCTGTCGAGCAAGTGGACGACGCCAGCACGCTCACGGAGGGCCTGCAGGACGTCGCCCTCGTACCCAGGACGACGGCGCGATCAGCCCCCGAGGTGACTTCGTCGCTCCTCATCGACCAAAAGGTACCAACTGATTCCCATCTTTCGTCATTTTGACTCGACCTCAGCCCGCCTAGCGACCTCGCTCTGGCGGCCGCTCACGTTGAGGCGAGTGCAACCTCTTTTGGGTTTCGTGTGCGGTCGCCTTGGGACCGATTGACGGGCGTCTCGACCTACGGGCCCTCTGGGTCCGAGGAAGATGACGACCCCAGCATCTGCTGGGATTTCTCTGGATCTGGCAACCCCAGTGCCATGCGGGACTTCATGACCGCATGCAACTACTGCCTCTCCGACTGTTCCGACGGCAGCCGCAGCCTTGACGACAAGGACTGCGGCCCGAGCCGCGAATGTTTCCACGTCGAGCTAGGGGATCCCTCCGGAGGCAGCTGTCTCGGCATGCCGGAGGATGGTGATCTCCCTAGGCCAGTGCCTCGCGCCGACATCCCGCGGGAGCTAGCTGTGGTCCCCGTTCCGGCGGGGGGTCACGACCCACAGCTCGAGCAAGTCCGCGGGGCGCAAGCCGGGCTTGATGAGGGGGCAGGAGCGCTCGAGGCGATCCGCCGGGACGTCGGGCAGGTATGGGCGGGCCAGCCCCCGGCCGGAGAAATACGTCACCTGCCCCAGGGTCTCCAGCACCGCATCGCCAACGATGCCAGGGACAGGCCACCGCCCGCATCCGGCGGGACCGGTCAGGACCTGGCAGCCGCAGCGATGCTCCTCCGCGCGATGCCGGAGTCATCAACCACCGAGGGTCGGCGAATCCAGGGAGAGCTCAAGCATCTCCTGGAAGGCGCTGCGGCCCGGCGGGCCGAGAGCTCCGCCTCCCGAAGGCAGGGATACCCCTCGGAACCTCGTGCCGCGACTTCCCGACTCACGTGGGAAGCCTCGGTCTATACCGGACGCACGCGCAACACCGCGCCTGCGGCCCCGGGCCACCTCGGCGACGAGCACCCTCATCGCGATCGTCAGGCCCGCCTCGACGAAAGGGTCCGCCGAGGCTATCACCCCAGGCGTGGGGGATGCTACGACAGCGGGGAGGACCGGAGTCCCTCGCCCGAACCACCCGGACCGCAGGTCTTCAGCCGAGCCATTCGGCGGGCGCCGTTTCCGACCCGATTCCGACCCCCGACTACTATCACAAAGTACTCGGGGGAAACAAGACCGGAATTGTGGCTCGCGGACTACCGCCTGGCTTGTCAACTGGGTGGAACGGACGACGACAACCTCATCATCCGCAACCTCCCCCTGTTCCTCTCCGACACTGCTCGCGCTTGGTTGGAGCACCTGCCTCCGGGGCAGATTTCCAACTGGGAGGATTTGGTCCAAGCTTTCACCGGCAACTTCCAGGGCACGTACGTGCGCCCCGGGAATTCCTGGGACCTCCGGAGCTGCCGGCAACAGCCGGGAGAGTCTCTTCGGGACTACATCCGGCGGTTCTCGAAGCAGCGCACCGAGCTGCCCAACATCACCGACTCCGATGTCATCGGCGCGTTCCTTGCCGGCACCACCTGCCGTGACCTGGTGAGCAAGTTGGGTCACAAGACCCCCACCAGGGCGAGCGAGCTGATGGACATCGCCACCAAGTTCGCCTCTGGCCAGGAGGCGGTCGAGGCCATCTTCCGAAAAGACAAGCAGCCCCAGGGCCGCCCGTCGGAAGATGCTCCCGAGGCGTCTACTCCGCGCGGCGCCAAGAAGAAAGACAGGCGGAAGTCGCAAGCGAAACGCGACGCCGCCGACGCAGACCTTGTCGCCGCCGCCGAGTACAAGAACCCTCGGAAGCCCCCCGGAGGTGCCAACCTCTTCGACAAGATGCTCAAGGAGACGTGCCCTTACCATCAGGGGCCCGTCAAGCATACCCTCGAGGAGTGCGTCATGCTTTGGCGCCACTTCCACAAGGTCGGGCCACCCGCAGAGGGTGGCAGGGCCCGCGACGACGACAAAAAGGAAGATCACCAAGCAGGAGGGTTCCCCGAGGTCCGCGACTGCTTCATGATCTGCGGAGGGCATGCGGCGAATGCCTCGGCTCGGCATCGCAAGCGAGAGCGTCGGGAGGTCTGCTCGGTGAAGGTGGCGGCACCAGTCTACCTAGACTGGTCCAACAAGCCCATCACCTTCGACCAAGATGACCACCCCGACCACGTGCCGAGCCCGGGGAAGTACCCGCTCGTCGTCGATCCCATCATCGGCGACGTCAGGCTCACCAAGGTCCTGATGGATGGGGGCAGCTGCCTCAATATCATCTGCGCCGAGACCCTCAGGCTCCTGCGCGTCGATCCGTCCTCCGTCTGAGCAGGTGCTGCGCCCTTCCACGGGATCATTCCTGGAAAGCGCGTCCAGCCCCTCGGACAGCTCGACCTTCCTGTCTGCTTCGGAACACCCTCCAACTTCCGAAGGGAGACTTTGACGTTCGAGGTGGTCGGGTTCCGAGGAACCTACCACGCGGTGTTGGGAAGGCCATGCTACGCGAAGTTCATGGCCATCCCCAACTACACCTACCTGAAGCTCAAGATGCCGGGCCCCAACGGGGTCATCACCGTCGGCCCCACGTACAAACACGCGTTCGAATGCGATGTGGAGTGCGTGGAGTACGCCGAGGCCCTCGCAGAGTCCGAGGCCCTCATCGCCGACCTGGAAAACCTCTCCCGAGAGGTGCCGGACGTGAAGCGACACGCCGGCAACTTCGAGCCAGCGGAGACGGTTAAGGTCGTCCCTCTCGACCCCAGTGGCGACACCTCCAAGCAGATCCGGATCGGTTCCAGGCTCGACCCCAAATAGGAAGCAGTGCTCGTCGACTTTCTCCGCGCAAACGCCGACGTCTTTGCGTGGAGTCCCTCGGACATGCCCGGCATACCGAGGGATGTCGCCGAGCACTCGCTGGATATTCGAGCCGGAGCCCGACCGGTCAGACAGCCTCGGCGCCGATTCGACGAGGAAAGGCGCAGGGTGATAGGCGAGGAGATCCACAAGCTGATGGCAGTAGGGTTCATCAAAGAGGTATTCCATCCCGAATGGCTTGCTAACCCTATGCTTGTGAGGAAGAAAGGGGGGAAATGGCGGATGTGTGTAGACTACACTGGTCTCAACAAAGCATGTCCAAAGGTTCCCTACCCTCTACCTCGCATCGATCAAATCGTGGATTCCACTGCTGGGTGCGAAACCCTGTCTTTCCTTGATGCCTACTCAGGGTATCATCAAATCAAGATGAAAGAGTCCGACCAGCTCGCGACTTCTTTCATCACGCCCTTCGGCATGTACTGTTATGTCACCATGCCGTTCGGTTTGAGGAACGCGGGTGCAACGTACCAGCGGTGCATGAACCATGTGTTCGGCGAACACATCGGTCGCACGGTCGAGGCCTACGTCGATGACATCGTAGTCAAGACAAGGAAAGCCTCCGACCTTCTCTCCGACCTTGAAGTGACATTCCGGTGTCTCAAGGCGAAGGGCGTCAAGCTCAATCCCGAGAAGTGCGTCTTCGGGGTGCCCCGAGGCATGCTCCTGGGATTCATCGTCTCCGAGCGGGGCATCGAAGCCAACCCGGAGAAGATCGCAGCCATCACCAGCATGGGGCCCATCAAGGACTTAAAAGGCGTACAGAGGGTCATGGGATGTCTCGCGGCCTTGAGCCGTTTCATCTCACGCCTCGGCGAAAGAGGCCTGCCCCTGTACCGTCTCTTAAGGAAGGCCGAGTGCTTCACTTGGACTCCCGAGGCCGAGGAAGCTCTCGGGAACCTGAAGGCGCTCCTCACCCAGGCGCCCGTCTTGGTACCCCCAGCTGATGGAGAAGCCCTCTTGGTCTACGTCGCCGCTACCACTCAGGTGGTTAGCGCTGCGATCGTGGTCGAAAGGCAAGAAGAGGGGCATGCATTGCCTGTTCAGAGGCCAGTCTACTTCGTCAGCGAGGTGCTGTCCGAAACCAAGATCCGCTACCCACAAGTCCAGAAGCTGCTGTATGCAGTGATCCTGACGAGGCGAAAGTTGCGACATTACTTCGAGTCTCATCCGGTAACTGTGGTGTCATCCTTCCCCCTGGGGGAGATCATCCAGTGCCGAGAGGCCTCGGGACGGATCGCAAAGTGGGCGGTGGAAATCATGGGCGAGACAATCTCGTTCGCCCCTCGGAAGGCCATCAAGTCCGAGGTACTGGCGGACTTCGTAGCCGAATGGGTCGACACCCAGTTGCCGACGGCTCCGATCCAACCGGAGCTCTGGACCATGTTTTTCGACGGGTCGCTGATGAAGACGGGAGCCGGCGCGGGCCTGCTCTTCGTCTCGCCCCTCGGGAAACACCTGCGCTACGTGCTACACCTCCATTTCCCGGCGTCCAACAATGTGGCTGAGTACGAAGCTCTGATCAACGGATTGCGAATCGCCATCGAGCTAGGGGTCCGACGCTCGCGGCGACTCGCAGCTTGTCATCGACCAAGTCATGAAGAACTCCCACTGCCGCGACCCGAAGATGGAGGCCTACTGTGATGAGGTTCGACGCCTGGAAGACAAGTTCTACGGGCTCGAGCTTAACCACATCGCTCGGCGCTACAACGAGACTGCGGACGAGCTGGCAAAGATAGCCTCGGGGCGAACGACGGTTCCCCCGGACATCTTCTCCCGAGATCTGCACCAACCCTCCGTCAAGGTCAGCGACACGCCCGAGCCCAAGGCGCCCTCGGCCTCGTCCGAGGCACCCTCGGCCCAGCCCGAGCCATCCTCGGTTCAGCCCGAGGAACCCTCGGCCCCCGAGGGCGAGGCGCTGCGCATCGAGGAGGAGCGGGGCGGGGTCCCGCCTGATCAAGATTGGCAGACCCCGTACCTGCAATATCTCCGCCAGGGAGAGCTACCCCTCGACCAAGCCGAGGCACGGCGGGTAGCGCGACGCGCCAAGTCGTTCGTCTTGCTGGGCGATGAGAAGGAGCTTTACCACCACAGCCCCTCGGGCATCCTCCAGCGGTGCATCTCCATCGCCGAAGGCCAGGAACTCCTGCAAGAGATACACTCGGGGGCTTGCGGCCATCACGCAGCGCCTCGAGCCCTTGTCGGGAACGCTTTCCGGCAAGGCTTTTACTGGCCGACGGCGATGGCTGACGCCACTAGAATTGTCCGCACCTGCGAAGGGTGTCAATTCTATGCGAAGCAGACCCACCTGCCCGCTCAGGCTCTGCAGACGATACCCATCACCTGGCCCTTCGCTGTGTGGGGTCTGGACCTCGTCGGCCCTCTGCAGAAGGCGCCCGGGGGCTACACGCACCTACTGGTCGCCGTCGACAAATTCTCTAAGTGGATCGAGGTCCAACCCCTGAACAGCATCAGGTCCGAGCAGGCGGGTGGCGTTCTTCACCAACATCATCCATCGCTTCGGGGTCCCGAACTCCATCATCACCGACAACGGCACCCAGTTCACCGGCAAAAAATTCTTGGATTTTTGCGAGGATCACAACATCCGGGTGGACTGGGCTGCCGTAGCTCATCCCATGTCGAATGGGCAAGTAGAGCGTGCCAACGGCATGATTCTACAAGGGCTCAAGCCTCGGATTTACAATGACCTCAACAAGTTCGGCAAGCGATGGATGAAGGAACTCCCCTCGGTGGTCTGGAGCCTGAGGACGACGCCGAGCCGAGCCACGGGTTTCACGCCGTTCTTCCTGGTCTACGGGGCCGAGGCCGTTTTGCCCACGGACCTGGAATACGGCTCCCCGAGGACGAGAGCCTACGACGATCAAAGCAACCAAGCTAGCCGAGAAGACTCGCTGGACCAGCTGGAAGAGGCTCGGGACAAGGCCTTACTACACTCGGCGCGGTATCAGCAGTCCCTGCGATGCTACCACGCCCGAGGGATCCGACCCCTAGACCTCCAGGTGGGCGACCTGGTGCTTCGGCTGCGGCAAGACGCCCGAGAGAGGCACAAGCTCACGCCCCCCTGGGAGGGGCCATTCGTCATCGCCAAAGTTCTGAAGCCCGGAACGTACAAGCTGGCCAACAGTCAAGGCGAGGTCTACGACAACGCTTGGAACATCCAACAGCTACATCGCTTCTACCCTTAAGATGTTTCCAAGTTGTTCATATACCTCGCACCCACGCAAAGTTTAGTCAACAAGGAAGGGTCGGCCTCGCCTCGGCAAAGCCCGACCCTCCCTCGGGGGCTAAAAGGGGGGAAACCCCCTCTGCGTCAAAATTTTCCTCGAAAAAAAATCTCTTTTACCAGAATGTCTTTCGTGCTTTTTGACTACTTCGAAAAGTGGGTCCTGGAAACGACGGGGTACGCGTAAGCAGTCAAGGCTGACCGAGCCGAGGGACTCCTACGCCTCCGGGATACGGATACCTCACTCATCACCTTCTGCGATAAGTAACTCGCGTTCGGATAAAGCGGCTCCACGGATCGAACAAGTCTTTACGTTCGGAAGCCCTTCTGCCGAAGCGATCCTTCGAGCCTTCTCGACCAAGTCGGTGACGGGGCCTCATGGACGGGTGAAAGTACGCGTAAGCGGCAAGGCCGACCGAGCCGAGGGACTCCCACGCCTCCGGGATACGGATACCTCACTCATCACCTTCCGCGAGAAGCAACTCTCGCTCGCACTAACATCCCTGTTACCGACAAAAAGTCCAGATACTCGAAACAAGAGGAAAAGAGACGCAGCTTTACAACGCAGCAAGGGTGTGTGTTCTGGCCTCGACGGCCGCACAAGGCACACGCTACAAGACAATCTGATCCTGCAGGCTCGGGTCTTGACGCCGGAAAAGGGGCAGCAACACCCTCGGCATCAACGACACCTTCGACGAGGCCCGACCTAGCCTCGGACGGCGACGCGGTCCGAGGGTCTCCGCTCCGAAGGACGACGTCATCACCACGCCCGAGCAATCGCTGTCAGGGACTTCTCCGGGAATCCGGCCCGAGCAGACGGCTCGGCCGGCCACCTCCGGGGCCTCGGCCAACCACCTTCCAAGGGCGCCGGCCCGGTCCGAAGCCTCGGCTGATCAACTCCGGCGTCGATCCTGCCGACGGACAACCCGGCTGGGCTCCGGCCAAACAGGTTTCATTTTTGAGCCAACTCCGCCTCTGTTCATACTAATATCGCTACCCCTGGCCTCGGCTCGTCGAAGAGCGGCCGAGGGGTCTCTTTAACTAAGCTAGAGGAGCCTCGGACAGCAGGGCCGACCGAGCCGAGGGACTCCTACGCCTCCGGGATACGGATACCTCACTCGTCACCTTGACATGGGGCGACTCATGCTTGGTGAAGCGGTTCAGATAATCAGCAGACGAGTCTTAGCGCTCAAAAATGAGGAAAAAATACGGCTCTGTGCCGAAGTTACATACATGTTCAGGCCCCAAAAGCCGAAATGAACAAAAAATCCTGGCATTCGAAGTGCCATTACGAACGGAACTCCGGTTCCCCCTCCGCAGGTACGAACAACCCCACTCGATAGGGGCGGGCCTGCGGGGCTACAGAAGACTGACGGGCGGCTCGCCGCCGCCCGCTCTGGCCACGACGACGACGGCCCCCACTCCGGACGACCGAACTGCAGCAGCGCAGGCCTCGGGGTAGGCGCCGCTGCAGCCTTGCCCTCGCCCATGCCGATGCTCGAGGGGCGAGGACAAGTACAAAGAGCCGGAGGCCCGAAGCGCGGATGGTGGCGGTAATCCCGTCGGTGACGGGGACTTCTCGAGCCGCCTCCGCCTCGGCACCGAAAGCAGGAGCCATCAGCCTACCGGCAGATCCCCACTCAAGTCCTCCCAGATGAGTGGGGCACCGGCCTCCGCGTAAAGGCGCCGCCCCGGTGCAAAGGCAGGACCACCCCAGAACACGAACGCCGCCCTAACCGCGCGCAGCGTCTAGGGTGGTCCTCCCGTGTACACGGCGCGGCAGCCGCCCCCCAACAGAAGGGGCCGCCGGGAGCCAAGCCAGCCGACCCGACACGCTGGAGGTGACGACGTCCGCCGTCGATCCACCCCGCGTTGTCGAAGTCCGGGCCGCCCGTAGGGCCAGTGAGCGCCCTCTCCCTCGAATGTTGCGGGAGAGGACGACCCACGAACCCGTGCGGGAGGTAGAGCGCCGGCTCAGTCCGGCACCCACCCCAGCGAGGATGATGAACATCCTTGAAGCTGAGGGTGGGACCAAGATCGCAGCCCGGTTTGCTCCTCCCCACCCAGGAGCTGGTGGTCACCGTCTCGGGTGACCCCCAGCGGAGGGGAGCCACCGGGCTGCCTGATGAAAATCCTTGAAGCCGAACGATGGCTGAAAGGTACCAACTCCCACGGAGTTGCGTTCCTCCAACGATGGGGCGAAAAGACGGCGGTTTCCCCCATCTGGGGGCTTGAAAGGTGGAAAGACACGACGCATAAGGGAGGAAGAAGACATGGTCGCCTTACAAAAGGGGTTGCCCTCCTTTTAAAGGCGACTCTCCCTGCTTGCGCCCCCAACCGTCACGGGCTGAGTCTTCTCCAACACGCCTCCAAAGCCCTCCCCTGTGGCGCGGGGGCTGGGACCCGCATGTCATGCAGACCGGCTCCGAGCAGAAGAAGCCAAACCGCCGCGCACGGCGCACGCAACCACCCAGCGGTTACAAGTGACCCTCCACTTTTGCCCAGGCCAACGGGCGAAAGGGGCAGGCAGCCATGCAGGCGGCATGCAACCACGCCAAGTGGACGCGCCTCTCCGACTCCTGACATGCCAGCACGGAGGCTCAAGCCCACGCGTCGCGCGACCGGCGCGCCAGATGCTGCATGCAAGCAACTGTACCACTTGCGCCACCACCGTGCCTCCTCGATTGCGGAACCGATACCGCGACCCGAGGCGGCCCGGCGCGCGACCCAGCAGCGCCAGCCTGACGCAGCGGTCAAACGCGGTCAAAAGCGGCCGGCAGTAATGGCGGTGGCAGGCACACGGGAGCAGCGGTCACGCCGTCAGCCAGGCTCACGTCCCATCCGGAGGCAGCGAGAGAACCCCCTCTCACGGTGTGAAGACGACGCGCCCGTGACCCGTTCCTCGAACGGCTCGCGCACGCGCAACGGCAGCCTCGCCAACTACTCGCCCCGTCGCATTAACTCCGCGGCTGGACAGGCGGCGCTTCTGGCAGGAGCAGCTGGCGACGCTTCGCCTTCGCCAAAACGACCGCGCCAAAAAAGGTACGCCGCGTCGTTCAATTTCGTATCTTTTTCCCTTTTTCCTCTTTCTCTATATCTTGCAACAGGGACCGGGAAAGGGGATACCCCTAAAGGGATCCTTCCCCGTGAAGGAACTAGGCTCCGAGCCTCCTTACTGATCAGGGGTTCGAAGGCTGGCCCCCCGAAGGGTCCAACAGCCGCCTCAGATCGCGTGGGCCCGACACCCACTACTGGTCAGAGGTTCGAAGGTCGGCCTCCCGAAAGGTTCCACGGCCGCCTCAGGCTACTCGGGCTCCGCGCCCATTACTGATCAGGGGTTCGAAGGCTGGCCCCCCGAAGGGTTCACAGTCGACTCAGACACCGAGCGAGGGATGACCAGGGGTACGTTCGATACATAACCAAGGCTCGGGCTGCGCTCCCGAGGTACCCTAGGACATTTCCGAGACCAGCGGGAACGATCCTGTAACGGAATCCCATCGGAGGGAGGCATCGAGCCCTCGGACCCCGTCGCCAGGGGACCGGGTCCGGCAGATCACCCGCAGGTACTTTTGGGCGTGCCTCCGGGCCCCTAGCCGACCCCCAACGAACGGGGCACGGACGTCCACTCGGATTACCCGATTGCAGCTCACCGGAGACACCATGTTCGGTGCCCATCGAGGGTAACATGGCGCTCTCCCCCCTCCTCCTTGCGGAAAGGCGACGTAGGGGCGTATGTAAAAAAGCCGAGTCTGTCCCTGATCGCCCTCTCGCCCTGTGCGGAGGCTCGGGGGCTGCTCTCGCAAACCCGGCTCCGGCCAAACCGTTGACAGCGTCAACATACCAGCCCGAGAACTTGGGCCCCGACAGTGCACCCGGGCTACGGCCAGTTCGCATGAGGGAACCACCAGACCAGCCGAAGCATTACGCAAGGCATTAAGACCTCGAAGGAGTGAAACCACTCCTCCGAGGCCTCGGGGGCTACACCCGGCGGGTGCGCTCGCACGCACCCACCGGAACAAAGTGCAACCGAGAAAGGCTGGTCCCCTTGCAAAAAAGTGCGACGAAAGCCTCCAAGCGAGTGCTAACACTCCCTTCGAGGCTCGGGGGCTACTGTCGGGGACCATAATTAGGGGTACCCTCAAGACGCCTAATTCTCAGCTGGTAACCCCCATCAGCATAAAGCTGCAGAGGCCTGATGGGTGCGATTAAGCCAGGGATCAGTCCATACGAGCGACTCGATCACGCCTCGCCCGAGCCTAGCCTCGGGCAAGGGCAGCCGACCCTGAGGTATTTCCGTCTCGCCCGAGGCCCCCTTTTCACGGCAGACGCATCTCCGGCTCGCCCGAGGCCTTGTCTTCGATAAGAAGCAACCCTGACTAAATCGCCGCGCCGACCAACCAAGTCACAGGGGCATTTAACGCAAAGAGTGAGACTGACGGGCAGCCAGGCCTTGCCGAGGGCGCCATGGGAAGCTCCGCCCGACCCAGGGCTCGGACTCGGGCTAAGGCCCCGGAAGACGGAACTCCGCTCCGCCCGACCTAGGGCTCGGACTCGGGCTAAGGCCCCGGAAGACGGCGAACTCCGCTCCACCCGACCCAGGGCTCGGACTCGGGCTAAGGCCCCGGAAGACGGCGAACTCCGCTCCGCCCGACCCAGGGCTCGGACTCGGGCTAAGGCCCCGGAAGACGGCGAACTCCGCTCCGCCCGAC
Organism: Zea luxurians; assembly: GCA_029449295.1. Classification (NCBI taxonomy): domain Eukaryota; kingdom Viridiplantae; phylum Streptophyta; class Magnoliopsida; order Poales; family Poaceae; genus Zea; species Zea luxurians. The sequence continues at coordinate 20,885,348 of JAOPSE010000005.1, read as the reverse complement.
CCAGGGCTCGGACTCGGGCTAAGGCCCCGGAAGACGGCGAACTCCGCTCCGCCCGACCCAGGGCTCGGACTCGGGCTAGGCCCCGGAAGACGGCGAACTCCGCTCCGCCCGACCCAGGGCTCGGACTCGGGCTAGGCTCCGGAAGACGACGAACTCCGCTTCGCCCGACCCCAGGGGTCGGACTCCGCCCTGGCCTCTGCCGAACGACCTCCGCCTCGCCCGACCCAGGAGCTCGGGCTCGGCCTCGGCCATGCAGGACAGACTTGACTTCGGCTTTGGAGGAGCCTCCACGCCGCCCGAACTAGGGCACAAGTCCGCCACGTCAACAGAAAGCGCCATCATCACCCTACCCCGAGCCGACTCGGGCCGCAGAAAACAAGACCGACGTCCCATCTGGCTAGCTCCGCCAGATAGGCAATGATGGCGCCCCGCTAGCCCTATGACGACGGCGGCTCTCAGCTCCCTTACGGAAGCAGGGGGACGTCAGCAAGGACCCAACAGCTCCGACAGCTATCCCTCCGCCAGGCTCCGTTGCTCCACCGACAGCCACGACACCACACCAGCTGGGTGCCAAGATCTCTCCGGCTGCCACCTTGGCATGTACTTAGGGCGCTAGCTCTCCCCCGCTAGACACGTAGCACTCTGCTACACCCCCATTGTATACCTGGATCCTCTCCTTGCGCCTATAAAAGGAAGGACCAGGGCCTTCTTAGAGAGGGTTGGCCTCGCGGGAACGAGGGCAGGGGCAGGCGCTCTCTTGGGGCCGCTCGCTCCCCTCACCCGCGCGGACGCTTGTAACCCCCTACTGCAAGCGCACCCGACCTGGGCGCGGGACGAACACGAAGGCCGCGGGATCTCCGCCTCCCTCACGACCCGGCTCCGGCCACCTCGCTCTCCCCCCTTCGCGCTCGCCCACGCGCTCGACCCATCTGGACTGGGGCACGCGGCACACTCACTCGTCGGCTCGGTGACCCCCCGGTCTCGAAACGCCGACAAGCTTATTTGCCGAGTACCAACCCTTGACGTTCGGCAAAATTAACGGTCGTCAGCTATAAATGGCTACTGAGGACACTTTGTCGAGCGTCGCCTTTCGTCGAGCGTTTGATACTCGGCAAAGAGGTCTTTGTCAAGTATCTATCTATGTTTAGTGTCCTACTCTCGGTAAACGTGGTCGTTATCGAGAGTAGGACTGTACCGAGTGTGGTGCTCGGTAAAGATTTCTTTGCCGGTGCCCGATAAAAAGCACTCGGCAAAGCTTCGAGTTCTTGCCAAAAAGCCAGATTCCGGTGGTGTATATAGCTTCTTTGACTTGTTCAGCGAAACGATAAACACACATTGTTCTCACTAAGCTCACTCACGAGCGTGCATGTTTTTTCCGTTGTTGTTGCTAGATGCTGCCTACTAGCTCTCGATCGGTTAGTTCAGTTGTAGTGTTCATCACTTAATCCTTTTTTTTCCGTGCGCAGATTTGTCTCCGCCTTCGCCTTTTTTCCACGACGTGCAAATAAAAAGAGCGCAAGGAAATCGAGATCGATGTGGACTACACCACCGCTAGCTCAACCGATCTATCCATCAATCAACAGAAGAAATAGATCGTCTCTTGACAGTGATCGCCCCCGGATTAGTCATCACACGTGAGAACAACAGGTGCTGACTTTTCCTACTTGCAACTAGTATTTTATTTAATTAGTCCATAAATTCGCCAATTAATTAAGGTAATAAAAAAACACAAGGACGACGTATCGTCATCATCTTTGTAGTGGCCTTCCCTGATGTACATCAAGTGGCAAATTAATGGACGCTTAATAATCTGCTGGTATTTTCACTGGAATTACATCATAATATAAAGCTAGAGGCTTGTTATATATCCTGCTGATATTGGGCCTGTTTGGTTCAGCTTTTTTCTAAACAGCTTTTCCGAGAATCTAGCTGTGGGAAGAATCTGGCTGTGTAGAGAATCTGAGTATCATTAGGATTACGTGCGACGGAAGATAAAGTTGTCCATGGGGCTCAGGATCTATAAAGTGATGGATTACTACTATTGCGACGACTCAACCGATTATATGTTTATGTTGATTTTGAATAGTTTTTACCCAAACGAATTTTATAGAAGCTGGCTGAAAAGCTAAGTATTTGGCAGTCCGCAGCAGCTTTTGGTGGCCAGAAGCTGCGAAAAGCCGAAACAAACAGGGGCATTATTTGTCTCGCATGGCCATCGCCATATATATAGGGTTCACTACACATAGCCGTAGTACACATATATATAAGGTTCCGAATCATCAACTCATTATAAAACCGTTCACGTCTTTGGGTTCAATTTTTTTTTCCAAATAAATCAATTAGAAAAGGCAAGGGAAAGCATGGTAATTAAGGAGGTTTAGCGTAGTGCCTGTGATTTAGTGTGTGCTTGGTTCGGAGATGTCGTGGAATGGGATTGATGAGTGGGATGAGGGGGAATGGGATTGATGCCATATTTGACGCCATAAGCTGTTTCCAGGGCAGTGGCGGACGCAGGACAAAATTTTAGGTAGGGCGATAACATAGGAGACAAATCAATATACTAGACCATTTGATAAAAATAGTTCCACAAAAATAACATTGAGATTAAGTGATAATATGAGTAGTGTTCTAAAATAACATGAATACCGAAACTTCATTTTGGCCACCCTAAAGGAGAGTTGGAGAGAACAAAGGGGTGGACTGGCTGGGACTGGACGTTAGGGCAAAGCGGGCACATCAGCACGTCGGTGTGGAGAGTCAGCGACTCCACCGCAAAATGACGACTGTGAGGCGATAATAGGCGTGGGATAGCGAGGGCAGGCGACGTGCGACGATAGATGGCAACGACAAGACGAAAGGCGGTGGCAGCAAGCGACAGCCATTGTCACGTTGCGACGGCGCGACGGGACCCTTGTGAGATAGCGAAGGCGGGTGATGCTGTGATGTCAAGGTAGAATCCCACTAATAGCCTATCCATCCGCCGATGTGGATTAGAAGGCAAAGTAGCCATACTATGTGCAGGATCCCAACGTTGTGACGAGCATCACGACTCGAGTGGAGAGTGGGCTGAGTAGTAAAACACCAAGAAAAAGTTAGATCAAAGGATAGTTTTCATTAAATTTAGTTCAACCTACTATATAAAAGTTTATTTATTTTATTATATATATAAGTCTATATAAAAATTTATTTATTTTATTATATATCTAAGTCTATGTATAAGAGTTTATAAAGATCAAGGTGGGGCCGTGGCCCCCATTGCCCACCCCTTGCGTCCGCCACTGTTCTAGGGGATCGTACTGCATTGTTTATACATTTAGTGAAGTTTAAAATAGCAGATGAGATATGAGACGGGATGAGTAAGCTGCTGGAGACAGCCTTATACACCATTGCAGTGGAACCACATGTTTGAGTATGGTTTAGTTGTAACTTGGGATTGATGTTTTTTCTCTCTCTCTCAAAAACCTTCGGTCGGTCAAATTGAAATTTTCTTACGGAATGGCCGATCTAGGAGTAGAGAGGTACGTGGGGACGGTTTTTGTTTATTGAAACTATATATAATGTGATATCAAAAAAGTTGGGTTGGAAGTTTTCAAAAGTTCAGGCTCTGGTTAAGCTTGGAAATTTGCAATGTGAATTTGGAAAAAATTTAAGTTAGGTTTAGTTGAAAACTTTTTGCTAGCTTGATGATACATAGGGTTTCTTTTAAAAAACAGTACGTTGAGATGGTTTTGATTTTTTTGCTCAGAATAGCCTTCTAAGAGCATCATCTCTAACAAGAAAAATCATATATTTAAGTCTTCAAAATTAAAATAGGACATGATTTAAAAGTGTTTAGGGTTATAAAAATGTTTGCAGTTCAAACAGTTGAGCCCTATATATATCACGTTGTTAGAAAATAAATCGTGTTATTTAAGAAATAAAAAGTTTAGGAATAGTTATAAATTAAATGAGGATGAGGTAAATCTGAGTACAGAGCCCTATAATCGTTTGATGATTTTCTGTAAAATAGGTTCGCTGTTGAAGCATGTTTTTATTGGTCTTAGAGTCCTATATTTTAAAATAGGACCTTGTGTTGAGCACCAAATTGAGCCGCCGCGGTCCGAACGACCCGCGCCTGAGGGCCGGATGGTCCGCGCGCGCAAAACAGATTCGGGTTCCAAGTTTCTTACTGTGTTTGTTGACAAAATTCACGAAATTAGCTTGGGGAGTTTGTTTGTAACGTGTCCAGCCCCCTCCTCTATAAAAACAGAGGAATACGACCGATTTGGAATCATCAATCGAATCAATAACCAGTTTATCTCGTATTTATTTCTTGTACATTTAGGAGTAGTTCTAGTCTAGTTATAATTTAGCCTTCCAATCCCCAAATTCTCCGCTTCATCGATTAGAGGAGTCTAGTCGGCCTGCCGAGCCTAGACAACACCTAGGATCTCTCCTCCCCGAAGGGTCCCTCCCGGGAGCGAGATCTAGGCGCCGCCGGCGACTTCCGCCGCCTCTGCGCACGCGCGAACCGTCCGGCCGTCACGCAGAAAACCCTTAGCCCTGCGCCAGGTCGCGGACCGTCGGGTCCCTGGTCGCGGACCATCCGCGCCTGTGAAGCGAGCACCGCCGCTGGTTCTCACGCAGTGATTGGTGCCCAAAAAAGTACCAACACACTTTTTGGCGACTCCGCTGGGGAAAACACATATAGACCCATCAAATCGACCCTCAATGGTCGGTTCAAGGGATAGCTGTAATACCTAAAATTGTAAGGAAGAATAAAAGGAGAAAATTATTTTCCTTTATTTACATGTGTGTTGTATCTGCATACAATCGCATGTGAACATCATATTTAAAAACAAATAATTAATAAAAGTCATGCCACGAAATTATGAATCATGCTGAGTTTTACTTGATTGAGAATCTGAGAATAGTAAAATAAATGTGCCATTAAGCATATATTAATAAATCCATAGAATTTAGCCCCTAACTTGAAAACAAAACCATGAAATAGAGGAAAGAAGGAAATAATATCCAATATAAAATAATATTATAATTAAATAACTACACCCCTATTGGTATGACCCAAGTGCATAACTAAAATGAATTTAAATTTGCACTAAAGTTGAGTTCAAAATTTAGAATCAAAAGAATTAAGAATAAAAGGGAAAGAAAATATATAAAAAAAGAAAAGGATGAACAGCCGGGTGCTTGGGCCAAATCTATCCAGCCCACCAAAACTTCTCCCCTCATTCTGGTTGGGCCAGCCCATTACTGTCTCCACGCGCATTTGGCTGCCACGTGGGGCCCACCGCCCAGTCTCCCGCCGCGCTCGCTATGCCGGTGTCACCCTGACTGTGGGCCCCGCTTGTCGGTGTTCTTCCCTCAACCAAAGACTACCGCGCGAAATCCTCGCCGCGACGTGAATTCCGGCCGGATTCCGTTTCTTCGCGACCGGCGGCTCTGGGATAAATACTCAGGCACCTGCGACTCTTTCCCCTCCCCACATTGAGTATCCACTAGATCACGAGGTCTGCACCGCGGTAGAATCGGTCGTTGCCGAGAGCGCGGAGGAGAGAGAGTGTGAGTGCATCGCCGATCGTAGACATCCGCTCGCCTTCGGTTCGTGAGGCCACGAGTAGTCTGGGCGCGGCGTGGCTTCCTGGTGCGGCGGCCGAAGCAGCTTGGCGGCGCGGTGTCTGGAGCCTGGTGATTCCATCGCGTGCGGGCTCGGGAATCTATGCGTCGACCTCGCCTTCGTCTGGTTGGCAGTAAGAGCCGGTTCCACCTCTATAGCGAATGGTGGCGTGAAAGGTTTTGGCTAGGCGAGAGCTGGGTGCTGCTTGGGTTGTTCACTGTCACGGCGGCGAGCTTGCCTTCGACTGGCGGGCTCGGTCACCCGCACGCCGCGGTGGGGAAGAAGGACCAGCGTCATTAGATCGTTTCCCTGTGGCTTGGATTAGATCGTGTGGCCTTCGATCGGCCTAATCAATCTCAGCCATTGATCAATGATCGTGCGGCTCGGGGTAGTAGAGATCATCAGCCGTTGGATCGGGATCTGACAGTCGGTGTGGGCGCGTGTTGATGGTCGCCTGGATTTAATCAGGCGCGTCGAGTTCTGATCTGACGGCCAGAAACCGTCCATACCCCTTCATGTGGCATTTGTCTAAAGAGACCCTAGATTATTAACAATTCAACCCGCGGTCCACTCAGGGTGCGCTCGGAGTCTTAGGAAATCTTGTGCCATACCCCCTGCGCTTTATGAAATTTGAGGCCTAGTCCAGAAAACTTGAAAACCCGAGAAATAGATTTAGAAAATAGATTTTTGTATTAAATTAATTGCATAAACTTGTTTAATTTGTAGAGAATTCATATGAACTCCAAATTGATTCATTCCAGTTCCTAAATTTTTGTAATATTATTGTCTACCCATTGGTGTCACTGTTTTGGCATGAAAGACACATTAAATTTTATCTATCGCTTAATCATGTATTAAATACAGAAAACCTTGGAAAATTTATAACTTAAAATCTATAACTCCAAAATTAATAATTCCAGTTCCTATGATCTCATTTTAATGTCTAGATTATTATTGTGTATTTTATTTACGTGTTTGGTGTGATGTTAATTTTTGATATACTATGTATGTATTGTGTTGACGCGAGTAGACGAGCAACCTACAGAGGATTCTGAGGTTCAGCTGGTTGAGACTACTGAGCAGGAGCTCGTTGAAGGCAAGTTGTGCCCTTGATCACTTTCTTTTACCCATTCATGTTCTTATTAATCATAATGATATGCATAGGTTAATTTTGCTAGGACCCAATAGGTTACCCTAGATTTTGACTATCTTTATACCTTGTTTCACCACTGGTTTTACTACTAAATTTTTGGGTAGTACATGCTATTGCTTTATGTGGCTTTGGATATAGAGATATTCATCACTCATTGTCATACTTTTTATTATCTGTTTATTCTTTACTGTTCATGATAAGATCATTATGTTAATGGGAACATGGAGAACCACTCGGGAAAACAGTGCTACCACAAGGGTTTAATGGGACGCCCTTGGTTGATTAACTAGGAAAGCTAGTGGATGACTACCTTACCCGAAAGGGGCAAGGGCAGTTGGGGAGTGGTCAGTGTAGGGAGGTCCTTGGGTTGATTTCGCTGCGATGGCGGTCAGGCGAGGGATTCCAGCACTGGAGCTTCCTATAAAATGTAGCGGGTTTTCTGAAGCTAGTGGAACTTTGTAAAGGCCTCGTAGTGGTACCCTGCCTCGCTTCCTTGGTAGAGGTGTATGGGGTCTGATCAACTCCGTGGCAAATGGGTAACACGACTTGTGGGTAAAGATACGCAACCTCTGCAGAGTGTAAAACTGGTATACTAGCCGTGCTCACGGTCATGAGCGGCTCGGACACTCACATGATTAATTTATGGAACTTAAACTTAATTTGTCATTTCATTGCATCTGGGATTATTTTACTATTACTTTTATTTATTATTTCTATGGTTCGGTATTTACTTACACTTAGTAATTGCTAATAAAATTTTGACCAACCTATAAAAGCAATGCTTAGCTTCAACCTTTATTTCATTGATCAGCCTTACACTTCATGAACTCCCACCTTTGGTGAGTTCATGCCACATTATTCTCCACAACTTGTTGAGCGATGAACATGTGTGAGCTCACTCTTTCTGTCTCACCCCCCCCCCAAAGGAGAAGAGCAGGTGGTCGAAGAGGAGCCACCTAATACCGAGGCTTTCGACTTGATCTAGGTGGAGTCTCCCAGTCAGCTTTGTGGCGCCAGGGACTAATATTTAGTTCACTTTATTTCATCATTTATTTTTGTAAGACTTCCGCTATGTAATAAGTACATTTATGATATTTATGACATTTATCTCTATGCACTCTGTTATTATATGTGTTGTCTTCTCTGGCGCATATATGAGATGCACCCGGCTTTGTTCCTTAAAGCTCGGGTGTGACAGAAGTGGTATCAGAGCAAATGTTGACTGTAGGACGAAACCTAGATAGAAATGGACAAAACCCTTACCTACTTATCTTACTCTGATTCATTCTATAGTTATCTCACTCTGATTCTTTCTATACTCATCTTGATCCTGTCTCACCTTCTACTGTCCTACTCTGATCATTCTTATCTTTTCTACTCTGAGACAAGATGGATTTCACACTTTGGAATCCTACATTTATGATTTTCTTAGAAGATAGGAGGCCTAAGACAAAATTAAAACTATTTTTGCTATTTAAAAATGTTGTTTGATTGTTCTGATGATAAATGTCTGATTTGCTTCTTTGATTGATTGAAATATTATATATGGACATCTTAGTATGTACCACTATAAGGTAATGAATTAGCTATGGTAGATAAAACGTTAAGCTGCTTAGCTAATAAATCCCCCAAAGTAACATGATTCATAATTACTGCTTTGTCTACTATTCTCTTACCATATGTATCTAACTCAGATGATTAATGCCAGGCGGGGTGGTGGAATTGATTTGCCTCCTAATCGACACACTCGGTGGATATATAGACAACCCCAGCCACAACCAGCAGAGATGAATCCTCCTAATCCTCCACCAGGCGGAGTTGACCCACTGATTGCAGCTCAGATGAGAATGATGCAACAAATGGCAGACACTATGGCAGATATGCGTGCTCAGATGCAGCAAGAACGCCAGGAGATGCGCCAGGAACGAGAAGAGATATGCCAGGAGTTGCACCAGGAGCGAGAAGAGATATGCCAGGAGAGAAGGGCGCAACAGCAGCTGCAACAACAATTCCAGCAACAGCAGCAACAGCAACAACAACAACAAGTATCATTGCCTCCACCACCACCACCAGTTCCACCTCGTGATAAGCACCGGGAGTTTATGAGCCATAAGCTGCCGACCTTCGATAGTTCGCCAGATCCACTAGATGCTGATGATTGGCTGAAATCAATTGAGAAGATGCTCAACATTGCCCAATGCTCAGACCGGGAGAAGGTTCTTTACGCTTCTGGTCGTCTGACAGGTCCTGCTGCTGACTGGTGGGATTCTTATACTGCTGCCCATGATGCTGTGGACACTATTACTTGGGCAGAATTCAGTACACAGTTCAGAAACTATCACATTCCAGCTGGATTGATGAAGATCAAGAAGGAGTTTCTGTCATTGAAACAAGGCAACATGTCTGTTAGCGAGTACAGAGATAAATTCATTCAGCTGTCAAAATATGCTCCGGATGAGGTTGCTGAGGATGAGAGAAAGAAGGAGCACTTTATTGAAGGACTAAATGGACTCGTACAGTATGCACTGGTTGCACACACATTTCCATCATTTCAGAGGCTGCTGGATAAGGCTCTTGCTATTGAACACAAGCGTGTTCAACTAGGAGACTTGAAGAGGAAGGCTATCTCACAGGGGCAGGGTAGCAGAAGTGTTCGTCCCCACTACGTTTCGCCACAGGGTACACCTACTCATCCAGGAGGAGGACCACGCCCAGCTCAGTACGCTCCACAGGGGTCTCCACGGACACCTCCTACTCGTCAGGCTACTCCCACTGGCACCCTGACGAGGTCTGCAGGACAGAAGACCGACCCTACATGCTTCAAGTGCAGTCGGATTGGGCACTATGCTAATGCTTGTCCGATGAGAAATTATGGTACACCAGCTAAGAACAAGCAACAGACTCCTAGCAAGGGATATTCTATAGCCAGGGTGAATCAAGTCAGCGTTGATGCTACTCCTGATGGTGCGGACATCATACTTGGTATGTTTTATGTTAATGCAATTCCTGCAACCATATTATTTGATTCTGGTGCTACACATTCATTCATGTCTGCTCGATATGCCAACACGAATGAGATACCACTGCTAAATATGAGAAAACCAATGATAGTAATCACACCTAAAGGGCCTATTGAGGCAAATCAAATGACATGTAGATTGACATTAACCATTATGGGAAGAGAATTTGGAGCTACGACTATAATATTAGAGGCCAGCAGTATAGATCTGATTCTTGGTATGTCATGGTTAAGGAAGGCAAAGACCATTATAGCATGTGGTAGGGGTACTATAGAACTCACTAGCCCTAAAGGAGAAATGTTTCAAGTTCAAATTGCAGTAACCACCTCTTCCAAATGGGCTATATACTTTATACCTGAGGAGTTTGTTGGTGGCAACATCCGTGTGGTTAGAGATTTTCCGGATGTCTTTCCAGAAGAGTTACCAGGGATGCCACCAGATAGGGAAGTTGAGTTTGTCATTGATCTTTTACCTAGAACTGCCCCTATTTCTAAATGACCATACAGGATGGCTGTAGAAGAATTAAAGGAACTTAAGAAGCAATTAACTGAGTTACAGGAGGTGGGGTACATTCGTCCGAGTTCCTCACCATGGGGAGCATCGGTGCTATTTGTACAGAAGAAGGATGGATCGCAACGGATGTGTGTGGATTATAGATCACTTAATGATGTTACTGTGAAGAACAAGTATCCATTACCCCTTATTGAGGATTTATTTGATCAGATGAAAGGTGCTAGAGTATTTTCGAAGATTGATCTCCGATCGGGATACCATCAGATGAAGATTAGGCCATCGGATATTCCTAAGACGACTTCTCAACCTGATATGGATTATATGAGTTCACTATTATGTCGTTTGGATTAACCAATGCACCAGCTTATTTTATGAATTTGATGAATAAGGTGTTTATGGAGTAGTTGGACAGATTCGTTGTGGTGTTCATCGACGATATTCTTATCTATTCTAAGAGTGAAAGCAATCACGAAGAACATCTAAGGTTGGTGCTACAGAAGCTACGAGATAATGAACTCTACACCAAGTTTAGCAAGTGCGAGTTTTGGATTGACAAGGTGCCATTCCTTGGACATATTATTTCTAATGGTGGAATTTCAGTGGATCCTGCTAAAGTTAAGGAGATAATGGAGTGGAGAGTACCCACTACAGTTACTGAGATTTGGAGTTTCTTGGGGCTTGCAGGATATTATCGGAGATTTATTGAAGGATTCTCTAAGATTGCTAAGCCTATGACCTCGCTGCTAGACAAAGGAAGAGAATTTAAGTGGGATGAGAAATGCCAAGACAGCTTTGATCAATTGAAGAAGAGATTGATGTCACCACCAGTGTTGGTTATGCCAGATCTATAGAAGGGATTTGACATCTATTGTGATGCATGTGGACAAGGATTAGGATGTGTGCTCATGCAAGAAGGACATGTGATCGCCTATGCGTTTCGTCAGTTGCGGAAGCATGAATTGAACTACCCCACTCATGACATGGAACTGGCAGCCGTTATGCATGCACTTAAGATTTGGAGACATTATATCATGGGAACTAAGTGTCAAGTGTACACGGATCATAAGAGTTTGAAGTATATATTCACTCAGAAGGATCTCAACCTTAGGCAACACCGTTGGTTGGAGCTTATTAAGGATTATGATATGGAGATTCATTATCACCCAGGCAAGGCAAATTTGGTTGCAGATGCCTTGAGTCGGAAGGAGCACGTTCACTCCACTATTGTTGTCCAGCTACCCGATGAATTAGCGAAAGATTTTGAGAGACTCAACCTGGGAATTGTTACTCATACGGAAGGAGTCACCATCGAATTAGAACCCACCTTGGAGCAAGAAATTCGTAAAGGCCAAGTGGGTGATGCTAAAGTCAAGAGATTAAGGATCTGATTATGGAAGGTAGAGTTCTGGAATTCACGGAGGATGAGCAGGCCAAGTGGGTGATTGGCTTGCAGTATGGGGTTACAACCGTCCACGCGGGTGAGGGAAGCGAGCGGCCCCAAGAGAGCGCCTGCCCCTGCCCTCGTTCCCGCGGGGCCAACCTCCTCTAAGAAGGCCCTGGTCCTTCCTTTTATAGGCGTAAGGAGAGGATCCAGGTGTACAATGGGGGTGCAGCAGAGTGCTACGTGTCTAGCGGGAGAGAGCTAGTGCCCTAAGTACATGCCAAGGTGGCAGCCGGAGAGATCTTGGCACCCAGCTGGTGTGGTGTCGTGGCTGTTGGAGGAGTAACGGAGCTTGGTGGAGGGACAGCTGTCGGAGCGGTTGGGTCCTTGCTGACGTCCCCCTGCTTCCGTAAGGGAGCTGAGAGCCGCCGTCGTCATGGGTCTAGCGGGGCGCCATCATTGCCTATCTGGCGGTGCTAGCCAGATGGGACGTCGGTCCTGTTCTCTGCGGCCCGAGTCGGCTCGGGGTAGGGTGATGATGGTGCTTCCTATTGACGTGGCGGACTTGTGCCCTAGGTCGGGCGACGTGGAGGCTCCTCCAAAGCCGAGGTCGAGTATGTCCTGCATGGCCGAGGCCGAGCCCGAGCTCCTGGGTCGGGCGAGGCGGAGGTCGTTCGGCAGAGGCCAGGGCGGAGTCCGACCCCTGGGGTCGGGCGAGGCGGAGTTCGTCGTCTTCCGGGGCCTTAGCCCGAGTCCGAGCCCTGGGTCGGGCGGAGCGGAGTTCGCCGTCTTCCGGGGCCTTAGCCCGAGTCCGAGCCCTGGGTCGGGCGGAGCGGAGTTCGCCGTCTTCCGAGGCCTTAGCCCGAGTCCGAGCCCTGGGTCGGGCGGAGCGGAGTTCGCCGTCTTCCGGGGCCTTAGCCCGAGTCCGAGCCCTGGGTCGGGCGGAGCGGAGTTCGCCGTCTTCCGGGGCTTTAGCCCGAGTCCGAGCCCTGGGTCGGGCGGAGCGGAGTTCGCCGTCTTCCGGGGCCTTAGCCCGAGTCCGAGCCCTGGGTTGGGCGGAGCTTCCTATGGCGCCTTTGGCAAGGCCTGGCTACCTGTCAGTCTCACTCTGTCAAGTGGCACTACAGTCGGGATGGCGCAGGCGGCGCTGTCCTTCTGTCAGACCGGTCAGTGGAGCGGCGAAGTGACGGCGGTCACTTCGGCTCTGCCAGGGGGCGCGCGTCAGGATAAAGGTGCTAGGCTACCTTTGCGTTAAATGCCCCTGTGACATGGTCGGTCGGCGCGGCGATTTAGTCAGGGTTGCTTCTTAACGAAGGCAAGGCCTCGGGCGAGCCGGAGATGCGTCTGCCGTAGAAAAGGGGGCTTCGGGCGAGACGGAAACACCTCAGGGTCGGCTGCCCTTGCCCGAGGCTAGGCTCAGGCGAGGCGTGATCGAGTCGCTCATATGGACTGATCCCTGACTTAATCGCACCCATCAGGCCTCTGCAGCTTTATGCTGATGGGGGTTACCAGCTGAGAATTAGACGTCTTGAGGGTACCCCTAATTATGGTCCCCGACAGTAGCCCCCGAGCCTCGAAGGGAGTGTTAGCACTCGCTTGGAGGCTTTCGTCGCACTTTTTTGCAAGGGGACCAGCCTTTCTCGGTTGCATTTTGTTCCGGTGGGTGCGCGCGAGCGCACCCGCCGGGTGTAGCCCCCGAGGCCTCGGAGGAGTGGTTTCACTCCTTCGAGGTCTTAATGCCTTGCGTAATGCTTCGGCTGGTCTGGTGGTTCCCTCATGCGAACTGGCCGTAGCCCGGGTGCACTGTCGGGGCCCAAGTTCTCGGGCTGGTATGTTGACGCTGTCAACGGTTAGGCCGGAGCCGGGTTTGCGAGAGCAGCCCCCGAGCCTCCGCACAGGGCGAGAGGGCGATCAGGGACAGACTCGGCTTTTTACATACGCCCCTACGTCGCCTTTCCGCAAGGAGGAGGGGGGGAGAGCGCCATGTTACCCTCGATGGGCACCGAACATGGTGTCTCCGGTGAGCTGCAAGCGGGTAATCCGAGTGGACGTCTGTGCCCCGTTCGTTGGGGGTCGGCTAGGGGCCCGGAGGCACGCCCAAAAGTACCTGCGGGTGATCTGCCGGACCCGGTCCCCTGGCGACGGGGTCCGAGGGCTCGATGCCTCCCTCCGATGCGATTCCGTTACAGGATCGTTCCCGCTGGTCTCAGAAATGTCCTAGGGTACCTCGGGAGCGCAGCCCGAGCCTCGGTTATGTATCGAACGTACCCCTGGTCATCCCTCGCTCGGCGTCTGAGGCGACTGTGAACCCTTCGGGGGGCCAGCCTTCGAACCCCTGATCAGTAATGGGCGCGGAGCCCGAGTAGCCTGAGGCGGCCGTGGAACCTTTCGGGGGGCCGACCTTCGAACCTCTGACCAGTAGTGGGTGTCGGGCCCACACGATCTGAGGCGGCTGTTGAACCCTTCGGGGGGCCAGCCTTCGAACCCCTAATCAGTAAGGAGGCTCGGAGCCTAGTTCCTTCACGGGGAAGGATCCCTTTAGGGGTATCCCCTTTCCCGGTCCCTGTTGCAAGAGATAGAGAAAGAGGAAAAAGGATACGAAATTGAACGACGCGGCGTACCTTTTTTGGTGTGGTCGTTTTGGCGAAGGCGAAGCGTCGCCAGCTGCTCCTGCCAGAAGCGCCGCCTGTCCAGCCGCGGAGTTAATGCGACGGGGCGAGTAGTTGGCGGGGCCACCGTTTCGTGCGCGAGCCGTTCGAGGAACGGCTGTTTCGCTTCGCGTTATTTGAACCCCCGCGTCCGGTCCGGGCGGAACGTTGGAACCGTCTTCGCCTTGGTCTTTATATACCCCGGAGAGGGTCCGGTGACGGTTCTTGACTCCGCTTCTTGTCTCCCTCTTAGGTTTTTTGCAGCCTGAGAGATCTAGCCAGGGAAAAGAAAACCGCCCTCTCTGTCCTTCGCGTCGCCACCCTTCCCGCCCGGCGATGGCTGACCGGGTGACCATCTCGCCGCGCGACCCATGGCCCTTCTCCACGGTGACGGCGAGTGATCTGGAGGATCTCGTCGGCGAGGGTTTGCTCCGCCCCCTCACCGATGAGCAGCGGCCGGAATGGATTCCTCCCACGGGCGGAGTCACTCCATCCCCACCGCCGGGGTACGTCGTGAGCTTCGTCTCCTTCCATGAGCGGGGATTTGGTGTGCCGACGAGCCGCTTTATGCGGGCTATCCTGTTCCATTATGGGGTGGAGTTGCATAACCTCACCCCCAACTCCATCTCGCAGGCCGCTATCTTCGTAGCGGTGTGCGAAGGGTATTTGGGGATCGCCCCCCATTGGGATTTGTGGACCCATCTCTTCTTCGCCGAGCTTTTTGCCTTGCCGACGGGGGAGAGGAAGGTCCGCGCAGCGGTGCGGGCCGGCGGCTGCACCCTTTTGTTGAGGCAGTCGCGGTCGTCGCAGTACATCCCTGCCGTCCTCGCATCCTCGAACAAGGGGTGGCAGCGCCGGTGGTTCTACCTCCGGAATGACGAAGAGTTGCTCCCACCGTTCTCTCAGCGGGTCGTCACCGCCGCCACCGACGCCTGGCGCCACGGGACTCCACACGAGAGGCAGAAGAACCTCGAACCTCTTCTCCAGGCCCTGAAGGCGTTGCGGGAGGGAGGACTCACCGCCGCGGGAGTGGTTGCCGCCATCCACCGTCGGAGAGTGCTCCCCTTGGCGAAGCGGCGGCTGCCGCTTTGGGAGATGACCCTGGAGGCTGACTGGGAGGGGTCGCGAATGTCCCCTGATTCCCTTCCCCTCGACGCCCTCCAATGGCGGGTGTCGGCCGCGATGGGGAAGCCGGACCCCCACGCCTTCTCCCAGCCTCGGATGCGCCCCGACCAGGGGTGCGTGACTCTGGTGAGTGTTCGCTCCTTCCTTCTTCATACACCGGGTTGCTCCTGGTTCTCACGACTGGGTTCCTTTCCCCCCTCTTTAGGAGGTGGGGTGGCACAAACCCTCCCTGCCGCGGGTCCCGGAGGACGCGGTGGATCGGGCAGCACGGCGGGTCGCCGCGGAGGAGGAGAAGAAGAAGAAGGATGCGGAGAAGGCCCGGGCCCGCAAGCGGAGGCGGGCTCGGGATGCCTTAGAGAAACGCCGTCGCCAGCAGGAGAGTGAAGGACTCCCAAGGGAGTCGTCGCTGGAGACATCCGATGACGATGATGACGATGGTGAGGAGGAGGAGGACGACATGGCCGCCCGTCTCGGCCTTAGCCCCAGCTTGGGGTGTGGCCAGGAGCCGTCGAGTCAGCCCCCGAGCGGGCCGATGCCGTCGGTTTCTGGAGCCGGGATGCCGGATCCCTGACCCGAGGGGCGGGGGCAACCCGAGAGGGTACCTGACCCCTCGGCTGGAGGAGCTGACGCGACTCCAGGGAGCCGGGCCGAGGTACCCGTCCCTCGAGAGCCGCCACCCGCGCCGGCAGCGCGGGGGAGCGGTCCTCAGGCCGCCATGGCGGCGCCTGGGCAGTCCGCCTCCCGGGCGCCAGGGGCGCCCAAAGCGAGGGTGGTGCCGAGGCTGTCGGCGAAGCGGACCTCGGCGGCGGTTCTAGGGAGCGGGAGCCAAGAGACCTCCCCCCAGGCACGGTTGATTATGGCCCGGAGCGGGTAAGTATCTTGGAATGTCTTCGTCCCGGCGTTTCATTCATACGTCCCGGCCGTGATTTTCCCTTTCTTTCTTTTTTCCAGCAAGCGAAGCCATGGTCATACCGACCTGGCGCCCCGGAAAGCCCTTAAAACGGCGTCGGTCCGGGCGGCCGGCGCCACCCCGGGCCCTGCCGCTCAGCCGACCCTTTCGCAGGGCGTTTCGCCGCATGGGGCTCGGGCGTCGCATGTCTCGTGGGAGCAGGTTCCCGAGGCGGGCTCTTCTGCCGAGGCGGCCATCGTGATTGGGGAGGCGGCCGGCGCCGACGCGGTCCCGAGCCCGCCTGCCGTGCCGGCAATGCCGGCGCCTGCCGCCACCGCAGTCGCTGCCGTCCCGGTCGGAGAGCAGCTGGTTGCTGCCAGCGTCGAGATGGCTGCAGCGTCGGTGCCCAGGGCCTCGGAAGAGGTGGGCGTGGACGCGCAGTTCATCCATACGGGCGGCAGCCTCGTTGCTGTGCGGGGGAGTCCCGAGGCCCGGCGCCAGTTGCTCCGATTCCGGACCCGTGAGGCCTCGGACCCTATCTTCGTTCTTGACGATGAACAGGAGGACCAGTCCTGGGAAGAGCTCCGCAAGCGTGCGGAAGCAACGGTGGGGTCGCTCCGATCGTCGCTGGAGGTTCTCTGCAGGGACATCCCCAAAATCCTCCAGGTAATGGTTTCAGGCATACCTTTTCCTTTCTGTGAGTGAGACGTTCGTCGTGACGCCTTGTTTTCCTTTCCCAGGATCTGACGGATCGGAGCGCCGCCAAGTCGTCGTTCATCCGCCGCGAGGCCGACGTCTGGGGCTCGCTGCGATCCCTGAGGACCTCGCTCGCCGGGGCTACCGCGCGCCTTTCTCAGCAGGACGCTAAGATAGCGGACCTCCAGTTGCTCTGCGCTGACCTGAGGGCCGAGGCGGCGGCAGCGCGCGCGGAGGCGCTACGGCAGCGGTCAGAGTTCGTCCAGGTTGCCGAGGAGCGGGACCAATTTCGGGGCCAGGCTGCCGAGGCCGAAAGCCGGGCTAAGACCCTCGCGGCCGATCTAGCCGCAGCCCGAGTCGCGGCCTCGGAGCAGTGCGTCCGAGCCGGAGGTATGCCTCGACCGTCCTCGATTCTTGTTCTTGTCCGTTTCTTCTGCTTGTGCTTGAGGTCTTTCTTCTGGTTGTTCGCAGAGCTCGAGTCTGCCCTTGACGAGTCTGCCAAAGCGCTCGCCGAGGCGCTTGCTGGAGCTGCCGAGCAGAGGGAGGCCGACCTCGCGGCCATGTCCGAGGCCGTCTCGGATGTTTATCGGATCCTCGGCCCCGGTGACGTCCCTTCAGGAAGCTCCCCTCAAAGCCGTCTTTAAGCCTTAGGCGATTACGCGCGCAGTAAAGTCTGCGGGGCGCTACACCATGGCGTCAGACGGGCCTTCGCCGTGCTCGCTTCCCATTACGTTGTGGACCTGGAGTGGGTCAGTGAGGGGTATTGCCTTCCTGACAAAGACGAAGCCGCCCTGGCAGAAGTTCAGCGGCTCGACGCGGTCGCCGCGGGTCCGAGTGCGGCGCTGGCGACCACCTTTGAGGCGGAGATCCTTCCTCCTGCGCCGCCGCTGGAAGCGGAGGTGGACCTTACCGACGGCGGGGGCGGAACTGAGGGCGCGGCGCCTTCCCAAGGCGGCGCCTGACTTTTGTTGGGGCAGTTTCTGTTGGACATGCGCTTTACCGCGGCCGCCGAGGCCTGGACACTTTACTTTTCTTGCGTGAAGTCGTACTCTCTTCTCTTTCAATTTGCGCGCCTGGCCTGACTTGTCAACAACAGGGTGATTTCCCGAGTTGGGTCCTTTTTCGTGGCAGGCGATGAGTGAGGTGTCCCTAGCCCGGAGGCATAGGTGTTCCTCGGCTCAGTCGGTCTCGCCACTTATTTGTACCCACGTTCGCTCCTCGGGACCCTGCTTCTGACACATCCGGGAGAACGCAAA
The DNA here is from genome assembly GCA_029449295.1 of Zea luxurians. NCBI lineage: Eukaryota > Viridiplantae > Streptophyta > Magnoliopsida > Poales > Poaceae > Zea > Zea luxurians. The sequence goes on along the minus strand of JAOPSE010000005.1, from coordinate 20,867,050 downwards.
AGCCCCTTCTTGATCGAAAATTTTTTGACGCGAAAAAGTGCATCCAATCTCGACGCGGAGGGGTTCCCCCTTTTTAGCCCCCGAGGGAGGGTCGGGCTCCGCCAAGGCGAGGCCGACCCTTCCTTGATGACTGATACTCGTGTGTGAGCGGGGGAAGGGCGCAGCCCCCAGGCGTCATCCGTGCAGAGGCCATTTGACGAGTCGTGCTCCTGCCCGAATATCCGGCGAGTGCTCGGTGACATCCCTCGGTATGCCGGGCATGTCCGAGGGACCCCACGCAAAAATGTCGGCGTTTGCGCGGAGAAAGTCGACGAGCACTGCTTCCTATTTGGGGTCGAGCCCGAAATTGATCCGGATCTGCTTGGAGGTGTCGTCATTGGGGTTGAGAGGGACGGCCTTGACCGTCTCCGCTGGCTCGAAGTTGTCGGCGTGTCGCTTCACGTCCGGCACCTCTCGGGAGAGGTTTTCCAGGTCGGCGATGAGGGCCTCGGATTCGGCGAGGGCCTCGGCATACTCCACGCACTCCACATCGCATTCGAACGCGTGTTTGTACGTGGGGCCGACGGTGATGACCCCGTTGGGGCCCGGCATCTTGAGCTTCAGGTAGGTGTAGTTGGGGATGGCCATGAACTTCGCGTAGCATGGCCTCCCCAATACCGCGTGGTAGGTTCCTCGGAACCCGACCACCTCGAACGTCAAAGTCTCCCTTCGGAAGTTGGAGGGTGTTCCGAAGCAGACAGGAAGGTCAAGCCGTCCGAGGGGCTGGACGCGCTTCCCAGGAATGATCCCGTGGAAGGGCGCAGCGCCTGCTCGGACGGAGGACAGCTCGACGCGCAGGAGCCTGAGGGTCTCGTCGTAGATGATATTGAGGCAGCTGCCCCCATCCATCAGGACCTTGGTGAGCCTGACGTCGCCGATGATGGGATCGACGACGAGCGGGTATTTCCCCGGGCTCGGCACATGGTCGGGGTGGTCATCTTGGTCGAAGGTGATGGACTTGTCAGACCAGTCTAGGTAGACTGGCGCCGCCACCTTCACCGAGCAGACCTCCCGACGCTCTCGCTTACGATGCCGAGCCGAGGCATTCGCCGCATGCCCTCTGTAGATCATGAAGCAGTCGCGGACCTCGGGGAACTCTCCTGCTTGGTGATCTTCCTTTTTGTCGTCGTCGCGGGCCCTGCCACCCTCTGCGGGTGGCCCGGCCTTGTGGAAGTGGCACCGAAGCATGACGCACTCCCCGAGGGTGTGCTTGACGGGCCCCTGATGGTAAGGGCACGTCTCCTTGAGCATCTTGTCGAAGAGGTTAGCACCTCCGGGGGGCTTCCGAGGGTTCTTGGACTCGGTGGCGGCGACAAGGTCTGCGTCGGCGGCGTCGCATTTCGCTTGCGACTTCTTCTTGCCTTTCTTCTTGGTGCCGCGCGGAGTAGACGCCTCAGGAGCATCTTCCGACGGGCGGCCCTGGGGCTGCTTGTCCTTTCGGAAGATGGCCTCGACCGCCTCCTGGCCTGAGGCGAACTTGGCGGCGATGTCCATCAGCTCGCTCGCCCTGGTGGGGGTCTTGTGACCCAACTTGCTCACCAGGTCACGGCAGGTGGTGCCGGCAAGGAACGCGCCGATGACATCGGAGTCGGTGATGTCGGGTAGCTCGGTGCGCTGCTTCGAGAATCACCGGATGTAGTCCCGAAGAGACTCTCCCGGCTGTTGCCGGCAGCTTCGGAGGACCCAGGAATTCCCAGGGCGCACGTACGTGCCCTGGAAGTTGCCGGCGAAGGCTTGGACCAAATCCTCCCAGTTGGAAATCTGCCTCGGAGGCAGGTGCTCCAACCAAGCGCGAGCAGTGTCGGAGAGGAACAGGGGGAGGTTGCGGATGATGAGGTTGTCGTCGTCCGTTCCACCCAGTTGACAGGCCAGGCGGTAGTCCGCGAGCCACAATTCCGGTCTCGTTTTCCCCGAGTACTTTGTGATAGTAGTCGGGGGTCGGAATCGGGCCGGAAACGGCGCCCGCCGAATGGCCCGGCTGAAGACCTACGGACCGGGTGGTTCGGGCGAGGGACTTCGATCCTCCCCGCTGTCGTAGCGTCCCCCACGCCTGGGGTGGTAGCCTCGGCGCACCCTTTCGTCGAGGCGGGCCCGACGGTCGCGATGAGGGTGCTCGTCGCCGAGGTGGCCCGGGGCCGCAGGCGCGGTGTTGCGCGTGCGCCCGGTGTAGACCGAGGCTTCCCGCATGAGTCGGGAAGTCGCGGCACGAGGTTCCGAGGGGTACCCCTGCCTTCGGGAGGCAGAGCTCTCGGCCCGTCGGGCCGCAGCGCCTTCCAGGAGATGCTTGAGCTCTCCCTGGATTCGCCGACCCTCGGTGGTTGATGACTCCGGCATCGCGCGGAGGAGCATCGCCGCGGCTGCCAGGTCCTGACCGGTCCCGCTGGATGCGGGTGGCGGCCTGTCCCTGGCATTGTTGGCGATGCGGTGCTGGAGACCCTGGGGCAGGTGACGTATTTCTCCGGCCGGGGGCTGGCCCGCCCATACCTGCCCGATGTCCCGGCGGATCAACTCGAGCGCTCCTGCCCCCTCGTCGAGCCCGGCCTGCGCCCCGCGGACTTGCTCAAGCTGTGGGTCGTGACCCCCCGCCGGAACGGGGACCACAGCTAGCTCCCGCGGGATGTCGGCGCGAGGCGCTGGCCTAGGGAGATCACCATCCTCCGGCATGCCGAGACGGTTGCCTCCGGAGGGATCCCCTAGCTCGACGTGGAAACATTCACGGCTCAGGCCGCAGTCCTTGTTGTCAAGGCTGCAGCTGCCGTCGGAACAGTCGGAGAGGCAGTAGTTGCATGCGGTCATGAAGTCCCGCATGGCACTGGGGTTGCCAGATCCAGAGAAATCCCAGCAGATGCTGGGGTCGTCATCTTCCTCGGACCCAGAGGGCCCGTAGGTCGAGACGCCTGTCAGTCGGTCCCAAGGCGACCGCACACGAAACCCAAGAGAGGTTGCACTCGCCTCAACGTGAGCGCCCGCCAGAGCGAGGTCGCCAGGCGGGTTGAGGTCGAGTCGAAATGACGAAGGATGTGAATCGGTCGGTACCTTTTGGTCGACGAGGAGCGACGAAGTCACATCGGGGGCTGATCGCGCCGTCGTCTTGGGTACGAGGGCGACGTCCTGCAGGCCCTCCGTGAGCGTGCTGGCGTCGTCCACTTGCTCGAGGTTGGCGTGTTGCGGGGGGACGGCGCTCGCCTTCGCCTCAAACGCGAGGGTGACGCCCGACGCGTCCTCCGTTGGGGCGCTGGGGATGTTGATTCGCTCGACAGCCGACGGAGCGCAGCCTCCCGCTCGGCCCTGGTTGCCCCGCCTCCTCCTCCGATGGCGAGGGAGAGGATGGGGCGAGCTCGAATGTTGTTCTTCCCCCACGCGGGGAAGACGTCGTCGATTCCGCCGCCGGCGGGCGGGCTGTCGGCCACCATTGTCGTTGGAGAGGTCGTTGGAGACTGCCCATCTGGAGTAAAATAAACGCTGATACCGCTGCCGTCAAAAGACATGAACTCGAGACTCCCGAAACGGAGCACCGTCCCGGGTTGGAGAGGTCGTTGGAGACTGCCCATCTGGAGCTTGACGGGAAACTGCTCGTCAACACGCAGCAAGCCCCTACCTGGCGCGCCAACTGTCGGCGTTTCGAGACCGGGGGGTCCCTAAGCCGATGAGTGAGTGTGCCACGTGCCCCAGCCCAGATGGGTCGAGCGCGTGGGCGAGCGCGAAGGGGGGAGAAGCGAGGTGGCCGGAGCCGAGTCGTGAGGGAGGTGGAGATCCCGCGGCCTTCGTGTTCGTCCCGCGCCCAGGTCGGGTGCGCTTGCAGTAGGGGGTTACAAGCGTCCACGCGGGTGAGGGAAGCGAGCGGCCCCAAGAGAGCGCCTGCCCCTGCCCTCGTTCCCGCGGGGCCAACCTCCTCTAAGAAGGCCCTGGTCCTTCCTTTTATAGGCGTAAGGAGAGGATCCAGGTGTACAATGGGGGTGCAGCAGAGTGCTACGTGTCTAGCGGGGGAGAGCTAGTGCCCTAAGTACATGCCAAGGTGGCAGCCGGAGAGATCTTGGCACCCAGCTGGTGTGGTGTCGTGGCTGTCGGAGGAGTAACGGAGCCTGGTGGAGGGACAGCTGTCGGAGCGGTTGGGTCCTTGCTGACGTCCCCCTGCTTCCGTAAGGGAGCTGAGAGCCGCCGTCGTCATGGGTCTAGCGGGGCGCCATCATTGCCTATCTGGCGGTGCTAGCCAGATGGGACGTCGGTCCTGTTCTCTGCGGCCCGAGTCGGCTCGGGGTAGGGTGATGATGGCGCTTCCTGTTGACGTGGCGGACTTGTGCCCTAGGTCGGGCGACGTGGAGGCTCCTCCGAAGCCGAGGTCGAGTCTGTCCTGCATGGCCGAGGCCGAGCCCGAGCTCCTGGGTCTGGCGAGGCGGAGGTCGTTCGGCAGAGGCCAGGGCGGAGTCCGACCCTGGGGTCGGGCGAGGCGGAGTTCGTCGTCTTCCGGGGCCTTAGCCCGAGTCCGAGCCCTGGGTCGGGCGGAGCGGAGTTCGCCGTCTTCCGGGGCCTTAGCCTGAGTCCGAGCCCTGGGTCGGGCGGAGCGGAGTTCGCCGTCTTCCGAGGCCTTAGCCCGAGTCCGAGCCCTGGGTCGGGTGGAGCGGAGTTCGCCGTCTTCCGGGGCCTTAGCCCGAGTCCGAGCCCTGGGTCGGGCGGAGCGGAGTTCGCCGTCTTCCGGGGCTTTAGCCCGAGTCCGAGCCCTGGGTCGGGCGGAGCGGAGTTCGCCATCTTCCGGGGCCTTAGCCCGAGTCCGAGCCCTGGGTTGGGCGGAGCTTCCTATGGCGCCTTTGGCAAGGCCTGGCTGCCTGTCAGTCTCACTCTGTCAGGTGGCACTGCAGTCGGGATGGCGCAGGCGGCGCTGTCCTTCTGTCAGACCGGTCAGTGGAGCGGCGAAGTGACGGCGGTCACTTCGGCTCTGCCAGGGGGCGCGCGTCAGGATAAAGGTGCTAGGCTACCTTTGCGTTAAATGCCCCTGTGACTTGGTCGGTCGGCGCGGCGATTTAGTCAGGGTTGCTTCTTAACGAAGGCAAGGCCTCGGGCGAGCCGGAGATGCGTCTGCCGTAGAAAAGGGGGCTTCGGGCGAGATGGAAACACCTCAGGGTCGGCTGCCCTTGCCCGAGGCTAGGCTCGGGCGAGGCGTGATCGAGTCGCTCGTATGGACTGATCCCTGACTTAATCGCACCCATCAGGCCTCTGCAGCTTTATGCTGATGGGGGTTACCAGCTGAGAATTAGGCGTCTTGAGGGTACCCCTAATTATGGTCCCCGACACCATGATTCTGATTACTCTATCCACCCTGGTAGTACTAAGATGTATCAGGATTTGAAGCAGAAGTATTGGTGGTATGGACTGAAAAGAGATGTTGCTGCTCATGTGGCAAAGTGTGATGTGTGTCAGAGAGTCAAAGCCGAACATCAGAGACCAGCTGGACTATTGCACCCATTGAAGATACCCGAGTGGAAATGGGAAGAAATTGGTATGGATTTCATTGTTGGACTACCCCGCACTCTAGTAGGATATGACTCTATTTGGGTGATTCTGGACAGATTGACAAAAGTGGCTCATTTCATACCTGTGAGGACTAATTACACAGGAGCCAAGCTAGCAGAATTGTATATGACTCGGATAGTTTGTCTACATGGAGTGCCTAAGAAGATCGTGTCTGATCGAGGATCACAGTTTACTTCTCGGTTTTGGAAAAAGTTGCATGAGAGCTTGGATACAAAGTTGAATTTTAGTTCAGCCTACCATCCTCAGACCGATGGGCAGACAGAGAGGACTAACCAAGTACTGGAAGATATGTTAAGAGCTTGTGCTCTTAAACATGGTGGAAGTTGGGATAAGAGTCTACCTTATGCTGAGTTCTCTTATAATAATAGCTACTAGGCCAGTTTGAAGATGTCATTGTTTGAGGCTTTATAAGGCAGGAAATGCAGGACTCCTCTGTATTGGGGTCAGACTGGAGAAAGACAGTTCTTTGGGCCTGAAGTTATTCAAGAGGCAGAAGAACAAGTTCGAATGATAAGAGAAAATTTGAGAATTGCACAATCAAGGCAAAAGAGCTATGCTGATAATAGGAGAAGACTACTGGAGTTTAAGGAGGGTGATCACGTGTATCTGAAGGTGTCACCGATCCGGGGTATGAGGAGATTTAAAGTTAAAGGAAAGTTGTCCCCTCATTTCATTGGACCTTTCTTGATCTTAAAGCGAGTGGAAGAAGTTGCATATCAACTAGAACTACCCGATCACCTGTCAGATGTGCATGATGTATTCCATGTGTGTCCCAGCTAAAGAAGTGCCTCAGGGTACCTAAGGAGCAACTACCAATGGAGGACCTTAGTGTTCAAGATGACCTGACTTATGCTGAGTACCCTATCAAGATTCTGGACACTTTGACTCGAGTTACAAGAAATAAGGTGATAAAAATGTGCAAAGTACAATGGAGTCACCATGGAGAGGATGAAGCTACTTGGGAAAGAGAAGAAGAGCTTCGCATAGATTTTCCCCATCTTTTCCCTAGTCCTTCATAAATCTCGAGGACGAGATTATTTTTAAGGGGGGTAGGATTTGTAATACCCAAAATTGTAAGGAAGAATAAAAGGAGAAAATTGTTTTCCTTTATTTATATGTGTGTTGTATCTGCATACCATCGCATGTGAACATCACATTTAAAAACAAATAATTAATAAAAGTCATGCCACAAAATTATGCATCATGCTGAGTTTTACTTGATTGAGAATCTGAGAATAGTAAAATAAATGTGCCATTAAGCATATATTAATAAATCCATAGAATTTAGCCCCTAACTTGAAAACAAAACCATGAAATAGAGGAAAGAAGGAAATAATATCCAATATAAAATAATATTATAATTAAATAACTACACCCCCTGTTGGTATGACCCAAGTGCATAACTAAAATGAATTTCAATTTGCACTAAAGTTGAGTTCAAAATTTAGAATCAAAAGAATTAAGAATAAAAGGGAAAGAAAATATATAAAAAAAGAAAAGGATGAACAGCCGGGTGCTTCGGCCAAATCTATCCAGCCCACCAAAACTTCTCCCCTCATTCCGGCTGGGCCAGCCCATTACTGTCTCCACGCGCATTTGGCTGCCTCGTGGGGCCCACCGCCCAGTCTCCCGCCGCGCTCGCTATGCCGGTGTCACCCTGACTGTGGGCCCCACTTGTTGACGTTCTTCCCTCAACCGAAGACTACCGCGCGGCGTGAATTCCGGTCGGATTCCGTTTCTTCGCGACCGGTGGCTCTGGGATAAATACTCAGGCACCTGTAGCTCTTTCCCCTCCCCACATTGAGCATCCGCTAGATCATGAGGTCTACACCGTGGTAGAATCGGTCGTTGCTGAGAGCGCGGAGGAGAGAGAGTGTGAGTGCATCGCCGATCGTAGACATCCGCTCGCCTTCAGTTCATGAGGCCATGAGTAGTCCGGGAATCTGCGCGTCGACCTCGCCTTCGTCTGGTTGGCAGTAAGAGCCGGTTCCTCCTCTATAGCGACTGGTGGCGTGAAAGGTTTTGGCTAGGCGAGAGCTGGGTGCTGCTTGGGTTGTTCACCGTCACGGCGGCGAGCTCGCCTTCGACTGACGGGCTTTGTCACCCGCACGTCACGGTGGGGAAGAAGGACCAGCGCTGTTGGATCGTTTCCCTGCGGCTTGGATTAGATCGTGTGGCCTCCGATCGGCCTAATCAATCGCAGCCATTGATCAATGATCGTGCGGCTCGGGGTAGTAGAGATCATCAGTCGTTGGATCGGGATCTGACAGTCGGTGTGGATGCGTGTTCATGGTCACCTAGATTTAATCAGGCGCGTTGAGTTCTGATCTGATGGCCAGAAACCGTCCATACCCCTTCGCGTGGCATTTGTCTAAAGAGACCCTAGATGATTAACAATTCAACCCACGGTCCACTCAGGGTGCGCTCGGAGTCTTAGGAAATCTTGTGCCATACCCCCTGCGCTTTATGAAATTTGAGGCCTAGTCCAGAAAACTTGAAAACCCGAGAAATAGATTTAGAAAATAGATTTTTGTATTAAATTAATTGCATAAACTTGTTTAATTTGTAGAGAATTCATATGAACTCCAAATTGGTCCATTCTAGTTCCTAAATTTTTGTAATATTATTGTCTACCCATTGGTGCCACTATTTTGGCATGAAAGACACATTAAATTTTATCTATCGCTTAATCATGTATTAAATACACAAAACCTTGGAAAATTTATAACTTAAAATCTATAACTCCAAAATTAATAATTCCAGTTCCTATGATCTCATTTTAATGTCTATATTATTATTGTGTATTTTATTTACGTGTTTGGTGTGATGTTAATTTTTGATATACTATGTATGTATTATGTTGACGCGAGTAGACGAGCAAGCTACAGAGGATTCTGAGGTTCAGCTGGTTGAGACTACTGAGCAGGAGCTCGTTGAAGGCAAGTTGTGCCCTTGATCACTTCCTTTTACCCATTCATGTTCTTATTAATCATAATGATCTGCATAGGTTAATTTTGCTAGGACCCAATAGGTTACCCTAGATTTTGACTATCTTTATACCTTGTTTCACCACTGGTTTTACTACTAAATTTTTGGGTAGTACATGCTATTGCTTTATGTGGCTTTGGATATAGAGATATTCATCACTCATTGTCATACTTTTTATTATCTGTTTATTCTTTATTGTTCATGATAAGATCATTATGTTAATGGGAACATGGAGAACCACCCGGGAAAACAGTGCTACCACAAGGGTTTAATGGGACGCCCTTAGCTGATTAACTAGGAAAGCTAGTGGATGACTACCTTACCCGAAAGGGACAAGGGCAGTAGGGGAGTGGTCAGTGTAGGGAGGTCCTTGGGTTGATTCCGCTGCGATGGCGGTCAGGCGAGGGATTCCTGCACTAGAGCTTCCTATAAACTCTAGCGGGTTTTCTGATCAACTCCGTGGCAAATAGTAGTGGTACCCTGCCACGTAGTGGTACCCTGCCACGCTTCCTTGGTAGAGGTGTATGGGGTCTGATCAACTCCGTGGCAAATGGGTAACACGACTTGTGGGTAAAGATGCGCAACCTCTGCAGAGTGTAAAACTGGTATACTAGCCGTGCTCACGGTCATGAGCGGCTCGGACACTCACATAATTAATTTATGGAACTTAAACTTAATTTGTCATTTCATTGCATCTAGGATTATTTTACTATTACTTTTATTTATTATTTCTAAGGTTCGGTATTTACTTATACTTAGTAATTGCTAATAAAATTTTGACCAACTTATAAAAGCAATGCTCAGCTTCAGCCTTTATTTCATTGATCAGCCTTACACTTCATGAACTCCCACCTTTGGTGAGTTCATGCCACATTATTCCCCACAACTTGTTGAGCGATGAACATGTGTGAGCTCACTCTTGCTGTCTCACCCCCCCCCCACAGGAGAAGAGCAGGTGGTCGAAGAGGAGCCACCTAATACCGAGGCTTTTGACTTCATTTAGGTGGCGTCTCCCAGTCAGCTTTGTGGCGCCAGGGACTAATATTTAGTTTGCTTTATTTCATCATTTATTTTTGTAAGACTTCCGCTATGTAATAAGTACATTTATGATATTTATGACATTTATCTCTATGCACTCTGTTATTATATGTGTTGTCTTCTCTGGCGCATATATGAGATGCACCCGGCTTTGTTCCTTAAAGCCAAGGTGTGAAGTCTCCCCCAGCAAAATTATAGAGCCGACTTGGGAAACCTTGCCGGCTGACGAATAGCTCTAGTTCGAGGAGCACAAGGAGCATCTGATCCAAGAGGCAAAGGCGAAGTTCCTGGCCAACTTCAAGGTGGACAAGAACAACAAAGTCGTTCGGCAATGGGCGAGCGATCCGGCTTCGTTCCGACCCACACCAGATATCCCCAATGTAAGTAACACAAACGAGCTGCAATCTCTTAAGAATTATGTAGATGAACAGCGAGAACAAATGCAAAATATCATAAGGGGTATTCAAAATGATTATAGGAGGCTAGTACGTGCGTTTGATAAATCTACAGTTGCAAGTTTTCCTTCGCACGAGGTTGAATTGGGGGAAAACACACGTAATTCATCGGCTACAGGTTGTCACGACCAGTTACAACCCCTTTATGGGATGCCGATAGACACACGCCCTAGGCAACCACAACCTCCTACACACATCAGCGATAAATTTGCCGATCTACACATGTCCGGACCATCCGCAAATGAGTGCGGACCGTCCGAGCCAATAGCGGCCGGTCCAATTTTTAATGAATTACTGAGACATGCACTCGAGCCACAACGTACTACGCAGAATCTAAATTACCCAGTCGTACCGTCCGCATACAGCGACGGATGGTCTGCGTACAATCACGGACGGTCCGCATATTCAATCGGACGGTCCGGCGCAGAGTTTTTTTTGAAGAGGATTGCTACTTGAATCCCCATCCGTCCCAGCAACACCTCCCCTCACACTATACAATGCACCAGCCCATTAATACGGAGTCTCAGGCCCATGGGAGCGAGTACTTTCCGGCCCTGCCTAGAAGGCCGAAAAGGAACAATCAATCCTATGAACCATATAGGACAAATAGTAATGCACCATATAACTCAAACCAATTGGGGGAAGACAACATGCTAATATCCAGCCAACCCCACCTATGTTTGACCAGAGGGCCGGTGGCCTCACAACAGCTGCCATTGATATAGTGAGGGAAGAAATAGCTAGGGCGTTCCAAGATAAGCTCAGAGTGAGCATGATCCCTGGGGAGCAATCTTATCGGAAACCTTATGTCAGCCGATTTGATCACCACCCATACCCACAAGGAACCAGGATACCCGAATTCGCAAAATTTTCAGGTGACCAAGGAAAAATCACACGTGAACACATAGGCCAGTTTCTTGCAAAATTGGGAGAATTGGCCGACACAGAAGCGTTACGCGTGCATTTATTTTCGTTATCGTTGACAGGAACGGCGTTCGCATGGTACGCCACATCACCTCCTAATTCTATTGTGTCATGGGGGATTAAGAACAAAAATTCCATTATCACTTTTCTCCGATGACTATGAGTTAGATTTAGTAGACTTAGTGGCCCTGCGACAAGCAAAAGAAGAATCAGTTAATGATTACATCCGGAGATTCTGGGATACAAGAAACCGATGTTTTCAGATTCATTTGGCAGAAAAACAGTTAGCAGGATTAGCTTTTAATGGATTGCAATATTATTTAAAGGAAAGATTAGAAGGCATCCAATTTTTCACGTTAGCACAATTACACCAGAGAGCTTTGGCCTGTGAAAGTCGAAGCAAAGAGACTGCCAAAACCATTCGTCACAATGTCCATATAGTAGCGTGCGACCAAAGTAGCTCGGACGATGAATCAACAGAAGTGTATGCAGCTGAAATGGTTTGGCCAAAGCATTCCAAATCTTCGGCTTGATCCTCCTTACAGCCGGTTCAAAAGAAACGGCAAGAGGAGGTTAAATTTACATTTAATGTTGGCAAATGTGACAAGATATTCGATGAATTACTCAAAATGGCAACATTAAAATAAATCATATTGTTCCATCCACCGACGAACTAAAGCGTTATGCATACTGCAAGTGGCATAACTCATTTTCTCATGCCACTAATAATTGTAATGTATTTCGTTGATAGATTCAATCGGCCATTAACGAAGGACGATTGAAATTTCAGGAAATGCGGGTAGACACGGAACCCTTTCCAATGAACATGATCGACTTCAAGGGCAAAAAGGTCCTAATTCGGCCCAGCACAGCCGATAAGGAAAAGGGCAAAGAAGTCATCATCAGCAACGTATGGGAGGCCAATGAAAGTAATAAAGTTTCTTGCAGGAAAGTAGTGGCAGAAAAGACTCCTGATGGAGGGGAGACACTGAAGGTGACCATCACAACCTCCAGCACTGGGGGGAAAGCACAGACAAGGGGACAGGTGCGGGAACCCATGCTGCGCATCACGGACAGTCTGACATCCAGACGCGGACGGTTTGAAGCTTCTCCGGACGGTCCGGCTACACTCAGGACCCGCAACGACCACGTACATTCAAACCACGACAACCAGAGATAGGTACGTGGAAAACAAATACATTTAAAGCAGCTGGTCGGCTAGTCAAATCTGGCCCGACCTTCGATCAACTATTGTCCAAATATGTGAAAAAGAAGGCTGGCCCATGTGACCGGCCAGCAAAGCGACCTCGCCCGCCTATTTAGGAGAAACAGCAGGTAAGACCGATTGGACCACCTCACCAATCGAAGAAAATGGAAGGTCATACTATCTAGTTGAGGCCTAACATACCTGCACGGACACCTCCACCCCCATATCTACCTATGCCATATCCATATACATACATACCACCACCATATACCCCGAATCAAATGTGGAGCATGCCACCATATCCATTTGGGATGCCACAGTACCTCGCTTGGGAGCACCCCAAACATCCGTATTCAATAGGTTGGCACCTCTAGTATAAGACCGATTGAGCGCCACTCAATCTGGTCACTAGGCATAAGCCCAACAAGATTGCTGGACTACTCAGCCTCAAAGGCCGACCAATCCGGCAAGGGGGCATATACCTACAGCAACTGAAAGAATGACAAAAAAGGACATCATCAAAATAGGTACAACAGATGTCATCATACAGGAAGATAATGAAGGGCTGATGATTTTTGGTGAACCGGCCAACACAAACAAAACAGAAGATACGGCTGCCATCAAAATAGCCGATCCAAAATACTCCATGCCCCGATGGTGCCCATCGGGATTGACACGGTCCCAAAAGTGAAAATTACAGCGCCTAAGAGTAAAAGAGAACCAGGAAAAGGAGGCAGAAAAGATATTCAATGACACACATCCACAGTACCTGCCACCGCGAAAGAAATGGAGACCAAAGGCCGTTGAGGAAAAACAAACGGCCAGAAAAATGGAAAATAAAACAATAATTGTGCAGCACCCTGCAGGTATGGCAGACATCCTGGCTGGAAAGGCCGGACCGTCCGCACTACACCAGGACGCCTCCGACAACGTGTCGACACCAATGGAGGAGGACGACCTACTGGGGGAAGACCTGGTCGACTACGAAGCTTCTCCAGAGCACCCAGGTATGGATATAAATGTTATTACATTCTCCACCGACTGTAACATTATCAGTGATGATGAACCTGTTGTTGCTCAGTTTGACTTTGGTCCTAAAGAGGCCGCCTTCACTGAACCAAAGAAATCGGTGAACCATTTAAAGCCGCTCTTCGTGTGCGGTCACATCGATGGGATACCGATTGCTAAAATGTTGGTGGATGGGGGGACGGCTGTAAATCTAATGCCTTATTCATTGTACAGAAAATTAGGTAAACAAGATGACGAGCTTGTCAAGACCAACATGACCCTCAGCGGCATTGGGACTGATAGTTTGATCAAAGCCAAGGGAGTCACGTCCGTTGAATTAACCATCGGGACTAAGACCCTTGCTGCTGCATTCTTCATCGCTGATGTAGAGGGAAATTATAGTCTAATCTTAGGCAGGGATTGGATTCACGCTAATCAATGTATACCTTTCACACTACATCAAATGCTACTACAATGGGTAGGTGACGATGTAGAACAAGTGCATGCTGATGCATCAGCCTGTATTGTTGTGGCCGATTGAGAGCACCTAGAGGGGGGTGAATAGGTGATCCTGTAAAATCAATCACTAAATAGCCACAAACTAGAATATAGAAATGTTAGCGCTAGTTAATCAAGTGGCTATGAGGCGATCTCTTGTGAACAAACAATAACAACAAAAGCGACACAAGAGACACGCGATTTTTATCCCGTGGTTCGGCCAAGTAATACTTGCCTACTTCCACGTTGTGGCGTCCCAATGGACGAGGGTTGTACTCAACCCCTTTCAAGTGATCCAAAGATCAACTTGAATACCATGGTCTTTTCTCTTTTGAGTATACTTCCCGTTTGCGAGGAATCTCCACAGGTTGGAGCCTCTCGCCCTTACAATATAGATCACAGAGAAAGCACAAGAGTAAGGATGGGAGAGCAACACACGCAAGACCTAATTCAGCAGCACACACACACAAGCCAAGACTTGAGCTCGAAACACAGCACAGAGAGTTCGCAACTCAAACGGAGCTCTAATCACTAACACAATCGATCAAATGCGTGGAGGCGGAGTCTAGGAGTCTTAGAATGCTTAGAGAATGCTTGGTGTAGTGCTCCATGCACCTAGGGGTACTTTTATAGCCCTAAGGCAGCTAGGAGCCGTTGGAGTCTAACTTGGAAGGCAATTCCTGCCTTCTGTCGAGTGGTGCACCGGACAGTCCGGTGCACCACCGGACAAGCACTGTAGCAGTCCGGTGCTCGATTTCCTTCCATATCGGGCACAGCCGATCGTTGGTCCTCCATGCCCGTTGGCGCATCGGACACTGTTCGGTGCACACCGGACAGTCCGGTGTGCCCAACCGACCGTTGGTGCGGGCCACATGTCGCACGTTGATCGCGTGGACGACCGTTGGCTACAGGCGTCGTTGACTCACCGGACAGTCCGGTGCACCACCGGATAGTCCGGTGAATTATAGCCATGTCGCCTTTTTCTTTTTCCAAGAGCAACGAGTTCATCGCTGATGACTCACCGGACAGTCCGGTGCACCACCGGACAGTCCGGTGATTTATAGCCGCGTTACTCCGTCGTTTCCCGAGAGCAGTCGGTTCACCGTCGACTAGCCTAGGGCGCCGGACACTGTCCGGTGCACCACCGGACAGTCCGGTGTGCCAGGCCCGAGCTGGTTTTGTCTTTACTCAGCCAACTCTTCTCTAATTCAAATCTCCTTTTCTTGTCACTGTTTCTAACACTTAGATAACCATGTTAGTATTCAAAAACAATTCACTAAGTCTAGAAACATACCTTGTTCTTTGATTCACACTTCTCACTCCTTTAGCACATAAGAACTTAATCAATATGTGTTGGACATCTAATCACCAAAATACTTATAGAAATGGCCTAGGGGCACATTTCACTTTCAATCTCCCCCTTTTTGGTGATTTATGCCAACACATTAACAAGCAAAAAAAGAAGTGCAATATCAATTCAAATTGAAGACCAAATTCTCTTTACTTAGGATTTGGCATATTTGGATCATTCTTTACCACCACTTGGTTTGTTTTTTGCAAATCAAATTCTTTTTCCTATCTCTAAGTCGAACACACTTGTTTGAGCAAATAGAGAGATATTCCAAGAGTAAAATTGATCAAGTGCCAAAAACTCCCCCTTTTCCTATAATCAAAATTCTCCCCCATAAGAGACCAAATTTTGCAATAAGAGTATTTTGGACAAATCACAAATTCTAACTCTACTTTTTTCAAAATTCACAAGAGGTTGGCTGATCCATTTGCTTTGGCCTTAATTTCTCCCCCTTTGGCATTAAGCACCAAAACGGGATCATTTTTGACCCTTTAACCCCATTGCCTCACCAAAGTGTCAAATAAGAGCAAAAAGGCAATGAGAGCATAAATATGAACTTGGAATTAAGTACACTAATACCGGAGTGCAGTGGAAGTCTTTTCATCGTCCAAGTTCATTTTCCCTTTCAATGTACTTTTGAGACTACATCAAGTGTACTCAAACAAACAAGTTAGTCTTAAAGGGATCAAGTTGTAGCACATCTCCCCCTAAATATATGCAACATTTGCATATGGACTTGTGAGGTCTGGGGATGACTTGTACAACTTGAGCATCATAAATAGACAACAAATGATGTAAATGCTTAAGGTAACATGCTCAAAGGCATAGAATACATGTATGCTATAGATCAATCCAAGTTACGCGAATCTAGGACATTTAGCTCACTACGCAACCTGCAAAAACCTTTTCTCATCTAAAGGCTTAGTGAAGATATCGGCTAGCTGGTTCTCGGTACTAATGTGGTACACATCGATATCTCCCTTTTGCTAGTGGTCTCTCAGGAAGTGATGCCGGATGTCTATGTGCTTAGTGCGGCTGTGTTCAATAGGATTTTCTGCCAAGCGGATTGCACTCTCATTGTCACATAGGAGTGGGACTTTGCTCAGATTGTAGCCAAAGTCCCGGAGGGTTTGCCTCATCCAAAGCAGTTGCGCGCAACACTGTCCTACGGCAACATACTCGGCCTCAGCGGTGGATAGGGTGAAAGGGAATTAGGCTTACACCTAGTCCCTAATTAATTTTGGTGGTTGAATTGCCCAACACAAATAATTGGACTAACTAGTTTGCTCTAGTGTATAAGTTATACAGGTGCCAAAGGTTCACACTTAGCCAATAAAAAGACCAAGTATTGGGTTCAACAAAAGAGCAAAAAGACAACCGAAGGCACCTCTGGTCTGGCGCACCAGACTGTCCGGTGTGCCACCGGACATGTCCGGTGCACCAGAGGACTCCAGTGCAAACTCGTCGTCTTCGGGAAAATCCAGAGGCAACTCCATTATAATTCACCGGACTGTCCGGTGTACACCGGACAGTGTCCGGTGCTCCAAGGAAGAGCGGCCTCAGGAACTCGCCAGCTTCAGGAAACTGCAACGGCTGCTCCGCTATAATTCACCAGACATGTCCGGTGTACACCGGACTGTCTGGTGTAACTGCGGGACAACGGCTATGATGGCGCCAACGGCTACCTGCAGCGCATTTATTGCGCGCCAGCGGGCGCAGAAGTCAGGAACGCCCATACTGGCACACCGGACACTCTACAGTACATGTCCGGTGCGCCACCGGACATCCAGGCGGGCCCAGAAGACAGAGCTCCAACGGTCGGAACCCAACGGCTTTGTTGACGTGGCTGGCGCACCGGACATGTCCGGTGTGCACCGGACTGTCCGGTGCACCATACGACAGACAGCCTCCACCAAACGGCTAGTTTGGTGGTTGGGGCTATAAATACCCCCAACCACCCACCATTCAAGTCATCCAAGTTTTCCACTTCTCAACCACTTACAAGAGCTAGGCATTCAATTCTAGACACACTCAAGTGATCAAATCCTCTCCAATTCCACACAAGGCTTTAGTGATTAGCGAGAGAGATTTGCCGTGTTCTTTTGAGCTCTTGCGCTTGGATTGCTTCTTTCTTTCTCATTTATTCTTGTGATCATAAACTCATTTGTAACCAAGGCAAGAGACACCAATTGTGTGGTGGTCCTTGCGGGGAAGTTTTATTCCCGGGTTGATTTGAGAAGAGAAGCTCACTCGGTCCGAGGGACCGTTTGAGAGAGGGAAAGGGTTGAAAAAGACCCGGCCTTCATGGCCTCCTCAACGGGGAGTAGGTTTGCGAGAACCGAACCTCGGTAAAACAAATCCGCGTGTCACACTCTTCATTCGCTTGTGATTTGTTTTGCGCCCTCTCTCTCGGACTAATTATTATTTCTAACGCTAACCCATCTCGTAGTTGTGTTTATATTTGTAAATTTCAGTTTCGCCCTATTCACCCCCCACTAGGCGACTTTCAATTGGTATCAGAGCCGGTGCTTCATTAGAGCCTAACCGCTCGAAGTGATGTCGGGAGATCACACCAAGAGGGAGATGGAGACCGGCGACAAGCCCACTACGAGTCACGGGAGCACTTCATCGGAAGAGTCCCGCACTAAGAGGAAGGAGAAGAAGAAGGACTCCTCCAAACGGAAGGAGAAAAGATCTTCTTCTTCACACCACAAAGAAAAGAAGGAAAAATCCTCTTCCCACAAGCCGCATCGGAGTGGGGACAAGAAAAAGAGGATGAGGAAGGTGGTCTACTACGAGACCGATTCTTCATCGACATCCACCTCCGGCTCCGACGCGGCATCCGTCACTTCTAAGCGCCAAGAGCATAAGAAGTACAGTAAGATCCCCTTACGCTACCCTTGCATTCCTAAACATACACCTTTGCTTTCCGTCCCATTAGGCAAACCACCAACGTTTGATGGTGAAGACTATGCTAGGTGGAGTGATTTAATGCGATTTCATCTAACCTCACTCCACAAAAGTATATGGGATGTTGTTGAGTTTGGTGTACAGGTACCATCCGTAGGGGATGAAGACTATGATGTGGATGAAGTGGCCCAAATCGAGCACTTCAATTCCCAAGCCACAACCATTCTCCTCGCCTCTCTAAGTAAAGAGGAATATAACAAGGTGCAAGGATTGAAGAATGCGAAGGAGATTTGGGACTTACTCAGGACCGCGCATGAAGGTGATGAACTCACCAAGATCACCAAGCGGGAAACGATCGAGGGGGAGCTCGGTCGCTTCCGTCTTCGCCAAGGAGAGGAGCCACAAGATATGTACAACCGGCTCAAAACCTTGGTGAACCAAGTGCGCAACCTCGGGAGCAAGAAATGGGATGATCACGAGGTGGTTAAGGTTATTTTAAGATCACTTATTTTCCTTAACCCTACTCAAGTACAATTAATTCGTGGCAACCCAAGATATACACTAATGACTCCCGAGGAAGTAATCGGGAATTTTATGAGCTTTGAATGTATGATTAAAGGCTCAAAGAAGATTAACGAGCTTGATGAACCCTCCACGTCCGAAGCACAACCGGTGGCATTTAAGGCGATGGAGGAGAAGAAGGAGGAGTCTACACCGAGTAGACAACCAATTGACGCCTCCAAGCTCGACAATGAGGAGATGGCTTTAATTATCAAAAGCTTTCGCCAAATCCTTAAGCAACGAAAGGGGAAGGATTACAAATCTCGTTCCAAGAAGGTTTGCTACAAGTGTGGTAAGCCCGGTCACTTTATTGCTAAATGTCCATTATCAAGTGACAGTGACAGGGATAACGACAAGAAGGGCAAGAGGAGAGAAAAGAAGAGGTACCACAAGAAGAAGGGCGGCGATGCCCACATGTGCCGCGAGTGGAACTCCGACGAGAGCTCCACCGACTCCTCCTCCAACGACGAGGACGCCGCCAACATCGCCGTCACCAAAGGACTCCTCTTCCCCAACATCGGCCACAAGTGCCTCATGGCAAAGGATGGCAAAAAGAAGAAGGTTAAATCTAAATCCTCCACTAAATATGAGTCTTCTAGTGATGAAAATGCTAGTGATGATGAGGATAACTTGCGTACCATTTTTGCCAACCTTAACATGGAACAAAAGGAAAAATTAAATGAATTAATTAGTGCTATTCATGAAAAGGATGACCTTTTGGATTCCCAAGAGGACTTCCTAATTAAGGAAAACAAGAAACATGTTAAGGTTAAAAATGCTTATGCTCTAGAAATAGAAAAATGTCAAAAACTATCTAGTGAGCTAAGCACTTGCCATGACACTATTGCCAACCTTAGAAATGAAAATGCTAAATTAATTGCTAAGGTTGATTCTCATGTTTGTAATGTTTCAACTTCAAATCCTAGAGATGATAATGTCGATTTACTTGCTAGGATTGATGAGTTGAATATTTCTCTTGCTAGCCTTAGAGATGAGAATGAGAAATTGTTTGCTAAGGCTAAAGAATTAGATGTTTGCAATATTACAATTTCCAATCTTAGAGATAACAATGATATTTTGCATGCTAAGATTGTTGAACTTAATTCTTGCAAACCCTCTACATCTACCATTGAGCATGTTTCTATTTGCACTAGATGTAGAGATATTGATGCTGATGCTATTCATGATCACATGACTGTAATTAAACAACAAAATGATCATATAGCAATATTAGATGCTAAAATTGCCGAGCATAACTTAGAAAATGAAAAGTTTAAATTTGCTAGAAGTATGCTCTATAATGGGAGACGCCCTGGCATCAAGGATGGCATTGGCTACCAAGGGGGAGACAATGTCAAACTTAGTGCCCCTCCTAAAAGATTGTCTAATTTTGTTAAGGGCAAGGCTCCCATGCCTCAGGATAACGAGGGTTACATTTTGTACCCTGCCGGTTATCCCGAGAGCAAAATTAGGAGAACTCATTCTAGGAAGTCTCACTCTAGCCCTAATCATGCTTTTATATATAAGGGTGAGACATCTAGCTCTAGGCAACCAACCCGTGCCAAGTTGCCTAAAAAGAAAACTCCTAATGCATCAAATGATCATGACATTTCATTCAAAACTTTTGATGCATCCTATGTTTTGACTACAAATCCGGCAAGGTAGTTGCCAAGTTTGTTGGGGGCAAACACAAGGGCTCCAAAACTTGTGTTTGGGTACCCAAAGTTCTTGTTTCTAATGCCAAAGGACCCAAAACCGTTTGGGTACCTAAAGTCAAGAACTAAACTTGTTTTGTAGGTTTATGCATCCGGGGGCTCAAGTTGGATCATCGATAGCGGGTGCACAAACCACATGACGGGGGAGAAGAAGATGTTCTCCTCCTACGAGAAAAACCAAGATCCCCAAAGAGCTATCACATTCGGGGATGGAAACCAAGGTTTGGTCAAAGGTTTGGGTAAAATAGCTATATCTCCTGACCATTCCATTTCCAATGTTTTTCTTGTAGATTCTTTAGATTACAATTTGCTTTCCGTTTCGCAATTATGTCAAATGGGCTACAACTGTCTATTTACTGATGTAGGTGTCACTGTCTTTAGAAGAAGTGATGATTCAATAGCATTTAAGGGAGTGTTAGAGGGTCAGCTATACTTGGTAGATTTTGATAGAGCTGAACTCGACACTTGCTTAATTGCTAAGACTAACATGGGTTGGCTCTGGCATCGCCGACTAGCCCATGTTGGAATGAAGAATCTTCATAAGCTTCTAAAGGGAGAACACATTTTAGGACTAACCAATGTTCATTTTGAGAAAGATAGGATTTGTAGCGCATGCCAAGCCGGGAAGCAAGTTGGCACTCATCATCCACACAAGAACATCATGACAAGTGATAGGCCACTGGAGCTCCTACACATGGATTTATTCGGCCCGATCGCTTACATAAGCATCGGCGGGAGTAAGTACTGTCGAGTTATTGTGGATGATTATTCTCGCTTCACTTGGGTATTTTTTTTACGGGAAAAATCTCATACCCAAGAGACCTTAAAGGGATTCTTGAGATGGGCTCAAAATGAGTTCGGCTTAAGGATCAAGAAAATTAGAAGCGACAACGGGACGGAGTTCAAGAACTCTCAAATTGAAGGCTTCCTTGAGGAGGAGGGCATCAAGCATGAGTTCTCTTCTCCCTACACCCCACAACAAAATGGTGTAGTGGAGAGGAAGAATCGAACTCTCTTGGACATGGCAAGAACCATGCTTGATGAGTACAAGACACCGGATCGGTTTTGGGCCGAGGCGGTCAACACCGCTTGCTACGCCATCAACCGGTTATATCTATACCGAATCCTCAAGAAGACATCCTATGAACTCCTAACTGGTAAAAAGCCCAATATTTCATATTTTAGAGTTTTTGGTAGCAAATGCTTTATTCTTGTTAAGAGAGGTAGAAAATCTAAATTTGCTCCTAAAACTGTAGAAGGCTTTTTACTAGGATATGACTCAAACACAAGGGCATATAGAGTCTTTAACAAGTCCTCAGGACTTGTTGAAGTTTCTTGTGACGTTGTGTTTGATGAGACTAACGGCTCTCAAGTAGAGCAAGTTGATCTTGATGAGATAGGTGAAGAACAGGCTCCGTGCATCGCGCTAAGGAACATGTCCATTGGGGATGTGTGTCCTAAGGAATCCGAAGAGCCTCCACATGCACAAGATCAACCATCCTCCTCCACGCAAGCATCTCCACCAACCCAAAATGAGGATGAGGCTCAAGTTGATAAAGAGGAAGAACACAATGATGAGCCATCTCAAGATGACGACAATGATCAAGGGGGAGATGCAAATGATGAAGACAAGGAGGATGAAGAACCAAGGCCGCCACACCCAAGAGTCCACCAAGCAATACAACGAGATCACCCCGTCGACACCATCCTCGGCGACATTCATAAGGGGGTAACCACTCGATCTCGTGTTGCACGTTTTTGTGAGCATTACTCTTTTGTTTCCTCTATTGAGCCACACAGGGTAGAGGAAGCACTTCAAGATTCGGATTGGGTGATGGCGATGCAAGAGGAGCTCAACAACTTCACCAGGAATGAGGTATGGCATTTAGTTCCACGTCCTAATCAAAATGTTGTAGGAACCAAGTGGGTCTTCCGCAACAAGCAAGATGAGCATGGTGTGGTGACAAGGAACAAAGCTCGACTTGTGGCCAAAGGATACTCTCAAGTCGAAGGTTTGGATTTTGGTGAAACCTATGCACCCGTAGCTAGGCTTGAGTCCATTCGCATACTATTGGCCTATGCTACTTACCATGGCTTCAAGCTTTACCAAATGGACGTGAAGAGTGCCTTCCTCAACGGACCAATCAAGGAAGAAGTCTATGTTGAGCAACCTCCCGGCTTTGAAGACAGTGAGTACCCTAACCATGTCTATAGGCTCTCTAAGGCGCTTTATGGGCTCAAGTAAGCCCCAAGAGCATGGTATGAATGCCTAAGAGATTTCCTTATTGCAAATGGCTTCAAAGTCGGCAAGGCCGATCCTACTTTATTCACTAAAACTCTTGACAATGATTTGTTTGTATGCCAAATTTATGTTGATGATATTATATTTGGGTCTACTAACGAATCTACATGTGAAGGATTTAGTAGGATCATGACACAGAAATTCGAGATGTCTATGATGGGGGAGTTGAAGTATTTTCTAGGATTCCAAGTCAAGCAACTCCAAGAGGGCACCTTCATTAGCCAAACGAAGTACACTCAAGACATTCTAACCAAGTTTGGAATGAAGGATGCCAAGCCCATCAAGACACCCATGGGAACCAATGGGCATCTCGACCTCGACACGGGAGGTAAGTCCGTGGATCAAAAGGTATACCGGTCGATGATTGGTTCATTGCTTTATTTATGTGCATCTCGACCGGACATTATGCTTTCTGTTTGCATGTGTGCAAGATTCCAAGCCGACCCTAAGGAATCACACCTTACGGCCGTAAAACGAATCTTGAGATATTTGGCTTATACTCCTAAGTTTGGGCTTTGGTACCCTCGGGGATCCACATTTGATTTGATTGGTTATTCGGATGCCGATTGGGCGGGGTGTAAGATTAATAGAAAGAGCACATCGGGGACTTGTCAGTTCTTGGGAAGATCCTTGGTGTCTTGGGCTTCAAAGAAGCAAAATTCGGTCGCTCTTTCTACCGCCGAAGCTGAGTATATTGCCGCAGGCCATTGTTGCGCGCAATTGCTTTGGATGAGGCAAACCCTGCGGGACTATGGTTACAAATTAACCAAAGTTCCTCTTCTATGTGATAATGAGAGTGCAATCCGCATGGCGGATAATCCCGTTGAGCATAGCCGCACTAAACACATAGCCATTCGGTATCATTTTCTTAGGGATCACCAACAAAAGGGGGATATCGAGATTGCATATATCAATACTAAAGATCAATTAGCCGATATATTTACCAAGCCACTTGATGAACAAACTTTTACCAAACTTAGGCATGAGCTCAATATTCTTGATTCTAGGAATTTCTTTTGCTAATTTGCACAAATTGCTCATGAGTATACCTTTGATCATGTCTCTTTTATATATGCTATGACTAATGTGTTTTCAAGTGTATTTCAAACCAAGTCATAGGTATATTGAAAGGGAATTGGAGTCTTCGGCGAAGACAAAGGCTTCCACTCCACTCTACTACTCATCCTTCGCCGTCGCTCCGCATTACTCTCCATCTTTGGTATAATCTTCACTCATATGTCTTATTTGCCAAAGGGGAGAAAGTAGTTAAAAAAGTCTTATATCTCACTCAAAGTATCCGTTTTTGGCGATTCATGCCAAAGGGGGAGAAAGTATTGGCCCAAAGCAAAAGGACCGCACCACCACCCTAATTTTAAAATTAATGATTTTCAATTGGTAAATTTCAAATTGGTATCTCTTTGTGTTCTAAAGGGGGAGAAAGTAGTACTTTCAAAATTAATATCTTAAAACCCTCTTGAACACTAAGAGGAGAATTTATTTGAGGGGGAGTTTTGTTTAGTCAAAGGAAAAGCATTTAAAACAAGGGGAGAAAATTTCAAACTTGAAAATGCTGTGCTAAAATCTTATTCATCTACCTTTGACTATGTTGCAAAAGGACTTTGAAAAGGATTTACAAAAAGAATTTGCAAAAACAAAACATGTGGTGCAAGCGTGGTCCAAAATGTTAATAATAAAGAAACAATCCATGCATATCTAGTAAGTGATATTTATTGGCTCAATTCTAAGTAACCTTTGCACTTACATTTTGCAAACTAGTTCAATTCTGCACTTCTATATTTTCTTTGGTTTGTGTTGGCATCAATCACCAAAAAGGGGGAGATTGAAAGGGAATTAGGCTTACACCTAGTCCCTAATTAATTTTGGTGGTTGAATTGCCCAACACAAATAATTGGACTAACTAGTTTGCTCTAGTGTATAAGTTATACAGGTGCCAAAGGTTCACACTTAGCCAATAAAAAGACCAAGTATTGGGTTCAACAAAAGAGCAAAGGGATAACCGAAGGCACCTCTGGTCTGGCGCACCGGACTGTCCGGTGTGCCACCGGACATGTCCGGTGCACCAGAGGACTCCAGTGCAAACTCGTCGTCTTCGGGAAAATCCAGAGGCAACTCCACTATAATTCACCGGACTGTCCGGTGTACACCGGATAGTGTCCGGTGCTCCAAGGAAGAGCGGCCTCAGGAACTCGCCAGCTTCGGGAAACTGCAACGGCTGCTCCGCTATAATTCACCGGACATGTCCGGTGTACACCGGACTGTCCGGTGTAACTGCGGGGCAACGGCTACGACGGCGCCAAAGGCTACCTGCAGCGCATTTATTGCGCGCCAGCGGGCGCAGAAGTCAGGAACGCCCATACTGGCGCACCGGACACTCTACAGTACATGTCCGGTGCGCCACCGAACATCCAGGCGGGCCCAGAAGACAGAGCTCCAACGGTCGGAACCCAACGGCTTTGGTGACGTGGCTGGCGCACCGGACATGTCTGGTGTGCACCGGACTGTCCGGTGCACCATACGACAGACAGCCTCCACCAAACGGCTAGTTTGGTGGTTGGGGCTATAAATACCCCCAACCACCCACCATTCAAGTCATCCAAGTTTTCCACTTCTCAACCACTTACAAGAGCTAGGCATTCAATTCTAGACACACTCAAGTGATCAAATCCTCTCCAATTCCACACAAGGCTTTAGTGATTAGCGAGAGAGATTTGTCGTGTTCTTTTGGGCTCTTGCGCTTGGATTGCTTCTTTCTTTCTCATTTGTTCTTGTGATCATAAACTCATTTGTAACCAAGGCAAGAGACACCAATTGTGTGGTGGTCCTTGCGGGGAAGTTTTATTCCCGGGTTGATTTGAGAAGAGAAGCTCACTCGGTCCGAGGGACCGTTTGAGAGAGGGAAAGGGTTGAAAAAGACCCGGCCTTCGTGGCCTCCTCAACGGGGAGTAGGTTTGCGAGAACCGAACCTCGGTAAAACAAATCCGCGTGTCACACTCTTCATTCGCTTGTGATTTGTTTTGCGCCCTCTCTCTCGGACTCATTATTATTTCTAACGCTAACCCATCTCGTAGTTGTGTTTATATTTGTAAATTTCAGTTTTGCCCTATTCACCCCCCTCTAGGCGACTTTCATAGGGCAACGGATGTTTGTTTCTTAGAACTCTAGGACACTAGGGACCTTCCGAGAAATTGGCATGTCCCTGATGTGCTCTTCCTATCAACCTTGCACCCGGCATAGTCGGAGTCTGAGTACCCAATTAAGTCAAAGGTAGACCCCTTTGGATACTAGATCCCGAAGCAAGGCGTAGAAACTAAATACCTAAGAATTCGCTTAACGGCCACAAGGTGACATTACTTAGGGTCGGATTGAAATCTAGCACACATGCATACACTAAGCATAATGTCCGATCTACTAGCACAAAGATAAAGTAGTGAACCTATCATGGACCAGTATGCCTTTTGATCAACGGACTTGCCTCCTTTGTTGAGGTCAAGATGCCCATCAGTTCCCATTGATGTCTTCGCGGGCTTGGCGTCCTTCATCCCAAACCTCTTGAGAAGATCTTGAGTGTACTTCATTTGGGAGATAAAGGTGCCATCCTTGAGTTTCTTCACTTGGAATCCAAGGGAGTAGGTCAACTCGCCCATCATCGACATCTCAAACTTTTGCGTCATTACCCTGCTAAACTCCTCACAAGACTTTTGATTAGTAGAACCAAATATTATGTCATCGACATAAATTTGGCAGACAAAAAGATCACCATTGCAAGTCTTTGTGAAAAGAGTGGGAACGGCTTTCCCAACCTTGAAAGCGTTAGAAATAAGAAAATCTCTAAGGCATTCATACCATGCTCTTGGGGCTTGCTTAAGTCCATAGAGCGCCTTAGAGAGCTTATACACGTGGTCGGGATACCTGTCATCCTCAAAGCCAGGGGGTTGTTCCACGTGTACCTCCTCCTTAATTAGCCCATTAAGGAAAGCGCTCTTCACGTCCATTTGGAACAGCCTAAAAGAATGGTGAGCAACATAGGCTAATAATATCCTAATTGACTCTAGCCTAGCAACAGGAGCAAAAGTCTCCTCAAAATCCAAACTTGCGACCTGGGCATAACCTTTTGCCACAAGTCGAGCCTTATTTCTTGTCACCACTCCATGCTCGTCTTGCTTGTTGCGGAACATCCACTTGGTTCCCACAACGTTTTGCTTTGGATGTGGCACCTGACTCCAGACTTCATTCCTTATGAAGTTGTTGAGCTCTTCCTGCATGGCCAACACCTAGTCCGGATCCTGCAAGGCCTCTTCTACCCTGAAAGGCTCAATAGAAGAGACAAATGGGTGATGCACACAAAAATTATCTAATCGTGAGCGAGTAGTTACTCCCTTGCTGATGTCACCCAGAATCTGATCGACGGGGTGATGTCTTTAGATCAACGCTCGGACTTGAGTTGGAGGGACCCGTGGTGCTTCTTCCTCCAAAACATGTTCTTCCTGTGCTCCCCCTTGATCATGCCCCTCTTCTTGAGGTACTTGTACATCGTCTTGAGTTGGGGGATGCACCATTATTGAGAAAGATGGTTGATCTTGTTCCTGTAGTTCCTGTGGTCGCACATCACCAATCGCCATCGTGTGCATTGCGGCCGTCGGAACTTCTTCTTCATCTACATCATCAAGATCAACTTTCTCTCTTAGAGAGCCATTAGTCTCATCAAATACAACGTCGCTAGAGACTTCAACCAATCCCGATGATTTGTTGAAGACCCTATACGCCTTTATATTTGAGTCATACCCTAGTAAAAAAACCCTTCTACTGCCTTGGGAGCAAATTTAGAATGTCTACTTTTCTTCACCAAAATGTAGCATTTGCTCCCAAATACACGAAAATAGGAGACATTGGGTTTGTTACCAGTAAGGAGTTCGTAGGAGGTCTTCTTGAGGAGACGGTGCAGGTAGAGCCGATTTATGGCATGGCAAGCTGTGTTCACAGCTTTCGACCAGAACCGCTCAGGTGTCTTATACTCTCCAAGCATCGTTCTCGCCATGTCGATTAGCGTCCTGTTCTTCCTCTCTACCACACCATTTTGTTGTGGCGTGTAGGGAGCAGAGAACTCGTGCTTGATCCCTTCCTACTCAAGATACTCTTCAACTTGCAGATTTTTGGACTCGGACCCATTGTCGCTTCTTATCTTCTTCACCTTGAGCTCAAACTCATTTTGAGCTCTCCTTAAGAAGCACTTTAGGGTCCCTTGGGTTTCTGACTTATCCTGCAAAAAGAATACCCAAGTGAAGTGGGAAAATCATCAACAATTACAAGACCATACTTACTTCCCCTGATGCTGAGGTAGGCAATGGGTCCAAAGAGATCCATGTGAAGAAGCTCCAGTTGTCTTGATGTCGTCATCACATTCTTGCTGTGATGAGTGCTTCCCACTTGTTTCCCTGCCTGACATGCTGCACAAGGTCTGTCTTTCTCAAAACAGACATTGGTTAGTCCTAACACATGATCTCCCTTTAGAAGCTTATGGAGGTTCTTCATCCCAACATGTGCTAGACGGCGATGCCAGAGCCATCCTATATTAGTCTTAGCTATTAAGCATGCATCTAGATCGGCATTCTCTTTCGAAAAATCAACTAAATAGAGTTTGTCGTCTAATGCACCCTTAAAAGCTAATGAACCATCACTCCTTCTAAAGACAGATACATCAACATTTGTAAACAAACAATTGTAACCCATGTGACACAATTGACTTATAGACAGAAGGTTGTACCCAAGCGACTCTACTAAAAATACATTTGATATTGAGTGCTCGCTAGTTATGGCTATCTTGCCCAAGCCTTTGACCTTGCCTTGGTTCTCATCTCCAAAGATGACTGTTTCTTAGGAATCCTTGTTCTTGACGTAGGAGGTGAACATCTTCTTCTCCTCCGTCATGTGGTTTGTGCATCCGCTGTCGATAATCCAGCTTGAGCCCCTAGATGCATAAACCTGCAAGGCAAATTAAGCTTGGGTTTTAGGTAACCAACTCTTGTTGGGTCCTACAAGGTTAGTCACAATAGTTTTTGGAACCCATATGCAAGTTTTGTCTCCCTTGCATTTGGATCCCAACTTCCTAGCAACTACTTTTGCATTCTTACATGAAAGGACAAAAGAAGCATTGCAAGTATGATAAACAGTAGTAGGTCTATTGTAAACTTTCCTAGAAGCATGAGAAGTAGTATAATTTCTCCTAGGCCTACTTCTACCATTAACAAAAGCAGAACTAGATGCAAACATAGCATGTGAATCATTATAAGCAGCATGATCATAGCTTTGATTATAATGAGAAACTTTCTTAATAGGAGTATAAAGATAGGCATGTTTCTTTTGATCGTGTGAGCTACTGGCCATAGGAGCCTTCCCTTCCCTTTGGGATCAGAAGTCCTTTGTCTTGTTAAGTTCTTGGTTTCCTTTCGAAAACTAAGTTCATCCTTAATTGAGGGGTGTCTACCAACAGTGTAGGCATCCCTAGCAAATTTTAATTTATTATAATCACCTTTGCAAGTCTTAAGTTGAGCATTAAGACTTGCAACCTCATCGTTTAATTTAGCAATAGTGAGAGCATGTTCATCAAAATTGACATCTTTACACCTATTGCAAATAACTACATGTTCTACACATGAACTAGTTACATTTGCTATCTCTAGTTTAGCATTTAATTCATCATTTGACTCCTTTAGGCTAGAGACAGATTCATGACAAGTAGACAACTCAGAGGATAGCATTTCATTTCTTTTAATTTCTAGAGCAAGAGATTTTTGAACACTAACAAATTTATCATGTTTCTCATACAAGATATCTTCTTGCTTTTCTAGCAGTCTATCTTTTTCATTAAGAGCATCGATTAGTTCATTAATTTTGTCTACTTTATTTCTATCTAATCCTTTAAACAAGTCAGTATAGTCTACTCCATCATCAGATGACTCTTCATCACTAGAGGAAGTATACTTGGGAGTGTCCCGAATACGTACCTTCTTCTCCTTAACCATAAGACAAGTATGTCGTTCGTTGGGGAAGAGCGAAGATTTGTTGAAGGCCGAGGCAGCCAGTCCTTCATCGTCGGAGTCGGATGAAGAGCAGTCAGAATCCCATTCCTTTCCAAGGTGCGCCTCGCCCTTCACCTTCCTGTAGTTTTTCTTCTTTTCCCTCTTCCCGTGCTTTTCTTGTCCCTGGTCATTATCATTATCGGAGCATTGAGCTATGAAATGACCAGTCTTACCGCATTTGAAGCAGGAGCGCTTTCCCCTTGTTTTATTCTTGTTGGGGTACTCCTTGCGTCCTTTTAGAGCGGTCTTGAAGCGCTTGATGATAAGCGCCATCTCGTCCTCATTGAGCCCAGCAGCCTCTACTTGTGCCACCTTGCTTGGTAGAACCTCCTTGCTGCTAGTTGCTTTGAGAGCAATGGGCTGCGGCTCGTACATGGGCAGTGGA
Organism: Zea luxurians; assembly: GCA_029449295.1. Taxonomy (NCBI): domain Eukaryota; kingdom Viridiplantae; phylum Streptophyta; class Magnoliopsida; order Poales; family Poaceae; genus Zea; species Zea luxurians. The sequence goes on along the minus strand of JAOPSE010000005.1, from coordinate 20,837,043 downwards.
CCATTTAGCGCATCGTCCACATATCATGCCTCCTTCACCATCATGCATCCGCTTACAAATTTTCCGAGGATTTCTTCGGGCGTCATCTTGGTGTACCTGGGGTTTTCACGAATAAGGTTCACAAGATGAGGGTCAATTACTGTAAATGACCTGAGCATGAGTCGGATGACGTCATGATCCATCCATCTTGTGCTTCCATAGCTTCGGATTTTGTTGACCAAGGTCTTGAGCCTATTGTAGGTATGTGTTGGCTCCTCTCCCCTAATCATCGCGAACCTCCCCAGCTTGCCTTCCACTAGTTCCATCTTTGTGATCATGGTGGCGTCGTTACCCTCATGTGATATCTTGAGGGTATCCCAGGTTTGTTTGGCGTTGTCCAAGCCACTCACTTTATTGTACTCATCTGTCACACCCGGCTTTAAGGAACAAAGCCAGGTGCATCTCATACATGCGCCAAGAAGACAACATATATAATAACAGAGTGTATAGAGATAAATGTCATAAAACATCAGAGTATTTATTACATAGCGGAAGACTTATTACAAAATAAAATAATAAAGATAAAACAAACTAAGGATCGTCGGCGCCAATGTCAACTGAGAAACGCCACCTAGATCAGATCATACTCCTCGCCTTGTGGCTCCTCTTGAACCACCTGCTCTTCTCCTGTGGGGGGTGTGAGACAGCAAGGGTGAGCTCACACATGATCATAGCTCAACAAGTTGTGGGGAACCGGTGGACATAAACTCACAAAGGTGGGAGTTCATGTGATGTGTAAGGCTAATCAATGATAGGGGTTAAAGCTGAGCATTGCTTTTAAGTAGTTAGTCAAAATTTTATTAGCAGTTACTAAGTGTAAGTAAATACCAAACCATAAGTAAAGTAATAGAACAAAATTAATAATAAACCCATGCAATGCAAATGACAAAATTGAATTTAAGTTCCATAATTTAAACATCAGAGAGTCCTGAGCTGCTCATGACCGCGAGCACGGCTAGTATACCAGTTTTACACTCTGCAGAGGTTGTACCCTTTACCCACAAGTCATGTTACCCATCTGCCAAGGGGTTGAGACTCCCATACACCTCTACCTAGGAAGCACGGCAGGGCAACACTACGAGGCCTTTACAAAGTTCCACTAGCTTCCGAAAACCCGCTACAGTTTATGGGAAGAGCACTTGCAAGAATCCCCCGTCTGACCGCCATCGCAGCAAAATCAACCCGAGAACCTCCTTGCATGCAACTCCCCTACTGCCCTTGCCCCTTTCGGGTAAGGTAGTCTTCCACTAGCTTTCCTAACTAGTCAGCCAAGGGCGTCCCATTAAACCCTTGTGGTGGCACGTGTTTCTCAAGTTAAGCTCTATGTTCCAATTAACATTAATGATCTCAACATGAACATAAATAGAATAACAAAAAGAATTGGAACATAGATGTAATAAATGATTATCCCAAAACCATGTAAAGCAATAGCAAACTAGCCAAGTGATTCAGGGGTAAACAAGGTAATGAGATAAATAATCTAGGGTGACCTATCGGGTCCCATCAAAATTAACCTATGCATGAATAAGTGATATTAAAGAACATTATTGGGTAAAAAGTGGTCAAGGGCACAACTTGCCTTCAATGAGCTCCTGCTCAGCTACTTCAACCTGCTGCTCACCAGGATCCTCGGTCACGGGCTCTTCTACCCGCCACAATACAAACAAGCACAGTGCATATAGAAACATTAACATTACAACAAACATATAAACAAAATACACAGTAATAATCTACACATTAAAATACAATTCTAGGAACAGGAATCATAATTTTTGGAGTTATAGAATTTAAGTTATGAATTTTCAAAGGTTTCATGTGTTTTAAATAGGATTAAGTGAGAAATAACTTTTCTTACTGTTTTCATGATAAAACAGAGGCTCTAAGTGATGGAGAATTAAATTACAAAAATTTAGAAAGTGGAATGGAGTAATTTGGAGTTCAAATGAATTTTCTATGAATTTTATAAGTTCTAGCACTCACTTATATATTAAAAATCCATTTAAAATTTAATTTCCCTAATTTTACAATGCTCTGGACTGGGCCTCATTTTCTATGAAGCGCAGGGGGCTCGGGGTAAATATTCCTAAGACACATTCTGCTCTGCGGTAGGACTGCGGGTTGGTTATATAAAAATAGAGGTGCCAAAGTGTAAATACGCGCCCGCGAAGGGGGTACGGGTGGCCCAGGTCCGCCCGATCAACAACCGACGTCAGAGATTAGACTTAGGATCCATCGAATCAGTACGCACTGGTAGCCATTGGATCTAAATTGAACGGGCCCGATCAATTCGCCCAGGAGGATTCGCCCTATTCTAATATGGCTGTTCGTTCCGCATCCGACGGTCGGGATCAAACGCGCGAACGAGTATAGAGTGGTCTAATCCTAACCGTTAATCCAGAGATCGATGGCTTCTACGTGTCGCTCCCCATCACCTGCTCCTTCGGCGAACAGACATGGCGGAGCTCGTCGCCCGCGGTGGTGATCACACCGGAGAATCCCACCCCGTCGACTCAGTGCACGAACCCCGCCCCAAATCGGCCCTACACGTTGCGGAATTCAAATCGAGTATAGGGCAGCGGTCCTTACAAGCAGAGGTGACGAGCCGAGGGTGAACTACGAAGGTGCACGGTGGCGGGAGGTGCGAGAGCCGACGGTGCTCCTGGTCGGGTCCCGCGGTGGTGTTCTCCTGAGAAATCCATGATAAGGAGAACGACGAAGTAACGCCGCCACCCACCGGTGAGGATTGACGTCCAAGCGGCGGCAATGGCGGTGGCACAGAGGCTTGCCCGCGGCGGCGATCTACGAAGGCACGGCGGCGCATGGTTGAGGGTTTAGGGACGGCGGCGGATTCAGCGGTGGGAGCACGGGGAAGGAGTGGGCGAGCCCCGCCTTTATCCACAGAGCCATCGGAGTTGAGAACGTGGCGAGCGGCTCCGGAGAAAGGGGGAAAGAAGACCGCGCTGCCCGCCAGGCTCGGGATGCAGTTGGCGATGGAGACGAACGCGCTGACGCGCGGGCCCGGGTTTTGAAAGGGAAATGTGCCCTTGGGCCATTTCTAAGTATTTTGGTGATTTAGTGTCCAACACAAGTGCCTAAGTGTAAAAAGGTGGACAAAGTACAAATCAAGAATTAAGGTATGTTTCTCAGACTTAGTACATTGTTTTATGGACTAATGTATTGTGTCTAAGTGCTGGAAACAGGAAAAATCCAATTGGAAATGTCTTAGCTCGAGCAGCCAAGAATCTGCTCAGTCTGGGAGCACCGGACTGTCCGGTGGTGCACCGGACAGTGTCCGGTGCGCCAGGCTGGCTCGGCGTGAAGTGGCCGCTCTCGGGAATTCGCCGACGGCGTACGGCTAAAATTCACCGGACTGTCCGGTGTGCATCGGACTGTCCGGTGAGCCAACGGTCGGCCGGGCCAACGGTCGGCCGCGGAATCTGCGCGCGACACGTGGCCGGGCCAACGGTCGGAAGGGGGCACCGGACTGTCCGGTGTGCACCGGACTGTCCGGTGTGCACCGGACATGTCCGGTGCACCAACGGCTCCCAGATCTGCAACGGTCGGCAGCGCCATTTTAGGAAGGAAATCGGGCACCGGACAGTGTCCGGTGTGCACCGGACTGTCTGGTGCACCCGACGACAGAAGGCAAGATTGGCCTTCCAGATTTGCTCTCAACGGCTCCTAGCTGCCTTGGGGCTATAAAAGGGACCCCTAGGCGCATGGAGGAGTACACCAAGCAACCTTAGAGCATTCTTGATCATCCACACTCAGTCTTTGCGCATTCGTTTGTCATTCTCAGTGATTCGAGCTCCGTTCTAGCGAGAACTTTGAGATAGTCTTTTGAGCTCGATTCTTGGCCGTGTGTGTGCGCATTTTGCTGTGGATTTGTGTGTGTTGCTTTCCTCCCTTACTCCGTATTTCTTGTGAATCTCAAGTGTAAGGGTGAGAGGCTCCAAGTTGTGGAGAATCCTCGCAAACGGGATATTGAAAGGCAAAGAAAAACACCGTGGTATTCAAGTTGGTCTTTGGACCACTTGAGAGGGGTTGATTGCAACCCTCGTCTGTTGGGACGCCACAACGTGGAGTAGGCAAGCGTTGGTCTTGGCCGAACCACGGGATAAACCACTGTGTCATCTCTGTGTTTGATCTCTTGTGGTATTGTGTTTTGTTGAGACTCCTCTCTAGCCACTTGGCGATTATTGTGCTAACACTTAACAAGTTTTTGTGGCTATAAGTTTAAGTTTCACAGGATCACCTATTCACCCCCCCCCCCTCTAGGTGCTCTCAATTGGTATCAGAGCAGTTCTCTTCACAAAGGGACTAACCGCCCGAAGAGATGGATCCTAAAGGGAAGGGAACCGTGATCAATGACAAGGAGAAGGAGTCCTTCGTCAACGAGCCAAAGGACGACAAGACTACCGACTCGGGCTCGGGGCACAGACGCAAAGAAGGGAAGAAGAAGAAGACAAGACGCATCAAGGAGATCGTCTACTACAACAGCGACGAATCTTCCTCTTCCCAAAAGGACGACGACAACGACTATAGGAAGATGGTCAATTCGAACTTTTCATTTGATTATTCTCGTATTCCACATAGTTCGAATTCGCAATTGCTTTCCATTCCTCTTGGCAAACCTCCACACTTCGATGGGGAGGACTACGGATTTTGGAGTCACAAAATGCGTAGTCACTTATTCTCTCTCCATCCAAGCATATGGGAGATTGTAGAGAATGGAATGAAATTTGATAGCTCGGATAGCCCTATGCTTATAAATGAACAAATTCATAGAAATGCACAAGCTACTACTGTTCTCTTAGCATCTTTGTGCAGGGAAGAGTACAATAAGGTGAGCGGCTTGGACAATGCCAAGCAGATATGGGACACCCTCAAGATCTCTCACGAGGGGAACGACATCACCATGCTCACCAAGATGGAGTTGGTGGAGGGCGAGCTTGGACGATTCGCGATGATAAGGGGCGAGGAACCGACTCAAACTTACAACCGGCTCAAGACCCTTATCAACAAAATAAGGAGCTACGGAAGCACGCGATGGACGGACCACGACGTTGTCCGCCTAATGCTAAGGTCCTTTACCGTTCTTGATCCTCATCTCGTAAACAATATTCATGAGAATCCTAGGTACACGATGATGACGCCCGAGGAGGTACTCGGAAAATTCGTAAGCGGGCGGATGATGATCAAGGAGGCGAGATATGTGGACGACGCTCTAAACGATCCAATCAATGAACCTCAACCCGTTGCTCTCAAGGCAACGAGGAGCAAGGAGGCGCTACCAAGCAAGGTGGCGCAAGTTGAGGCGGCCGGGCTAAATAATGAGGAGATGGCCCTCATCATTAAGCGCTTCAAGACGGCGCTTAAGGGTCGCATGGGACAGCCAAGCAAGACCAAGACAAAGGAGAAGCGCTCGTGCTTCAAATGTGGTAAGATTGGTCATTTCATTGCTAACTGTCCCGATAATGAAAGTGACCAGGAAAAGGGGAACAAAAGGGAGAAGAAGAAGCATTACAAGAAGGCAAAGGGCGAGGCACATCTAGGCAAGGAGTGGGATTCGGATTGCTCCTCCTCCGACTCCGACAATGAGGGACTCGCCGCCACCGCCTTCAACAAGTCATCCCTCTTCCCAAACGAGCGTCACACTTGCCTCATGGCAAGAGAGAAGAAAGTAAGCACTCATGATACTAGTTCTTATGCTTCTTCGAGTGAGGATGAGTCTAGTGATGATGATGAGATAGATTACTCATGCTTATTCAAGGGATTAGATAGATCCAAAATTGATAAGATTAATGAGTTGATTGATGCTTTGAATGACAAGAATAGATTACTAGAAAAACAAGAGGATCTTTTATATGAGGAGCATGATAAATTTGTTAGTGCACAAAAATCTCTTGCTCTTGAAATTAAAAGGAATGAAATGCTCTCTAGTGAATTATCTTCTTGTCATGAAACCATTGCTACTTTAAGAAGTGTTAATGATGATTTAAGTGCTAAACTAGAAGTAGCTAGTAAATCTAATTCTTGTGTAGAAATTGTTGAAACTTGTAATAGGTGTAAAGATTTTGACATTAATGCTTGTAGTGATCACTTAGTTTCAATTTCAAAATTAAATGAGGAATGGGCTAGTCTTAATGCCCAACTTAAGACTAGCAAGAATGAATTTGACAAGTTAAAATTTGCAAGGGATGCCTACATGATTGGTAGACACCCCTCAATTAAGGATGGACTTGGCTACAAGAGAGAAGCCAAGGACTTGACAAGCCATAAGGCTCCCATCTCTGCCAAGGAGAAAGGGAAGGCCCCTATGGCAACTAGTGCTAAAAAGAACCATGCCTTTATGTACCATGGTAGGAGACAAACTAGAAATGCTTATAGGAGCTATAATGCGTATGATGTTTTTGATTCTCATGCCATGTTTGCTTCTAGTTCTTCCTATATGCATGGTAGAGATATGTCTAGGAGAAATGCTATCCATCATGTGCCAAGAAAGAATATTATTCATGCTCCTAGGAAAGTAATGAATGAACCTTCTACAATTTATCATGCTTTAAATGCTTCCTTTGCTATTTGTAGAAAGGATAGGAAAATAGTTGCTAGGAAGTTAGGGGCAAAATGCAAGGGAGACAAAACTTGCATTTGGGTCCCTAAGGATATTTGCACTAACCTTGCAGGACCCAACATGAGTTGGGTACTGAAAGGGAAATGTGCTCTTGGGCCATTTCTAAGTATTTTGGTGATTGAGTGCCAACACATGTGCTGAATTGTAAATTTATGTCCATGGATGAACAGGGTGCAAATCATAAAGTAAAGGTATGTTTCTAAGCCTTAGTACATTGGTTTTGTGTACTAATATATTTGTCTAAGTGTTAGAAACAGAAAGAAGAAGAAGAGAGAAGAGGAGAAAAGACTTGGCTGTGTGCTGCCAAGACCCAGCTTGGTCTGGAGCACCGGACTGTCCGGTGTGCACCGGACAGTGTCCGGTGCGCCAGGCTGACTCGGCTCGAACTGGCCGCTCTCGGGAATTCGCCGACGGCGTACGGCTAAAATTCACCGGACTGTCCGGTGTACACCGGACTGTCCGGTGAGCCAACGGTCGGCCGGGCCAACGGTCGGCCGCGCAATCTGCGCGAGACACGTGGTGGAGCCAACGGTCAGAAGACGGCACCGGACTGTCCGGTGTGCACCGGACATGTCCGGTGCGCCAACGGCTCCCAGATCTCCGACGGTCGGCAACGGTCGGAAGCGCCAGTTATGGAAACAAATCGGGCACCGGACAGTGTCCGGTGTGCACCGGACTGTCTGGTGCCCCCGACGACAGAAGGCAAGGATGGCCTTCCGGATTTGCTCTCAACGGCTCCTAGCTGCCTTGGGGCTATAAAAGGAGCCCCTAGGCGCATGGAGGAGACACACAAGCAACCTTTGAGCATTCTTGATCATCCACACTCAGTCTTTGCGCATTCGTTTGTCATTCTAAGTGTTTCGAGCTCCGTTCTAGCGAGAACTTTGTGATACTCTTGTGAGCTCGATTCTTGGCCGTGTGTGTGCGCGTTTCGCTGTGGATTTGTGTGTGTTGCTTCCCTCCCTTACTCTGTGCTTCTTTGTGATCATATACTTGTAAGGGCAAGAGACTCCAATTTGTGGAGATTCCTTGCAAACGGGATAGTGAAAGGCAAAACAAAACACCGTGGTATTCAAGTGGGTCTTTGGACCGCTTGAGAGGGGTTGATTGCAACCCTCGTCCGTTGGGACGCCACAACGTGGAGTAGGCAAGCGTTGGTCTTGGCCGAACCACGGGATAAACCACTGTGTCACCTCTGTGCTTGATCTCCTGTGGTATTGTGTTTTGTTGAGACTTCTCTTTAGCCACTTGGCAATTATTGTGCTAACACTTAACAAGTTTTTGTGGCTTAAGTTTTAAGTTTTCACAGGATCACCTATTCACCCCCCCCCCCTCTAGGTGCTCTCAATTGGTATCGGAGCCGTTCTCTTCACAAAGGGACTAACCGCCCGAAGAGATGGATCCTAAAGGGAAGGGTATCGTGATCAACGACAAAGAGAAGGAATCCTTCGTCAACGAGCCGAAGGACGACAAGCCTACCGACTCCGGCTCGGGTCATAGACGGAAGGAAGGGAAGAAGAAGAAGACAAGGCGCATCAAGGAGATCGTCTACTACGACAGCGATGAGTCTACTTCTTCCCAAAAGGACGAAGACCAAAACGACTACGAGAGAAGGAAACCGGTTAATTCGAACTTTTCTTTTGATTACTCTCGTATTCCGCAAAGTTCACATTCACATTTGCTCTCCATTCCACTCGGCAAGCCCCCACACTTTGATGGAGAGGACTACGGATTTTGGAGCCACAAAATGCGTAGTCACCTATTCTCTCTCCATCCTAGTATATGGGAGATTGTAGAGAGTGGAATGCACTTTGATAGTTCGGATAGTCCCATGTTCATTAATGAACAAATTCATAAGAATGCACAAGCCACTACTGTTCTTCTAGCTTCCTTGTGCAGGGATGAATACCATAAAGTGAGCGGCTTGGATAACGCCAAGCAAATCTAGGACACCCTCAAGATTTCTCATGAGGGGAACGACGTCACCTTGCTCACCAAGATGGAGTTGGTGGAGGGTGAGCTTGGACGGTTCGCAATGATAAGGGGCGAGGAGCCGACGCAAACATACAACCGGCTCAAGACCCTTATCAACAAGATAAGGAGCTACGGAAGCACACGATGGACGGACCACGACGTCGTCCGCCTAATGCTCAGGTCATTTACCGTTCTTGATCCTCATTTGGTGAACAATATACATGAAAATCCCAGGTACACCAAGATGTCGCCCGAAGAAGTTCTTGGGAAATTCGTTAGCGGGCGAATGATGATCAAGGAGGCGAGGTATGTGGACGACGCCTTGAATGGTCCGATCAACGAGCCGCAACCTCTTGCTCTCAAGGCAACACGAAGCAAGGATGCGCTACCTAGCAAGGTGGCACAGATTGAGGCGGCCGGACTCAATGATGAAGAGATGGCTCTCATCATCAAGAGATTCAAGACGGCGCTAAATGGTCGCAAGGGGCAGCCAAGCAAGACCAAGACAAATGGGAAGCGCTCATGCTTCAAATGCGGTAAGCTTGGTCATTTTATCGCTAACTGTCCCGATAATGAAAGTGACCAGGAAAAGGGGAACAAAAGAGAGAAGAAGAAGCAATACAAGAAGGCAAAGGGCGAGGCACATCTAGGAAAGGAGTGGGACTCGGATTGCTCCTCCTCCGACTCCGACAATGAAGGACTCGCTGCCACTGCCTTCAACAAGTCTTCCCTCTTCCCCAACGAGCGTCTCACATGCCTTATGGCAAGGGAGAATAAGGTGAGTACTCAAGACTCCACTTATGCTTCTTCTAGTGATAATGAGTCTAGTGATGATGATGACATAGATTATTCATGCTTGTTCAAGGGCTTAGATAGATCTAAGATAGATAAAATCAATGAATTGATTGATGCATTGAATGAAAAGGATAGGCTTTTAGAAAAGCAGGAGGATTTATTGTATGATGAACATGATAAATTTGTAGAGGCACAAAAATCATATGCTTTAGAAGTGAAAAGAAATGAAATGCTTTCTTATGAACTATCTACTTGTCATGAAACCATTTCTACTTTACAAGGTGTTAATAATGATTTAAATGCTAAGTTAGAAGTAGCAAATAAATCTAATTCTTGTGTAGAACATGTTATGATTTGCACTAGGTGTAAGGATTTCGATGTTGGTGCCTGTAGTGAACACCTAGTTTTAATTTCCAAATTAAATGAGGAATTGGCTAGTCTTAATGCCCAACTTAAGACTAGCAAGAGTGAAGTTGATAAAATAAAATTTGCAAGGGATGCCTACACGGTTGGTAGACACCCCTCAATTAAGGATGGTCTTGGCTTCAAGAGAGAGGCCAAGAACTTAACAAGCCATAAGGCTCCCATCTTCGTCAAGGAGAAAGGGAAGGCCCCTATGGCTAGTAATGCTAAAAAGAACCATGCTTTTATGTATAATGATAGGAGACATGCTAGAAATGCTTATAATAATTTTGATTCACATGTTTATGATTCTCATGCCATGTTTGCTTCTAGCTCTTCCTATATGCATGGTAGGAATATGTCTAGGAGAAATGCTATCCATCATGTGCCTAGAAAGAATGTTATTCATGCTCCTAGGAAAGTAGTGAATGAACCTTCTATAATTTATTGTGCTTTAAACACTTCCTTTGCTATTTGTAGAAAGGATAAGAAAATAGTTGCTAGGAAGTTAGGGGCAAAATGCAAGGGAGACAGGACTTGCATTTGGGTCCCTAAGGATATTTGTGCTAACCTTGTAGGACCCAACATGAGTTGGGTACCTAAGACCCAAGCCTAAATTTGCCCTGCAGGTTTATGCATCCGGGGGTTCAAGCTGGATTATCGACAGCGGATGCACAAACCATATGACGGGGGAGAAGAAGATGTTCACCTCCTACGTCAAAAATAAGGATTCCCAAGATTCAATTATATTCGGTGATGGGAATCAAGGCAAGGTAAAAGGGTTAGGTAAAATTGCAATTTCTAATGAGCACTCAATATCAAATGTGTTTTTAGTTGAGTCTCTTGGTTACAATTTGCTATCTGTTAGTCAACTGTGCAATATGGGATATAATTGTTTATTTACAAATGTAGATGTGTCTGTCTTTAGAAGATGTGATGGTTCACTAGCTTTTAAGGGTGTACTAGACGGCAAGCTTTACTTAGTTGATTTTGCAAAAGAAGAGGCCGGTCTAGATGCATGCTTAATGGCTAAGACTTGCATGGGCTGGCTGTGGCATCGCCGCTTAGCACATGTGGGGATGAAGAACCTCCACAAGCTTCTAAAGGGAGAACACGTGATAGGTCTAACAAATGTTTATTTCGAAAAAGATAGACCTTGTGCAGCTTGTCAGGCAGGAAAACAAGTGGGAGGAGCACATCACAGCAAGAATGTGATGACCACGTCAAGACCTCTGGAGCTGCTGCATATGGACCTCTTCGGACCTATCGCCTATCTAAGCATAGGAGGAAGTAAGTATGGTCTAGTTATTGTTGATGACTTTTCCCGCTTCACTTGGGTGTTCTTTTTGCAGGATAAGTCTGAAACCCAAGGGACTCTCAAGCGCTTCCTCAGGAGAGCTCAAAATGAGTTTGAGCTCAAGGTGAAGAAGATAAGGAGTGACAACGGGTCCGAGTTCAAGAATCTTCAAGTGGAGGAGTTCCTTGAGGAGGAAGGGATAAAGCACGAGTTCTCCGCTCCCTACACACCTCAGCAAAATGGTGTGGTAGAGAGGAAGAACAGGACGCTGATCGATATGGCAAGGACGATGCTTGGAGAGTTCAAGACCCCCGAGTGCTTTTGATCGGAAGCTGTGAACACGGCTTGCCACGCCATCAACAGGGTCTACCTTCATCGCCTCCTCAAGAAGACTTCGTATGAGCTACTAACCGGTAACAAACCCAATGTATCGTACTTTCGTGTATTTGGGAGCAAGTGCTACATTCTAGTGAAGAAGGGTAGAAATTCTAAGTTTGCTCCCAAAGCTGTAGAAGGGTTTTTATTAGGTTATGATTCAAATACAAAGGCGTATAGAGTCTTCAACAAATCATCGGGTTTGGTTGAAGTCTCTAGCGACGTTGTATTTGATGAGACTAATGGCTCTCCAAGAGAGCAAGTTGTTGATTGTGATGATGTAGATGAAGAAGATGTTCCGACGGCCGCTATACGAACCATGGCGACTGGAGAAGTACGGCCACAGGAAAAAGATGAACGAGATCAACCTTCTTCCTCAACAACGGTGCATCCCCCAACTCAAGACGATGAACAGATTCATCAACAGGAGGCGTGTGATCAAGGGGGAGCACAAGATGATCATGTGATGGAGGAAGAAGCGCAACCGGCACCTCCAACCCAAGTTCGAGCGATGATTCAAAGGGATCATCCCGTCGACCAAATTCTGGGTGACATTAGCAAGGGAGTAACTACTCGGTCTCGATTAGTTAATTTTTGTGAACATTACTCTTTTGTCTCCTCTATTGAGCCTTTCAGGGTAGAGGAGGCCTTGCTAGATCCGGATTGGGTGTTGGCCATGCAGGAGGAACTTAACAACTTCAAGCGCAATGAAGTTTGGACGCTGGTGCCTCGTCCTAAGCAAAATGTTGTGGGAACCAAGTGGGTTTTCCACAACAAACAGGACGAGCACGGGGTGGTGACAAGGAACAAGGCTCGACTTGTGGCAAAAGGTTATGCCCAAGTCGCAGGTTTGGACTTTGAGGAGACTTTTGCTCCTGTGGCTAGGCTAGAATCAATTCGTATCTTGCTAGCATATGCCGCTCACCATTCTTTCAGGTTGTACCAAATGGATGTGAAGAGCGCTTTCCTCAACGGGCCAATAAAGGAGGAGGTGTACGTGGAGCAACCCCCTGGCTTCGAGGATGAGCGGTACCCCGACCATGTGTGTAAGCTCTCTAAGGCGCTCTATGGACTTAAACAAGCCCCAAGAGCATGGTATGAATGCCTTAGAGATTTCTTAATTGCTAATGCTTTCAAGGTTGGGAAAGCCGATCCAACTCTTTTCACTAAGACTTGTAATGGTGATTTGTTTGTGTGCCAAATTTATGTCGATGACATAATATTTGGTTCTACTAACCAAAAGTCTTGTGAAGAGTTTAGCAGGGTGATGACGCAGAAATTCGAGATGTCGATGATGGGCGAGTTGAACTACTTCCTTGGGTTCCAAGTGAAGCAACTCAAGGACGGTACCTTCATCTCCCAAACGAAGTACACGCAAGATCTGCTAAAGAGGTTTGGGATGAAGGACACCAAGCCCGCAAAGACGCCGATGGGAACCGACGGACACACCGACCTCAACAAAGGAGGTAAGTCCGTTGATCAAAAAGCATACCGGTCCATGATAGGTTCTTTGCTTTACTTATGTGCTAGTAGACCGGATATTATGCTTAGCGTATGCATGTGTGCTAGATTTCAATCTGATCCTAAGGAGTGTCACTTGGTGGCGGTGAAGCGAATTCTTAGATATTTAGTCGCTACGCCCTGCTTCGGGATCTGGTATCCAAAGGGGTCTAACTTTGACTTGATTGGGTACTCAGATTCCGACTATGCTGGATGTAAGGTCGATAGGAAGAGTACATCGGGGACGTGCCAATTCTTAGGAAGGTCCCTGGTGTCATGGAACTCTAAGAAACAAACCTCCGTTGCCCTATCCACCGCTGAGGCCGAGTATGTTGCCGCAGGACAGTGTTGCGCGCAACTACTTTGGATGAGGCAAACCCTCCGGGACTTTGGCTACAATCTGAGCAAAGTCCCACTCCTATGTGACAATGAGAGTGCTATCCGAATAGCGGAAAATCCTGTTGAGCACAGCCGCACAAAGCACATAGACATCCGGCATCACTTTTTGAGAGACCACCAGCAAAAGGGAGATATCGAAGTGTTTTATGTTAGCACCGAGAACCAGCTAGCCGATATCTTTACTAAGCCTTTAGATGAGAAGACCTTTTGCAGGTTGCGTAGTGAGCTCAATATCTTAGATTCGCGGAACTTGGATTGAAATGAAGCATACATGTATTTATGCCTTTGATCATGTTCATTCTGCATTTTGTTGCTTATTATGGTGCTCAAGTTGTACAAACACTCCCTGGACCTCACAAGTCCGTTGCAAAGTGATGCACATGTTTAGGGGGAGATGTGTTACAACTTGACCCTTTGAGACTAACCATATGCTTGAGTCTGCTTGTTTTAGTCTCAAAGGAGAATTGAAAGGGAAAGGTGGACTTGGACCATGAAAGACTTCCACTGCACTCCGATGAGAGGGTAACTTATTCCAAGTTCATCTCATGAACTCTTATTGCCATTTGCTCTAAATTGGAGATTTTGGTGAGGCAATGGGGTTAAAGGGCCAAGATTGATCCCGTTTTGGTGCTTGATGCCAAAGGGGGAGAAAATAAAGGCCAAAGCAATAATGGATCAGCTACCACTTGAGAGATTTTGAAAATAGTAGAGTAGAGTTTTTGGTTTATCAAAATTTTTTTTGGTTTATCAAAACTCTTTTATTGTCTCTTTTGGCTTCCTGTGGGGAGAAGTAGTAATTATGGGAAAAAGGGGGAGTTTTTGAAATCTTTGATCAATCTCTTTTGGAATAACTCTCTTTACGCTTTAACATGTGTGTTTGACTTAGAGATAGAGATTTGAGGTTGATTTCCAAAAACAAACCAAGTGGTGGCAAAAGATGATCCATATATGCCAAAATTAAATCAAAATAAATTTGAGTTTTATTTGAAGTGAGTTTGCACTTGTTCTAGTTGCTTTATGTTGTGTTGGCATAAATCACCAAAAAGGGGGAGATTGAAAGGGAAATGTGCTCTTGGGCCATTTCTAAGTATTTTGGTGATTGAGTGCCAACACATGTGCTGAATTGTAAATTTATGTCCATGGATGAACAAGGTGCAAATCATAAAGTAAAGGTATGTTTCTAAGCCTTAGTACATTGGTTTTGTGTACTAATATATTTGTCTAAGTGTTAGAAACAGAAAGAAGAAGAAGAGAGAAGAGGAGAAAAGACTTGGCTGTGTGCTGCCAAGACCCAGCTCGGTCTGGAGCACCGGACTGTCCGGTGTGCACCGGACAGTGTCCGGTGCGCCAGGCTGACTCGGCTCGAACTGGCCGCTCTCGGGAATTCGCCGACGGCGTACGGCTAAAATTCACTGGACTGTCCGGTGTACACCGGACTGTCCGGTGAGCCAACGGTCGGCCGGGCCAACGGTCGGCCGCGCAATCTGCGCGAGACACGTGGTGGAGCCAACGGTCAGAAGACGGCACCGGACTGTCCGGTGTGCACCGGACATGTCCGGTGCGCCAACGGCTCCCAGATCTCCGACGGTCGGCAACGGTCGGAAGCGCCAGTTATGGAAACAAATCGGGCACCGGACAGTGTCCGGTGTGCACCGGACTGTCCGGTGCCCCCGACGACAGAAGGCAAGGATGGCCTTCCGGATTTGCTCTCAACGGCTCCTAGCTGCCTTGGGGCTATAAAAGGAGCCCCTAGGCGCATGGAGGAGACACACAAGCAACCTTTGAGCATTCTTGATCATCCACACTCAGTCTTTGCGCATTCGTTTGTCATTCTAAGTGTTTCGAGCTCCATTCTAGCGAGAACTTTGTGATACTCTTGTGAGCTCGATTCTTGGCCGTGTGTGTGCGCGTTTCGCTGTGGATTTGTGTGTGTTGCTTCCCTCCCTTACTCTGTGCTTCTTTGTGATCATATACTTGTAAGGGCAAGAGACTCCAATTTGTGGAGATTCCTTGCAAACGGGATAGTGAAAGGCAAAACAAAACACCGTGGTATTCAAGTGGGTCTTTGGACCGCTTGAGAGGGGTTGATTGCAACCCTCGTCCGTTGGGACGCCACAACATGGAGTAGGCAAGCGTTGGTCTTGGCCGAACCACGGGATAAACCACTGTGTCACCTCTGTGCTTGATCTCCTGTGGTATTGTGTTTTGTTGAGACTTCTCTTTAGCCACTTGGCAATTATTGTGCTAACACTTAACAAGTTTTTGTGGCTTAAGTTTTAAGTTTTCACAGGATCACCTATTCACCCCCCCCCCTCTAGGTGCTCTCAGGTACCTAAGACCCAAGCCTAAATTTTCCTTGCAGGTTTATGCATCCGGGGGTTCAAGCTGGATTATTGACAGCGGATGCACAAACCACATGACGGGAGAGAAGAAGATGTTCACCTCCTACGTCAAGAATAAAGATTCCCAAGATTCAATAATATTCGGTGATGGGAATCAAGGCAAGGTAAAAGGGTTAGGTAAAATTGCAATCTCAAATGAGCACTCTATCTCTAATGTGTTTTTAGTAGAATCTCTTGGATATAATTTGCTATCTGTTAGTCAATTATGCAATATGGGATATAACTGCTTATTTACAAATGTAGATGTGTCTGTCTTTAGAAGATGTGATGGTTTACTAGCTTTTAAGGGTGTACTAGACGGCAAACTTTACTTAGTTGATTTTGCAAAAGAAGAGGCCGGTCTAGATGCATGCTTAATGGCTAAGACTTGCATGGGCTGGTTGTGGCATCGCCGCTTAGCACATGTGGGGATGAAGAACCTCCACAAGCTTCTAAAGGGAGAACACGTGATAGGTCTAACCAATGTTCATTTCGAAAAAGATAGACCTTGTGCAGCTTGTCAAGCAGGTAAACAAGTGGGAGGAGCACATCACAGCAAGAATGTGATGACCACGTCGAGACCTCTGGAGCTGCTGCATATGGACCTCTTCGGACCCGTCGCCTATCTGAGCATAGGAGGAAGTAAGTATGGTCTAGTTATTGTTGATGACTTTTCCCGCTTCACTTGGGTGTTCTTTTTGCAGGATAAGTCTGAAACCCAAGGGACCCTCAAGCGCTTCCTAAGGAGAGCTCAAAATGAGTTTGAGCTCAAGGTGAAGAAGATAAGGAGCGACAACGGGTCCGAATTCAAGAACCTTCAAGTGGAAGAGTTCCTTGAGGAGGAGGGGATCAAGCACGAGTTCTCCGCTCCCTACACACCTCAGCAAAATGGTGTGGTAGAGAGGAAGAACAGGACGCTCATTGATATGGCGAGGACTATGCTTGGAGAGTTCAAGACCCCCGAGTGTTTTTGGTCGGAAGCCGTGAACACGGCTTGCCACGCCATCAACAGGGTCTACCTTCACCGCCTCCTCAAGAAGACGTCGTATGAGCTACTAACCGGTAAAAAACCCAATGTATCTTACTTTCGTGTATTTGGGAGCAGGTGCTACATTCTAGTGAAGAAGGGTAGAAATTCTAAATTTGCTCCCAAAGCTGTAGAAGGGTTTTTGTTAGGTTATGACTCGAATACAAAGGCGTATAGAGTCTTCAACAAATCATCGGGTTTGGTTGAAGTCTCTAGCGACGTTGTATTTGATGAGACTAATGGCTCTCCAAGAGAGCAAGTTGTTGATTGTGATGATGTAGATGAAGAAGATGTTCCGACGGCCGCTATACGAACCATGGCGATTGGAGAAGTGCGGCCACAGGAACAAGATGAACGAGATCAACCTTCTTCCTCAACAATGGTGCATCCCCCAACTCAAGACGATGAACAGGTTCATCAAAAGGAGGCATGTGATCAAGGGGGAGCACAAGATGATCACGTGATGGAGGAAGAAGCGCAACCGGCACCTCCAACCCAAGTTCGAGCGACAATTCAAAGGGACCATCCCGTCGACCAGATATTGGGTGATATTAGCAAGGGAGTAACTACTCGCTCAAGATTAGTTAATTTTTGTGAGCATTACTCTTTTGTCTCTTCTATTGAGCCTTTCAGGGAAGAAGAGGCCTTGCTAGATCCGGACTGGGTGTTGGCCATGCAGGAGGAACTCAACAATTTCAAGCGCAATGAAGTTTGGACACTGGTGCCTCGCCCCAAGCAAAATGTTGTGGGAACCAAGTGGGTGTTCCGCAACAAACAGGACGAGCACGGGATGGTGACAAGGAACAAGGCTCGACTTGTGGCAAAAGGTTATGCCCAAGTCGCGGGTTTGGACTTTGAGGAGACTTTTGCTCCTGTGGCTAGGCTAGAATCAATTCGTATCTTGCTAGCATATGCCGCTCACCATTCTTTCAGGTTGTACCAAATGGATGTGAAGAGCGCTTTCCTCAACGGGCCGATCAAGGAGGAGGTGTACGTGGAGCAGCCCCCTGGCTTCGAGGATGAACGGTACCCCGACCACGTGTGTAAGCTCTCTAAGGCGCTCTATGGACTTAAGCAAGCCCCAAGAGCATGGTATGAATGCCTTAGAGACTTTTTAATTGCTAATGCTTTCAAGGTTGGGAAAGCCGATCCAACTCTTTTTACTAAGACTTGCGATGGTGATCTTTTTGTGTGCCAAATTTATGTCGACGACATAATATTTGGTTCTACTAACCAAAAGTCTTGTGAAGAGTTTAGCAGGGTGATGACGCAGAAATTCGAGATGTCGATGATGGGCGAGTTGACCTACTTCCTTGGGTTTCAAGTGAAGCAACTCAAGGACGGCACCTTCATCTCCCAAACGAAGTACACGCAAGATTTGCTAAAGAGGTTTGGGATGAAGGACGCAAAGCCCGCAAAGACGCCGATGGGAACCGACGGACACACCGACCTCAACAAAGGAGGTAAGTCCGTTGATCAAAAAGCATACCGGTCCATGATAGGTTCTTTGCTTTATTTATGTGCTAGTAGACCGGATATTATGCTTAGCGTATGCATGTGTGCTAGATTTCAATCCGATCCGAAGGAGTGTCACTTAGTGGCTGTGAAGCGAATTCTTCGATATTTAGTCGCTACGCCTTGCTTCGGGATCTGGTATCCAAAGGGGTCTAACTTTGACTTGATTGGGTACTCAGATTCCGACTATGCTGGATGTAAGGTCGATAGGAAGAGTACATCGGGGACGTGCCAATTCTTAGGAAGGTCCCTGGTGTCATGGAACTCTAAGAAACAAACCTCCGTTGCCCTATCCACCGTTGAGGCCGAGTACGTTGCCGCAGGACAGTGTTGTGCGCAACTACTTTGGATGAGGCAAACCCTCAGGGACTTTGGCTACAATCTGAGCAAAGTCCCACTCCTATGTGATAATGAGAGTGCTATCCGAATAGCGGAAAATCCTGTTGAGCACAGCCGCACAAAGCACATTGACATCCGGCATCACTTTTTGAGAGACCACCAGCAAAAGGGAGATATCGAAGTGTTTCATGTTAGCACCGAGAACCAGCTAGCCGATATCTTTACCAAGCCTTTAGATGAGAAGACCTTTTGCAGGCTGCGTAGTGAGCTCAATATCTTAGATTCGCGGAACTTGGATTGAAATGTAGCATACATGTGTTTATGCTTTTGATTATGTTCATTCTGCATATTGTTGCTTATTGTGGTGCTCAAGTTGTACAAACACTCCCTGGACCTCACAAGTCCTGTTTGCAAGTGATGCACATATTTAGGGGGAGCTGTGCTACAACTTGACTCTTTGTGGCTAACCATGTATTTGAGTTTGGTTGTTTTAGTCTCTAAGGAAAATTGAAAGGGAAAAGGTGGACTTGGACCATGCGAGACTTCCACTGCACTCCGATGAAAAGAGTAACTCTTCCAAGTTCATAGTTATACTCTTATTGCCTATTTGCTCTTAGCTGAAGATTTTGGTGAGGCAATGGGGTTAAAGGGCCAAGATTGATCCCGTTTTGGTGCTTGATGCCAAAGGGGGAGAAAATAAAGGCCAAAGCGATAAATGGATCAGCTACCACTTGAGAGATTTTGAAAATAGTAGAACAGAGCTTTTGGTTTGTCAAAACTCTTTTGTTGTCTCTCTTGTCAAAAGTTGGCTTCTTGTGGGGAGAAGTATTGATTATGGGAAATAGGGGGAGTTTTTGAAATCTTAAATCAATTTCTCTTAGAATGACTCTCTTTATGTCTTAACATGTGTGTTTGACTTAGGGATAGAAATTTGAGTTTGATTTGCAAAAACAAACCAAGTGGTGGCATAGAGTGATCCATATATGTCAAAAGTGAATCAAAACAATTTTGAGTTCTTATTTGATTTGATTTTGTACTTGTTCTACTTGCTTTATGTTGTGTTGGCATAAATCACCAAAAAGGGGGAGATTGAAAGGGAAATGTGCCCTTGGGCCATTTCTAAGTATTTTGGTGATTTAGTGTCCAACACAAGTGCCTAAGTGTAAAAAGGTGGACAAAGTACAAATCAAGAATTAAGGTATGTTTCTCAGACTTAGTACATTGTTTTATGGACTAATGTATTGTGTCTAAGTGCTGGAAACAGGAAAAATCCAATTGGAAATGTCTTGGCTCGAGCAGCCAAGAATCTGCTCAGTCTGGGAGCACCGGACTGTCCGGTGGTGCACCGGACAGTGTCCAGTGCGCCAGGCTGGCTCGGTGTGAAGTGGCCGCTCTCGGGAATTCGCCGACGGCGTACGGCTAAAATTCACCGGACTGTCCGGTATGCACCGGACATGTCCGGTGCACCAACGGCTCCCAGATCTGCAACGGTCGGCAGCGCCATTTTAGGAAGGAAATCGGGCACCGGACAGTGTCCGGTGTGCACCGGACTGTCCGGTGCACCCAACGACAGAAGGCAAGATTGGCCTTCCAGATTTGCTCTCAACGGCTCCTAGCTGCCTTGGGGCTATAAAAGGGACCCCTAGGCGCATGGAGGAGTACACCAAGCAACCTTAGAGCATTCTTGATCATCCACACTCAGTCTTTGCGCATTCGTTTGTCATTCTCAGTGATTCGAGCTCCGTTCTAGCGAGAACTTTGAGATAGTCTTTTGAGCTCGATTCTTGGCCGTGTGTGTGCGCATTTTGCTGTGGATTTGTGTGTGTTGCTTTCCTCCCTTACTCCGTATTTCTTGTGAATCTCAAGTGTAAGGGCGAGAGGCTCCAAGTTGTGGAGAATCCTCGCAAACGGGATATTGAAAGGCAAAGAAAAACACCGTGGTATTCAAGTTGGTCTTTGGACCACTTGAGAGGGGTTGATTGCAACCCTCGTCCGTTGGGACGCCACAACGTGGAGTAGGCAAGCGTTGGTCTTGGCCGAACCATGGGATAAACCACTGTGTCATCTCTGTGTTTGATCTCTTGTGGTATTGTGTTTTGTTGAGACTCCTCTCTAGCCACTTGGCGATTTTTGTGCTAACACTTAACAAGTTTTTGTGGCTATAAGTTTAAGTTTCACAGGATCACCTATTCACCCCCCCCCCTTTAGGTGCTCTCAGGTTTCCAGTGAGCCGAGCTATCGGTAGCTAAGGGGAGAAGAGTGTTGTCCAGTGGGGCCCATCGGCCAGAGAATGCTGTGAGCGCGCGCGACGGTCTGACCGGGCGGGCCCACAGACCAGCCGCAGAGTCACGCATACACGCGCGTGGGTGGCTGCCCGGTGGACCCAAGATGTCAGCGCCACTCTCCTCCAGCTGGGCTCGCGCGGGTTGCTCCTCCTGGTGGGCCAAATTGTGGTAAGCCGACCCAGTAAGCTCTCTTTCCCTTTTTCTTTTTATTTTCTGTTTCATTTCATTTTATTCTTAATTCATTTGAATTCAAATTTTGAATTTAACTCAGGTGTTAATTCAAATTCATGTTAACCCTGCAATTTGGTCATACCCACAGATGGTGAAGTTATTTAATTATAATATTATTTTGTATTAAATAATATTCCTTTCTCTCCTCTATTTTCATGGTTTTATTTTCAAGTTAGAGTTTAAATTCTATGGATCCATTGATATGCTATTAATGACACATTTATTTTATTAAACACAAATGCACAATCAAGTAAAAAACTCAGCATGAGACAAGTTTTGTTGGGTATCTATTATCATTTATTTATTTGTTTAATTGTGGTGTTCACATGAGATGAGAAACATAGACAACACATATGGATGTAAAATAATATAATTTCTCTTTCTAGCCTTTTCTTACAATGTGGGTATTACAAATCCTACCCCCCTTAAAAATAATCTCGTCCTCGAGATTTAGGAAGAACGAGGAAAAAGATGGGGAAAATCTATGCGAAGCTCTTCTTCTCTTTCCCAGGTTGCTTCATCTTCACCGTGGTGACTCCATTGCACTTTGCACATCTTTATCACCTTATTTCTTGTAACTCTAGTCAATGTGTCAAGAATCTTGATTGGGTACTCCGTGTAAGTCAAATCACCCTGAACACTGAGCTCTTCCATTGGTAACTATTCCTCAGGGACACGGAGACACTTCTTCAGTTGAGATACGTGGAACACATTATGCACATCCGATAGAGTAGCAGGTAGCTCGAGTTGGTATGCCATCTCCCCAACTCGCCTAAAGATCAAGAATGGTCCAATGTAGCGAGGGGACAATTTGCCCTTAACTTTGAATCTCTTCATTCCACGAAGTGGTGACACCTTGAGATACACATAATCTCCTTCTTCAAATTCCAGTGGTCTCCTTCTTTTATCAGCATAGCTCTTTTGTCTGGTTTGAGCTACCCTCAAATTCTCTCGTATTATACGGACTTGTTCTTTTGCTTCTTGAATCAGTTCAGGCCCAAAGAATTGTCTCTCTCCAGTCTGATCCCAATATAGAGGAGTCCTGCACTTCCTCCCATATAAAGCTTCAAAAGGTGACATCTTCAGACTGGCCTGATAACTATTATTATATGAGAACTCAGCATATGGTAGACTTTTATCCCAACTTCCCCCATGCTGAAGGGCACATGCTCTCAACATATCCTCCAAAACTTGATTGGTCCTTTCAGTCTGTCCATCAGTCTGAGGGTGATAAGCCGTACTGAAATTCAACTTCGTACTCATATTCTCATGAAAGCTTCTCCAAAATCTTGAGGTAAACTGTGAACCTCGATCAGACACGATCTTCTTTGGTACTCCATGTAAACACACAATCCGAGCCATATATAACTCTGCTAGCTGAGAACCTTTATAAGTAGTCTTCACAGGAATAAAGTGAGCCACTTTAGTCAATCTATCCACAATCACCCATATAGCATCATAACCTTTCTGGGTGCGAGGCAATCCAGTAATGAAATCCATACCAATCTCTTCCCACTTCCACTCGGGTATCTTCAGTGGGTGCAATAGTCCAGCTGGCCTCTGGTGTTCAGCCTTAACTCTTTGACATACATCGCACATAGCCACATGTGCAGCCACATCTCTTTTCAATCCATACCACCAATACTTCCGTTTCAAATCCTGATACATCTTAGTACTACCAGGATGAATAGAATAATCTGAATCATGGGCCTCCCTTAAAATAGTCTCTCGAAGGCTTTCAATATCAGGAACACACATCCTGTCCTTGAACCATACAGTGCCCTGCTCATCTTCCGTAAATTCTGGACCTCGACCTTCAGTAATCAGATCCTTGATCACTTTTATTTTAGCATCATCAAGTTGACCTTTGTGGATTTCTTGCTCCAAAGTAGGTTCCACATCAATAGTAACTCCTTCTGTATGAGCAACTATCCCCAGGTTAAGTCTCCTGAAATCCTCAACAATCTCATCGGGTAGCTGAGCAACAATAGCTGAATGAACATGCTCCTTTCGACTCAAGGCATCTGCAACCAAATTTGCCTTGCCTGGGTGATAGTGAATCTCCAAATCATAATCCTTAATAAGCTCGAACCAACGGTGTTGCCTAAGGTTGAGATCCTTCTGAGTGAATATATACTTCAGACTCTTATGATCTGTATATACTTGGCACTTGGTCCCCATGATATAATGTCTCCAAATCTTAAGCGCATGCACGACGGCTGCCAATTCCAAGTCATGAGTGGGGTAGTTCAGTTCATGTTTGCGTAACTGACGAGAAGCATAGGCAATCACATGTCCTTCCTGCATGAGCACACATCCTAAGCCTTGGCCACATGCATCACAATAAATATCAAATCCCTTCTGTAGGTCTAGCATAACCAATACTAGTGGTGACATCAATTTCTTCTTCAATTGATCAAAGCTGTCTTGGCACTTCTCGTCCCACTTAAATTCTCTTCCTTTCTCCAAAAGCGAAGTCATAGGCTTAGCAATCTTAGAAAATCCTTCAGTAAATCTCCGATAATATCCTGCTAATCCCAAGAAACTCCGAATCTCAGTAACTGTAGTGGGTACTCTCCACTCCATTATCTCCTTAACCTTAGCAGGATCCACTGAAATTCCTCCATTAGAAATAATATGACCAAGAAATGGTACCTCGCCAATCCAAAACTCGCACTTGCTGAACTTGGCATATAGCTGGTTATCTCGTTGCTTTTGTAGTACCAACCTCAGATGTTCCTCATGTTCACTATCACTCTGGGAATAGATAAGAATATCGTCGATGAGTACCATGACGAATCTGTCCAAATACTCCATAAACACCTTGTTCATCAAGTTCATAAAATAAGCTGGTGCATTGGTTAATCCAAACGACATAACAGTGAACTCATATAATCCATATCGAGTCGAGAAAGCCATCTTGGGAATATCCGATGGCCTAATCCTCATCTGATGGTAACCGGATCGGAGATCAATCTTCGAAAACACTATAGCACCTCTCATTTGATCAAACAAATCCTCAATACGAGGCAACAGATACTTATTCTTCACAGTAACATCGTTGAGAGATCTATAATCCACACACATCCGCTGCGATCCATCCTTCTTCTGTACAAACAAGACCGGCGCTCCCCAAGGTGAGGAACTCGGACGAATGTACCTAGCCTCTTGTAACTCAGTTAACTGCTTCTTAAGTTCCTTCAACTCCTCTACGGACATCCTATATGGCCGTTTAGAAATGGGGGCGGTTCCAGGTAAGAGATCGATAACAAACTCAACTTCTCTATCAGGTGGCATCCCTGGTAACTCCTCTGGAAAGACATCCGGAAAATCTCTAACCACACGGATGTTGTCACCAACAAACTCCTCAGGTATAAAGAACATTGCACGTTTGGACGAGGTGGTTACTGCAATATTAACTTGAAATCTTTCTCCTTTAGTGGTAGTGAGTTCTACGATACCTCTACCACATGCTATAACGGCCTTTGCCTTTCTTAACCATGACATACCAAGGATCAGATCTATACTGCTTGACTCTAATATTATAGCAGTAGCTCCAAATTCTCTACCCATAATTGTCAATGTCAATCTACGTGTCATTTGATTCGCCTCAACAGGCCCTTTAGGTGTAATTACTATCATTGGTTTTCTCATATTTAGCAGTGGTATTTCATTTGTGTTGGCATGTCTAGCAGACATAAATGAATGTGTAGCACCAGAATCAAATAGGATGGTTGCAGGAATTGCATTAACATAAAACATACCAAGTACGATGTCAGCACCATCCGGAGTAGCATCAACGCTGACTTGATTAACCTTAGCAATAGAATATCCCTTGCCAGATCCTGGAGTTTGCTGCCTGTTCTGAACTGGAGTAGTAGCAATCCTCTGTGGGCAGACATTTGCATAATGACCAGTCTTCCCACACTTGAAACAAGTAGTACCTAGACTCTGTCCTGAAAACTTCGTCGGGGTGCCAGTGGGGGTAGCCTATCGAGGAGGTGGAGTCCTCAGTGGTGATTGCTGAACTGGGCACTGGCCTCCGCCAGTGCGAACTGGTGTGCCCTGGGGTGAACTGTAGCGAGGACGAACACTGCTGCTTCCTTGTCCTTGAGATATAGCCTTTCTCTTCAAATCTCCCAGCTGAACACGCTTGTGCTCAATAGCCAGGGCCTTATCAAGCAACCTCTGAAATGATGGAAATGTGTGTGCCACTAGAGCATACTGCAGTGGTCCATTAAGCCCTTCAATAAAATGCTCCTGCTTCCTCTCATCTTCAGCAACTTCATCAGGGGCATATCTGGATAACTGGATGAACTTGTCGCGGTACTCGCTGACTGACATACTTCCTTGCTTCAACGACAGAAATTCCTTCTTCTTAATCTTCATCAATCTAGCTGGTATATGATAATTCCGGAACTGTGTACTGAACTCTGCCCAAGTGATAGTATCAGCAGCATCGTGGGCAGCAGTATATGAATCCCACCAATCAGCAGCAGGACCTGTCAGACGTCCAGAAGCATATAAAACCTTCTCCCGGTCAGTGCATTATGCAATATTCAGCATCTTCTCAACGGACTTCAGCCAATCATCCGCGTCCAGTGGATCAGGTGAGCTAGCAAATGTAGGTGGCTTATGACTCATGAACTCCCTATGCTTATCTCGGGGTGGAACTGGTGGTGGTGGAGGAGGCAGTGGTACTTGTTGCTGTTGCTGCTGTTGCTGTGCCCTCCTTTCCTGGCGTATCTCCTCTCGCTCCTGGCGCAACTCCTGTCGTATCTCTTCTCTTTCTTGACGCATCTCCTGGCATTCTTGCTGCATCTGTACACGCATATCTGCCATGGTGTCCGCCATTTGCTGCATCATCCTCATCTGAGCAGCAACCAGTGGGTCAACTCCGCCTGGTGGAGGATTAGGAGGATTCATCTCTGCAGGCTGTGGCTGGGGTTGTCTATATATCCACCGAGTGTGTCGATTAGGAGGCAAATCAATTCCACCACCCCGCCTGGTATTGACCATCTGAGTTAGATACATATGGTAAGAAAATAGTAGACAAGGCAGGTAATTACAAATCATGTTACTTTGGGGGATTTATTAGCTAAGCAGATTAATATTTTACCTACCATAGCTAATTCATTACCTTATGGTGGTACATACTAAGATGCCCATCTATAATAATTCAATCAATCAAAGAAGCAAATCAGACACTTAACATCAGAACAATCAAACAACATTTTTAAATAAAATAGTTTTAAATTTTGTCTTGGGTTCCCTATCTCTTAAAAAGATCATAGTGGTAGGATTCCAAGGTGTGAAATCCATCTTCTCTTAGAGTAGAAAAGATAAGATTAATTAGAGTAGAATAGCAGAAGGTGAGACAAGATCAAGATGAGATGAGCATGGAATGAATCAGAGTAAGGTAAGTAGGAAAGGTTTGTCCATTTCTATCTAGGTTTCGTCCTACAGTCAACATTTCCTCTGATACCACTTCTGTCACACCCGGCTTTAAGGAACAAAGCCAGGTGCATCTCATACATGCGCCAAGAAGACAACATATATAATAACAGAGTGTATAGAGATAAATGTCATAAAACATCAGAGTATTTATTACATAGCGGAAGACTTATTACAAAATAAAATAATAAAGATAAAACGAACTAAGGATCGTCGGCACCAATGTCAACTGAGAAACGCCACCTAGATCAGATCATACTCCTCGCCTTGTGGCTCCTCCTGAACCACCTGCTCTTCTCCTATGGGGGGGTGTGAGACAGCAAGGGTGAGCTCACACATGATCATAGCTCAACAAGTTGTGGGGAACCGATGGACATAAACTCACAAAGGTGGGAGTTCATGTGATGTGTAAGGCTAATCAATGATAGGGGTTAAAGCTGAGCATTGCTTTTAAGTAGTTAGTCAAAATTTTATTAGCAGTTACTAAGTGTAAGTAAATACCAAACCATAAGTAAAGTAATAGAACAAAATTAATAATAAACCCATGCAATGCAAATGACAAAATTGAATTTAAGTTCCATAATTTAAACATCAGAGAGTCCTGAGCTGCTCATGACCGCGAGCACGGCTAATATACCAGTTTTACACTCTGCAGAGGTTGTACCCTTTACCCACAAGTCATGTTACCCATCTACCAAGGGGTCACGACTCCCATACACCTCTACCTAGGAAGCGCGGCAGGGCAACACTACGAGGCCTTTACAAAGTTCCACTAGCTTCTGAAAACCCGCTACACTTGCAAGAATCCCCCGTCTGACCGCCATCGCAGCAAAATCAACCCGAGAACCTCCTTGCATGCAACTCCCCTACTGTCCTTGCCCCTTTCGGGTAAGGTAGTCTTCCACTAGCTTTCCTAATTAGTCAGCCAAGGGCGTCCCATTAAACCCTTGTGGTGGCACGTGTTTCTCAAGTTAAGCTCTATGTTCCAATTAACATTAATGATCTCAACATGAACATAAATAAAATAACAAAAAGAATTGGAACATAGATGTAATAAATTATTATCCCAAAACCATGTAAAGCAATAGCAAACTACCCAAGTGATTCAGGGGTAAATAAGGTAATGAGATAAACAATCTAGGGTGACCTATCGGGTCCCATCAAAATTAACCTATGCATGAATAAGTGATATTAAAGAACATTATTGGGTAAAAAGTGGTCAAGGGCACAACTTGCCTTCAATGAGCTCCTGCTCAGCTACTTCAACCTGCTGCTCACCAGGATCCTCGGTCACGGGCTCTTCTACTCGCCACAATACAAACAAACACAGTGCATACAGAGAAATTAACATTACACCAAACATATAAACAAAATACATAGTAATAATCTACACATTAAAATAAAATTCTAGGAACAGGAATCATAATTTTTGGAGTTATAGAATTTAAGTTATGAATTTTCAAAGGTTTCATGTGTTTTAAATAGAATTAAGTGAGAAATAACTTTTCTTACTGTTTTCATGATAAAACAGAGGCTCTAAGTGATGGAGAATTAAATTACAAAAATTTAGAAAGTGGAATGGAGTAATTTGGAGTTCAAATGAATTTTCTATGAATTTTATAAGTTCTAGCACTCACTTATATATTAAAAATCCATTTAAAATTTAATTTCCCTGATTTTACAATGCTCTGGACTGGGCCTCATTTTCTATGAAGCGCAGGGGGCTCGGGGTAAATATTCCTAAGACTCATTCTGCTCTGCGGTAGGACTACGGGTTGGTTATATAAAAATAGAGGGGCCAAAGTGTAAATACGCGCCCGCGAAGGGGGTACGGGTGGCCCAGGTCCGCCCGATCAACAACCGACGTCAGAGATTAGACTTAGGATCCATCGAATCGGTACGCACTGGTAGCCATTGGATCTAAATTGAACGGGCCCGGTCAATTCGCCCAGGAGGATTCGCCCTATTCTAATCTGGCTGTTCGTTCTGCATCCGACGGTCGGGATCAAACGCGCGAACGAGTATGGAGTGGTCTAATCCTAACCGTTAATCCAGAGATCGATGGCTTCTACGCGTCGCTCCCCATCACCTGCTCCTTCGGCGAACAGACACGGTGGAGCTCGTCGCCCGCGGTGGCGATCACACCGGAGAATCCCACCCCGTCGACTCAGTGCACGAACCCCACCCCAAATCGGCCCTACACGTTGCGGAATTCAAATCGAGTATAGGGCAGCGGTCCTTACAAGCAGAGGTGACGAGCCGAGGGTGAACTACGAAGGTGCGCGGTGGCGGGAGGTGCAAGAGCCGACGGCGCTCCTGGTCGGGTCCCGCGGTGGTGTTCTCCCGAGAAATCCATGATAAGGAGAACGACAAAGTAACGCCGCCACCCACCGGTGAGGATTGACGTCCAAGCGGCGGCAATGGCGGTGGCACACAGGCTTGCCCGCGGCGACGATCTACGAAGGCACGGCGGCGCACGGTTGAGGGTTTAGGGACGGCGGCGGATTCAGCGGTGGGAGCACGGGGAAGGAGTGGGCGAGCCCCGCCTTTATCCATAGAGCCATCGGAGTTGAGAACGTGGTGAGAGGCTCCGGAGAAAGGGGGAAAGAAGACCGCGCTACCCGCCAGGCTCGGGATGTAGTTGGCGATGGAGACGAACGCGCTGACGCGCGGGCCCGGGTTTCCAGTGAGCCGAGCTATCGGTAGCTGAGGGGAGAAGAGCGCTGTCTAGTGGGGCCCATCGACCAGAGAATGCTGTGAGCGCGCGCGACGGTCTGACCGAGCGGGCCCACAGACCAGCCACAGAGTCACGCATACACGCGCGTGGGTGACTGCCCGGTGGACCCAAGATGTCAGCGCCACTCTCCTCCAGCTGGGCTCGCGTGGGTTGCTCCTCCTGGTGGGCCAAATTGTGGTAAGCCGGCCCAGTAAGCTCTCTTTCCCTTTTTCTTTTTATTTTCTGTTTCATTTCATTTTATTCTTAATTCATTTGAATTCAAATTTTGAATTTAACTCAGGTGTTAATTCAAATTCATGTTAACCCTGCAATTTGGTCATACCCACAGATGGTGAAGTTATTTAATTATAATATTATTTTGTATTAAATAATATTCCTTTCTCTCCTCTATTTTCATGGTTTTATTTTCAAGTTAGAGTTTAAATTCTATGGATCCATCGATATGCTATTAATGACACATTTATTTTATTAAACACAAATGCACAATCAAGTAAAAACTCAGCATGAGACAAGTTTTGTTGGGTATCTATTATCATTTATTTATTTGTTTAATTGTGGTGTTCACATGAGATGAGAAACATAGACAACACATATAGATGTAAAATAATATAATTTCTCTTTCTAGCCTTTTCTTACAAAGTGGGTATTACATCATCCCTACAAAGAGAAGCTAGCAACACAGTAGTAGCTTGGGCATTTTTATGAATTTGTTCATTTATAAAAACAAGATTATCAGTGATATCAAAATGCATCCCATTTTCTACAATTTCCAACATGCTAGGATGGAGAGAGAATAAATGACTACACATTTTATGTCTCCAAAACGAATAGTCCTCTCCATCAAAGTGTGGAGGTTTTCCAAGGGGAATTGATAGTAAATGCGCATTTGAATTATAGGCAATTCGAGAATAATCAAAAGAATAATTTTGATTAACCGTCTTTTTCTTAGACGAGGAGTCGTCGTCGTCGTCCCTTGGTGAAGAAGAGGAGGCGTCGCTGTCGCAGTAGATGATCTTTCTTGATTCGCCTCTTCTTCTTCCCGTCCCTCTTTTTGTGACTCGAGCCTAAGTCAGTAGGCTTGTCGTCTCTTGGCTCGTTGAAGAGGGACTCCTTCTCCTTGTCGTTGACCACCATCCTCTTACCCTTATGATCCATCTCTTCGGGTGGTTAGACTTTTAAATGAAGAGAACGGCTCTGATACCAATTGAGAGCACCTAGAGGGGGGTGAATAGGTGATCCTGTAAAATCAAACACTAAATAGCCACAAACTAGAATATAGAAATGTTAGCGCTAGTTAATCAAGTGGCTATGAGGCGATCTCTTGTGAACAAACAATAACAAGAAAAGCGACACAAGAGACACACGATTTTTATCCCATGGTTCGGCCAAGTAATACTTGCCTACTTCCACGTTGTGGCGTCCCAATGGACGAGGGTTGCACTCAACCCCTTTCAAGTGATCCAAAGATCAACTTGAATACCACGGTCTTTTCTCTTTTGAGTATACTTCCCGTTTGCGAGGAATCTCCACAGGTTGGAACCTCTCGCCCTTACAATATAGATCACAGAGAAAGCACAAGGGTAAGGATGGGAGAGCAACACACACAAGACCCAATTCAGCAGCACACACACACACAAGACAAGACTTGAGCTCGAAACACAGTACAGAGAGTTCGCAACTCAAACGGAGCTCAATTCACTAACACAATCGATCAAATGCGTGGAGGCGGAGTCTGGGAGTCTTAGAATGCTTAGAGAATGATTGGTGTAGTGCTCCATGCACCTAGGGGTCCTTTTATAGTCCCAAGGCAGCTAGGGGTCGTTGGAGTCCAACTTGGAAGGCAATTCCTGCCTTCTGTCGAGTGGTGCACCACCGGACAGCCACTGCAGCAGTCTGGTGCTCGATTTCCTTCCATACCAGGCACAGCCGACCGTTTGTCCTTCGGGCCCGTTGGCGCACCGGACACTGTCCAGTGCACACCGGACAGTCCAGTGTGTCCAACCGACCGTTGGTGCGGGCCACGTGTCGCGCGTTGATCGCGCAGACGACCGTTGGCTACAGGCGTCGTTGACTCATCGAACAATCCAATGCACCACCGGACAGTCCGGTGAATTATAGCCATGTCGCCTTTTTCTTTTCCCGAGAGCAACGAGTTCATCGCTGATGACTCACCGAACAGTCCGGTGCACCACCAGACAGTCCGGTGATTTATAGCCGCGTTACTCTGTCGTTTCCCGAGAGCAGCCGGTTCACCGTCGACTAGTCTGGGGCACCGGACACTGTCTGATGCACCATCGGACAGTCCGGTGTGCCAGGCCCGAGCTGGTTTTGGCTTTACTTAGCCAACTCTTCTCTAATTTAAATCTCCTTTTCTTGTCACTGTTTCTAGCACTTAGATAACCATGTTAGTATTCAAAAACAATTCACTAAGTCTAGAAACATACCTTGTTCTTTGATTCGCACTTCTCACTCCTTTAACACAGAAGAACTTAATCAATATGTGTTGGACATCTAATCACCAAAATACTTATAGAAATGGCACAGGGGCACATTTCCCTTTCAGGTCGATGCTCCTATAATTTGGACCTATGAGACTGCTATGTGTCTCACAGGAGTAAACTTTTCTGATTATCAATTTATAAGTATAGATAAAAAGGGTTTTATTCCTGTGATGTTAGAGCCGATGGAAAATCAACTAAATCCTAAATAAAGTTTAAATGACGAGTACACACAAAATGAATGAGTTCCTGGTCACAGGCAGTTCGGCTTCTAAGGCCGGATGGTCCGGTCTTTCACAAAACAGTTCGGTCTTTAAGACCGGACATCTACCACAGCATAAAGTCAGTATCACGGATGATCCGGCCCCCGAGACCGTAGAGTCCGTCATCACACAAAGATCATCTAATTCCTCTATGGGAGACATGATAGAGGAATTTAGAGATCTCGACAAATTAGAACAGAGGTTTACATCGGCCGATTCTTTGGAGGAAATCGACATAGGAGATGGTAAAACTCCCGACTTTTGTGAACAAGACCCTGGAGACCGATCCTAGAGATGAAATGATCGGTCTATTGAAAGAATATTCGGATTGCTTTGCTTGGAATTACACTAAGATGCCGAGATTAAGCCGTGAGATCGTAGAGCATCGGCTGCCCATTAAGTTTGGTTTCAGACCTTTCAAGCAGAAAGCTAGAACATTTCGTCCAGACCTCCCACGAATCAAGGACGAAATTCACCGGCTACTAGAAGCTAATTTTATTAGGACTTGTAGATACGTAGAGTGGGTCTCTAATATTGTGCCGGTGGAGAAGGAGTCAGGTAAGCTCAGATTATGCATTGATTTTTGCAATTTGAATAGAGCAACTCCTAAGGACGAATATCCCATGCCCATAGCCGACACATTGATCAATAATGCGTCAGGAAATAGAATTATTAGCTTCCTCGATGGTAATGCCAGATATAATCAGATTTTCATGGCCGAAGAAGATGCGTCTAAAACGGTCTTTATATGTCCATGCTTCATTGGTTTATTTGAGTGGGTTCTTATGACATTTGGTCTAAAGAATGCTGGTGCTACTTATCAAAGGGCTATGAATTTGATCTTTCACGAGCTGTTAGAAAACACTGTGGAAGTCTACATTGATGATATTGTAGTCAAATCGGCTGAATTTAGCTCTCATATAGCTGATTTACGCAAAGCCTTTGATAAAATGTGTCGGTATGGTCTGAAAATGAACCCATGTAAATGTGCTTTTGGAGTGTTTGTTGGTAAGTTTTTAGAATTTATCATTCATGAACATGGTATAGAGATAGACCCTGACCGAATCAGATCTATTCGGAATGTGGGACCTCCAACCTGTAAGGTAGAAGTGCGAAAGTTTCTCGGCAAGATAAATTATTTGCGGAGGTTTATTTCTAACCTAGCCGAGAAGATTGATGCCTTCACCCCTATCCTTCGGCATAAGAATGATGCTGAATTCACTTAGGGGGCAGAACAGCAGGAAGCGTTTGATCTCATCAGAAAGTATTTGTCTTCGGCTCCCGTATTAAAAGCACCACAAGTAGGAGTACAGTTCAGATTGTACATTGCAGCTGAAGATAAAGTTATTGGGGCTGTTTTGATGCAAGTGACTGGAGGAAAGGAACATGTGGTGACCTACCTAAGTCGGAGGCTGGTTGATGCTGAAACAAGGTACACTTTTATCGAAAAGTTATGCTTATACCTATTTTATGCATGCACCAAGTATAGATGTTATTTACTGTCTAGTTATTGCACCGTTGCCAGTCAAACCGATGTGATTAAATACATGTTGCAAAACCCGATTATGAGTGGTAGGATTAGTAAATGGGCTTATGCACTTATAGAGTATGACTTGGCCTATGAACCATTGAAATCTATGAAAGGCCAGATCGTAGCAGATTTTATTGTAGAACATCGGATCAATGATACTCATAAACTAGACATATCATACATCACTGTTACTCCCTGGACTTTATATTTTGATGGATCAGTTTGCAATGAAAGGCAAGAAATTGGCATCATGCTTGTTTCACCAAGTAATGTCTCCTTCGACTTCTCTAGCCGATTGAAAAATTATTGCACTAATAATCAAGCTGAATATGAGGCCCTTTTGTTTGGCTTGAAGCTTTTAAATTGTATGGGAGTAAAAACATATGAAGGCATTTGGTGATTCTCAGCTGGTTGTCCAACATGTATTAGAAGAATATCAATGTTTTGATGGTTTTTTAAATAGTTACCTTGAAAAGTATTGGGACATAATTCATTCTTTTGACGAATTCAGTATTCGGCACAACTCTAGAGTTGAGAATCACAGGGCTAACAATTTGGCACAAGATGCATCAGGTTATCGGATAAAGCAAGGGAGTTTTCACAACACTAAAAATCTGATAACCGGTACAGGGCCAATCCTCTAGGTCGCGGACCGTCCGAGTGAAGACTCCGGATTGTCCGAGGTTGCCAGGAAAGTTCTCCTAATTGATTCGGCTGATGATGATGCCGATGCAAGTGATTGGAGGACACCCATAATTAATTATTTATGAAATCCCAATATTAGGACGGATAAGAACATTTGGCGTACAACTTTCAAGTATGTTTTAATGAGTGATGAGCTCTACCACCGAACAGTCAATGACGTCCAACTTAAGTGCTTGAGCCAAGATGATGCTATACTAGCCATGGTTGGAGTACATGAAGGGATTTGTGGTACCCATTAATCGACTCCAAAGATGAAGTGGTTGTTGCAAAGGTCTGGCTTCCATTGACTTAACATGGTAGCTGATTGTTTCAAGTACTACAAAGGATGCCAAGTATGTCAAAAATTCGGCGACTTACAGTTGGTCCCTGCAGCCGAAATTACATCTTATCATCAAACCTTGGCCTTTCAGAGGATGGGGATTGGACCTTATAGGACAGATTCATCCTTCATCATCAAAAGGGCATCAGTTCGTGTTAGTTGCCACTGACTACTTTACCAAGTGGACTGAAGCTGTTGCTTTGAAGAACATGACACACAGAGAGGTAATTGAGTTCATAACTAAACATATTATTCATAGATTCGGTATTCCCCAGACCTTGACTATAGATCAAGGGACTTCTTTTATGTCAAATGAGGTACGTGAGTTTGTTGAATTATATAGAATTAAGTTGCTCAATTCATCTCCATATTATGCTCAGGCCAATGGACAGGCCGAGTCTAGTAATAGAATACTGATTAACTTGATAAAAAAGAAGATATCTGATAATCCTAAGCATTGGCATAGGATTTTGTCCGAAGCTTTGTGGGCTCACAGAATATCTAAACACAGTGCTACTAAAGTATCTCCTTTTGAGCTTGTCTATGGGCAGGAAGCAGTGTTGCCTGTGGAAATAAGTTTAAATGTTGTCAAGCTCGCAAGGCAAAATGATCTAACTGTCGGTGATTATTATAATTCAATGATGGACAATATTGATGAAGTAACCAACAAGAGGGTGACAGCCTTAGGAGAAATAGAAAAAGACAAAATCATGGTAGTCAAGGCCTACAATAAGAAGGTCAAAGTTAAGGCTGTCTCCAGCAACGTCCTCTATATCCATCCTCTATATCTGTATTTTACAGTCTCCTCTAAAAGATTCTATCCTCTATATCTCATTCCTCTCCAACAACGTCCTCTAAATCACATCCTCTATACTCAAATATCTATATTAGAGACATTTTTTATTTTTATTTTTTGTACATACGTATTTGTTATACTCTCAAATGTATTGTACATATTTTAGTTTTGCTAAACCGGTTATTTAAAGTATTCAAATGGATAGAGGACCGTTTAGAGTTTCTCTATATATAGAGAATCCAGCAGCGTCCTCTATATTTAGAGGACCGTTTAGAGGACGCTGCTGGAGAGCGTAGAGGACCATTTGGTCCTCTATATTTAGGGTACAGAACCCTTTAGAGTGCCTTGCTAGAGCTAGCCTAAGTCATTTCAGGTAGGGGACCTGGTGTGGAAGACTACCTGCCTCTAAGAAACAAAGACCGAAAGTTTGGTAAATGGTCGCCAAGCTGGGAGGGTCCATACAAAGTAAAACAGGTAATATCTGGTAACACCTATTTATTGCAAACATTACAAGATAAAGATTTGTCCAAAGCTTTGAATGGGCATTTCCTCAAGCAGTACCTTCCTAGTATGTGACAAGATGCTTAAAAAACCGATGTAATCACATCGAGTTAGTTGCTTTTGGTTTGCTCAGCTCCACCAAAAGGCAGGGGGCATATGTTGAGCACCAAATTGAGCCACCGGACGGTCCAGCCCTGGGGCCGGACGGTCCACGCCTGAGGGCCGAACGGTCCGTGCGCGTAGAACAGATTAGGGTTCCGAGTTTTTTGCTGTATTTATTGACAAAATTCACGGAATTAGCTCGGTGAGTTTGTTTGTAATGGGTCCAGCTCCCTCCTCTATAAAAACAGAGGAATACGACCGATTTGGAATCATCAATCGAATCAATAACCAGTTTATCTCGTATTTATTTCTTGTACATTTAGGAGTAGTTCTAGTCTAGTTATAGTTTAGCCTTCTAATCCCCAAATTCTCCGCTTCTCTTCGACTCTACGTCGATTAGAGGAGTCTAGATCGGCCTGCCGAGTCTAGACAACACCTAGGATCTCTCCTCCCCGACGGGGTCCCTCCCGGGAGTGAGATCCAGGCGCCGTCGGCGACTTCTACCGCCCCTGCGCATGCACGGACCGTCCGGCCGTCAGGCAGGAAACCCTTAGCCCTGCGTCAGGTCGTGGACCGTCCGGCCCCTGGCCATGGATCATCCACGCCTATGCAGCGAGCACTGTCGTCGGTTCTCACGCAGTGATTGATGCCCGAAAAAGATACCAACACCTTGTTTATGCTCTTATTGATTGGAGATGCTCTAAGTTACGTTGGGAAACTTTTTTCCTCTAGATTGGATTGAAAATATCTCATGAGAGGCACGGCTCCGGACACGGTGGAGCTAGCTCGGACGGAGCATAGAGACACAAACAGGCAAAGCGCGTATTTGATGTTGCACTGTAAGGCGATAATTCTTTAAAAATAATTAAAAAAGGAGGAAAATTCCTTTTGAAACCTTAAAATGCTAGTATTCGGTTTGAGTAATGAGTTAGTGGTCCACTATGACATTATATTCTCATTCTTTATTTTTTTTTATTTGATTCGTGTAATAGAATGAGTTGATTGGTCAGTGCACGCACGCACGCAAGGGCGGGCGCACCCATGCCGGCGGCCACCACATACGCATTAGGGATGGCAACGGATCGGATTTGGATCGGATATTGCAAATATCCGTCTGCAACCATATCCGCGGTTGCTACCAATATCCGCCCACGACCGTACCAGCGGGTAGAAATTTATATCCATGCCCATGCCCGTCGAATTTCGGACGGGTTTCGGATATCCGTTGGATATGACAAACACAATCATTTATTAAATAATTCAATAGCATAATTAGTCAAATTTCTTCCCAATTCACCCTCATACACAATTAAAACTTAATAAAAGAAGGAACAATTGGATCTGTACCATTAAAAGATCCAAACTTTAGATATATACCATGGACCCCACATGTCATTGACTCATGTGGACCCACATGTAAGTGAGATAGTAATGGTATTGATCCAAAGTGGTGATCTTTTAATGGTATGGATCCAAATTTCCCATAAAAGAATTATTATGGGCCTGCGAGCCTCGGTTAGAAGCACTAGAGCTTGAAAGGGCCAGCCGTCAGTGGTGCTACGGTCTATGAGACTTGGAAGAGGCCACAAGGCATAACGTAGGAAGCCAACAATGCTATAAGGGGCAGCCAACAGTGGAAAATTAGGACCGTTAGGCGTGAGGTTTATGGTGTTAGGATTTGTTCTTTGCTATGTAATATGGGCTAGGCTAAAAAATACACTGGCTGTGTTCGCTGCGGCTTAAAGCCGTACTGTTACGGCTGTTTGTACTGCTGCAGCTGCAATCAGTAGAGACAAAATACTGTAGAAGCCGCAGCCGCAGCCGGATTAAAGCCGCTTTAAGCCGCAGCGAACACAACCACTATGGGTCGATTTCGGATATGCAACGGATAACCCGCGGGTAGAAGGTAATATCCTAATCCGTGTCCGCCCGACTTCGGATCGGATTCGGATCTGACTCACGGATCAAAACATGTATCCATATCCGGCTCCGTCGGGTTGGATATCCGACGGATATCCATATCCACGAGTCAAATTGTCATCCCTAGTACGCATGCATGGTGACAAAGCGAGCGAGTGGAATGGAACAAAATATATCGGCGATCCGGCGCGGACGGGCTAGTAGATGCCGGCCGGCTGGCACCACCCGACCGACCGTCCGGTCCCGGCCGTCAGCGTTGCGCGCGTCGCCGTCGCCCGCCCCGGCGTCGTGTCTGTGTGCGTGCGTGCATGCATATACACACTGCGCTGCACTGCTCCAACGATCTGTGCCGTCGCCCTCAGCCCGGATCGCGCGGATCAAACAGTTGCCCGCGAGTCGCCCGTCGATCGCCCCCGCAACGCAACAACCTGCCGCCCGGACGACGGACGGGGTCGACGTACGTACGTGCGTGCGGTGCGCGCGCGTCGGCATGGCGGCGGTACATACGTGCTTGGAGGGCCCGACGGTCGAGAGCGATTGAACCAAGCGGGCGACGGCGACGGCGAGGCGAGGCGAGGCGAGGCGAGGCTTGTGCGACAAGCCGTCCTAGGTAGCTCGCTGGCTCCCCGACGTCAATTATTCCCGCGCCGCGCGCGGACGTGTTCTTCTCTCGGTCGGTCGCTTCCGATCCGCCGGGGCTAGCACGTATACAGGTAGCTCGATCGCCGCCGCGGGCTTGTTGTCCGTCCGACTGACGAAACAAAACCGCTAGCTAGGCCACATCAGCTCTCACGTATGTACACTCGATCGTCGTCTGCACTCTCGATCGAGCACCAATGCATGCATGGATATATGCATTTCTGAAGCAATGCAAGCTGAAGCAAGACCAGTTCGTCTAGAGGACCGATCGAACACAGTACTCGCTGTACGCGCACGATCGACTTAAACAGTGGGATTCATTAATTAATTAACGCGTGATTAGACACGCGGGTTATTACTTTGTTGACCGGGTTGTGCGCGCACTGTACCGGCCGGGCTGTACGAGCGATGGGGAGCGCCGAGTTGTGTCGCCCCGCCACTGCGCGATGTGGGCGCCGGCTGGCCTCACGTAACGTAGCGTCGTCCTTCGCGCGGATGGACGGACGGCGAGACGAGACGGGTTTTATTTCACCTCCCCATCTCTCTTACCTCTAGCTATCTGACTAGCTCGCTCCGTCGTCCACTGATTTAACTAATTACTAGGTGCCATGCATGGGCGTAAATAAAAAAAAGCATTATTAGGTCCGTCATCAGTCCTGCGATCTGAGCGCCGATGGCGACGGGGAGCCCAACGCCGATGGCTGCCTTGCCCGTTTGTTTACTTCCCCGTCGTCCGCCTTGGTTTTCTTAAAAAAAACTAACATATTACTTATGAATAGTCCTGTTTATAATTTCAACTAAAAAACTAACATTACTTCGTCCCCGTCCACCAAAGCTAATTAAAATTGAATTCTATCGAATTTTATCCTCCCCTTTCTCAAGGCAAGAGAGAGAAAGTCTCTAGTTCTTAGGGCCTGTTTGTTTACCCCCCAGATTATATAATCTGGATTGAATAATCTTCAGAGGCAAACAAACAATCTAGCTTATTTGTCCAGATTATATAATCTAACCCCTTGGATTATGATAATCCATAAGCAAGTGAGGAGGTGCTTATTTCAGATTATTTTTTTCCCACTTCCCCACTACCCTTTCAAGTTTCCTAGAAATTACCCACCATTGTCATTATAATCTACCGAATCGTTTTTGCGCCTATCGGATCGGAGAAGCCCGCCGCCCAACAGAAACATGCCAGATAATCTGGGTAAACAAACATGACTACTCAGATTATATAATCTAAATTATATAATCCAGATTATATAATCCTCCAAAAATAATCCAGATTATATAATCCATTGGGGTAAACAAACAGGCCCTTATTAGATTTTCGGGACGACGAGAGTATGGACTTCCCTAATAAGCACACACACAAAAGGTTGTAGTGCTTCGGCATAATAGACGCCTAGCTAGCTAGCTAGCCATCTATTATGTGCTCCTGATCCAAGAGTAACGCATGCAAGATGTTGGCTTGAATGTTAACGCCTAGCTAGCTAGCTAGCTAGCTAATCCTCCTCAATTAATCTCCTAACCAAACGATTCCTTCCTAAGGCCATAGAAGGATATGGAGAGAGAGAGAGAGAAATAAGTAGCAGAACAGAGTGCTCGATATTCAAATATATAATAAGAGAGGAAGAAGAAAATAATACGGGTAATACGTAAGGTAAGCTAAAAAGAATTCCTCGCGTAAACAAACTTGTCTTGTAGGTGCCCTGGATATAATAATATGCATGCATGCATGCATGTATGTATCATGTATGTATGGGCCATGCGTGATATATATGTCGTGGATGGCATGACCGAGCTTTTGTTTTTTTTTCTCCCGGAAAAAGGCGAGGGATTCGATGATTCGACGGGTGATCGTCTCGTCTCGACTACCGGCCGGCCGGCGGATGCGAGCGACCACCCAGATCGATCGATTGACGCGGATTTATTTAATTTTTTTTTTTACTGAGCGGTTACTATCCTTCCATCCATCCGCCCTCCTCCTCGCCGACGACGACTGTAGTCGGCAGATCAGGTAGCGCGCTACGTGCGTCCACCCTGTGACGTCCATCGAAAAAAAGGAAACAGTTTGGTGACCGACGAGAGCGCGCGGAGCAGGGGAGGCGGCGCGCGGCTTCCGGCCGGTTACCGACGGCGGTAGGGGTAGCGGCCGGCCTAGTGGCGCTAGCTGGATCCCAGACAGACACCAACGACTAGTGCTGGGAATATGGGCCAGGCTTTTCGGGCCAGTACGAGCACGGCTCGAAAATAGGAGCCTAAATCACGGCCCGACACGAAATAATTTGGGTCGGGCTAGCACGGCCCGAAGGCGGGCTTAGGCCGGGCCTTAATTTCCGGCCCGTCGGGCCCCAACACGGCCCGCATAGATGGGCCAGGCTTAGGCCGGCATGGCCCAATTAAGTCCAATCTATTTAATTTCTTTAATTTAGTAAGATATCGACTTTATATTGTTGTTATATTTAGAGTTTATGTGGTCAAATGATGCTAGAATTGTTTAATATCTTTAATTTGGTAAGTTATGAACTTTATATGTTTGTAATATTTTTATTTTATGTGGTCAAATACACGGGCCGGCTTGGGCCGGCACGGCCCAAAGAAGGCACGACGTGGTCTAGGGCCAGGCTGGACCACTGTTTTTATACTTCGGACTGGCACGGCACGACCCAAAAATCATTTGGGCTTTGCTGGCCGGAACCCGTTTGGCACGAAGCACGATGGGCTTGGCCCAGCCCAATTCCCAGCACTACCAACGACGACGCAGCATCTGAAAGCAGCGAGCACGTCACGTCGATCGCCACAGCAGACGGCGGCACGTCGTGGATGCTCACCACCACCGCCTCGCGCCTGGGCCCTGGGTCCCGGCGCCAGATCATTCGCCATGTGGCCGGCCGCTGCCTGCTACTGCTAGCGACGAAACCTGCGCTTGCTTTTTTTGCGCCGTCGCGGTATGTGTCTGTCCGTCCGGCGAGAAGGCGGCCAAGATTTCGCCGGCGTCGCCGTGTCACCCGGGCGTACGACGTGCGTGCTTCAGTGCGTGGCGGTCGCGGTCGTGCGTATGGTGCGTGGCGGTGGACGACGGCCTCTGTCTGGCTCGTTCTAGACGAATAAAAGACCGTGCGGCGTACGAACGCGCGCGGTTTACGCAGGCGCGAGCGTAGTGCGCGCACCGTTACAACTGATTTGTCAAAGCATGCACCACCCGGCGACGTAATTATAGCGGTGGTCTTATTCGCTGATGATTCGTTCTAGAGCGAGCGAGCGTAGTGGCCCGTTAATTAGCTCTCGCTAATTACCCAGAGAGCGCGCTGGCTGAGCAAGGAAGGATACACTTGCCGCTTCACCTGTCCGGCGAATTCGATTGCTCGGTGGGGGTCGTTCGGGATTAACGTAGGGAATAATCTGACACAATGTTAGTGACTCTGGATGCATGGATGGATATGGATGCCGCCCCCGCCCGGGGAAGTAGCGTACGTCCAGCGCGTGTACGTGTTCAAACTTGAAAGGCGTACTGTACGCCACAGGTCGGCAAGCAACCAACACTAGCGTGCGTATAATGGCCCGGTAAGGAAAGAGACGTATTCCACTACGGACGCTTTGCTTCGCAATTAACTGATGCGCTACGCTACCCTACCCTGCATGCATGGAAGAGAACGGGGCAGGCGGGCCTGTCGTCCGCGCTGTCCTTCTCCTTGTTCGTATGCTCACTGGTAGATGCGTGATGGTCATGTACTCTGCTCTAGTGACCAGTAGTTTACTAGAGATTGCAAAGGAAAAGGGCAGCACAGGGCATGGGGGCGGTTTGCCTTTTTCGTTTTCAGAAACAAAGCTCTACGTACCGGCCCTCACTCGCTCACTGACCGCACGTAGGTTCTCCAGTCTTCATGTGCATCATAGATTACCAAAGGACATCATCATGGGGTGCACTCCGTCTGGCCAAAGCCGTGGAAACCTGCTTTTACGCGGGGCATGGAAGATCTCGGGCTACTCCATCAGTGAGATCAGACACGACGATCAACGCGTCATTTGAGAGTAGACCAATACTACTCTCTACTTTCAGGCACCAATGAACAATTGGTCCCACGATGATTGCCATATTATTCGGTTCCCCTTGCTGCTGGACCTGCCATATTTTGACTAGTACCATTTTTTAATCATTCTGCTATATATATAAAACACAAAAGGTGTAGCTCAAATTAATCCTCAGGAGTCTATTTAATTAGATTTGTTAGAGTGATCATCTTTCCCAGCTATATATGACAAAGTAGTGGCATCAGGATGGCATCATGCACGCGCGCGCGCGCGCTAACGGCCCCCCAACTCGTGCATGGCCATGGCCGAAAAGGGGGCTGGGATTCTTTCTCGTCATGCAATCATCACTGCGGCGAGCACCCGGCGCCATGCGTCGACGCCGCGCTGCCCTGCCGTTGGCTCCATGGCGCGCAGTTCAGTTGCCCGGGAGCTCGGGCGTCTCCTTTCTTTTTTTTTTTAGTTTTGCGCCCATGCCAATTGCCATGCACCAGCGGCGTCGCTCGCACGCGCCAGCTTGCTAGTACTGCCGCTAGGTAGTAGGTCGGGCACATGAAAGAGCATCAGCGGACGAGACCTCGCATTATGTTCCTGGAATGATTGCTCATCTCATAGTATGTACGTTGCTTGGGTCCCTTTTTTCTGTTTGTTTTCATGCTGCCCAAAGTGGGGAAAAAAAAGAAAGAAAAGGAGGCGCCAGAACGAACGAACCTGACTCCCAGCCATGCTCCGCTGCTCAGCCGGGCACTTGACGCCCACACGCTGCGACTGTACAATTTACTGGGGAGAAACTAGTCAGTTCCTGCATGGTTTGGGCGGGAAACTGATGGAGCTCATCAGCTGCTGCAGTGTCAAGTAACAGCACCTCCAAGACAAGTTTCGGTACCTTTAATTTGTCTGAATATACGAAGAGGCAAAGATCACCAGCCTCAGCCTTCGTTCCTTGCTCCTGCCTGGCCATATCCAAGTGCCTGTTCCTTTCTTTCCAACCCCATCAGATCTCACCAAACGGCCACCATACCAAATACTCCATCCTGCATGATCATGGGCCATCGCAACGGTGTCCATCACTAGTGGTCGCCACAGATCTAGGCAATGCCTCAACCTGAAAGCTTCAATGGAACTGCCCCAGATCACACGTGTAGCCTGCTGTTGCAGTGTCTCCATGAAAAAAATCTGCGTGCGTTCAATGGATCAAGCGCCTTGGTTAACTAACAACAATATACTGTACAGCCTTAGACCCCGGGCGCTCTACGACCATCTGCCACCATCTAGTTTGGCAGAGCAGCAAAGC
This sequence comes from Zea luxurians, assembly GCA_029449295.1. NCBI lineage: Eukaryota > Viridiplantae > Streptophyta > Magnoliopsida > Poales > Poaceae > Zea > Zea luxurians. Next base: position 20,793,065 of record JAOPSE010000005.1, on the reverse strand, counting down.
CAAAGGGAGTAAGGGACTGATAGTTCCTCGCTTTCCTGAATGCTGAAGTGACTCGGACACTGCCGTGCTAATCTTAGAGGTGCTGCAGCTGCCAGCGCGGAAGGATTCAAAATTTCAGATTCTGGGCAGTACTGTAGCCCGCTCTGCAATTGCAAGAATGCAGCTACAGGGACATAACTTGAGCGTCACCTTTTTTTCCTTTCTTCCCATCAAGCGGACAGCTCCCACTGCATGGCAGGCTTCTCCAGCTCACTACCGGGCATGACACCCACAGCAGGCCAAGTGGCCGCTTCCATCAGCAGAAGCCTAGGTGCAGGCTGTCAAGATCGTCCGTCCAACTTGCAACCCAGGGCTCAGACCAACTCCCACTCCCAGTGCAGACGTGCTCGCCCAACAAGTGCATATCAAGACAGCACATTCTGGGAATCGGATTACGACCTGTACCAGAGCCATTCATGAACCAAGCAGTAGCACAACAGGGAAAGAAAAGGTAAAGGAGTAACCCATACAGGCCTTGTTTTTGTTTAGATACCCTAATATTCACCTCAATCCACGTGAAGTGAGGTGGATTGGAGTGTAAACCCTAGTATTCACCTCAATCCACATGGCCACAAGGATTTACAACTCCCCCCATAACACATATATGGCCAAGCCAACAGGTAGGGGCTCTAGAAGAGCACCAACAAACCAACTTACCAACCACACAGCAAAAGCAACCTCGATTTATTTTAGCAGCATGGCTCTCCACGATAAGGAAGCATGCAAGTTTTCAACGCCAGATAAGCTCAAGGCACTAACCTGGATGGGAGTGCGTGCATCCCCTGTGAGTTGATGTCAACAGAACTGAAAGGAAATCATTTGCTAGGCAAACTGTGACAGAGGATACCCTTTTAGCATGCAAAGCGCCATCCACTTGCAAAGTTGCTCCACAATGCTAGTGACCAGAACTCAGTGCTTCCACCGTTATGACCTGTTTACACGCCATAACGAACTTCTATTATAATCAAGAGTCAGTAAGGTTTGTACCAGCAAGCACGATAGAGACACACTTGCTTTTACTAATTACAGGGCAGATAAGTCGATGTAAATACTTTATAACCATGGAGCTCGCTGTAACCAAGCACTTAGTTTCAATACGAAGTAATCACAGCGCTTACCCAAACCATGAGAGTGATCAAACTTGACTGCAAGCGTAGATGGATAAGCAGCAGCATTGCATCTCGATAGACATCGCCATGGCTCAAAATCAGAACCCTTTCAGGCCATAGTTACACTGTTTCTCCATTGACTGCGTCGCCATGGCTCAAAATCAGAACCCTTTCAAGCCATAGTTAGGCTGTCTCCAGCAGCGGTCCTTAAAGGAATATTCTTTGTCCTTTACATCACACTTTAAAAGATTCATGCTGGTGCTGCCCTAGCTGCTGGTCGTGTTGTGTAGCAGCAAGGTGGTGGAAGAGAGCGTGGGGGATCAAGGCTGTCATCAAGGCGGCGGAGATCGAGGATGCCATTGCTCCCAAAGTTGCAGCGCTGTGCCCATGGTTGAGTGTTTCGCAGGTGGCGTAGACCCGCACCACCACACATCACCGCCCGTGGCGATTGCTCCGCCGCTGGACCTACCCAGCTTTGGGAACCTCTTCACGACAGATTCGACTGCACCCGTCGTGCTCCAACCTGCGGCATGGAATGCGCGAGGGGAAGCTTCCACCCCGGCGACGCGGGAGGGAGATGGAGTGACGGATAGCGAACGCCCAGAGGAACTCCACATTTAGAGTGTCAAAGGACACACACTAATTTTACCGGAAGCTTTACCGTGCGTTGTTGGATGGCTAAAGTAGCTGGGCATCCTCCAAATTTAACGGACAGAACCATATACCGCTCCTTGTTGGAGACAGTCTTACACTGTTTCTCCATTGACTGAACGTTTCAGTTGACTTCTATGACTCTGACTTCACTTGTTTCTATGTCTCCTTTTGTAGATCCAAAGCAATACAGCTAGCATTAAGACACAAACAAATAAATATTTTAACATTAGCAATTACAGCTGTAGATGTATATTACAGTCATTATGCTCACAAACAACAACTAAGAACACAGAACTAGAACATATTAAGGGGGGTGGGGGTGGGGCTACAACCTTCCTTGTTCAGTCAGTGTAACTAAAAGCAGTGAATTCATATCTTATCAATCAGGCGTCAGTACAGGTTTATTATCAGATCTGATATTAAGCTGCCAAGAGCCCAAGAGCACATGCAAGATTGGGCCAGGCAAATGGACAAGCCCATTGAATCTGTGCAGAGGGGAATGAATTTACTGGCCATGCACCCCAAGTTTAATACTAAATCCAGTGTCACAAACGGTAGATGGAAAACTCAAATCCAAATAGTAAGTACCAAGTTTTGTTTGCATTAATCATATTTAAGACAAAACTTCTAAAATGGTCTTGCAGATAAAAAATTTCAACAAAATTTAAATGTTGCTGATAAAAAAAACTGAAACGGCCCATCAATGAAATCCAATCCAAAAGAAAGGACCAAATTAAGAAGATGTTCAAAGGTTCTCAGTCGTCATTCCAGAATTCTGAAGCTAGGAGTTGGCAGCTGACAGAACTTAATGGCATATTTGACGACGAAAAGAACTACCTTGTGTAATTATGTAGGCCACGATAAACTAGTTGAAACACAGAACATTGTTCTAGTTATCTAGCAAGTGGTAACAATCTATCATTGTCAAGTATGCACCTGCTTTTCTCTACCGCCTGGGGAAGTACAACAATTGTAACTCAAATTTGAAAACACATCCCAGTTCAAACATTGATGCAACTTTGCTCTTTCTTCTAATATGCTATGCTTCAACAGAATCTTCAAACTACAAAGTGAGTATAGTAGTAAAGAATGATAAAGAGGCACCCAGTCAAATGATCAGGTCTTGAAAATATATCAGGCCACTAAAAGAATGAGGAGAATTCTAGGGTCACAGGGTCAAGAAGAGAAGGATTTTGAACATTCAATTCCCATCAGATGTACAATAGGAGATACTTTTATACAAAGCACAGATCAACTTCAAGTCAGCAGTAACAAAAAGGAATAATAATGAAGTAGCAACCAACTAAATTCAAAATTTACAATAAGGGCTAATTTGGGAACCCCATTTTACCAAGGGATTTTCATTTTCCCAAGGGAAATTAGTTCATTTTTCCTTGGGAAAATAAGAATCTCTTGGGAAAATGGACTTCCCAAACTAGCCCTAAGTGTTTTTTACTAGGCTAACGAGAAAAGTGGGACCATTGAACCTGTTTCTAAAAATTGGAAGGTCCTAATATCTCAGCCTAAGTCAAAACTCTGAACTTCTGATGTGCCCTCTCCGCGGTCCTAGATATGCCAAATTATATAAACTGATGAAAGTGGGCAAATTTCTTCATGTACTCTTCATAAATTACGCACCATTAAGATTCAAAATGCCAAAGTATGCAAGCCAGCCTTTAATGTGAAACGTCCATCATAATATTCCATACATGTGCAACAAGAAGGGGGCACACCAAGAGACATGTGACTAGGTGACATGAGTCATGACACTAAGGGTCTGTTTGGAATTGGGAACTGAGATCCAAATTCCAAATCCTTGTAAAATCCTAGAAGTTTGTAGAGCAAACCCCATTGTTCCAAACAAGCTCTAATGCAAATTACACAATTCAAACACAATCTAGGTGATTCTGTGGCAACGGAATCTTGGTTTTCCGAGTGAAGTAGCAAATATAGGAAACATCACACTTGAATATTAAGTCAACATGTTCTCCGCCTCTTAAAATGTAAGGGTTCCTATACCATAAGATCGTAGTGAAAGTATAGAAATGAACTTGAGCAAATCCGAACTCAGAAAGTCAGAAGTACATTCAGTGTCATAAGATCACTTTTAAGTGTGTAAACAAAGTGAACATCTAGAATCGAATCTGCTCATCTCAGTGATTGTGTACAAAATTTAAGGCAAAGCCAAGCTGTATTGCTGAACACACACAGGATTCTTGTCCATATCCAATTACAGTAAGACCAAGTGTACCAACTCAAAAGGAGAAACAAAAGGATACGGACTAGATACCAGTTTATGTCACTTGTCCTGTGCTGGGGCATACAACACCAATATTAAAACTGCCATGGAGGTGATTCCAATTCCTAACCCCTCATAGCTCGAATTCATCATCCAACTTTAGCGTCTCAGCTGCAGCCTCCTCTTCCTCATCGTCAATGGCAAAGTATGGGTTATGCACCTCAGGCCGGAACTTGTACCCAGTAAAGACATAGAACGCGAGCGTCACAAGCTCCCCAGCCACGACGCTAGTCCACAGGTACCGGTACGAGGTGATGGTCTGTAGGGCATACACCACGACCCGCGTGAAGTAAATGTAGCAGATGACCACCACATAGTACTGGCGGAAGAGGGTGAGCTTCATGAGGTTCACCGCAGCCTTCCCGTCCAAGCGAGCAGCCTCCCGGAGGTTCTTAATGGACCACACAATCGGGAAGAGCACAGCACAGCAGCAGACCACATCGACCAGCAAGAAAATCTGCTTCCAGGTGACCCAGTCCCGGGCATAGGGTCCAGATTCGTCAATCACCACCTGCGCGATGTTAGCTACGACCTGCAGGGGGATGACCACCATAAGCACCTTCTTCTCTCGGTCGGCCAGGTAGGGCTTGAGGAAGGACCAGCCGGTGCCGATGAGCACTATGAGCGTGAAGAGCGAGATCCCCTTGAGGAAGCTAAAGATGTAGAATAGCACGTCCCAGCCGTGGGCGGTGCCGGTGCGCTCGATGCATGACTTGTCCTCGGCCTCGGCGAGGAGGTTGAGCGCCTTGAGCACGAGCACGGCGAGCATGAAGTAGTGGATCCGGAATACGGCGGCCCGCTTGCGGAGGAGGATGGCGACCCAGGCAGCGGCGAGGCCAGCGTAGGCGAGGCAGAAGAGGAAGTAGAAGGAGGGCAGCGCGGAGGCCCCCGCGGAGAGGTACTGGCGCTCCCCGGTTGCCGGGTCGACGTTGTACATGGCGGAGCGGACGTCCATGTCAACCTTGAGGCCGCCGCCGAGGCAGTTGGCGAAGACGAGCGTGTACTGGCCGGGCTCGGAGACGCGGAAGGCGGTGGAGAAGGAGGAGGAGCGAGCGACCTCGACGCCGGCGGGGTTGGAGGGCGGGCGGAGGCGGTCGAAAGAGAAGGCGACCTTGACGAGCTCGGACTGGAGCGCACAGGTGACGTCGAGGTCCTGGAGCTGGCGGAGGACGTGGACCCAGGCGTCGAGCGTGGAGAGGAAGAAGCCGAGCTGGGAGAGGTCCAGCTCCGCGGAGGCCTGCGGGTCGAAGGCGATGCCGGAGACGTTGAGCTCCAGCACGCCCGAGTGGGAGAAGCCGAACTCGTCCAGCGGGATGATGCTCCGCGGGTCGGCCCGGATTGCGGTCTCCCGGATCTCGGCCGCCGCAGGGGGAACCGACACCATCGCGGCGACGAGGAAGAGGAGGGCGATCAGGGAGGGCCCCCGGTGCGCCACGGCGTGCAGCGACGGCGAGGCGGCCATTATGTGTGCCGCCGCGATCTGGGAGCCGGGGTGGGGGCGATAGACGGCGGTGGTGCGGTGGCCGGTGGTGGGATTTGGGATTTGGTGGGCGAACGAGCAAGCGGCGCGTGAGGAGGGGATGGCGTGGTGACTCGGAAAAGGCGACGGGCACCGTGCTGGGTTGAACGCACAACCACGCAGCACTTCGCATAGACATTTTTACGATACGACATTATGAGACATTCTGAATTATCGGGACTAATATTTATAGGTGTTTAGTTTCTAAAGAATAATTTTTAGTCTATTTAATTTATTTTTGTTTTAAATTATTAAATACGGAAAGTTTTATTTTATTTTAGTTCCAAATTATCAAATACGGAAAGTTTTCGTATTTAATAATTTAGAATACTAAAATAAAATGAAATAAATGACTAAAAATTAATTTCTATGAACCAAACAATCATTTAGCCTCTCCACTAAAAATTATTACCTCCATTATTAAATATTTATCGCCCGTTAGTTTATTTTTAAACTAAAGTACAACAAATAAAAAAGAACATAGTATGTTTTAAGCCCTCAAACAATTCCATAATTGTCTTCTTGCTGCGCGCCCAAAACATCTGGTCATGTCCGTACATATTCGGGCCTCCAACGCTCCCAATCTCTCGGTCCATCGGCGCCCTCAGGCCTCATGGTTGTAAACAGGTGTGGTTCACTCGCCTCCCCGCGCCCCTCCGCGATAGCCTCGACTGCGATGTCCGCTTCCTCATCGCCCCGTCAAAAAAGCCTGAGCAAGCAACTTGTGCAGCCACGCTTCGCTTTCGTGGCTCTGTTGTTGGAGGGCTAACGACGCGTTGTTTTGCTGTAATCCTGCGACGCTTCGCTTTCGTGGCTCTGTTGCCCGCCTCAAAAAACGGCAACACATATGCTCAAACATTTACTATGGTCATATACACATTTTGAATATGGGCCATCTATCTCTCATCTAACGACAACCGCCAGTTTTATAGAGAACACCTACCCCACCTTCCTTCGCCTACGTCGAAATTTTGCAGCTAGCCCCCTGTCCCATGAATCCACGACACGATCCGATAGAATGATATTTCTTTGCATTGAACTGCAGGGTTGGATGAGCCGCCACCCGCCAGACAACCTCGCTAGGGCGCACAGCTCGTCGCCACCGTCCTGGCACACACCTCGTCGTCGCTAGCTGGTGAAGCTCACCGCAATCTACCAGGCGCAGCTCGCCGCCACCATCTGTTTGTCGCTCGACGCCACAGGACGGGCACAACACACATTGTGTAACACCCCGTCCACTCCTGGACTGGCGGTACTTACTTCTAGCAGCACTCTAGGATCATATAAGGTGCGTTTGGTTGCCTGTATCTGTGCGTGCTTGCATCGTTGAATGCGGGTAGCTGCTGTTTGGTTGCTGTGAGCCAGGCTATGCGCGTACGAGCTCTGTGTTTGGTTGCCTGCATGCATATTTAAATCCAGACTCGCACGATTCTCAAAGAACCCTGGCCAGGTTCACTAGATACGAGCAGATTGGTCGCATCGCCAGGCTTCAGCGGTCCTGGCTCACACAGCTAGGTTGCCTAGAGAAATCAACCAAACAGACCTATATTGTCCCTACAGACCAACACGAGTCTTTTGTGTGCACTCACTCATGCGCACCCAAGAAAACTCCCCGGTTGGTCACTTATTACAAATTGCTCCAAGCCAAGCACACTTAACTTGGAGGTTCTTTCGAGATATGCTTCCGAAAAAGATGCACCTTATTGGTATGTGAAAGGGAATTAGGCTTACACCTAGTTCCTAAATAATTTTGGTGGTTGAATTGACCAACACAAATATTGGACTAACTAGTTTACTCTAGTGCATAAGTTATACAGGTGCAAAAGGTTCACATTCAGTCAATAAAAAGACCAAGTGTTGGATTCAACAAAGGAGCAAGGGGGCAACCGACGGCACCTCTGGGTGGAGGCACCGGACTGTCCGGTGTGCACCGGACAGTGTCCGGTGCGCCCAGAAGACTCCAACTCAAACTCTTCGCCCTCGGGATTTCTCGGAAGGCGGCGCGCTATAATTCACCGGACTGTCCGGTGTGCACCGGACATGTCCGGTGCTCCAAGGAAGAGCGGTCTCCGGAACTCGCCAGCCTCGGGTTCGCGCGACAGCCGCTCCGCTAAAATTCACCGGACTGTCCGGTGTGCACCGGACTGTCCGGTGTGCCAGCGGAGCAACGGCTCTCTGCGGCGCCAACGGCTCCCTGCGGTGCATTTAATGCGCGCGCAGCGCGCGCAGACGTCAGGATCGCCCATACCGGTGCACCGGACATCAAACAGTACATGTCCGGTGTGCACCGGACACCCAGGAGGGCCCAGAAGTCAGAAGCTCCAACGGTCAGAATCCAACGGCAATGGTGACGTGGCAGGGGCACCGGACTGTCCGGTGTGCACCGGACTGTCCGGTGCGCCATCGAACAGACAGGTTCCAGCAACGGTCACTTTTGGTGGTTGGGGCTATAAATACCCCAACCACCCCACATTCATTGCCATCCAAGTTTTTCCAACTCTCAACCACTTACAAGAGCTAGGCATTCAATTCTAGACACATACAAAGAGATCAAATCCTCTCCAATTCCACTCAAGCCTTTAGTGACTAGCGAGAGAGATTTGCCGTGTTCTTTTGAGCTCTTGCGCTTGGATCGCATTCTTTTCTTTCTCACTCATTCTTGTGATCATCACTCAATTGTAACCAAGGCAAGAGGCACCAATTGTGTGGTGGCCCTTGCGGGGAAGTTTTGTTCCCGTTTGATTGAGAAGAAGAGAAAGCTCACTCGATCCGTGGGATCGTTTGAGAGAGGGAAGGGTTGAAAGAGACCCGGCCTTTGTGGCCTCCTCAACGGGGAGTAGGTTTGCGAGAACCGAACCTCGGTAAAACAAATCCTCGCGTCACACTCTTATTTGCTTGCGATTTGTTTTGCGCCCTCTCTCGCGGACTCGTTTCTTTATTACTAACGCTAACCCGGCTTGTAGTTGTGATTATTTTTGTAAAATTCAGTTTCGCCCTATTCACCCCCCCTCTAGGCGACTATCAATTGGTATCAGAGCCCAGTGCTTCATTAGAGCCTAACCGCTCGAAGTGATGTCGGGAGATCACACCAAGAGGGAGATGGAGACCGGCGATAACAAGCCCACTACAAGCCAAGGGAGCACTTCATCGGAAGAGTCCCGCACCAAGAGAAGGGAGAAGAAGAAGAACTCCTCCAAGCGGAAGGAGAAAAGATCTTCCTCTTCTCACCACAAGGAGAAGAAGGAAAAATCCTCTTCTCACAAGCCGCATCGGAGTGGGGACAAGCACAAGAGGATGAGGAAGGTGGTCTACTACGAGACCGACACTTCATCGACATCTACCTCCGGCTCCGACGCGGCATCCGTCACTTCTAAACGCCAAGAGCGTAAGAAGTATAGTAAGATTCCCCTACGCTATCCTCGCATTCCTAAACATACACCTTTACTATCCGTCCCATTAGGCAAACCACCAACTTTTAATGGTGAAGATTATGCTATGTGGAGTAATTTGATGCGATTTCATCTAACCTCTCTCCACAAAAGATTATGGGATGTTGTTGAGTATGGTGTACAGGTACCATCCGTAGGGGATGAGGACTACGACACGGACGAAGTGGCCCAAATCGAGCACTTCAACTCCCAAGCCACAACCATTCTCCTTGCCTCACTAAGCAAGGAGGAATACAACAAAGTGCAAGGGTTGAAGAACGCAAAGGAGATTTGGGACCTACTCAAGACGGCGCATGAAGGTGATGAACTCACCAAGATCACCAAGCGGGAAACGATCGAGGGGGAGCTCGGTCGCTTCCGTCTTCGCCAAGGGGAGGAGCCACAAGACATGTACAACCGGCTCAAGACCTTGGTAAACCAAGTGCGCAACCTCGGGAGCGCAAAATGGGATGACCACGAGGTGGTTAAGGTTATTTTAAGAGCACTTATTTTCCTTAACCCTACTCAAGTACAATTAATTCGTGGTAATCCTAGATATCCACTAATGACCCCCGAGGAAGTTATCGGGAATTTTGTGAGTTTTGAATGCATGATTAAGGGCTCCAAGAAGATCAACGAGCTTGACGAGCCTTCCACATCCGAGGCGCAACCGGTGGCCTTCAAGGCAACGGAGGAGAAGAAGGAGGAGTCTACACCAAGTAGACAACCAATTGACGCCTCCAAGCTCGACAACGAGGAGATGGCCCTAATCATCAAGAGTTTTCGGCAAATCCTCAAGCAACGGAAAGGGAAGGATTACAAATCCCGTTCCAAGAAGGTTTGCTACAAGTGTGGTAAGCCCGGTCATTTTATTGCAAAAATGTCCTATGTCTAGTGATAGTGACAGGGGCGACGACAAGAAGGGCAAGAGGAAGGAGAAGAAGAGATACTACAAGAAGAAGGGCGGCGATGCCCATGTTTGTCGGGAGTGGGACTCCGACGAGAGCTCAAGCGACTCCTCCGACGACGAGGACGCTGCCAACATCGCCGTCACCAAGGGCCTCCTCTTCCCCAACGTCGGCCACAAGTGTCTCATGGCCAAGGACGGCAAAAAGAAGGTAAAATCAAAGTCCTCCACTAAATATGAAACATCTAGTGATGAGGATGATGATAAAAATGAAGAAGATAATTTGCGCATTCTTTTTGCTAACCTCAACATGCAACAAAAGGAAAAATTAAATGAATTGATTAGTGCTATACATGAGAAGGATGATCTCTTGGATTCTCAAGAGGACTTCCTTATTAAAGAAAATAAGAAGCATGTTAAGGTTAAAAATGCTTATGCTCTAGAAAGAGAAAAATGTGAAAAATTGTCTAGTGAGCTAAGCACTTGCCATGAGACTATAGACAACCTTAGAAATGAAAATGCTAATTTGTTAGCTAAGGTTGATTCTCATATTTGCAATGTTTCAATTCCAAATTCTAGAAATGATAATGATAATTTGCTTGCTAGGATTGAAGAATTGAACATTTCTCTTGCTAGCCTTAGAAATGAGAATGAGAAACTAATTGCTAAGGCTAAGGATTTTGATGTTTGCAATGCTACCATTTCCGACCTTAGAGCTAAAAATGATATGTTGCATGCTAAGGTTGTTGAACTAAAATCTTGCAAACCCTCTACATCTAATATTGAGCATATTTCCATTTGTACTAGATGTAGAGATATTAATGTTAATGCTATTCATGATCACCTAGCCTTAATTAAAAAACAAAATGATCACATAGCACAACTTAATGCTAAGATTAGAGAGCATGACTTAGAAAATGAAAAATTTAAACTTGCTAGAAGCATGCTCTATAATGGGAGACGCCCTAGCATTAAGGATGGCATTGGCTTCCAAAAGGGAGACAATGTCAAAATTAATGCCCCTCCAAAGAACTTATCTAACTTTGTTAAGGGCAAGGCTCCCATGCCTCAGGATAACGAGGGTTACATTTTATACCCTGCCGATTATCCTGAGAGCAAGATTAGGAAAATTCATTCTATGAAGTCTCACTCTGGCCCTAATCACGCTTTTATGTATAAGGGTGAGACATCTAGATCTAGGCAACCAACCCATGCCAAGTTGCCTAGAAAGAAAACCCCTAATGCATCAAATGATCATGCCATTTCATTTAAGACTTTTGATGCATCTTATGTTTTAACTAACAAATCCGGCAAGGTAGTTGCCAAAATTATTGGGGGCAAACGCAAGGGCTCCAAGACTTGTGTTTGGGTACCCAAAGTTCTTGTATCTAATGCCAAAGGACCCAAAACCGTTTGGGTACCTAAAACAAAGAACTAAACTTGTTTTGTAGGTTTATGCATCCGGGGGCTCAAGTTGGATACTCGACAGCGGGTGCACAAACCATATGACAGGGGAGAAAAGGATGTTCTCCTCATATGAGAAAAACCATGATCCCCAACGAGCTATCACATTCGGGGATGGAAATCAAGGTTTGGTCAAAGGATTGGGTAAAATTGCTATATCACCTGACCATACTATTTCCAATGTTTTTCTTGTAGATTCTTTAGATTACAATTTGCTTTCCGTATCCCAATTATGTAAAATGGGCTACAACTGTCTTTTTACTGATACAGGTGTTACTGTCTTTAGAAGAAGTGATGATTCAGTAGCATTTAAGGGAGTGTTAGAGGGTCAGCTATACTTGGTAGATTTTGATAGAGCTGAACTCAACACTTGCTTAGTTGCTAAGACTAACTTGGGTTGGCTCTGGCACCGCCGACTAGCCCATGTTGGAATGAAGAATCTTCACAAGCTTCTAAAGGGAGAACACATTTTAGGACTAACCGATGTTCATTTTGAGAAAGACAGGATTTGTAGCGCATGCCAAGCCGGGAAGCAAGTTGGTGTCCATCATCCACACAAAAACATCATGACTACCGACAGGCCATTGGAGCTCCTTCACATGGATTTATTCGGCCCGATCGCTTACATAAGCATCGGCGGTAGTAAGTATTGTCTTGTAATTGTGGATGATTTTTCTCGCTTCACTTGGGTGTTCTTTTTGCAGGACAAATCTTATACCTAAGAAACTTTAAAGGGATTCTTGAGACGGGCTCAAAATGAGTTCGGCTTGAGGATCAAGAAAATTAGAAGCGATAACGGGACGGAGTTCAAGAACTCTCAAATTGAAGGCTTTCTTGAGGAGGAGGGCATCAAGCATGAGTTCTCTTCTCCCTACACTCCACAACAAAATGGTGTAGTGGAGAGGAAGAATTGAACTCTATTGGACATGGCAAGAACCATGCTTGATGAGTACAAGACACCGGATCGGTTTTGGGCCGAAGCGGTCAACACCGCCTGCTACGCCATCAACCGGTTATATCTTCACCGAATCCTCAAGAAGACATCTTATGAACTCCTAACCGGTAAAAAGCCCAATATTTCATATTTTAGAGTTTTTGGTAGCAAATGTTTTATTCTTGTCAAAAGAGGTAGAAAATCTAAATTTGCTCCTAAAACTGTAGAAGGCTTTTTACTAGGATATGACTCAAACACAAGGGCATATAGAGTCTTTAACAAGTCCTCAGGACTTGTTGAAGTTTCTTGTGACGTTGTGTTTGATGAGACTAACGGCTCTCAAGTAGAGCAAGTTGATCTTGATGATATAGGTGAAGAACAGGCTCCATGCATAGCGCTAAGGAACATGTCCATCGGGGATGTGTGTCCTAAGGAATCCGAAGAGCCTCCAAATGCACAAGATCAACCATCCTCCTCCATGCAAGCATCTCCACCAACTCAAATTGAGGATGAGGCTCAAGAGGTTGAACAAGAAGATCAAGAAGATGAGCCACCTCAAAATGACGGCAAAGATCAAGGGGGAGATGCAAATAATGAAGACAAGGAGGATGAACAACCAAGACCGCCACACCCAAGAGTCCACCAAGCAATACAACGAGATCACCCCGTCGACACCATCCTCGGCGACATTCATAAGGGGGTAACTACTCGATCTCGTGTTGCGCATTTTTGTGAACATTACTCGTTTGTTTCCTCTATTGAGCCACACAGGGTAGAGGAAGCACTTCAAGATTCGGATTGGGTGATGGCGATGCAAGAGGAGCTCAACAATTTCACGAGGAATGAGGTATGGCACTTAGTTCCACGTCCTAACCAAAATGTTGTAGGAACCAAGTGGGTCTTCCGCAACAAGCAAGACGAGCATGGTGTGGTGACAAGGAACAAAGCTCGACTCGTGGCCAAGGGTTATTCACAAGTCGAAGGTTTGGATTTTGGTGAAACCTATGCACCCGTAGCTAGGCTTGAGTCAATTCGTATATTATTGGCCTATGCTACTTACCATGGCTTCAAGCTTTATCAAATGGACGTGAAGAGTGCCTTCCTCAATGGACCAATCAAAGAAGAGGTCTATGTTGAGCAACCTCCCGGCTTTGAAGATAGTGAGTACCCTAACCATGTTTATAGGCTCTCTAAGGCGCTTTATGGGCTCAAGCAAGCCCCAAGAGCATGGTATGAATGCCTTAGAGATTTCCTTATTACTAATGGCTTCAAAGTCGGCAAGGCCGATCCTACTTTATTCACTAAGACTCTTGACAATGATTTGTTTGTATGCCAAATTTATGTTGATGATATCATATTTGGGTCTACTAACAAATCTACATGTGAAGAATTCAGTAGGATCATGACACAAAAATTCGAGATGTCAATGATGGGGGAGTTGAAGTATTTTCTAGGATTCCAAGTCAAGCAACTCCAAGAAGGCACCTTTATTAGCCAAACGAAGTATACACAAGATATCCTAAGCAAGTTTGGAATGAAGGATGCCAAGCCCATCAAGACACCCATGGGAACCAATGGGCATCTCGACCTCGACACGGGAGGTAAGTCCGTGGATCAAAAGGTATACCGGTCGATGATTGGTTCATTGCTTTATTTATGTGCATCTCGACCGGACATTATGCTTTCCGTTTGCATGTGTGCAAGATTCCAAGCCGACCCTAAGGAATCACACCTTACGGCCGTAAAACGAATCTTGAGATATTTGGCTTATACTCCTAAGTTTGGGCTTTGGTACCCTCGGGGATCCACTTTTGATTTGATTGGGTATTCGGATGCCGATTGGGCAGGGTGTAGGATTAATAGGAAGAGCACATCGGGGACTTGCCAGTTCTTGGGAAGATCCTTGGTGTCTTGGGCTTCAAAGAAGCAAAATTCGGTCGCTCTTTCTACCGCCGAAGCCGAGTATATTGCCGCAGGCCATTGTTGCGCGCAATTGCTTTGGATGAGGCAAACCCTGCGGGACTACGGTTACAAATTAACCAAAGTCCCTTTGCTATGTGACAATGAGAGTGCAATCAAAATGGCCGACAATCCCGTCGAGCATAGCCGCACTAAGCACATAGCCATTCGGTATCATTTTCTTCGGGATCACCAACAAAAGGGGGATATCGAGATTTCTTACATTAACACTAAAGATCAATTAGCCGATATCTTTACCAAGCCACTTGATGAGCAATCCTTTACCAGACTTAGGCATGAGCTCAATATTCTTGATTCTAGGAATTTCTTTTGCTAGTTTTGCACACATAGCTCATAAATATACCTTTGATCATGTCTCTTTTATATATGCTATGACTAATGTGTTTTCAAGTGTATTTCAAACCAAGCCATAGGTATATTGAAAGGAAATTGGAGTCTTCGGCGAAGACAAGGCTTCCACTCCGCTCCACTACTCATCCTTCGCCGTCACTCCAAGCATCTCTCCAACTTTGGTATAATCTTCACTCATTCATTTTATGACCAAAGGGGGAGAAAGTACTTCATTGGGCTCCAATGATTCCGTTTTTGGCGATTCATGCCAAAGGAGGAGAAAATATGAGCCCAAAGCAAAAGGACCGCACACCACCACCCTAATTTTAAATTAATGATTTTCAATTGGTAAATTTCAAAATTGGTATCTCTTTGTGTTCTAAAGGGGGAGCAAGTAGTATTTTCAAAATTGATGTCTTAAAACCCTCTTGAACACTAAGAGGAGACTTTATTTGAGGGGGAGTTTTGTTTAGTCAAAGGAAAAGCATTTGGGACAAAGGAAGAAAATTTCAAAACTTGAAAATGCTTTGCAAAATCTTATTCATTTACCTTTGACTATCTTGCAAAAGGACTTTGAAAAGAATTTACAAAAGAGTTTGCAAAAACAAAACTTGTGGTGTAAGCGTGGTCCAATATGTCAAAAACAAAGGAAACAATCCATGCGCATCATATAAGTATTTATATTGGCTCAATTCCAAGCAACCTTTGCACTTACATTATGTGAACTAGTTTAATTATGCACTTCTATATTTGCTTTGGTTTGTGTTGGCATCAATCACCAAAAAGGGGGAGATTGAAAGGGAATTAGGCTTACACCTAGTTCCTAAATAATTTTGGTGGTTGAATTGACCAACACAAATATTGGACTAACTAGTTTACTCTAGTGCATAAGTTATACAGGTGCAAAAGGTTCACATTCAGTCAATAAAAAGACCAAGTGTTGGATTCAACAAAGGAGCAAGGGGGCAACTGACGGCACCTCTGGGTGGAGGCACCGGACTGTCCGGTGTGCACCGGACAGTGTCCGGTGCGCCCAGAAGACTCCAACTCAAACTCTTCGCCCTCGGGATTTCTCGGAAGGCGGCGCGCTATAATTCACCGGACTGTCCGGTGTGCACCGGACATGTCCGGTGCTCCAAGGAAGCGCGGTCTCCGGAACTCGCCAGCCTCGGGTTCGCACGACAGCCGCTCCGCTAAAATTCACCGGACTGTCCGGTGTGCACCGGACTGTCCGGTGTGCCAGCGGAGCAACGGCTCTCTGCGGCGCCAACGGCTCCCTGCGGTGCATTTAATGCGCGCGCAGCGCGCGCAGACGTCAGGATCGCCCATACCGGTGCACCGGACATCAAACAGTACATGTCCGGTGTGCACCGGACACCCAGGAGGGCCCAGAAGTCAGAAGCTCCAACGGTCAGAATCCAACGGCAATGGTGACGTGGCAGGGGCACCGGACTGTCCGGTGTGCACCGGACTGTCTGGTGCGCCATCGAACAGACAGGTTCCAGCAACGGTCACTTTTGGTGGTTGGGGCTATAAATACCCCAACCACCCCACATTCATTGCCATCCAAGTTTTTCCAACTCTCAACCACTTACAAGAGCTAGGCATTCAATTCTAGACACATACAAAGAGATCAAATCCTCTCCAATTCCACTCAAGCCTTTAGTGACTAGCGAGAGAGATTTGCCGTGTTCTTTTGAGCTCTTGCGCTTGGATCGCATTCTTTTCTTTCTCACTCGTTCTTGTGATCATCACTCAATTGTAACCAAGGCAAGAGGCACCAATTATGTGGTGGCCCTTGCGGGGAAGTTTTGTTCCCGTTTGATTGAGAAGAAGAGAAAGCTCACTCGATCCGTGGGATCGTTTGAGAGAGGGAAGGGTTGAAAGAGACCCGGCCTTTGTGGCCTCCTCAACGGGGAGTAGGTTTGCGAGAACCGAACCTCGGTAAAACAAATCCTCGCGTCACACTCTTATTTGCTTGCGATTTGTTTTGCGCCCTCTCTCGCGGACTCGTTTCTTTATTACTAACGCTAACCCGGCTTGTAGTTGTGATTATTTTTGTAAAATTCAGTTTCACCCTATTCACCCCCCCTCTAGGCGACTATCAGTATGGATACTCTATTAATTCTATTAAGCCTTGGGTCAGAACATCACCATCCCAGGGGCCAGGATATCACACATTGTATCATGCTTTGAAGGATGACTTAAACTGTATCATGTTGTGTATTGCATTTAAACTTGGAAATTCATAACGTCAAGCTGAAAATAGCAAGGTATCATGTTGACAAAATGCTATGTTCAACCTAAGCATGTTGAACATCCTGAATAATGGTAAAAGAGTATTGTCGGTACCCTGAAACAGGGGTACCCTTTGCTACAGAATGAAGACGCTATACCCGCGCAGCTACCTCTAGTCGCGTGGCAAACAACTCTCTGCCCTGCCGCATGGACGGCCCCGGGGGCGCCACGTGGCCAGGAAAGGAGACGTAAGAAGCCAATAGTGGGTCCGGACCCCCATGCGGAAAATGCCGGACCCCTGTACAAGAAGAATGGACCCCCGGAGCAAGGTCCCGAACCCCCGCGAGTGCAACACAGGCCTCCGGGACGGGTCCCTGACCCCTTTGCGTAGGGACAGGATTACCCTCAACTGGGCCTCGGGACTCTGAGGCAGAGGGTACCCGACCCTTGCTCAGGCAGTGGTCCGGTGCTAACACGTGTCCAGGCCCAGCCTGGTGCGGACCTGTCCGCATAACGCTACTACTCCCCACCCAGATGGGAACCCGATGCTGCCACATGGTCTACCACCCGTGACGTAAGCCTACGGGCGAAGCCTGACGTAAGGCCTCTGGGCCGCGCTGCCTCTGCATTTATTGTAGAGAAGACACGCTGCCTGTCTATTCCGCTGGCAACTGATGTGCCCCTTCAGCATTTAATGTGTCTTGTCTACTCGGCTGGCAGGCGACGGCCAGGCTATCCTACAGGCGGTGTGCCTGTCTATTCCCGTTGGCTGATGATACGTCTGTGCTGCCGCATGCGTCGTATCCATCATGACTCGCGCGTTACCGAGGACGATACCGCGAGATATCAATATTGTATGCACTACGGATATTATGGCATTTGGAGATCACCCTGGGGTAGCAAGTAGTAGTTCTTTCCCTCCAACTTGTCCCTGGGCCCACATGTCGGGGCTCAGAACCCTTGTACATGCCCCCTTGAACTATAAAAGTGGAGGCATGCAACGGCAGACATAAGTCATTCAGGCTTACACACAGCACAAGCTTCCTCAACAATCCAACACACAGTGGAGTAGCGTATTACGCTCCAACGGCCCGAACCACTCTAAATCCTCGTGTGTTCATGTGCTTGACAATCGCTTAGCTAAACAGGCAAAACGCTTAAGCCCCCTCCTCATCTTAGGACTTAGGGCGGGTGCACTCCGCCACCCAGCCGGAGAATTCCCTCTCCGACATTTGGCGCGCCAGGTAGGGGGCTTGCCATTAGGTTTTTGCTTGTTTTCTCGCTCAGCATGATGGTGCAAATCATTGAGCACTGCGCCGAGACTTCAATGGATTTCGTGGTGGAGGAAGAAGTTGTTTCTTCCACGCCACAGGTTCCCAACCGCCCTATGCCGGGCACAGCCGTTGTGCACGCTGCACGGTAGCATACAGCTGCGCAAACATCCCGGACTCCATCAAGGGCGGCTCCAGGAGCATTGTCAGCAGCCAGGGAACTGCTGCGACACCCCCAAGCTCTACGGCCTCGCTAGGGGCCATGAAGCAATGGTGGGATGACGTCGACCGGTTGCTCAGCATGGCACATTCTACCTCGACCAGATCGAGGCCACGGTCATCCCGGTGCCAACATGAGGCGTCGACGTCTGTGCGCTCACCCTCAGTGAGGGGCGCACAGACCAACGACCTTCGGGCAGAGCTCAACCGCAGGCGTGCGGAGGAGGATGCCCGAATCTCCCTGGAAAGGGTGCGTGAGCGCCGCCAAAACATCGAGGGCCGCAATCTCGATCAAGACTTCACTGCGGTAGCACCATAGACACCAATGGGCACCCGGTCCCAAGCGAGTGTCCCCTTAGACGGCGTGGGCTACGCCGCTCTCGTGGATCATCTCCGCTCGGCGTCATGGCCGCCCAAGTTCTAGCCACACCTGCCGGAAAAGTATGACGGAACGTCAAACCCATCGGAGTTCCTGCAGGTGTACGTCACCGCCATCACGGCAGCAGGTGGAAACACCGCTGTGATGGCGACATATTTTCATATCGCCTTGTCTGGGCCTGCCCAAACTTGGCTCATGAACCTCGCCCCAGGGTCAATCTACTCCTGGGAGGAGCTCTGTGCGCGGTTTGTTGCGAACTTCGCCAGTGCTTACCAGCAGCACGGTGTGGAGGCCCACCTCCATGCGATGAGGCAGGAGCCCGGGGAGACTCTCTGAACGTTCATCTCCCGCTTCACCAAGGTGCGAGGTACTATACCTCGCATTTCCGATGCTTCCATCGTCACGACATTCCGACAGGGAGTACGTGATGAGAAAATGCTGGAGAAGTTGGCCACACATGACGTGGAGACTGTCCCCACACTCTTTGCTCTGGCCGACAAGTGTGCCAGAGCTGTCAAGGGTCGCGCATGGCACTCGGCCCCCACAAACCGTGGTTGCTCAATCGGGAGGCTCGGGTGCCATCCCCCGAGACGGTAAGAAGAAAAAGAAGGGCCGCGACTTCCAGAGATCACGGTCCACCGCTCTAGTCATCGCGGCCACGACCGGGGGCCAGGGTGACCGTAACAAACGCCCACGGCCGCAGAAGGGTAACAGCGGCCCATGCCCTATGCACCCCAACGGTCGCCACAGCGCCGCAGAGTGTCGTGAGATCATTGATCTCGCGAAACACATCAGCAAGCGACGCGAGCAGTCGTCCAAGGACAGTTCCCCACCTTGTCGCCGACCTGGCAAAGAAAAGGTCGACGACGGCGAGGTAGCCATGGGAGAACGAGAACTCGGGTATCAATCACCCGAGGGGGACCTCAAGAGCGTCTTCACTAGAGATTCTGACTCCAGGGGTGACAGTGACCGCCGCAAGAGGTTATACGTCATGTATGGCGGGAGTTGGGAACTCACCTCCCGCAGGAACGTCAAGTCCCTGCGTCGGGAGATCCTGTCGGCAACCCTAGGGGTCCCGAAGGCTACCCCACATCAACGGTGGAGGAGCACCACCATCTCCTTCGGGGCATCCAATTGCCCCAACAACATGGTGGGGGCCGGTGTCACACCCGGTTTTAGAAGACAAACCGAATGCGAACCATGTACGTGCCAGGATCAGCAATTCACGTACTCAACAGTTACATAACTGGACATCATCACACAGTGCTCAAATCATAATATAAAAGGGAAAAAATAGTCGATTACATCATATGTCTGAGACATCCACATAGTCTTTACAATAATCAAAGTGCGGAAAAGAAACATAGATACACGCGGCCTTCACAAGTAGCCGACTTGGGGTTGCCGCTAACCCACGCCTAGAACTCGTCGTAATCTTGGAACTCCTGGAAGTCTTCTTCCACGACTTCGTCTTCTCCTGAGCAGTGGTTGAAATGCTAACAACCTGGGGAGGGGGGGTTTGGTGTGTAGAGCAAGGGTGAGTACACATCAACATACTCAGCAAGTGTTCTGTTTGGCTGTGGTGGACTAGCTTTATGTGGGGGTAAGTCAAGCAGTTGCTTTTAATTGGTCAGATTATTATTACTAGTAGGGAAAGCCAAGTTTTAGAATTAACCCACGTTATTAACCCAAACGTACCCTTTCCAAACGGAAAGAATACCACTTACCATTACCATAGCCAATGCCAAAACCATCATTCTCATTGCCACCTGCAATCCGAACATCTCTGATCAAGTATCACTAATCAATGGAGCTCCCTTGGCCGCTCATAACCACAAGCACGGCTGATATATCAGTTTTCATAACACTCTGCAGAGGTTGTGCACTTTACCCACAAGTCGTGATTCCCTTTCTGCCCGGAGATCATGACTCTCCATTGATCACTATCGAGGTGACCCAGCAGGGTATCACTACGTAGCCTTTATAAAGATTCCCTAGGGTTGTAGCCGCCCGTTAGGTTTCCTAAATGTACCGCACTCCTCCCCAAGGGACAAATCAACCTTGGCAGAGCGAGCCGCATACACCGAGCCCCATTAACGGCGCGATGGCGAAGCGAACTACATCCTGGTTCCTCTAATTATTCAGCTAAGGGCATCCCACACCACCCTCATGGTTGCACTGTTTTCCCGGGCGGTCATCCAACGAACAGGTCCTTACAGAGAGGCACTCGAGAAACCGCTCGAGCACCCTTAAATGTCACAAGTATATAATCATAAATAAGAGGGAAAACAGTGTATCATAGATAAATCTCATCATGTTCATTGATTAATGTTAAGCACTAGCAATAAGCTAAACAATAATAATCCGACCCAAATAGGTAAACAAGGATATGGATAACAAAAGCTAGTCAACCCTTAGGTATAACTGTGTAAATACGGGAAGTGAATTATAAAAATATATAGGACAAAGATGGGTTAAGGGACACTTGTCTCCACCAATCAGCTGCTGCTCAGGGGCTTCTCCTGCGAGTTCTTCGAGCTCCTGAACCAGATCGTTCTCTATGCGAGCTCAAACATACATACATCCATCCATTTGAATTAGGAAATAAACAGTTCACCATACAAGAGAGCAGATAAGTCAAATATGCATAAGATATGACATACGATATTGCATTCGCCATGGCTAGAAAGAGAAGAGGGAAGGGCTCGCAGTGGTTAACGCTATACTCGAAACGTATTACGAGTAGGTGCATAATTAATCGTTACGTGATCTAGTTCCACCTAGTTACACTAACAAGTATTAGTCACATGCACTAACAGAATTATAACCATTTTCAATTGATCAACATTAAACAAGGTCCATGATTAACTACATGAAATAACTAACGTAATCAATTTCTAAATTGAGTTTTCGTTTATTGATATAAATAACGCGACCACTACGCATGGAATACAGGGGGGGTAGACGAGTGCGCCGAGGGCACGGCGAGCCATTCCAAAGCATCGCGCGTGGGCAAGGCCGCGCTAACGTGCCGTGAACAAGCTGCGTACACGTCGGGGCCGAGCCACGCACACGCTGCGCTACGCGCCGCGAGCGGCAACAGGGCCACGCCGAGGCCGCGCGCTGGCCAAGCTCAAGGCCGCGCGCCATAGGCACACCAGGCCGAGCTCAAGGCCGCACCGGGGCCGACACGGCGCGGGCAGGGCACGTCGAGGCGGGCGGGCCACCGGGGCCGCGCGCCGGGCGGGGCTGCACAGGGCGCCACGGCGGGCGCGCCGCGGGCGCGGTGGGCAGGGATCGGGTCGGGCGGGCGCCATGGCCGCGCGCTAGGGCGGAGGCAGGGGCCGGGGGCGAGCGCACAAGCGGGGCACCGCGCCGCGCAGGGGAGCTCGCTGGGGTCGGAGCAGGGGGGAAACGCGTCGGGGCGGGCGCATGCGCGCCGGGGCCGGTGAGGCCATGCCACGCCACGGCCGGAGCAGGGATCGCACGGGCGCGCCATGGCCGCGCGCCATGGCCGGCGAGGCCGGGCCACGCCACCACGCCGGGGCAGGGGGCCGCGCGGGCGCGAGGAGGAGGGGGCGCCAAGCCAGGGCAGGAGCGCCGAGACGGCCGCGCCGAGGCTGCGCGCTAAGGGCGGGCGGGACACCGGGGCCATGACCGCGCGGGGAGGGGCGGGAGAGCCGCGCCGGACGGGCGCGCGCCGAGGGCGAGCCGCCATGGCCGGGTCACCGCGAGCGCACCATGGCCGGGCCGCGCCCAAGCCGGGGAGGGGAGGGGGAAGGCGGGGAAGAGAGGGGGGCTCACCGCGCGGGGAGGGGGTGAGGGCGGCACCAGACGGGGCAAGGGAGCTGCGCGGGTGGGGAGGGGATCGTGCGCGGGGGAGAGAGAGAGGGAGATATTTTTTTGGGGGGAGGGGGGATGACAGGCGAGGCCCACAGGGGGCAGCGGTGGTGGCTTAACCGCCACGCGCTCCACGCGCGTGGGGAGCGGGGGGGGGGGGGGCGAGCCGGGCCGAGGGGGGCGGGGCAGGCCGCGGCTGGGAGCCGGCTGGGTCGCGGCTGGAAGCCGGCCCAGGAGGGGGGGGGAGGGGGAAATTCCCAATTCTATTTATTTCCCTATTTCCCATTATCCATTTCCCTCTAACCCTCTACTAAGTGCATACCCCTCTACTAAGTGCATACTTTATGGTAATCAAGCAAATACTCACAAGAGAAATTGATGCGTGGATCGGCATGATGCAACAACCAAAGAAAATATTTCTAGGGTTTACTATTGTCACACGACATAGAGTTTTGGAAATCGGTAAGGTTTAGCGAAAAGAAATGGGAAAGAGAGGTAACGCCTGAATTTAGCGAGTGAAGGAAGAAGAAAAAATCAACTCCAAAATTCGGGGCATTACAAACCTACCCCCTTAAAAGAATCTCGCCCTCAAGATTCAAGGTTGGCTAGCAAAGAGCTCAGGGTATTTAGCCATCAGATCATCTTCACGCTCCCACGTTGCCTCTTCTTCAGAGTGATGACCCCATCTAACTTTGCACATTCTGATGGTCTTCCTTCGGGTGACTCTGTCTGTAGTCTCAATGATTTGCGTTGGCTTCTCAATATAGGTCAAGTCTTCTTAGACTTTGAGACCTTCCACTGGCAACTACTCTTCTGGCACATGCGCACTTCTTCAACTGAGACACATGAAAGACATTATGCACGACAGACAAATTTTCTGGCAAGCTGAGCTGAAAGGCCACTTCTCCATGCCTTGCGAGAATTTGATACGGACCAATATAGCGGGGTGCTAGCTTGCCTTTGACTCCGAATCTTCTTACTCCTCGGATAGGCGAAACTTTCAAATAGACAAAATCTCCAACTTCGAAACTCAGCTCTCTTCTTCTTGTGTCTGCATAACTTCGCTGCCTTGATTGCGCTATCTTCAGGTTCTCCCGAACCATCTTGATGTTCTCTTCAGCTTCAAGCAGAATGTCTGGCCCGAACACTTGCTTTTCTCTAGGTTGATCCCATTGCAATGGGGTTCTACAACTCCTTCCATAAAGCGCCTGAAATGGTGACATCTTCAAGCTAGCCTGGTAACTGTTGTTATAGGAGAACTCTGCATAAGGCAACCTCTTGTCCCATCCGGACTGATCTTGCAATGCACAAGCTCTCAGCATATCTTCGAGGATTTGATTAGTTCTTTCGGTTTGACCGTCTGTCTGCAGATGATAGGCTGAACTGAAATTCAGATGTGTGCCCAAGGCTTCATGCAACTGCTGTCAGAAATGAGAGGTGAACTGCGTTCCTCTATCTGACACTATCTTCTTTGGCACACCATGGAGACAAATGATCCGAGACATGTACAACTCTGCCAATACTGCAATACTGTAGTTGGTCTTGATAGGTATGAAGTGGGCTGACTTGGTTAAGCGGTCCACCACTACCCAAATGGAATCGTAGCCGGCTCGAGTGCGAGGCAATCCGACTATGAAGTCCATACCGATTTCATCCCATTTCCACTAAGGAATTTGCAACGGTTGCAACAACCCAGCTGGTCTATGATGCTCTGCCTTGATCCGTCGACAGCTATCACACATAGCCACATGCTCTGCGATTTCCCTCTTCATTTCGTACCACCAGAATTTCTTCTTCAGATCTTGATACATCTTCTCACTTCCAGGGTGTATCGAGTAAGCTGTCTCATGAGCTTCCTTGAGGATCAATTCCCGAATAGACTGGACATTGGGAACACACAAATGGTCCTTGAACCATATTACATCTTCTTCATCTTCCCGAAAATCTTTACCTCTGCCTTCTAGAATCAGTCGCCGGATTTCATTGATCTTCTCATCATTCTTCTATGCTTCTTTGATTTCCCGCTCCAGGGTGAGCTCTAACTCAATTGTTACTCCTCGCATATTATTCAGAGATCCGAGACTCAACATGTCAAACTCTTTGGCCAACTCATAAGGCATCGGATGAGCGACCATCAGATTGACCTGACTCTTCCTGCTCAAAGCATCTGCCACTACGTTCGCTTTGCCTGGATGGTAATGAATCTCCAATTCATAGTCCTTGATCAACTCTAACCATCTTCGCTGCCTCATATTCAGCTCTAATTGAGTGAATATGTACTTCAGACTCTTGTGGTCTGTGTAAACATCACATTTCTACCCATACAGATAGTGCCTCCATGTCTTCAGTGCGTGAACCACTGCTGCCAACTCTAGGTCATGGATTGGGTTATTCTGCTCATGAACCTTCAGCTGTCAGGACGAGTAAGCCACAACTCTTCCCTCTTGCATAAACACACATCCCAGACCAGTGTAACAAGCGTCGCAATACACCGAGAAGGGCTTGTGCACATCGGGCAAGACTAAGACAGGCGCTGTAGTCAACTTCTCTTTCAGCGCTTCAAAGGCTTCTTGGCATTTCTGGGTCCACTTGAACTCAACCTTGTTGCCTAGCAAAGCTGTCATTGGTTTTGCAATCTTCAAAAACCCTTCAATGAATCGCCGATAATATCCGACCATTCCAATGAAGCTCTTGATTCCTCGAGCATCTGTTGGAGCTTTCCAGTTCAGAATGTCTGCCACTTTCTTTGGATCCACAACCAATCCTTCTTTGTTGATTATGTGACCCAAGAATAAGACTTCATCAATGCAGAACTCACACTTGCTCAACTTTGCATACAGCTGGTGCTCTCGCAATCTCTGTAAAACCATCCTCAAATAATCCGCATGCTCTGCTTTGTTTTGAGAGTATATCAGAATGTCATCAATAAATACCACCACAAACTTGTCAAGATAATCCATGAATACACTGTTCATCAGATTCATGAAGAAGGTTGGTGCATTTGTCAAACCAAAAGACATCACATTGAACTCATACAACCCATACTTAGTAATGAATGCCGTCTTCGGAATGTCTGAGGGTCGAATCCTAAGCTGATGATAACCTGACCTCAGATCTATCTTTGAGAACACGGTGCCTCCTCTCAATTGGTCGAACAAATCTTCTATTCTGGGCAAGGGGTACTTGTTCTTGATCGTGACCTCATTCAGAGCTCGATAATCGATGCACATTCTTCTAGTGCCATCTTTCTTCTCCATGAATAAGACAGGGGCGGCCCAAGGCGAGGTGCTTGGCCGGATGTAGCCTTTCTCTGACAGCTCATCAATCTACTTCTTAAGTTCAACCAACTCTGGTCTAGATACTCTGTAAGCTCTCTTAAAGATGGGGGCGGTGCCAGGAAGAAGCTCTATGGCAAACTCAACTTTCCGCTCAGGTGGCATACCTGGTAGGTCCTTTGGGAACACATCTGGGAACTCGGACACAACCTTGATAATCTCAAGTGGATCTGCTTCACTGCTAACAACAGCCATCTGATAACAACTTCCTTTCTTTGGCTCAAGCGGGACTAACTCGGTCACCACTTCCTCTCCTAGTGGGGACATCAACTTGATTGTCCTCTTATCACAACTGATAACTGCCTGATACTTATCTAGCCAATTCATCCCTAGGATGACATCTATTCCCTGAGTACCCATTACTATGAGGTTAGCGGGAAACGCTATCCCCCTTATTTCCACACTTACATTCAAGCAAATGCTATCAGCTCGAATTCTACCACTGGCTGAGTCAACTTGAATGGGTGTTGACATGGTAGTTACTGGGAGATTATGTGCTTCTACCCATGATGCAGTTATAAAAGAATGCGTTGCTCCAATATCAAATAACACTTCTGCAATATGGGAGTCGACCGGGAACATACCTACTATCATGCCGGGGTTTCCTGAACTGCTTCAGCCTCCAAGTGGTCCAGTCTCCCATGGTTATAGCGTGGCTGAGAGTGGTTGCCTGCTCTAGGCTAGGGCACATTCTGCTTTGCTGGGGCACTGGGGCCTAACTGCTGTTGGGCTGCCTTCTTCGGACATTGCATCACCTAATGGCCTTGCTCTCCACAATGGAAACATGCTCTGTTTCCGCCTTGAACTAGTGCTTCTTGACTGTTATGCTGGTTTGCTAGGGCAGGAAGACGAGGTGCCTGCTGATTCTGCCTCTGGAACTGACCTCCTCCTGACCGATTGTTCTGGCGATTCTGATGCTGGTGCTGAGGATACTGCCTTTGAAACTGCTGATGCTGAGGTGGACGCTGGTTCTGCCTGATCTGCTGAGGTGGATTGCCTGAGAAACGAGGGCTATTGCTGCTTCTAGGTTGAGGTCCACTGATCTTACGCTTGTGATCCTCCATCTCTTTACGCTTCCTCTCTGTCATGATTGCTCTGTCAATCAGGTGCTGGAATGTCGGGAAGGTATGATTCATCAGCTGATACTGCAGAGGGTCAACCAAGCCTCTCAGGAAACAATACTGTCTCTTGGCGTTGGTGTTGACATCTTCAGGAGCATAGCGAGACAGCTGCAGAAACTTGTCTCGGTACTCAATAACGGACATAGGCCCTTGTTTGAGTGCCAGGAACTCCTCCTTCTTCACTGTCATCAGACCTGCAGGAACATGGTACTGACGGAAGCTATCCCTGAATTCTTCCCAAGTGATGGCATCGGGGTTGGCATGGGTGGCGAGATAGGACTCCCACCAAGACTGAGCTGCTCCTCTCAACAAACGGGGACCATACAGAACTTTCTCCCTATCATCACACTGAGCGGTATGCAACTCTCGCTCCACTGTGTGCAGCCAGTCTTTAGCATCCATGGGGTCAGAAGAGTGAGCAAACACTGGGGGATGACCTCTCATGAATTCAACACGCTTGTCTCTGAGCATCTGAGGCATCTGAGGCTGAGGTGGTGGCTGCTGCTGCTGCTGAATGGTGGCCAGAGTATGACCAATGGCTTGAACTGCCTGAGTCTGCATCATGAACATTTGCTCGATAGACATCGGGGGCGGGGGTGGCAGCTGCTGTTGCTGAGGTGCCTCATCCTGCGGGGCTGCATGCTCCTGCTGAGCACGCCTTCCTCCTCTGCGCCTGTTTTCTGACATCTGCAGAATGCAATCACACATCAGAACTGACCTTGCAAATCTTGCAGCATAAGAAAAGAGTATAGAATTCTTCCACAATGCTGAATAGATGAACATCCTCACTGATCTCCAACATAGACCAACACAACTTCTCAGATAAAGAGGAAAGTGGAGTAAAAGGCTTCCCAACTAGACAGCTAACTTCATTAATATATAACAGGTAAACCAAAATGCAGGGGATACCCACACTCCGGTGACAATCATTACAAAGATCCAAATCCAACATAGTTCATCATGACAAACATAAAGGCACAGGATAAGCAAACTACCCTGTCTAACTAAGACTAACTAAGAGTAAGACTAAGACTAAGACTTCTACATTAAGCATTCATTATAGGACCCAACACTGATGATCTATGGTTCTAAATTTATCTTGGTCCTACAGTCGGGGTTGCCATAAGACTGGTGTCCACGCCGAGGTGAGCGGTACGGGTGCTGAGTCCTGACGGGAGCGGGGGAGCCATCCTCCAGGTGACGATGCTCCGCGCGCTCAGCCCACAGCTAGGCGATCTCAGCACGAGCCCTACTCAGCTCGTCTAATGCATGGTCCAGCTCCGTGTTTAGCACGGCGGCTAGGTTGACTGTGCTGCTCAACCTATGATTGTCCTCACCAACAGTGAGACAATCACGCCTCCTGTGCTGCCAGATGGACGACGGGGGTAATACTTCAGGTTGAGACCATCAGCTACCCCACCGAGCACTGAGCAGTAGTGCGAAAGCGCACGCCGTGCGGCATCTTGCATGGCCGCCTCAGCTAAGTCCCGCTGAGAGATGGAATAGTGCTCTGAGCAGATCTCCGCACCCCGGAGACTGTTCTCCGGACGACGCACCAAGCAGGTCGCCTCCCAGCGATCAGGGTAAACCCCGCGACTGTGCTGGAAGACCACACAGCGATACTCGATGGACCAAGTACGCCGGTCAAGTGCCTAGCGTAGCAGGGTGTCGAGCGCATCGTGGAAGTGACACCCGCGAGCAGCGTCGCGAGCGATGGGTCGAGCAACCCATCCTTCCGGCTCCTGGTTGGCGAAAGGGTCGGTGTCATGGCTCGAGCTACTGTCGCCACCTCCATTGTCTGGGTCTCCTGCAGTAGCTACTCCAGGGGCTGGGCGCTCAGTGGTGGTGCAGGGGGTGCCTCCAGTGGGAGCACAGGGGAGTAGCTCCTCACAGACTCTATCTCCTACTGGAGCGAGAAAGAAGAGCCCTGCTGCTCCAGCTCCTGTCGTCGACGCTCCTGCTCCTCTGTAACGCCCTGAATTTGGGGGTAGATTTTTTTCTTCTTTTCCCTCACCAAATTCAGGCATTACCCTTTCTTTTTCCCTTTTCTCCTCGCTAAACCTTGATCTTTTCCAAAGTTATAGCGGGATTCGGCTTGAGATCCCATGTAAAGCAAAACCCTAGAATACTTTATTTTGTGTGATGCACCATGCCGAACCATGCATACTTTTTGATTGTTTGAAAATGTGAATGCATTCATCTAGAGAAAAGTAGATTTTAGAAAAAAAGGAAAAAACCTTTTTTCTCTCTTTCCCCCTCCCCTCCCATTTTTGGCCCAGCCGCCCCTCCCCCTCGTGCCCGGCCCAGCCGGCCGGCCCAGCCGCGCCCCCCTCCCCTTTCCCTCCCCCACCGTGGGCCGCCTCGGCCGGCCTAGCCACCCCCACGCGCGCCCCCTGTGGGCCCAAAGCGGCCCAGCCGCCCCTCCCCTCCCCCTCCCCCCCAAATTCTCTCTCTCCCCTCCCTGCGGGCCCCGCCCGTCATTCTCTCTCCCTCTCCCCTACCCTAACCGCCGCCACCCGCCCTCTCCCTACGCTGCCGCCGCCGCGCCGCCCTCCCCCGCCGCGGTGAGGCCCCCCCTTCCCCTCTTCTCCCTCCCCTCTTTCCCCTCGCGTCCGGCCCCGCCCGGCCTCCCCGGCGACCCGCCCCGTCCGCGCCGCTCCCCGGTGAGCCGCCCCGTGCCCCGCCCCGCCCGGCTCCCCGGCGAGTCGCCCCGCCCCGACCTCGCTTGGCCCCGGCTCGGCCGCCCCCGCCCCGCCCTCGCGTCGCCCCCCGGCGAGCCGCTCCCGCCCCGCCCTGGCTCGGCCGCCCCCGCCGCGCCCGTCCCCGGCTCGGCCGCCCCCGCCCCGACTCCGGCCGCCCCCGCCTCGGCCGGCCCCGCCTCGGCCGGCCCCGCCGCGCCCGCGCTCGCCCCGGCCGCCCCGCTCCAGCTCCGGCCGCCCCCGCCCCGTGCGCGCCCGCCCGACCCCACCTCGGCCCCGGCCACGCCACCCCGCGCCGCCCGGCCCCTGTCCCGGCCACGCCCGGCCGTGCCGCCCCAGCCCCGACCGCCCTCGTCCCGCCCCCGGCTGCGCCGCCCCGGCCCCGCGCCGCGCCCGCGCCACGCCCGCCCGTGCCCCACCCGTGCCTCGCCCCGCCCGTGCTCCATGCTCGCTCGCCCGCCCCGGTGTGCCTTGCTCGCGTCGTGACGGCTCCGGCATGGCCTCGAGCTCGGCCCAGCGTGCCTATGGCGCGTGGCCTTGAGCTCGGCTAGCGTGCGGCCCCGACGTGCGCACGGCTAGTTCGCGGCGTGTGCGTGCGGCCTTGTGCGCGTGCTCGCATAGTGCGCAGTGCCTTGGCACGGCCCGTCGTGCCCGTCTACCCCCCCTTTTTTTATATTTTATGCGTGCTAATCACATTGTTCATGTTAATAAGATAGGAGTCTCAATTTAGAAATTGGTTACGTTAGTTAATTTGTATAGCTAATCGTCTATCTCATTTAATGTTAATCTACTAAAAGTGGTCACGTTTCCATTAGTGCATGTAGCTAATCCTTACTATTGGAGCTAAGTAGAACTAAATCACGTAGCGTTTAGTTATGCATCTACCCGTGATGTGTTTCGCGTAAGCTTTAACCCCGCGAAACCCTCCCCCGTCTCTTTCTAACCCTGGAAAATGCAATATCGCATGTCATATTCTATGCATGTTTAATCTACTTTTCTCTTGTATGATGTACTGTTGGTTTCCTAATTTCAATGGATGGATGTATGTATGTTTGCACTCGCATAGAGAACGATCCGGTTGAAGAGCCCGAGGAACTTACAGGAGAAGCCCCTGAGCAGCAGTCGGTTGGTGGAGGCAAGTGTCCCTTGACCTATCTCTGTCCTATTCATTTTTTAATTCACCTCCCGCATTACACATTTATACCTAAGGATTTACTAGCTTTTGTTATCCATTTCCTTGTTTACCTATTTGGGTTGGATTATTATTGTTTAGCTTTATGCTGTTGCTCAACTCTAATCAATGAACATGATGAGATTATCTATGATACGCTGTTTTCCCTTCTCTTATTATGATGTTATACTTGTGGTTTTTAAGGGGGCTCGAGCGGTTTCTCAAGTGCCTCTCCGTAAGGACCTGTTCTTTGGATGACCGCCCGGGAAAACAGTGCAACCATGAGGGTGGAATGGGACGCCCTTAGCTGAATAATTAGAGGAACCGGGGTGTAGTTCGCTTAGCCGTCGTGCCGTCAATGGGGCTCGGTGTATGCGACTCGCTCTGCCAAGGTTGATTTGTCCCTTGGGGAGGAGTGCGGTACATTTAGGAAACCTAACGGGCGGCTACAGCCTCAGGGAATCTTTGTAAAGGCTACGTAGTGATGCCCTGCTGGACCACCTAGGTAGTGGTCAATGGGGAGTAGCTCTCTCCAGGCAGAAAGGGAATCACGGCTTGTGGGTAAAGTGGACAACCTCTGCAGAGTGTTATGAAAACTGATATATCAGCCGTGCTCACGGTTATGAGTGGCCAAGGGAGCTCCAGTGATTAGTGGTACTTGATCAGATGTTCGGATTTGCAGGTGACAATGAGATCGATGGTTTTTGGTATTGACTATGGTAATGGTAAGTGGTATTCTTTCCATTTGGAAAGAGTACGTTTGGGTTAATAACGTGGGTTAATTCTAAAACTTGGCTTTCTCTACTAGTAATAACAATCTGACCAACTAAAAGCAACTGCTTGACTTATCCCCCACATAAAGCTAGTCCACTACAGCCAAACAGGATACTTGCTGAGTATGTTGATGTGTACTCACCCTTGCTCTACACACCAAACCCCCCATCCCCAGGTTGTCAGCATTGCAACCACTGCTCAGGAGAAGATGAAGCCGTGGAAGGAGACTTCCAGGAGTTCCAAGACTACGACGAGTTCTAGGCGTGGGTTAGGGGCAACCCCCAGTCGGCTGCCTGTGAAGGCCGCAGTTATCTACGTTTCGTTTTCACACTTTGATTTATTGTAAAGACTACGTGGATGTCTCAGACATATGATGTAATCGACTATTATTTCCCTTTTTAATACTATTTGAGCACTGTGTGATGATGTCCATGTTATGTAACTGCTGTGTACGTGAATTGCTGATCCTGGCACGTACATGGTTCGCATTCGGTTTGCCTTCTAAAACCGGGTGTGACATAAGCTGGTATCAAAGCCGTGCTGACTGTAGGACCGCTAACCTAGAGTAGAATGGTCGTTCTAAGGATTATAGACCTCTGTCCCTGCCTTGACTTTTGTATCCCTTCAAAAGTTGGTCATATCGACCAAACCTATGTTCTACTATATATTATACCTTGCTGAAAATTGTGTTTTATTCTAATCCTTCATTTATTTATGGTTCATTACTTGCTGGTCATACTAGTTCTGTTCTCACTCTTTTGCTTGCGGTGTCTTTTGTAGATGGCTCGTCTTAGACACACCGCACGGAAGTCTGTCATCCCCTTCTTACCCTCCCGCCTTGCTGAGCGTCCGCTTCACCGTCCCGTGGCTGGACAGTCCAGCCACTTGGAGAGGCTGCACCACTGCCTGCATGAGGAGCAGGAACGTCGATGACAGGAGCAGCAGGGCTCTTCTTTCTCGCTCCAGCAGGAGATAGAGTCCGTGAGGAGCTGCTCCCCCGTGCTTCCTCTGGAGGCGCCCCCTGCACCACCACTGGGCGCCCCAGCCACTGGAGTAGCTGCTGGAGGAGACCCAGACGACGGAGGTGGCGACGACAGCTCGAGCCACGACACCGACTTCCCTGCTGACCTGGAGCCGGAAGGATGGGTTGCTCGACCCATCACTCGCGACGCTGCTCGCGGGTGTCACTTCCACGATGCGCTCGACGCCCTGCTACGTCGGGCACTTAACCGGCATACTTAGTCTATCGAGTATCGCTGTGTGGTCTACCAGCATAGTCGCGGGGTCTACCCGGACCGCTGGGAGGCGACCTGCTTGGTGCGCCGTCCGGAGAACAGTCTCCAGGGCGCGAAGGCCTGCTCAGAGCACTATTCTATCTCTGAGTGGGACTCAGCTGAGGCGGCCATGCAAGATGCCACACGGCGTGCGCTTTCGCACTACTGCTCGGTTCTCGGTGGGGTAGCTGATGGTCTCGACCTAAAGTACTACCCCCGCCGTCCATCTGGCAGCACAGGAGGTGTGATTGTCTCACCTGTTGGTGAGGACAATCCTAGGTTGAGCAGCACAGTCAACCTAGCAGCCGTGCTAAACACGGAGCTGGACCATGCACTGGACGAGCTGAGTAGGGCTTGTGCTGAGATCGCCCTGCTGCGGGCTGAGCGCGCGGAGCGTCGTCACCTGGATGATGGTTCCCCCGCTCCCGTCGGGACTCAGCACCCGTACCGCTCACCTCGGCGTGGACACCAGTCTTATGGCAACCCCGACTGCAAGACCAAGATAAATTTAGAACCATAGGTCATTAGAGTCAGATCTTGTAATTAATATGAAGATATATACATAGAAGCTATAGTCTTAGCGTCAGTCTCGCTCTTAGTTAGTTTTAGTTAGACAGGGTAGTTTGCTATATCCTGTGCATTTATGTTTGTCATGATGAACTATGTTTGATTTGGATCTTTGTAATGACTGTCACCAGGATGTGGGTATCCCCTGCATTTTGGTTTTTCTGTTATATGTTAATAGAGTTAGCTATTTAGTTGGGAAGCCTTTTATTCCACTTTCCTCTTTATCTGAGAAGCTGTGTTGGTCTGTGTTGGAGATCAGTGAAGATGCTCATCTGTTCAGTGTGGTGGAGAATTCTATACTCTTTTCTTATGCTACAAGATTTGCAAGATCAGTTCTGATGTGTGGTTGCATTTTGCAGATGTCAGAAAACAGGCGCAGAGGAGGAAGGCGTGCTCAGCCGGAGCAGGCAGCTCCGCAAGATGAGGTGCCCCAGCAGCAGCATCTACCGCCCCCGCCCCCGATGTCCATCGAGCAGATGTTTCTGATGCAGACTCAGGCAGTTCAAGCCATTGGTCAGACTCTGGCCGCCATTCAGCAGCAGCAGCAGCAGGCCCCACCTCAGCCTCAGATGCCCAGGGACAAGCGTGCTGAATTCATGAGAGGTCATCCCCCAACATTTGCTCACTCTTCTGACCCCATGGACGCTGAAGACTGGCTGCGCACTGTGGAGCGGGAGTTGCATACCGCTCAGTGTGATGACAGGGAGAAAGTCCTGTATGGTCCCCGTCTGTTGAGAGGAGCAGCTCAGTCATGGTGGGAGTCTTATCTCGCCACCCATGCCCACCCCGACACTATCACCTGGGAAGAGTTCAGAGGAAGCTTTCGTCAGTATCATGTGCCTGCAGGTCTGATGACAGTGAAGAAGGAGGAGTTCTTGGCCCTCAAGCAAGGGTCATCGTCTGTCAGTGAGTACCGGGACAAGTTTCTGCAGCTGTCTTGCTATGCACCTGAAGATGTCAACACCGACGCCAAGAGACAATACCGTTTCCTAAGAGGCTTGGTTGACCCTCTTCAGTACCAACTGATGAATCATACCTTCCCGACATTCTAGCACTTGATTGACAGAGCAATCATGACAGAGAGGAAGCGTAAAGAGATGGAGGATCGCAAGTGCAAAATCAGTGGACCCCAGCCTGGAAGCAGCAGTCGTCCTCGTTTCTCAGGCAATCAACCTCAGCAGTTCAGGCAGAACCGGCGTCCACCTCAGCAGCATCAGCAGTTCCAAAGGCAGTATCCTCAGCACCAGTATCAGAATCGTCAGAATAATCAGTCAGGAGGAGGTCAGTTTCAGAGGCAGAATCAGCAGGCACCTCGCCTTCCTGCCCCAGCAAGCCAGCAGAACAGTCAGGCAGCGCCAGCTCAGGTTGGAAAAAGAGCATGTTTTCACTGTGGAGAGCAAGGCCATTGGGTGATGCAGTGTCCGAAGAAGGCAGCCCAGCAGCAATCAGGCCTCAATGCCCCAGCAAAGCAGAATGTGTCTCAGCCTGGAGCAGGCAACCGCTCTCAGCCACGCTATAATCATGGGAGACTGAACCACTTGGAGGCTGAAGCAGTTCAGGAGACCCCCGGCATGATAGTAGGTATGTTCCCAGTCGACTCTCATATTGCAGAGGTGTTATTTGATACTGGAGCAACACATTCTTTCATTACTGCATCATGGGTAGAAGCACATAATCTTTCAATTACTACCATGTCAACCCCCATTCAAATTGACTCAGCCGGTGGTAGAATTCGAGCCGATAGCATTTGTTTGAATGTAAGTGTGGAAATAAGGGGGATAGCGTTTCCCGCTAATATCATAGTAATGGGTACTCAGGGAATAGATGTCATCCTAGGGATGAATTGGCTAGATAAGTATCAGGCAGTTATCAGTTGTGATAAGAGGACAATCAAGTTGGTGTCCCCACTAGGAGAGGAAGTGGTGACCGAGTTAGTCCCGCCTGAACCGAAGAAAGGAAGTTGTTATCAGATGGCTGTCGATAGCAGTGAAGCAGTCCCAACTGAGAGTATCAAGGTTGTGTCTGAGTTCCCAGATTGTTTCCAAAGGACTTACCGGATGCCACCCGAGCGGAAAGTTGAATTTGCCACAGAGCTTCTTCCTGGCACCGCCCCCATCTTTAAGAGAGCTTATAGAATATCCGGACCAGAGTTAGATGAACTTAAGAAGCAGATTGATGAGCTGTCAGAGAAAGGTTACATTCGGCCAAGCACCTCGCCTTGGGCCGCCGTTGTCCTATTTGTGGAGAAGAAAGATGGCACCAAAAGGATGTGTATCGATTATCGAGCTCTGAATGAGGTCACCATCAAGAACAAGTACCCTTTGCCCAGAATAGAAGATCTGTTCGACCAGTTGAGAGGAGCCAGTGTGTTCTCCAAAATAGATCTGAGGTCAGGTTATCATCAGCTCAGGATTCGACCTTCAGACATTCCGAAGACGGCATTCATTACCAAGTATGGGTTGTATGAGTTCACAGTGATGTCTTTCGGTCTAACCAATGCACCGGCCTTCTTTATGAACTTGATGAACAGTGTATTCATGGATTATCTTGACAAGTTTGTGGTGGTATTTATTGATGACATTCTGATTTATTCTCAAAACAAAGAAGAGCAAGCAGATCATTTGAGGATGGTATTGCAGAGATTGAGAGAGCACCAGCTGTACGCAAAGTTGAGCAAGTGTGAGTTCTGGATCAGTGAAGTCCTGTTCTTGGGTCACATAATCAACAAAGAAGGATTGGTTGTGGATCCGAAGAAAGTGGCAGACATTCTGGACTGGAAAGCGCCAATAGATGCTCGAGGGATCAAGAGCTTCATTGGGATGGCCGGATATTATCGGCGATTCATTGAAGGGTTTTCGAGGATTGCGAAACCAATGACAGCGTTGCTAGGCAACAAGGTTGAGTTCAAGTGGACCCAGAAATGTCAAGAGGCCTTCGAAGCGCTGAAAGAGAAGTTGACTACAGCGCCTATCTTAGTCTTGCCTGATGTGCACAAGCCCTTCTCGGTGTATTGCGATGCCTGTTACACCGGTTTGGGATGCGTGTTGATGCAAGAGGGAAGAGTTGTGGCTTACTCGTCCTGGCAGCTGAAGGTTCATGAGTAGAATTACCCAATTCATGACCTAGAGTTGGCAGCAGTGGTTCACGCATTGAAGGCATGGAGGCATTATCTGTATGGACAGAAATGTGATGTTTACACAGATCATAAGAGTCTGAAGTACATATTCACTCAGTCAGAGCTGAATATGAGGCAACGAAGATGGTTAGAGCTAATCAAAGACTATGAGTTGGAGATTCATTACCATCCAGGCAAAGCGAACGTAGTGGCAGATGCTTTGAGCAGGAAGAGTCAGGTCAATCTGATGGTCGCTCGTCCGATGCCTTATGAGTTGGCCAATGAGTTTGACAGGTTGAGTCTCGGATTCCTGAATAATTCACGAGGAGTCACAATTGAGTTGGAACCTACCCTGGAGCGGGAAATAAAAGAAGCACAGAAGAATGATGAGAAGATCAGTGAGATCCGGCGACTGATTCTAGATGGCAGAGGCAAGGATTTTTGAGAAGATGCAGAAGGTGTGATATGGTTCAAAGATCGCTTGTGCGTTCCCAATGTCCAGTCTATTCGAGAGTTGATTCTCAAGGAAGCTCATGAGACAGCCTATTCGATTCACCCTGGCAGTGAGAAGATGTATCAGGATTTGAAGAAGAAATTCTGGTGGTACGGGATGAAGAGGGAAATCGCAGAGCATGTGGCTATGTGCGATAGTTGTCGAAGGATCAAGGCAGAGCACCAGAGACCAGCTGGATTGTTGCAACCGTTGCAAATCCCTCAGTGGAAATGGGATGAAATCGGTATGGATTTCATAGTCGGATTGCTTCGCACTCGAGCCGGCTACGATTCCATTTGGGTAGTGGTGGACCGCTTAACCAAGTCAGCCCACTTCATACCAGTCAAGACCAACTACAGCAGTGCAGTATTGGCAGAGCTATACATGTCTCGGATCGTTTGTCTTCATGGTGTGCCAAAGAAGATAGTGTCAGACAAAGGAACGCAGTTCACCTCTCATTTCTGGCAGCAATTGCATGAAGCCTTGGGCACACATCTGAATTTCAGTTCAGCTTATCATCCGCAGACAGATGGTCAGACCGAAAGGACCAATCAAATCCTTGAAGACATGTTGAGAGCCTGTGCATTGCAAGATCAGTCCGGGTGAGACAAGAGATTGCCTTATGCAGAGTTTTCCTATAACAACAGTTACCAGGCCAGTTTGAAGATGTCACCATTCCAGGCGCTCTATGGAAGGAGTTGTAGAACTCCGTTGCAATGGGATCAGCCTGGAGAAAAGCAGGTGTTTGGGCCAGACATTCTGCTTGAAGCTGAGGAGAACATCAAGATGGTTCGAGAGAATCTAAAGATAGCGTAATCAAGGCAGCGAAGCTATGCAGATACAAGAAGAAGAGAGCTGAGTTTCGAAGTCGGAGACTTCGTCTATCTGAAAGTGTCACCGATCAGAGGAGTCAGAAGGTTCGGAGTCAAAGGCAAGCTAGCACCCCGCTTCATCGGTCCGTATCAGATTCTCGCAAAGCATGGAGAAGTGGCCTATTAGCTCATTCTGCCAGAAAATTTGTCTGCTGTGCATAATGTCTTTCATGTGTCTCAGTTGAAGAAGTGTCTGCGTGCGCCAGAAGAGCAGTTGCCAGTTGAAGGTCTTGAAGTCCAAGAGGACTTGACCTACACAGAGAAACCAGCGCAGATCCTTGAGACCGCAGACAGAGTCACCCAAAGGAAGACCATCAGAATGTGCAAAGTCAGATGGAATCATCACTCGGAGGAAGAAGCAACCTGGGAGCGCGAAGATGATCTGATAGCCAAATACCCTGAGCTCTTTGCTAGCCAACCCTGAATCTCGAGGGCGAGATTCTTTTAAGGGGGATAGGTTTGTAATGCCCTGAATTTGGGGGTAGATTTTTTTCTTCTTTTCCCTCACCAAATTCAGGCGTTACCCTTTCTTTTTCCCTTTTCTCCTCGCTAAACCTTGATCTTTTCCAAAGTTATAGCGGGATTCGGCTTGAGATCCCATGTAAAGCAAAACCCTAGAATACTTTATTTTGTGTGATGCACCATGCCGAACCATGCATACTTTTTGATTGTTTGAAAATGTGAATGCATTCATCTAGAGAAAAGTAGATTTTAGAAAAAAAGGAAAAAACCTTTTTTTTCTCTCTTTCCCCCTCCCCTCCCATTTTTGGCCCAGCCGCCCCTCCCCCTCGCGCCCGGCCCAGCCGGCCGGCCGAGCCGCGCCCCCCTCCCCTTTCCCTCCCCTGCCGTGGGCCGCCCCGGCCGGCCCAGCCGCCCCCCACGCGCGCCCCCTATGGGCCCAAAGCGGCCCAGCCGCCCCTCCCCTCCCCCTCCCCCCCCAAATTCTCTCTCTCCCCTCCCTGCGGGCCTCGCCCGTCATTCTCTCTCCCTCTCTCACTCTCCCCTACCCTAACCGTCGCCGCCGCCCTCTCCCTGCGCCGCCGCCGCCGCCGCGCTGCCCTCCCCCGCCGCGGTGAGGCCCCCCTTCCCCACTTCTCCCTCCCCTCTTTCTCCCTCGCGTCCGGCCCCGCCCGGCCGCCTCGGCGACCCACCCCGTCCGCGCCGCTCCCCGGCGAGCCGCCCCATGCCCCACCCCGCCCGGCTTC
Source organism: Zea luxurians (assembly GCA_029449295.1). NCBI lineage: Eukaryota > Viridiplantae > Streptophyta > Magnoliopsida > Poales > Poaceae > Zea > Zea luxurians. The sequence goes on along the minus strand of JAOPSE010000005.1, from coordinate 20,753,829 downwards.
CCGGCGAGCCGCCCCGCCCCGACCTCGCTCGGCCCCGGCTCGGCCACCCCCGCCCCGCCCTCGCGCCGCCCCCCGGCGAGCCGCTACCGCCCCGCCCCAGCTCAGCCGCCCCCGCCGCGCCCGTCCCCGGCTCGGCCACCCCCGCCCCGACTCCGGCCGCCCCCGCCGCGCCCGTGCCCGCCTCGGCCCCGGCCATGGCGCCGCCGCCCCGGCCCCGGCCGCCCCGCTCCGGCTCCGGCCGCCCCCGCCCCCGCCCCCGCCCCGTGCGCGCCCGCCCGACCCCGGCCGCGCCGCCCGGCCCCTGTCCCGGCCGCGCCCGGTCGTACCGCCCCGGCCCCGGCCACCCTCGTCCCGCCCCCGGCTGCGCCGCGCCCGCCCCGCCCGTGCCCTACCCGTGCTCCGTGCTCGCCCGCCCGCCCCGGCGTGCCTTGCTCGCATCGTGACAGCCCCGGCGCGGCCTCGAGCTCGGCCCAGCGTGCCTATGGCGCGCGGCCTTGAGCTTGGCTAGCGCGCGGCCCCGACGTGCGCACGGCTAGTTCACGGCGTGTGCGTGCGGCCTTGCGCGCGTGCTCGCGTAGTGCGCAGTGCCTTGGCACGGCCCGTCGTGCCCGTCTACCCCCCTTTTTTTATATTTTATGCGTGCTAATCACATTGTTCATGTTAATAAGATAGGAGTCTCAATTTAGAAATTGGTTACGTTAGTTAATTTGTATAGCTAATCATCTATCTCATTTAATGTTAATCTACTAAAAGTGGTCATGTTTCTATTAGTGCATGTAGCTAATCCTTACTATTGGAGCTAAGTAGAACTAAATCACGTAGCGTTTAGTTATGCATCTACCCGTGATGTGTTTCGCGTAAGCTTTAACCCCGCGAAACCCTCCCCCGTCTCTTTCTAACCCTGGAAAATGCAATATCGCATGTCATATTCTATGCATGTTTAATCTACTTGTTCTCTTGTATGGTGTACTGTTGGTTTCCTAATTTCAATGGATGGATGTATGTATGTTTGCACTCGCATAGAGAACGATCCGGTTGAAGAGCCCGAGGAACTTACAGGAGAAGCCCCTGAGCAGCAGTCGGTTGGTGGAGGCAAGTGTCCCTTGACCTATCTCTGTCCTATTCATTTTTTAATTCACCTCCCGCATTAGACATTTATACCTAAGGATTTACTAGCTTTTGTTATCCATGTCCTTGTTTACCTATTTGGGTTGGATTATTATTGTTTAGCTTTATGCTATTGCTCAACTCTAATCAATGAACATGATGAGATTATCTATGACACGCTGTTTTCCCTTCTCTTATTATGATGTTATACTTGTGGTTTTTAAGGGGGCTCGAGCGGTTTCTCGAGTGCCTCTCCGTAAGGACCTGTTCTTTGGATGACCGCCCGGGAAAACAGTGCAACCATGAGGGTGGAATGGGACGCCCTTAGCTGAATAATTAGAGGAACCGGGGTGTAGTTCGCTTAGCCGTCGTGCCGTCAATGGGGCTCGGTGTATGCGACTCGCTCTGCCAAGGTTGATTTGTCCCTTGGGGAGGAGTGCGGTACATTTAGGAAACCTAACGGGCGGCTACAGCCTTGGGGAATCTTTGTAAAGGCTACGTAGTGATGCCCTGCTGGACCACCTAGGTAGTGGTCAATGGGGAGTAGCTCTCTCCAGGCAGAAAGGGAATCACGGCTTGTGGGTAAAGTGCACAACCTCTGCAGAGTGTTATGAAAACTGATATATCAGCCGTGCTCGCGGTTATGAGCGGCCAAGGGAGCTCTAGTGATTAGTGGTACTTGATCAGAGATGTTTGGTTTTGCAGGTGACAATGAGATCGATGGTTTCTGGTATTGACTATGGTAATGGTAAGTGGTATTCTTTCGGTTTGGAAAGAGTACGTTTGGGTTAATAACGTGGGTTAATTCTAAAACTTGGCTTTCTCTACTGGTAATAACAATCTGACCAACTAAAAGCAACTGCTTGACTTATCCCCCACATAAAGCTAGTCCACTACAGCCAAACAGGATACTTGCTGAGTATGTTGATGTGTACTCACCCTTGCTCTACACACCAACCCCCCCATCCCCAGGTTGTCAGCATTGCAACAACTGCTCAGGAGAAGATGAAGCCGTGGAAGGAGACTTCCAGGAGTTCCAAGACTACGACGAGTTCTAGGCGTGGGTTAGTGGCAACCCCCAGTTGGCTGCCTATGAAGGCCGCAGTTATCTACGTTTCATTTTCGCACTTTGATTTATTGTAAAGACTACGTGGATGTCTCAGACATATGATGTAATCGACTATTATTTCCCTTTTTAATACTATTTGAGAACTGTGTGATGATGTCCATGTTATGTAACTGCTGTGTACGTGAATTGCTGATCCTGGCACGTACATGGTTCGCATTTGGTTTGCCTTCTAAAACCGGGTGTGACATCCTCGTGCAGGCGATGGTGCAGCCTCTCTAAGTGGCTAGACTGACCGGTCACTGGACGGCGAAGCAGACGCTCCGCGAGACGGGAGGGTAAGAAGGGGATGACAGACTTCCGTGCAGTGTGTCTAAGACGAGCCATCTACAAAAGACACCATAAGCATTAGAGTGAGAACAGAACTAATATGACCAGCAAGTAATAAACCATGAATAAAATGAGGAATTAGAATAAACAAAAAGATTTTTAGCAAGGTATAATATATAGTAGAACATAGGTTTGGTCGATATGACCAACTTTTGAAGGGATATCAAAGTCAAGGTGAGAATAGGGGTCTATAATCCTTAGAACGACCATTCTACTCTAGGTTAGCGGTCCTACAGTCAGCACAGCTTTGATACCACCTATGTCACACCCGGTTTTAGAAGGCAAACTGAATGCAAACCATGTATGTGCCAGGATCAGCAATTCACGTACACAACAGTTACATAACTAGACATCATCACACAGTGCTCAAATCATAATATAAAAGGGAAAAAATAGTCGATTACATAATATGTCTGAGACATCCACATAGTCTTTACAATAATCAAAGTGCGGAAAAGAAACGTAGATACACGCGGCCTTCACAGGCAGCCGACTGGGGGTTGCCGCTAACCCACGCCTAGAACTCGTCGTAATCTTGAAACTCCTGGAAGTCTCCTTCCACGGCTTCGTCTTCTCCTGAGTAGTGGTTGCAATGCTGACAACCTAGGGAGGGGGGGGGGTTGGTGTGTAGAGCAAGGGTGAGTAAACATCAACATACTCAGCAAGTGTCCTGTTTGGCTGTGGTGGACTAGCTTTATGTGGGGGTAAGTCAAGCAGTTGCTTTTAATTGGTCAGATTATTATTACTAGTAGAGAAAGCCAACTTTTAGAATTAACCCACGTTATTAACCCAAACGCACCCTTTTCAAACGGAAAGAATACCACTTACCATTACCATAGCCAATGCCAAAACCATCATTCTCATTGCCACCTGCAATCCGAACATCTCTGATCAAGTATCACTAATCAATGGAGCTCCCTTGTTCACTCATAACCGCGAGCACGGCTGATATATCAGTTTTCATAACACTCTGCAGAGGTTGCGCACTTTACCCACAAGCCGTGATTCCCTTTCTGCCCGAAGATCATGACTCTCCATTGATCACTACCGAGGTGACCCAGCAGGGTATCACTACGTAGCCTTTACAAAGATTCCCCGAGGCTGTAGCCGCCCGTTAGGTTTCCTAAATGTACCGCACTCCTCCCCAAGGGACAAATCAACCTTGGTAGAGCGAGCCGCATACACCGAGCCCCATTAACGGCACGACGGCGAAGCGAACTACATCCCGGTTCCTCTAATTATTCAGCTAAGGGCGTCCCACTCCACCCTCATGGTTGCACTATTTTCCCGGGCGGTCATCCAACGAACAGGTCCTTACGGAGAGGCACTCGAGAAACCACTCGAGCACCCTTAAACGCCACAAGTATATAATCATAAATAAGAGGAAAAACAGTGTATCATAGATAAATCTCATCATGTTCATTGATTAATGTTAAGCACTAGCAATAAGCTAAACAATAATAATCCAACCCAAATAGGTAAACAAGGATATGGATAACAAAAGCTAGTCAACCCTTAGGTATAACTGTGTAAATGCGGGAAGTGAATTATAAAAATGTATAGGACAAAGATGGGTCAAGGAACACTTGCCTCCACCAATCAGCTGCTCCTCAGGGGCTTCTCCTACGAGTTCTTCGGGCTCCTCAACCAGATCGTTCTCTATGCGAGCGCAAACATACATACATCCATCCATTCGAATTAGAAAATAAACAGTACACCATACAAGAGAGCAGATAAGTCAAATATGCATAAGATATGACATACGATATTAAATCGCCATGGCTAGAAAGAGAAGAGGGAAGGGCTCGAAGTGGTTAACGCTATACTCGAAACATATTACGGGTAGGTGCATAATTAATCGTTACGTGATCTAGTTCCACCTAGGTACACTAACAAGTATTAGTTACATGCACTAACAGAATTATAACCATTTTCAATTAATCAACATTAAACAAGGTCCATGATTAACTACATGAAATAACTAATGTAATCAATTTCTAAATTGAGTTTCTGTTTATTGATATAAATAACGCGACCACTACGCATGGAATACACGGGGGTTAGACGGGCACGTCTAGGGGTAGACGAGCTCGCCGAGGGCACGGCGAGCCGTGATAAAGCATCGCGCGCACCACGCGAGCACGCGCGCGGGCAAGGCCGCGCTAACGTGCCGTGAACGAGCCACGTACACGTCAGGGCCGAGCCGCGCACGCACTGCGCTGCGCGCCGCGAGTGTGGCGGAACTGCCCGAATTATTCCAACTTAAGTGCCTAAGCCCTGCCTTAGAGGTTAGACCACACTTAAATGGGAATAACCCGTCAATCTCTCTGATCTAGTCCGACACAGCCATTGACAGGATCAAGTACCACAATCTCACTCGATGGTGAGTCACAGGGCAAATACAATAAAGCATAAAACCATGCATGTAAGAGTATTAAATTATTACATCATCATCATCAGAGTTTTTTGCAAAAGTAACCATCATTGTTCAAAGTGCAGCGGAATAAAACTAACGGTAAATAAACAGAGAGATGGGGAAGCCTGTCCCATCACTCATCATGTTCCTCCTCAGCCGAGGTAGGATCCCACTCGATAGTCCAACCCGGTGGCAAGATGGACGGCCAAGTCACTCCAGCAACCATGTCCTCCAGAGAACCTGAAAAATTATGCCACAAGCAAGGCTGAGTATACTAATACTCAGCTAGACTTACCCGGTGTGAGGAGTCTACTCCTCTACCTCTAGACATGCAGCTGTTTGGCTGTGGGGTTTGGTTGCCAAAAGCACTAGCTGAGTTTCTAAGTCAAGTTTTAACTTTGTCAATTTTAAGTGTGACTCTCTTAAGGCTAAAAGTGTACTGTCTACTCATACATGGTATCAAACATTTTTAGCAATCAACCTCTTTTGTCAACTCATCACATTTCCACTTGTTACTCAATGTAGCAGCATGGATCAAGCAGTCTCATTAGCTGCGAGAAACAGACGATTCGAATTGAGTTTTTATCCTTGCAAGGTAAACCTAAACACACGACGTGGCGAGGCACTCTGTTGGGGGCCTTCGTCCTCTGAAGGTCCTCAAAAACATGATTTGACAATGTTTTCCAAGTGGATTATATGAACAGGTACCTTCAGACTCAGAATTATGAACATGAAGTACGATCAGGACGAAGCCTGAACCAGACGAAGGGGGATTGAAATGGAGGACGGGCTGATTACCAAGCTCTACGAAGGATGGTGCACAGCCGAAGCTGTGCGCAGGAAACCTTCGTCGCGATAGCAGAAAGGGGAACCGACTTAAAGATAAAAAAGACTACTTAGGCCTTGACAGATTTCCATAAGTCATTAGCAAATGTAATGGACATGAATGTAATTTTACATGGGATGTGCCTCACGCCTATAAATAGATGAACAGTACTCCCGTACTGTTCACGCGGACTTGGCATTTGCTTTTGCGTCATCTTTGTACTTTCGCCTTCCTGCAATCCGAAGGTACATTTGTAATTTGAAGTCATTTCTATTGTTATATAAGAATAAAATAGAAATGACATTGTGATAAAATTTAAATATTTACATTATTTTTATGTTATGCGTAAGATCTTCGTCATAACTTATCGTGCTTACGAAGATATATTGTTCATGACCTTCGTCCGTTGCACGTTATATCCCGAAGGGAAATAATGTTTCAAAGGACGAAGGACTTTATCATTTAACACTCTTTATGTTGCCTTGTTCTTAATCCGAAGCATTTGAGAACAAGTCACCAACATTGGCGCCCACCTCCGGTGAACTCACTTCCACTTTGAGTTTTTTGAACACCTTCGGAAGCCATAGACCCTCGCTATGGCGCCGAAGAAAGCTTCAGCGACTGGGGCTGCAGCACTGCAACCGCTGGACCCCAACCAGGAGACCGTCTCTCTTCGGGAGGCCCGAAGCCAGAAGAGGAAGGCCGTCAGCCCGACGCTTCAGGAGGATGAACTAGACCAAGAGATCAGGGATATGGAGATGCTTCATCAACAGGTACAGAGGAAGAAGGAAAAGATGGCCAGGCTAGCTGAGTTGCAGAGGCAGATAGACGAAGCTTCTGAAGAAGTTCGCCATCTTACTCACGATGAGCAGAACAGAAGGCCTCAACAAAAAGACCTTCATCAGGAGGGCTTCTTCAACGAAGATGACTGGTATGACAATTTCCATCATGGAAATTTTGTTTTCGATGATGCTTCTCCCCTGTCCGCTGAGCTGCAGGCTACACCTTGGCCTCCGTCCTACAAGCCACCCCAGCTTCCCATGTTCGATGGTCATTCAGACCCGAAGCAGTTTTTGATGAGCTACGAAGCAACAGTGTCTTCGTATGGTGGCAATGCTGCAGTCATGGCAAAGTCTTTTGTTATGGCTGTCAGGAATGTTGCTCAGACCTGGTATTCCTCCCTTCGACCAGGAACGATTACTTCATGGCAAAAGCTGAAGGACATGTTGTTAACCAGCTTTCAAGGGTTTCAGACGAAGCCGGTTACTGCTCAAGCCTTGTTCCATTGCACTCAGGATCATGAAGAATACCTTCAGGCGTATGTCAGAAGGTTCTTACGTTTGAGGGCGCAGGCACCAACGGTGCCCAATGAAATTGTCATCGAAGCCATGATCAAGGGGCTTCGACCTGGACCTTCAGCTCAATACTTCGCTAGGAAGCCTCCTCAGACTTTGGAGAAGCTACTCCAGAAGATGGACGAGTACATTCGTGCCGACAATGATTTTCGCCAAAGAAGGGAGGAGGCTTTCAGATTTTCTGAAATGACCAGGGGCTTCGGAGGAAGATTTTATCCGAGGCATGTCAGGTCCATCCACAACTCTACTCAAAATGATGATAAGGGGAATCAGCAGAACAGGCCGCAGTGCTCCTCACAGGCTTCGGGGCAACAGCAAAGTTTCTTCCGGCCACCAGCTCCAAGAGGCAGAAGTGCCAGGGGCTTCGGTGGAAGATTTGGAGATCAACCAAGGAAAATGTTTTGCTTGTTCTGTGGAGAAAACAAGGGCCATACCACCAGGATGTGCCATGTTATAATTCAGAAGCAAAAGGAAATAGCCGAAGCTGCAGCGCAACAAGCTCAGCCGAAGCAGGTCATGCATACTGCTTCGTACCACCCGCCTTACATTCCACAATACATAGACAACCACCCTGCAGCTTCTGTAGCTTCGGCAAGTCAACCTCAAGCTTCCTGGCAACAGCCTCCGCCTCCACCTCCACTGCAACAAGGCCAACAGCCAGAAGGGGGCCAATATGCCCCACATCAAAGGGACTTCAGAGAACAATCCGAAGCTCGCACAGTCAATAGCACTGTGCCAGAGTCGAAGCACATTTATTGACGCATATCCTACCTTTGATAGCAATCTTTTCTATTCAGTTCTATTTTCTGTGTAACAAAGAACATTGTTAGTTTTCATGTAATACTTTCGTTGTTTCCTACGAGGAAAACCTATTTTCTCCACAGGCTTAAGTTTCTGAAGCCTTAAAAATTTTTTGCGTTAACAAGGAGGACCTTCGAATTATTAAATGTCCTTCGAAGCAACAGAAAGTCGTTCTAAGGAACGCAGAGTAAGTTGATGAAGTCACAAAAAGCCGTTCCAAAGGGAGCGCAGTGTAAGTTTTCTGCTCAAAAGTCGTTCCAAAGGGAATGCAGAGCTTACAGCGAAAAGTCAACGCTGGTACCGCCTAAGTAAAAGGCGAAGAAGCTCAAAAGACGTTCCTAAGGGAATGCAGAGCTTACAGCGAAAAGTCAACGCTGATACCGCCTAAGTAAAAGGTGAAGAAGCTCCAAAGACGTTCCTAAGGGAATGCAGAGCTTACAGTAAAAGATTGTGTGTTTCACGGGGATATGTGTGCATCTTCGGAATCAAATTCATCTACATAACATAACATCATCACATCATTTTGCATAGCATAAGCATCATACATCATATTGCATATGGCAAAAGAAGGGAGGACAGTATCAACCTTCGGAAGAATGCTTTGAGAAAGTAAAAATCTTCGGAATATAGCTTCGGAAGATGTTCTCACGAAGTTTGGATATTTTTCATCAGAGTGCTATGGGTTTTGTGATGCATAAAAGTTTTTCTATCTTCACGAAGCATGAAAAGAAGGGAAGGTGTTTTTTCGCCGAAGGCTTAAAAACGGTACGTATGTAAAGTTTCATGCATCGTAAAGAATTGAATAATGAAAAGAAACTTATATATTACATTCAAATGTACAAAATATTACACAGATCACATTCCAAATGTTTTTTCTAATACCATCTAGTCTTCTCTTAGTACTACTTCGGCAGCCTCATTTAGAAGTTGTTCAACAACTTTATCCATGATAGCTTCGGCCATTTGTATAATTTCGTCATCCTCTTTCGTGTGAGGGTCAGCAGACGATCCAATAGGTTCTGAGGGAAGGGAACATGTCTACATTACTATCACAAGCCGCGAACAAAGTTTGAAATAAAAATTACAACACAACAAGAACGACTAATTAATACCTATTTGCCCTTCGGGCTCTGCACTTTTTCGGCAACTTCTGTCACTTTCCTAGCATCATGGATGCCTTTTTCACTCCTTTGAATAATTTCTTGCGCCATTTCTCGGCCGCCGTCGTCCCAGATATCAGTAAAGAATTTACCGCCAACCATGCTTGCTTCGGTCGAGGGGTCTTTGATGTCTTCGGAGGACAGGGCAGCTTCGGACTGAGCTAAGGATTTTACATGTTCACAACCTTTCTTCTCCAAAACAGTGGCAACTCCTCTGGCGCCCGAAAAAGCGCAGATGTCACCGCGGCTACTCAGGATTTCCTCGAAGGCCTCTGCTTCGTGACTGATCCAATCCAGTGGACCTTCGGGATTGCCTCTTGAGAAATTCTCTTCACTAGAAAATGCGCCAACGCTGGCGAAGCTGGATTTTATCTTTTTGACGCATTCAATAGATTTAACATAGCATTTCCTCTGGGATGCACGAAGCTCCTTAACACTTAACTCTAAATGACTGACCAACTGATCACTAAGCTCTCGTTTTGTTTCTTCAAGCACACGTTCCTCTTTAGCTCTAGCTAGTTGTTTCTGAAGATCTTTAATCTCACGTTTTTGGGCTTCGGCCTGGACCTTTGAGGCAGCTTCGTCCTTTTTTACCTTGTCTACCAATGTAAGCAGAATTTTATCCTTTTCCAGAGCTTCGTTTCTCAGTTTAATAACTTCTGATCGTAGGTTGTTGAATGCGATTTCATAGCTCTCATCTTCGGCACTCTTTTGTGCTCTTAATGCGTTGCTTAGGATTAAACCCTATATGTAAAAAAGTTGGTATAAGAATAAAAGAATGAGTTACGAATTAAAAAAATTTTCAAGCGCCTAATCCCCATACCTTTAGGCTATTGTACGCAAGACTGTCCGCGAGATCCTCCTTCGTCATAGCACTTAATCCAGCTTCGAGCTTCGGGAACCCCATACTTCTAGCCATCTCCCGGCAGACAGATAATTCTTTGTTATCAGGGAGGCAGTATAGGAAGTCATCTTCATTTGTCCCATTGAATACTACTGCCCCCTTCGGATATTTTAACTCTCTCGCATAGTGATTGGCTTCATAAGTCTCTTCTTCAGATAATTTCTTCCCCGAAGCATGTCGCACGATGTAATCGCATGTGTTGGAAGGAGCTTTGGGGGCAGCAGTGTCAATTTCTTCAACCAAAACTGGTTCTGATATTTTTATTCTTTCGGTTTCCAAAGATTGTTCCTTGCTGGGCTCTGAAGGCCCAGCTTCAGCTTCAGGTTGTTGCTTCGAAGCTTCAGTAGACGCTTCAGCAAGTTCAACAGTTTTCTTTGGAGTTGTGCTTGAAGACTTAATTGTCTCCAAGACATCTAGCACGTTCACCATTCTTTTTCTTTTTGGGGTCACCGATGGGCCCTTTTGATTTTTTATTGTTTCAACATTTGCTGAAGGACTTAAGATTTCCAATATTTTTTGTCCTTCAATCTTCGGTTTTTCTGCCTTCTCTGCTGAAGGCGCTTTAGTTTTTTCTTCTATCTTTGGCACTGGAGCTGGTTCTGTAGCTTCAGTGGCCAAAGAGACTTCACCAATAAATTCAGGCACTATGGCTGGCTCAATAAAACGCGCCCGGTGGGTGAGCACCTTCATCTTTTTCCTTTGCGGCGCTGGCTCACTAGTGGCACTCGTGGCAGCTTCTGTCGCAGGAGAAGTATTTTTTCTTTTGCGGCCCAATACCGGATAGTGATAGTCAGGGTAGACAAACCCGACTGCGTCAAATACCCGGTTGAGCCTTTTCTTCTTTCGGCCCCCGAAGGCTGCTGATAACGCAGTATTCTCGGCCTTCGAATATGCCCCAAGCAGTTCGTCGCTTAATGTTTCAATGCTTTTCAACCAGTCGTCATCAGGTTCAACAAACTTATCCCCGTATTTGAATGTGTATTTCAGTCTAACCAGTCCGCCTTCGTCGGACTCTTTGATGGTCTCCTTAGGCATTTCCCACTTTCCTGCAAGAGGCCACACCCTGAAGGCAATATGCTCTTGGACCAAGTCCCTTGTCCCAATGAAAGAGCAGATTACGCCGAAGGCTCTTTGGCATTCCTCGGCTGCGTCATCCATTTCAACCTTCGGCCTTCGGAGTCCGAAGCGTTGCCAGATGGGGCGCATAATGATACTCTTAACATCTTCCTGCGCTGTTAAGTCATTCTTCACATAGAACCACTCTGTCATCCAGGCTCCGGGCCACCTCTTCCGAAAGGTTGGCACAGGGCGGCTTGACCCGGAGCGGGCACCGAAGCTGTAACACCCAAAGTTATTGTGATATTGTTCTTTCCCCCAGGGCTTCGTCTCATATAACAACTCATGAATGTTGCAAAAGCTTTTAGCATTTGGTTCTAAACCTTGGCTTTTCGCAGCCCAGACAAACATCCCCATTCTTATGATAGCTTCGGGGGTAATTTGATGAAGGTAGACTTGAAATGTCTTCAGGACTTCGACAACAAAGCTGCTTAGGGGGAATCGAAGCCCAGCCTTGAGAAAGCTTCGGAAGATTACGACTTCATCTTCTTCGGGAGTGGGAGAAGTTTTTTCTCCAGCATCAGCCCTCACAATAGATATATCTCGAAAATATCTCCCTCTCATATTGTCAATGTGACTCTGCTTAATAGTGGTTTTCCCGAAAACCGTGTGACTTGGCCGCCATGGTCGATCTTCGGACTCTTCCCCACCACTTTCTACATCATAACTGTCGCTGTCACCAGTATCTTTGGACAAACCTTCCAGAATCTCCTTGGTGATTTTCTCCGTATTGGTCTCCGCCATCGCTATAAGGAACCCCAAGTTCTTCTCTTCGTCGAGACTCAGCTTCATCTCAGCAGGGATCTTCTTACCTTCAGACATCATCGGAAACACTAAAAAACTGTTTTCAAGGCCGAAGCTTCAAAATCAAAAAGATCAGCAAATCTTAGTGCACAAGAGCTAAAAATTTAGTGGGCGGAAGCAGATGGCAAGTGTGCGTACCAAATGAGTTTGCGGTATGATCTTATTTATACGCCCAGGGCGTTGAAAATTGAAAGACCCCGCTTGTCAGTGAATGTTGCTATTCTAGCAAAGGGAAGGTGTTTTTTCGGACCTTCGGCTCAAGGCCTTCGTCCATATCGCAATCTGAATTTATCATTAACAAATTAATATTGCGAGGGGCTACTGTTGGGGGCCTTCGTCCTCCGAAGGTCCTCAAAAACATGATTTGACAATGTTTTCCAAGTGGATTATATGAACAGGTACCTTCGGACTCAGAATTATGAACATGAAGTACGATCAGGACGAAGCCTGAACCAGACAAAGGGGGATTGAAATGGAGGACGGGCTGATTACCAAGCTCTACGAAGGATGGTGCACAGCCGAAGCTGTGCGCAGGAAACCTTCGTCGCGATAGCAGAAAGGGGAACCGACTTAAAGATAAAAAAGACTACTTAGGCCTTGACAGATTTCCATAAGTCATTAGCAAATGTAATGGACATGAATGTAATTTTACATGGGATTTGTCTCACGCCTATAAATAGATGAACAGTACTCCCGTACTGTTCACGCGGACTTGGCATTTGCTTTTGCGTCATCTTTGTACTTTCGCCTTCCTGCAATCCGAAGGTACATTTGTAATTTGAAGTCATTTCTATTGTTATATAAGAATAAAATAGAAATGACATTGTGATAAAATTTAAATATTTACATTATTTTTATGTTATGCGTAAGATCTTCGTCATAACTTATCGTGCTTACGAAGATATATTGTTCATGACCTTCGTCCGTTGCACGTTATATCCCGAAGGGAAATAATGTTTCAAAGGACGAAGGACTTTATCATTTAACACTCTTTATGTTGCCTTGTTCTTAATCCGAAGCATTTGAGAACAAGTCACCAACACACTCCATCCCCACACACATCAACCGTCCCCATCGATTCCCCATCAACAGATCAGAGCTCACCGCCTTGGCGTACAATGCCTCACTGACCCCGACTGCCGTCGTGCAGTGTCCGCACTTGTACCCACCATAACCGGAATGGGAGACCACGTCTCAGGTCGCGTGAGGGGTAAAGTCCACTGCCAGGTTCAATCAGGTACTAGGCTTACCGATTTACCATTTTCTCGGCATGTGCTTAGTACGTTCAAACGCTTGACTCACGGTACCACACCTTAATCCTTATTCCAATTTTTATCCTGTAGACAACCAATCCCCATGGATTGTTGCCCACAAACCAACATCAATATGATAAGAAAGTGGATACAGCCAATTCCTGACCTCGCGCGAGTGCTAGAAAAATCACTCGACTTCTACCGAGATCCTAATTAATGAAGCTGCTACTCGACTTAGCATACTAGTATTCATCTCAATGGGGTTCCTGAGATCATGCAACTAGGGTTTCAAACAACTCCTACACTTAAGTGCACAATCAATCCTACAATCATTAAGTATAGTAAAATAGCATAAATAATAGGTTATGCATAAACCGGGGCTTTGAAAGGGAAATGTGCCCTTGGGCCATTTCTAAGTATTTTGGTGATTTAGTGCTCAACACAGGTGCCTAATTGTAAAATGGAACAAGGTGCAAATCATGAAGTAAAGGTATGTTTCTAAGCCTTAGTACATTGGTTTTGTGGACTAACATGTTTGTCTAAGTGTTAGAAACAGCAAGAAGAAAAAGAGAAAAGGGGAGAGAATGACTTGGCTGTGTGCAGCCAAGTCCCTGCTCGGTCTGGAGCACCGGACTGTCCGGTGTGCACCGGACAGTGTCCGGTGCGCCAGGCCTCCTCGGCGCGAACTGGCCGCTCTCGGGAATTCGCCGACGGCGTACGGCTATAATTCACCGGACTGTCCGGTGTGCACCGGACTGTCCGGTGAGCCAACGGTCGGCCAGGGCCAACGGTCGGCCGCGCAATCCGCGCGAGACACGTGGCCGAGCCAACGGTCGGGAAGGAACACCGGACTGTCCGGTGTGCACCGGACATGTCCGGTGCGCCAACTAAGCGCAGATCTGGAGCAGCCAGCAACGGTCAGAAGTGCTGTTTTTGGAAACAAATCGGGCACCGGACAGTGTCCGGTGTGCACCGGACTGTCCGGTGCGCCACGAGACAGAAGGCAAAGATGGCCTTCCAGATTTGTTCCCAACGGCTCCTAGCTGCCTTGGGGCTATAAAAGGGACCCCTTGGCGCATGGAGGAAGAACACAAGCATTCCTTGAGCACTCTTGATCACTCACACATCAATCTTGCGCACTTGTTTGAAATTCTAGTGATTTGAGCTCTGTTCTAGTGTGTTAGCCTCTTGAGCTCAAGTCTGGGTTTTGTGTGTGCGTATTCGCTGTGATCTTTGTGTTGTGTGTGAGTTGCTAATCCCTCCCTTACTCCGTGATTCTTTGTGAACATCTTTTGTAAGGGCGAGAGGCTCCAAGTTGTGGAGATTCCTCGCAAACGGGATTGAGATAAGAACAACAAAACACCGTGGTATTCAAGTGGGTCTTTGGACCGCTTGAGAGGGGTTGATTGCAACCCTCGTCCGTTGGGACGCCACAACGTGGAAGTAGGCAAGCATTGGCTTGGCCGAACCACGGGATAAGCCACCGTGTCCCTCTGTGCTTGATTCTTGTGGTATTGTGTTTTGTTGAAGACTTCACCTTAGCCACTTGGCATTAACTGTGCTAACGCTTAAACAAGTTTTTGTGGCTTAAGTTTGAAGTTTTTACAGGATCACCTATTCACCCCCCCCCTCTAGGTGCTCTCAATTGGTATCGGAGCCGTTCTATTCAAAGGGACTAACCGCCCGAATAGATGGATCCTAAGGGGAAGGGTATAGTGATCAACGACAAAGAGAAGGAGACCTTCGTCAACGAGCCGAAGGACGACAAGCCTACCGACTCCGGCTCGGGTCAAAGACGAAAGGATGGGAAGAAGAAGAAGACCAGGCGCATCAAGGAGATCATCTACTACGACAGCGACGAGTCTACTTCTTCCCAAAAGGATGAGGACCACAACGACTACGAGAGGAGAAAACCGGTTAATTCGAACTTTTCCTTTGATTACTCTCGTATTCCGCAAAGTTCACATTCTCATTTGCTCTCCATTCCACTTGGCAAGCCCCCACACTTTGATGGAGAGGACTACGGATTTTGGAGTCACAAAATGCGTAGTCACCTATTCTCTCTCCATCCTAGTATATGGGAGATTGTAGAGAGTGGAATGCACTTTGATAGTTCGGATAGTCCCATGTTCATTAATGAACAAATTCATAAAAATGCACAAGCTACTACTGTTCTTCTAGCTTCCTTGTGCAGGGATGAATACCATAAGGTGAGCGGCTTGGACAACGCCAAGCAAATCTGGGACACCCTCAAGATTTCTCATGAGGGGAACGACGTCACCTTACTCACCAAGATGGAGTTGGTGGAGGGCGAGCTTGGACGGTTCGCGATGATAAGGGGCGAGGAGCCAACGCAAACGTACAACCGGCTCAAGACCCTTATCAACAAGATAAGAAGCTACGGGAGCACGCGATGGACGGACCACGACGTCGTCCGCCTAATGCTCAGGTCCTTTACCGTACTTGATCCTCATCTCGTGAACAATATTCGTGAGAATCCCAGGTACACGATGATGACGCCCGAGGAAGTGC
This sequence comes from Zea luxurians, assembly GCA_029449295.1. NCBI lineage: Eukaryota > Viridiplantae > Streptophyta > Magnoliopsida > Poales > Poaceae > Zea > Zea luxurians. Next base: position 20,738,099 of record JAOPSE010000005.1, on the reverse strand, counting down.
TTGGAAAATTCGTGAGCGGGCGGATGATGATCAAGGAGGCAAGATACGTCGACGACGCGTTGAACGGACCACTCCACGAGCCTCAACCCATTGCTCTAAAGGCAACGAGGAGCAAGGAGTCGCTACCTAGCAAGGTGGCGCAAGTTGAGGCGGCTGGCCTTAATGATGAAGAGATGGCTCTCATCATTAAGAGATTCAAGACGGTGCTTAAAGGTCACAAGGGACAACCAAGCAAGACCAAAGCCAAGGGGAAGCGCTCATGCTTCAAATGCGGTAAGCTTGGTCATTTCATTGCTAACTGTCCCGATAATGAAAGTGACCAGGAAAAGGGGAACAAAAGAGAGAAGAAGAAGCAATACAAGAAGGCAAAAGGCGAGGCGCATCTAGGAAAGGAGTGGGACTCGGATTGCTCCTCCTCCGACTCCGACAACGAAGGACTCGCCGCCACTGCCTTCAACAAATCGGCTCTCTTCCCCAACGAGCGTCTCACTTGCCTTATGGCAAGGGAGAAGAAGGTGAGTATTCAAGACTCCACTTATGCTTCATCTAGTGATAGTGAGTCTAGTGATGATGACATAGATTATTCCTGCTTGTTCAAGGGCTTAGATAGATCTAAGATAGAGAAAATCAATGAATTAATTAATGCATTGAATGAAAAGGATAGGCTTTTAGAAAAGCAAGAAGATTTATTGTATGATGAACATGATAAATTTGTAGAGGCACAAAAATCATATGCGTTAGAAGTGAAAAGAAATGAAATGCTTTCTAGTGAAATATCTTCCTGTCATGAAACCATTTCTACCTTAAGAAGTGTTAATATTGATTTAAGTGCTAAACTAGAAGTAGCTAGTAAATTAAATTCTTGTGTTGAACATGTTGAAATTTGTACTAGGTGTAAGGATTTTGATGTTAATGCTTGTAGTGAACACCTAGTTCTAATTTCCAAATTAAATGATGAAGTGGCTAGTCTTAATGCCCAACTTAAGACTAGCAAGAATGAAGTTGATAAAATAAAATTTGCAAGGGATGCCTACACGGTTGGTAGACACCCCTCAATTAAGGATGGGCTTGGCTTCAAGAGGGAAGCCAAGAACTTAACAAGCCATAAGGCTCCCGTCTTCGTCAAGGAGAAAGGGAAGGCCCCTATGGCTAATAGTGCTAAAAAGAACCATGCTTTTATGTATTATGATAGGAGACATGCTAGAAATGCTTATAATCATTTTGATTCACATGTTTATGATTCTCATGCAATGTTTGCTTCTAGTTCTTCTTATAATCATGGTAGAGATATGTGTAGGAGAAATGTTGCGCATATGCCTAGGAGATATATTGCTCATGTACCTAGAAAGAATGTTATTCATGCTCCTAGGAAAGTAGTGAATGAACCTTCTACCATCTATTATGCTTGTAATGCTCCCTTTGCTATTTGTAGAAAGGGTAAGAAGGTAGTTGCTAGGAAATTAGGGGCTAGATGCAAGGGAGATAAATCTTGCATTTGGGTCCCTAAAGACATTTGTGCTAACCTTGCAGGACCCAACATGAGTTGGGTACCTAAGACCCAAGCCTAAATTTGCCTTGCAGGTTTATGCATCCGGGGGTTCAAGCTGGATTATCGACAGCGGATGCACAAACCATATGACGGGGGAGAAGAAGATGTTCACCTCCTACGTCAAGAATAAGGATTCCCAAGATTCAATTATATTCGGTGATGGGAATCAAGGCAAGGTAAAAGGGTTAGGTAAAATTGCAATTTCTAATGAGCATTCTATTTCAAATGTATTCTTAGTGGAGAGTCTTGGATATAATTTGCTATCTGTTAGTCAATTATGTCAAATGGGATATAATTGTTTATTTACAAATGTAGATGTGTCTGTCTTTAGAAGATGTGATGGTTCACTAGCTTTTAAGGGTGTACTAGACGGCAAGCTTTATTTAGTTGATTTTGCAAAAGAAGAGGCCGGTCTAGATGCATGCTTAATGGCTAAGACTTGCATGGGCTGGCTGTGGCATCGCCGCTTAGCACATGTGGGGATGAAGAACCTCCACAAGCTTCTAAAGGGAGAACACGTGATAGGTCTAACAAATGTTTATTTCGAAAAAGATAGACCTTGTGCAGCTTGTCAGGCAGGTAAACAAGTGGGAGGAGCACATCACAGCAAGAACGTGATGACCACGTCGAGACCCCTGGAGCTGCTGCATATGGACCTCTTCGGACCCGTCGCCTATCTAAGCATAGGAGGAAGTAAGTATGGTTTAGTTATTGTTGATGACTTTTCCCGCTTCACTTGGGTATTCTTTTTGCAGGATAAGTCTGAAACCCAAGGGACCCTCAAGCGCTTCCTCAGGAGAGCTCAAAATGAGTTTGAGCTCAAGGTGAAGAAGATAAGGAGCGACAACGGGTCCGAGTTCAAGAACCTTCAAGTGGAGGAGTTTCTTGAGGAGGAAGGGATCAAGCACGAGTTCTCCGCTCCCTACACACCACAGCAAAATGGTGTGGTAGAGAGGAAGAACAGGACGCTAATCGATATGGCGAGGACGATGCTTGGAGAGTTCAAGACCCCCGAGTGCTTTTGGTCGGAAGCCGTGAACACGGCCTGCCACGCCATCAACAGGGTCTACCTTCATCGACTCCTCAAGAAGACTTCGTATGAGCTACTAACCGGTAACAAACCCAATGTATCGTACTTTCGTGTATTTGGGAGCAAGTGCTACATTCTAGTGAAGAAGGGTAGAAATTCTAAGTTTGCTCCCAAAGCTGTAGAAGGGTTTTTATTAGGTTATGATTCAAATACAAAGGCGTATAGAGTCTTCAACAAATCATCGGGTTTGGTTGAAGTCTCTAGCGACGTTGTATTTGATGAGACTAATGGCTCTCCAAGAGAGCAAGTTGTTGATTGTGATGATGTAGATGAAGAAGATGTTCCGACGGCCGCTATACGAACCATGGCGATTGGAGACGTTCGGCCACAGGAACAGGATGAACGTGATCAACCTTCTTCCTCATCGACGGTGCATCCCCCAACTCAAGACGATGAACAGGTTCATCAAAAGGAGGCGTGTGATCAAGGGGGAGCACAAGACGATCAAGTGATGGAGGAAGAAGCGCAACCGGCACCTCCAACCCAAGTTCGAGCGATGATTCAAAGGGATCATCCCGTCGACCAAATTTTGGGTGACATTAGCAAGGGAGTAACTACTCGATCTCGATTAGTTAATTTTTGTGAGCATTACTCTTTTGTCTCCTCTATTGAGCCTTTCAGGGTAGAGGAGGCCTTGCTAGATCCGGATTGGGTGTTGGCCATGCAGGAGGAACTCAATAACTTCAAGCGCAACGAAGTTTGGACCCTGGTGCCTCGTCCCAAGCAAAATGTTGTGGGAACCAAGTGGGTGTTCCGCAACAAACATGACGAGCACGGGGTGGTGACGAGGAACAAGGCTCGACTTGTGGCAAAAGGTTATGCCCAAGTCGCAGGTTTGGACTTTGAGGAGACTTTTGCTCCTGTGGCTAGGCTAGAGTCCATTCGTATCTTGCTAGCATATGCCGCTCACCATTCTTTCAGGTTGTACCAAATGGATGTGAAGAGCGCGTTCCTCAACGGGCCAATAAAGGAGGAGGTGTACGTGGAGCAACCCCCTGGCTTCGAGGATGAGCGGTACCCCGACCACGTGTGTAAGCTCTCTAAGGCGCTCTATGGACTTAAACAAGCCCCAAGAGCATGGTATGAATGCCTTAGAGATTTCTTACTTGCTAATGCCTTCAAGGTTGGGAAAGCCGATCCAACTCTTTTTACAAAGACATGTGATGGTGATTTGTTTATATGCCAAATTTATGTCGATGACATAATATTTGGTTCTACTAATCAAAAGTCTTGTGAAGAGTTTAGCAGGGTGATGACGCAGAAATTCGAGATGTCGATGATGGGCGAGTTGAACTACTTCCTTGGGTTCCAAGTGAAGCAACTCAAGGACGGCACCTTCATCTCCCAAACGAAGTACACGCAAGATCTGCTAAAGCGGTTTGGGATGAAGGACGCCAAGCCCGCAAAGACTCCGATGGGAACCGACGGACACACCGACCTCAACAAAGGAGGTAAGTCCGTTGATCAAAAAGCATACCGGTCAATGATAGGGTCTTTACTTTATTTATGTGCTAGTAGACCGGATATTATGCTTAGCGTATGCATGTGTGCTAGATTTCAATCCGATCCTAAGGAATGTCACTTGGTGGCGGTGAAGCGAATTCTTAGATATTTAGTCGCTACGCCTTGCTTCGGGATCTGGTATCCAAAGGGGTCTAACTTTGACTTGATTGGGTACTCAGATTCCGACTATGCTGGATGTAAGGTCGATAGGAAGAGTACATCGGGGACGTGCCAATTCTTAGGAAGGTCCCTGGTGTCATGGAATTCCAAGAAACAAACCTCCGTTGCCCTATCCACCGCTGAGGCCGAGTATGTTGCCGCAGGTCAGTGTTGCGCGCAACTACTTTGGATGAGGCAAACCCTCAGGGACTTTGGCTACAATCTGAGCAAAGTCCCACTCCTATGTGATAATGAGAGTGCTATCCGAATAGCGGAAAATCCTGTTGAACACAGCCGCACAAAGCACATTGACATCCGGCATCACTTTTTGAGAGACCACCAGCAAAAGGGAGATATCGAAGTGTTTTATGTTAGCACCGAGAACCAGCTAGCCGATATCTTTACCAAGCCTTTAGATGAGAAGACCTTTTGCAGGCTGCGTAGTGAGCTAAATGTCTTAGATTCGCGGAACTTGGATTGAATCGTAGCATACATGTATCTATGCCTTTGATCATGTTCATTCTGCATTTTGTTGCTTATTATGGTGCTCAAGTTGTACAAACACTCCCTGGACCTCACAAGTCCGTTGCAATGTGATGCACATGTTTAGGGGGAGATGTGTTACAACTTGACCCTTTGAGACTAACCATATGTTTGAGTTTGCTTGTGTTAGTCACAAAGGAGAATTGAAAGGGAAAAGGTGGACTTGGACCATGAAAGACTTCCACTGCACTCCGATGAGGGGTAACTTATTCCAAGTCCATCTCATGAACTCTTATTGCCATTTGCTCTTAATTGAAGATTTTGGTGAGGCAATGGGGTTAAAGGGCCACAATTAATCCCGTTTTGGTGCTTGATGCCAAAGGGGGAGAAAATAAAGGCCAAAGCAATAAATGGATCAGCTACCACTTGAGAGATTTTGAAAATAGTAGAATAGAGTTTTTGATTTGTCAAAATTCTTAAGTTGTCTCTCTTATCAAAAGTTGGCTTCTTGTGGGGAGAAGTATTGATTATGGGAAAAAGGGGGAGTTTTTGAAATCTTGATAATGACTCTCTTTATGCTTTAACATGTGTGTTTAACTTAGAGATAGAGATTTGAGTTTGATTTGCAAAATCAAACAAAGTGGTGGCATAGAGTGATCCATATAAGTCAAAATGAATCAAAATAGATTTGAGTTATTATTTGAAGTATTTTTGTACTTGTTCAATTTGCTTTATGTTGTGTTGGCATAAATCACCAAAAAGGGGGAGATTGAAAGGGAAATGTGCCCTTGGGCCATTTCTAAGTATTTTGGTGATTTAGTGCTCAACACAGGTGCCTAATTGTAAAATGGAACAAGGTGCAAATCATGAAGTAAAGGTATGTTTCTAAGCCTTAGTACATTGGTTTTGTGGACTAACATGTTTGTCTAAGTGTTAGAAACAGCAAGAAGAAAAAGAGAAAAGGGGAGAGAATGACTTGGCTGTGTGCAGCCAAGTCCCTGCTCGGTCTGGAGCACCGGACTGTCCGGTGTGCACCGGACAGTGTCCGGTGCGCCAGGCCTCCTCGGCGCGAACTGGCCGCTCTCGGGAATTCGCCGACGGCGTACGGCTATAATTCACCGGACTGTCCGGTGTGCACCGGACTGTCCGGTGAGCCAACGGTCGGCCAGGGCCAACGGTCGGCCGCGCAATCCGCGCGAGACACGTGGCCGAGCCAACGGTCGGGAAGGAACACCGGACTGTCCGGTGTGCACCGGACATGTCCGGTGCGCCAACTAAGCGCAGATCTGGAGCAGCCAGCAACGGTCAGAAGTGCTGTTTTTGGAAACAAATCGGGCACCGGACAGTGTCCGGTGTGCACCGGACTGTCCGGTGCGCCACGAGACAGAAGGCAAAGATGGCCTTCCAGATTTGTTCCCAACGGCTCCTAGCTGCCTTGGGGCTATAAAAGGGACCCCTTGGCGCATGGAGGAAGAACACAAGCATTCCTTGAGCACTCTTGATCACTCACACATCAATCTTGCGCACTTGTTTGAAATTCTAGTGATTTGAGCTCTGTTCTAGTGTGTTAGCCTCTTGAGCTCAAGTCTGGGTTTTGTGTGTGCGTATTCGCTGTGATCTTTGTGTTGTGTGTGAGTTGCTAATCCCTCCCTTACTCCGTGATTCTTTGTGAACATCTTTTGTAAGGGCGAGAGGCTCCAAGTTGTGGAGATTCCTCGCAAACGGGATTGAGATAAGAACAACAAAACACCGTGGTATTCAAGTGGGTCTTTGGACCGCTTGAGAGGGGTTGATTGCAACCCTCGTCCGTTGGGACGCCACAACGTGGAAGTAGGCAAGCATTGGCTTGGCCGAACCACGGGATAAGCCACCGTGTCCCTCTGTGCTTGATTCTTGTGGTATTGTGTTTTGTTGAAGACTTCACCTTAGCCACTTGGCATTAACTGTGCTAACGCTTAAACAAGTTTTTGTGGCTTAAGTTTGAAGTTTTTACAGGATCACCTATTCACCCCCCCCCTCTAGGTGCTCTCAGGCTTGCCTTCCAAAGCGGGGGCAGGCAGATCCTCTGGTACAGGCTCTGGTGCTGGATCCGGGGCTACCTCCTGAGCAGCTCCTTGCTCCGGCACGAGGACGTACTCTCCGTCAGCGAGGTTACAGTCTATCGAAATGCAATGAATATGTATGTCATGATTCTGCAGGATTTAATAACATTATGCTAAGGGAAGAAAAACTAAGTTAGTTGGCAACTTAGGGTTCATTGGTCATATGTGGCTTTTAGTGGTTTATGCTTATCACTCTAGGTTTAGGTTTTGTTAAGGATAAGCATAGTAGGTTGGTATTTCCTTTATACATTTTAGTGGACAATTCACAAAGGGTTTTAGGATGACACTAATTTCCATTATTCATTTTCCCTTTCTTTATTTTCTATTTATGAATTCTAGTATAGGTTTGAACTACAACAATGAGTTAACTTTTTCCAAAAAGTCTATAAAAATTACAGTGGGCTGCTATGGGTCATTATAGCCTATTCTAGGAATTTGGGGTTTAAAATAAAAAGGCTATGCTTTAGACAAAAATGACAAAAGTTGTGTAAATGGGCCACTTTGTACTACAACTCTTAACTAGGTGTAGGTTCTGCCATAAGGGTTATTTTTGTTGGTATCTAACAGTAATAGTAAGCTTCTGTGCCAAAAATCACAGAAGGTTAATTGGTGGTTATTTAGTTGTGATTTCTTAAAGTTTTATGTCAAAAAGGTGCTTATAACTAACTTGCCATTTGAAAAATATCAAACAACAGATTTTGTATTTTTCCTATGTTCATAATAACAAAACATTAGTTATCCCAAGGTTTGGGGTGTTTTCACCTTGGGGTTATTTTTGTAGGGTTTTTCTAAGTTTCATTGTTTTCTAAAAATAAAAGGGATCCTACTTATTTTATACTAAACCAGGGTATAATAGATTTTTCTAGTAAACTACATTGAATAAGTACTCTAACAAAAATAGGGGTGCCTTCTGGTTCATTATTTAAATCATATTTTCTATTTTTCTTAATCTTAAGCATATTGTAAAATAAATGGCAAAAACTAACTTACTGGGTTGGACAGAGAGTTTTAGCATTTTTAAACAGGTCAGTAGGTGGATATAAACTTCTTCAAATTTTTCTAACTCTAGTCAAATAGTGCAACTATTTTTATTCCTATTATTTAGCTTTTGGTCAAAACAATAATTAAATCAGAACCCTAAAGTTTTCTGTAGTACATAGGGGTTTTATATTTTTCCTAAGTAGATTACATTATTTAGAGTCTGACAAAATTGGTTTGACCAAATTTGGATGAACTAAACAGAAGTTATGAATTATTAAAGTTTCTGTTCAAATTTAAAATCAGATTTAATAAAGGTTTTCTGGAAAAGCAGTTTACACCGAGGACCCTGGGGTATTTCCAAACTAACTCTCTCAGTTATACCCCCGCGCTACTATTCATTTGAGTCACTGACATTTCACAAAACCCCCCAGACTTCTTTCCTTCTCCCCCGCGGTCCTTCCCTAGGTTTAAATAGTGCCCGCAAGAAAGAAAAGGGTGGCGCGGCTTACCGGCGGCGAGATAGGTCCGGCGAGGGGCGGGGTTGGCTCGGGGAGGCTCTGGCGGTCACAGCGATGTACGGCTCGACGGCGGGGATGGCCGTAATCGCTCGGTCCCCGTGCGCAGGCGGGTGTCCTCGTCGGCGGCGGGTGTGCCAGCCAAATCACGGCGATCTGGTTCAATCCAATGGCACAGTGAGCTCCACGGGATGACGTAGAGACTATGTGCACAAGGAATCAGATAATGGTTCAGTGGATTACCCGGTCCACGCACTCCGGCGGGGTTGTGAACTCCGGCGACCGTGGACTGGCCTCTCCGGCGAAGCAGGCTTCGATTCCTCGCTCGGGGAGCTTCACCGAGGTGTGCTCACTCATCTCCGAGGGTTGGACAGGGTTGGGAAAGGCTGGGCTGGCCGGTCTACGGCGGCAGGGGCTCGGGTGGCCGCGAACACGCCGTGCACGGGCAAACGACGGTGAGTTGAGCTCCAGGGAGGTTTGAGCGTGCGCGGGAGGGTATGGATGACGCCTGAGTGGGCTTTATAGGCGTGGCGCACACAGGGGACACGGGCGCGGCTCGGCGCGGCACAGGGTCGGGCGCGGGCGTGCTCTGGCGTGCGCAGAGCGCGTCGAACACGTGTAAGTTTTCTTCTGCCCGTGTTCCACAGCTCACCCAAGTCGCAAACGTGCGAATCTTGGCAAAAATCCGGTGCGAGTCTTTTCCTGGCACCTAGGCTTGTCTCTCATCCGTGAGTTGCCATGGCAGATATGGCCTAGGTAGGGAGATCTTCGGTCGCCAAATCAGGTATGTCACTCTGCCCACCTCGCGACAAAAACCATGCCAAGGCATGTCAAACGTCAAGGTCTCGGGCTCAGCTTTTTCCAGTGGGTGCCCTAGGTGGTATGCCACATTTTTGGTATAGAACATAGGTGGTTTTGGTGCCATCTTCAAGGTGAACACGATTGATCTTTAGTGTAGGTGTAGTTTTTGACTTAGAGGGAATTTGAGAGCTCTAGCTTTCTCTCCACTTAAGGAATGGAATTGGGGTTTCTCCAGGGGTCTTTTTGCAACATTTCCTTCCCATAATTGCTGGTTATAAAGTTACTTAAAGTTTGGTTAAAGATTAACTCATGGTTTGCACAATTGCTTATTCTCTCCCCCTTTCAACCATGGCTTTGGAAGATAGGGTTCAAGAGGGGTCTAGGGTTTACTCCCCCCTTGTCCAAAGTGGTAGTTGCACACAACTAGGGTAATGTTTTTGGTCATTCACATCTCTTGGTTAAAACCTAGCCTCCAAGGCTCTCACACTTTGATCCTTAAGTTTTGTCCCACATGTGATCACAGTCCTTAGTGCCAAGGTGTGCTCTAGCCATGGTAACACCTGAGGTGTTATAGCCCTCCCCCCTTAAAGGAATCTCGTCCCGAGATTTTAGGCAGAGTCTGTTGGGGACTTGTTCTCAAATGCTTCGAGTTAAGAACAAGGCAACATAGAAGATGTTAAACATTGAGGTCCTTCGTCCTTCGAAACATTACACCCCTTTGGGAAATAATGCTTTAGGACGAAGGTCACAAGTGACATACCTTCGTAAATATAATAAATAATGCCGAAGGATTCATATAAAACGTGAAATATAAATATCAACATAGGATCACTTCTATTTTATTAACATGGATAAATAGAAATGATTTCAAATTACAAATGTACCTCTGGTCTTGAGAGAAGGTAGAAGTACAAACGTAACGCAAAAGCCAATGCCAAGTCAGCGTGAACAGTACGGGAGTACTGTTCATCTATTTATAGACGCGGGACGCAGCCCACGTAAAATTACATCCATGTCCATTACATTTGTTAACGGTTTATGGAAATCTGTCGAGGCCCCCGAAGTCTTTTCATCTTTAAGTCGGTTCCCCTTTATGCCATCGCGCCGAAGCTTCCCTGCGCACAGCTTCGGCTGCCCTCGACCTTCGTCTGGTTCAGGCTTCGTCCTGGTCATGCTCCATATCCATAATTCTGAATCCGAAAATACCTGTTCATATAATCCACTTGGAAAACATTGTCAAATCATGTTTTTGAGGACCTTCGGAGGACGAAGGCCCCCAACAGTAGCCCCTCGCAATATTAATTTGTAAATAGTAAATTCAGATTGCGATATGGACGAAGGCCTTGAGCCGAAGGTCCGAAAAAAACACCTTCCCTTTGCTAGAATAGCAACATTCACTGACAAGCGGGGCCTTTCAATTTTCAACGCCCTCGGCGTATAAATAAGATCACATCGCGAACTCATTTGGTACGCACACTTGCCTTTTGCTTCGGCCCACTAAAATTTTTAACTCTTGTTCGTTAAGATTTGCTGGTCTTTTTGATTTCGAAGCTTCGACCTCGGGAACAATTTTTTAGCGCTCCCGAAGATGTCTGAAGGCAAGAAGATCCCTGCTGAGACGAAGCTGAGTCTCGAGGAGGAGAAAAATCTGGGGTTCCTGATAGCGATGGCAGAGACCAATACAGAGAAAATCACGAAGGAGATTCTCGAAGGTTTGTCCGAAGATACTGATGACAGCGACAGCTTTGATGTGGAAAGTGGTGGGGAAGAGGCCGAAGATCGACCGTGGCGACCAAGCCACACAGTTTTTGGGAAAACGACCATCAAGCAGAGTCACATTGATAATATGAGGGGGCGATATTTCCGAGACATATCTATTGTGAGAGCTGATGCCGGGGAAAAAACTTCTCCCACCCCCGAAGAAGATGAAGTTGTGATTTTCCGAAGCTTCCTCAAGGCTGGGCTTCGATTCCCCCTGAGCAACTTTGTTGTTGAGGTACTAAAGACATTTCAAGTCCATCTGCATCAAATCACTCCCGAAGCCATCATAAGAATGGGAGTGTTTGTCTGGGCTGCAAGGAGCCAAGGTTTGGAACCGAACGCTAAAAGCTTCTGCAATATTCATGAGTTATTATACGAGACGAAGCCCTGGGGAAAGGAGCAATACCACAACAACTTTGGGTGCTACAGCTTCGGCGCCCGCTCCGGGTCAAGCTGCCCTGTGCCGACCTTTCGGAAGAGGTGGCCCGGAGCCTGGATGACTGAATGGTTTTATGTAAAGAATGATCTAAAAGCTCAAGAGAATGTGAAGAGTATCATTATGCACCCAATCTGGCAACGCTTCGGTCTTCGAAGGCCGAAGGTCGAAATGGACGAAGCCGCCGAAGAATGCCAAAGAGCCTTCGGGGTAGTCTGCTCGTTTATTGGGACAAGGGACTTGGTCCAAGAACACATTGCCTTCAGGGTATGGCCACTTGCAGAAAAGTGGGAAATGCCGAAGGAAACCATCAAAGAGTCCGATGAAGGCGGACTAGTCAGATTAAAGTACACATTCAAATATGCAGATAAATTTGTTGAACTTGATGATGATTGGCTGAAAAGCATTGAAACATTAAGTGATGAATTACTTGGGGCATATTCGAAGGCTGAAAATACTGCACTATCAGCAGCCTTCGGAGGCCGAAAAAAGAAGAGACTCAACCGAGTGTTTGATGCAGTCGGGTTCTTCTACCCTGATTATCGTTATCCCATCCGAAGGCAAAAAAGGAAAAACATAACCTCTGACAAAGAAGAAGCTGCAACTGCTCCTAGTGAGCCAGAACCGAAAGGAAAAAGGTTGAAGGTCCTCACACACCGACCACGCCATATTGAACCAGCTTCGGTGCCTGAGTTTACCGGAGAAGCTTCTTCGGCCGCCGAAGCTGAACAGCCAACCTTGCTGCCAGAAATTGCAGAGATGGCCGAAGCGCCATCCATAGAAAAAATGGAAGAAACGAAAAATCCGACTAAGGAAAAAGCATCAGAAATTTTGAGTCCTGTAGCAAATGTCGAAGCAGCAAAAATCCAAAAGGGTACAATGGTGACCCCAAAAAGGAAGAGAATGGTAAATGTACTAGATGTCTTGGAGACAATTAAGTCTTCAAGCACAACTCCAAAAAAGAGTGTTGAAATTGCTGAAGCTTCTTCTGAAGTTCCGACGCAACAAGCTGAAGCTGAGGCTGGGCCTTCAGAGCCCTTCAAGGAGCAAACTTTGGAAGCCGAAGCAATAAAAATACCAGAACCAATTTTAGTTGAAGAAACTGACACTGCCATCCCCGAAGCGCCTGCCAGCATGTGTGATTACATCATACGACATGCTTCGGGGAAAAAACTATCTGAAGAAGAAAGTCATGAAGCTAACCATTATGCAAAGGAGCTAAAATATCCAAAGGGGGCAGTAATATTCAATGGGACAAATGAAGATGATTTCTTATACTGCCTGCCTGACAACAAAGAGCTATCTGTCTGCCGAGAGATGGCCAGGAGTATTGGTTTCCCGAAGCTTGAATCTGGATTAAGCGCCATGACGAAAGAAGATCTCGCAGACAGTCTTGCGTACAACAGCCTGAAGGTGCGGGAATTAAACGCTTGAAAAAACTCCCTTATTATTATTTTTTTTACGCAACTCATTCCTTTTTTCTTATATTAATTCTTTTTCGTATAGGGCCTGATCCTAAGCAACGCGCTAAGAGCGCAAAAGAGCGCCGAAGATGAAAGTTATGAAATTGCGTTTAATAATTTACGCTCCGAAGTTATCAAACTGAGAAACGAAGCTTTGGAAAAAGATAAAATTCTGCTTACACTGGTAGATAAAGTGAAAAAAGACGAAGCTGCTTCAAAGGCCCAAACCGAAGCTCAAAAACGCGAGATTAAAGATCTTCAGAAACAGCTGGCTAGAGCTAAAGAGGAGCGCGCACTTGAGGAAACGAAACGAGAACTTAGTGATTTTATGGTCAGCAAATTGGAATCAAGAGTGAAGGAGCTTCGCACATCTCAGGGGAAATGCTATGTTAAATCTATAGAATGCGTGAATAAAATTAAAACCAGCTTTGCTAGCGTCGGCGCCTTTTCCAGCGAAGAGAATTTTTCTCGAGGCAATCCCGAAGATCCGCTGGAATGGATTAGCCACGAAGCAGAGGCCTTCGAAGAGATTCTGAATAGTCGTGGCGACATATGCGCTTTTTCGGGCGCCAGAGGAATTGCTTCTGTCTTAGAGAAGAAAGGTTGCGGGCATATAAAATTTTTAGCTCAGTCCGAAGCTACCTTATCTTCCGAAGATATCAAGGACCCCTCGGCCGAAGCAAGCGTGGTTGGTGGCAAATTTTTTACTGATATCTGGAACGACGGCGGCCGAGGAATGGCGCAAGAGATCATCCAAAGAAGCGAGAAAGGCGTTCATGATGCTAGAAAAGTAGCAGAAGCTGCCGAAAGGAGTACGGAGCCCGAAAGACAATTAGGTACCAATTAGTCGTTCTTGTTGCGTTGTAATTTTCATTTTAAACTTTGCTCGCGATTTGTAAAAGTAATGAAGAAGTGTTCTCTTCGCTCAGAAACTGTTGAACCAACTGCCGACCCCCACACAAAAGGGGATGAAGAAATTAAACGGATGGCCGAAACTATCATGGACAAGGCTGTTGACCAACTTCTGAATGAAGCCGCCGAAGCAGTATTAAGAGAAGATTAGATGCTACTTTGGAAAAAACATTTAAAGTGTAATCTATGCAGCACTTTGTACATTTGAATGTAATATACAAGTCTCTTTTCATTATTGAATTCTTTACGATGCATGAAACTTTAAATACGTACCATTTTTGAGCCTTCGGCGAAAAAACACCTTCCCTTCTTTTCATGCTTCGTGAAGAAGACATTCTTCGTTAAAATTACACTGATGAATGATATCCATGCTTCGTGAAAACATTCTCCGAAGCTATATTCCGAAGCTATACAACTTTGATATTGATCTGATAAAATTCGCCCACGTTTCGTAAAAATATTCTTCAAAAGTGTATTCCGAAGCTATACAATTTCGATGTCACTTTCTCAAAGCATCCTTTCGAAGGTTGAGAGTATCCCCTTCTCTTGCCAAATGCAATATGATGTATGATGCTTATGCTATGCAAAATGATGTGATGATGTTATGTTATGCATGTGTCATTTGTTCCGAAGATACACATAAAATATATTCGTAAGCTCTGCATTCCCTTAGGAACGTCTTTGGAGCTTCTTCGTCTTTTACTTAGACGGTTTCAGCGTTGACTTTTCGCTGTAAGCCTCCCTTAGGAGCTTCTTCGCCTTTTACTTAGGCGGTATCAGCGTTGACTTTTCGCTGTAAGCCTCCCTTAGGAGCTTCTTCGCCTTTTACTTAGGCGGTATCAGCGTTGACTTTTCGCTGTAGGCTCTGCATTCCTTTAGGAACGACTTCTGAGCAGAAAACTTACACTGCGCTCCCTTTGGAACGGCTTTTTGTGACTTCATAAACTTACTCTGCGTTCCTTAGAACGACTTTCTGCTACTCCGAAGGATTTTTGATCCGAAGGTCCTCCTTGGTAACGGAAAAAGTTTTAGGCTTCAGCAACTTAGGCTTGTGGAGCAAATAGATTTTCCTCGTAGGAAACAACGAAATTATTACATGAAAACTATCAATGTTTTTTGCCTCACAGAAAATAAAACTGAATAGAAAAGACTGCTGTCAAAGGTAGGATATATCAATAAATGTGCTTCGACTCTGGCACAGTGCTATTGACTGTGCGAGCTTCGGACTGTTCTCTGAAGTCCCTCTGATGTGGGGCGTATTGACTCCCTTCTGGCTGTGGACCTTGCTGCAATGGAGGTGGAGGCGGAGGCTGCTGCCAGGAAGCTTGAGGTTGACTTGCCGAAGCTACAGAAGCTGCAGGGTGGTTGTCTATGTATTGTGGGATATAAGGCGGATGATACGAAGCAGTATGCATGACCTGCTTCGGCTGAGCTTGTTGAGATGCAGCTTCGGCTATTTCCTTTTGCTTCTGGATTGTAACGTGGCACGTCCTAGTGGTATGGCCCTTGCCTTCTCCACAGAACAAGCAAAACAGTCTCCTTGGCTGATCTCCGAATCTTCCGCCGAAGCCCCTGGCGCCTCTGCCTCTTGGAGCTGGTGGCCGGAAGGAGGTTTGTTGTTGCCCCGAAGCCTGTGAGGAGCACTGCGGCCTGTTTTGCTGACTCCCCTTATCATCATTCTGAGTGTTGTGGATGGAACGGACATGCCTCGGGTAGTATCTTCCTCCGAAGCCCCTGGTCATTTCAGAAAATCTGAAGGCCTCCTCCCTTCTTTGGCGAAAGTCATTGTCAGCACGAATGTACTCATCCATCTTTTGGAGCAATTTCTCCAGGGTCTGAGGAGGCTTCCGAGCAAAGTATTGAGCTGCAGGTCCAGGACGAAGCCCCTTGATCATGGCTTCGATAACGATTTCATTGGGCACCGTTGGTGCCTGCGCCCTCAATCGTAAGAACCTTCGGACATACGCCTGAAGGTATTCTTCGTGATCCTGAATACACTGGAAGAGGGCTTGAGCTGTGACCGGCTTCGTTTGAAATCCTTGAAAGCTGGTCAGTAACATATCCTTCAGCTTCTGCCATGAAGTGATTGTTCCTGGCCGAAGAGAGGAATACCAAGTCCGAGCAACATTCCTGACGGCCATAACGAAAGACTTCGCCATGACTGCAGCATTGCCCCCGTACGAAGACACTGTTGCTTCGTAGCTCATCAAGAATTGCTTCGAGTCGGAGTGGCCGTCAAACATGGGAAGCTGGGGTGGCTTATAGGATGGAGGCCAAGGTGTAGCCTACAGCTCAGCAGACAGAGGAGAAGCATCATCGAAAACAAAATTTCCCTGATGGAAATTATCATACCAGTCATCTTCGTTGACGAAGCCCTCCTGATGAAGGTCTTTCTGATGAGGCCTTCTGTTCTGCTCATCGTGAGTGAGATGGCGAACTTCCTCAGAGGCTTCGTCTATTTGCCTTTGCAACTCAGCTAGGCGGGCCATCTTCTCCTTCTTCCTCTGCACTTGTTGATGTAGCATCTCCATCTCTCTGATTTCTTGGTCTAGCTCTTCTTCCCCAAGCGTCGGGCTGACGGCTTTTCTCTTCTGGCTTCGGGCCTCCCGAAGAGAGACGGTCTCCTGGTTGTGGTCCAGCGGTTGTAGTGCTCCTGCCCCAGTCGCTGAAGCTTTCTTCGGCGCCATAGCGAAGGTCTATAGCTTCCGAAGGTGTTCACAAAAACTCGAAGTGGAAGTGAGTTCACCGGAGGTGGGCGCCAATGTTGGGGACTTGTTCTCAAATGCTTCGAGTTAAGAACAAGGCAACATAGAAGATGTTAAACATTGAGGTCCTTTGTCCTTCGAAACATTACACCCCTTTGGGAAATAATGCTTTAGGACGAAGGTCACAAGTGACATACCTTCGTAAATATAATAAATAATGCCGAAGGATTCATATAAAACGTGAAATATAAATATCAACATAGGATCACTTCTATTTTATTAACATGGATAAATAGAAATGATTTCAAATTACAAATGTACCTCTGGTCTTGAGAGAAGGTAGAAGTACAAACGTAACGCAAAAGCCAATGCCAAGTCAGCGTGAACAGTACGGGAGTACTGTTCATCTATTTATAGACGCGGGACGCAGCCCACGTAAAATTACATCCATGTCCATTACATTTGTTAACGGTTTATGGAAATCTGTCGAGGCCCCCGAAGTCTTTTCATCTTTAAGTCGGTTCCCCTTTATGCCATCGCGCCGAAGCTTCCCTGCGCACAGCTTCGGCTGCCCTCGACCTTCGTCTGGTTCAGGCTTCGTCCTGGTCATGCTCCATATCCATAATTCTGAATCCGAAAATACCTGTTCATATAATCCACTTGGAAAACATTGTCAAATCATGTTTTTGAGGACCTTCGGAGGACGAAGGCCCCCAACAGAGTCCTCTAGAGGGGTGCTACGAAAGCGTGTTGGTGTGATGTTCCTTCTTTCATTCAAGTTTCTCTAGTTAACTGCTCTTCGAATGTCATTCTCTTTGCAACTTCAGAAGGAAGCCCTTTTTAAGTTAATTCCACAACTTAGACTATCCTTGCTATCTAAGTTTTTCTTATAATTGTATTCAAAGGGCAGGTGGGGGGGTGGGGTTTTGGGATTACATACCGACTCTTTTGGGCAGAAAGTCGGGGAAGCGAGAGCGTAGAAAATCCTCAGTCTCCCATGTAGCCTCTTCTGCTGAATGGTGACTCCACTGAACCTTATACTTTCTGATTGATCTTGCCCGTGTTGATCTCTCCTTCTGATCCAATACCTCGACGGGGTACTCTTGATAGGACAGGTCTGGTTCTATCTCAATGTCCGGTTCCGGTAGCACTTCAGTGGGTAGGCGTACACATTTCCGCAGCTGAGATACATGGAACACATTATGAACAGCTAACATGCTGGGTGGCAACTTCAATTGATATGCTACAGGTCCACAAGTCTCCTTGATCTCGTAGGGTCCAATGTAACGAGAAGCTAACTTGCCCTTGATCCCGAATCTCTGGACACCCTTGGTGGGTGACACCTTAAGATAAACATGGTCTCCCACTGCAAACTGTAGAGGTTTCCGCCTCTTATCATGATAGCTCTTTTGCCTGGCCTGAGCAGCTTCTAAGTTCTTCTTGATGACTCTGACCTTTTCCTCTGCTTCTAGTACCAAATCTGGCCCAAATATTTCCCTCTCTCCTGCTTGAGACCAATTCAGCGGGGTTCTACATCTTCTCCCATATAAGGCCTCAAAAGGTGCCATCTTCAAACTGGACTGGTAGCTGTTATTATAAGAAAACTCTGCTAAAGAAAGACAGTTATCCCAATCCTTTCCATAGTGTAGCACACATGCCCTCAACATGTCTTCCAAAATCTGGTTTACCCTTTCTGTCTGGCCATCTGTTTGAGGATGGTATGCTGAGCTTCGTACTACATGGGTCCCAAGTGATTCCTGCAATTGTTCCCAAAATCGTGCCACAAATGGTGCTCCTCTGTCTGACACTATAGTCCTTGGTATCCCATGCAAACGAACTATCTGGTCAATGTAGATTTCCGCATACTTCTCCGTCCTGTGTGTGGTATGTACTGGCAAGAAATGAGCGGTCTTGGTCAATCGGTCCACAATAACCCAAATTGAATCATGGTGCCTGGAGGTGTTGGGCAGTCCCACGATAAAGTCCATGCAAATGTCCTCCCATTTCCAAGATGGTATGGGAAGGGGTTGCAAAGGGCCTGCTGCCTTCAAATGACTGGCTTTAATCCTTTGGCAGGTGTCACACTCGGATATGTACTTGGCAATTTCCCTCTTCATTCTGGTCCACCAGTATAAAGATCTGAGATCATGATACATCTTGTTGCTACCAGGGTGCATGGAGAATTTTGAAAGGTGAGCTTCATCCAGTATCTTCTTTCTGAGCACAGGGTCCTTGGGAACAACCAATCGATCTCCAAACCATAAAATTCCCTTACTGTCCTAACGGAAGCACTTGTATTTCTCTGCCTTTTGCTTGATCATGTCTTTGATAACTTGAACACCCTTATCCCTAATCTGTGCCTGGACTATTTGCTCTTGCAATGTGGGATCCACCGAGATATAACTTAATTCACCGGAAGGAACAA
The DNA here is from genome assembly GCA_029449295.1 of Zea luxurians. Classification (NCBI taxonomy): domain Eukaryota; kingdom Viridiplantae; phylum Streptophyta; class Magnoliopsida; order Poales; family Poaceae; genus Zea; species Zea luxurians. The sequence goes on along the minus strand of JAOPSE010000005.1, from coordinate 20,719,214 downwards.
CTTCCAGGTTCAGCTTACACAACTCATCACACAGGGTGGTAACTCTTGCATCCATGCTCATACAATTGCACTAGGCCTTTCTGCTCAAGGCATCTGCTACAACATTGGCTTTGCCAGGATGGTAATGCACCTCCAAATCGTAGTCCTTGATCAATTCTAACCATCTCCTCTGTCTCATGTTTAGATCTGCCTGAGTGAAGATGTATTTGAGACTCTTGTGATCCGTGTAGATGTTACAGTGAGCTCCCATAGTGTCTCCATATCTTAAGAGCATGAACCACAGCTGCCAACTCCAGATCATGTGTTGGGTAGTTCTGCTCATGGGGTCTGAGTGCTCAGGAAGCATAAGCAATTACTCTGTTATCTTGCATCAAGACACATCCCAATCCCGTACCAGAAGCATCACAATAGACTTTGAAGGGCTTGGTGTTATCAGGTTGAGCTAGCACTGGGGCTGTTGTCAAATGCTGCCTCAGCGTATGAAAAGCATCTTCACACTTTTGGCTCCAATTGTACTTGACTCCCTTCTTTAATAGTTCAGTCATTGGTTTGGCAATCCTGGAAAAATTCGGAATAAATCGTCGATAATACCCTGCCAATCCTAGAAAACTCCGAATCTGCCTCACTGTAGTCGGGGGTTTCCACTCCATCACCTCTTGTACCTTCTCAGGATCAACAGATATCCCATCCTGAGAAATTGTGTGACCCAAGAATTTAATTTCCTTCAGCCAGAATTCACATTTAGACAACTTAGCATAAAGACGATGATCGTGCAGTCGCTGAAGCACGATGTGCAGATGCTCAGTATGTTCGTCTTCATTCTTGGAATAGACCAGAATATCATCAATGAAAACGACCACGAACTTGTCCAACTCTGGCATGAATACTGAGTTCATTAGGTACATAAAATAAGCCGGGGCATTGGTCAGCCCAAAAGACATCACCAAAAACTCATAAAGCCCATATCTGGTAGAGAAAGCAGTCTTTGGAATATCACTGGCACGGATCTTGATTTGATGGTAGCCCGACCGAAGGTCTATCTTGGAGAATACTTTGGCTCCCACCAATTGATCAAACAAGACATCAATACGGGGTAGTGGGTATTTGTTCTTGATGGTCACCGCATTGAGAGGGCGGTAGTCAACACACATTCTCAAACTCTCATCCTTTTTCTTCACAAATAATGCAGGACATCCCCAAGGTGAAGTACTTGGGCGAATGAACCCCTTGTCCAACAATTCTTGCAGTTGCTTCTTCAGTTCTGCCAGTTCCGCGGGAGGCATCCTATAGGGTCTCTTGGAGATAGGAGCAGTCCCAGGTTGCAATTCAATTGCAAACTCAATGTCTCTGTCAGGTGGCATTCCTGGCAATTCATCCGGAAAAACATCTGGGTAGTCACAGACCACTGGGATCTTTTCCACTGGGGATTCTATCATAACGAAGGCACAAGAACGGGTGCATCCCTGGTCGGGCAGATATAGTGTAGTTTCACCACAAGTTGGTGAGTGCACTTCAATGGCCCTAGCTACAATATCAATAACTGCTTGGTGCCTGGTTAACTAGTCAGTTCCCAATATAATATCCACGCTATCCAAACCCAAAATGAGGAGGGTGGTTTTAATTACAAGACTACCAAATTTTATGGGCACATGCCTGCTGATTTGATTGGTGGCAACCCTGCCCCCTGGTGTTGAAATTGTGATACCCCCATTGGTGTGGTGAAAAGGCAACTGGCACTTGGCACTAAATTTGGCACTGATAAAACTATGCGATGCACCAGAATCAAAAAGAATAATAGCAGGATAATTCAAAACTGTAAAGATACCAGTCATGACGGGTGCTCCCTCTGGAATATCAGCCATGGTGGTGAAGTTTAGCCTGCCCTGCCTCACTTGCACCTTCTGCCTCTTGCCTTGATTCTGATTAACATTCTGCCCCTGCCTCTGCTGGTTCCTGGGGCAATTCTTGGCATAGTGTCCGGTGTTGCCGCATGTGAAACACCTGTTGTCATTTGCCTGGCGATACTGCTGCTGCTGATTGTTCCTTTGAGCTAGAAACTGGGTGCGGTTGGGTGCCTGCTGCTGCTGTAGTCGGATCACCCATCTCCCTTGCTGCTGCTGGGGTCCCCTGTTCTGAGTGTCGGACACAATCCTGAAGCGCTGTGGCTGAGCGGAGGGTCCTGCCACAGGGGTCTTCCTCTTCTTTTCTGCCTGTCGAGCCATGATACAGTCCTCCTGGGAAATGGCCATGTTGACCAACTCATTATAGCTGTTGGCCCTAACAGTGTTGAGACGGTCACGGAGCTTAGTGCTGAGCCCCCGTCTGAACCTGTCCCTCTTCTTCTCGTCCGTATCTGCATGGTACCCAGCATACTGGCACAGGTCATTAAAAGCCTGAGCATACTGCAACACTGTCCTGTTGCCCTGAGTGAGTGCCAGAAACTCGTTGAGCTTACGGTCCATAATGCCAGCTGGGATATGGTGTCCCCTGAAAGCTGCCTTGAACTCTCTCCAATCCACTTCATGGTCAACTGGTTGCATAGCAAGATAGTGGTCCCACCATGTTCGCGCGGGTCCGCGAAGCTGCTGGGTGGCGAACCTGACCTTTGTCACCTCGGAACAAACTCCATTGAGTAGTGGGAATTTAGATTCCACTACCCTCAGCCATACATCAGCATCAAGTGGGTCCTCTGCCCTGGTGAACAAGGGCGGCTGAGTACTGAGGAACTCCTGGTAAGTGGCTACTACGGGGTGACGCTGATGATCTCCACCACCATAGTGCTGAGGTGGTGGCTGACGCTGAGCTAGCTGCCTCAAGATCTCATTCTGCTGAGCCATTAGCTCCTGCAGGGTGGGAGGCGGTGGCGGCGGTGGAGGAATGCGCTCATTCTGGCCACGACGCGCTCTCCCAGCCATCTGAAAAACCACATATATCCTCAATATCACATCTTCAAGTTTAAGGTTTAATCATGGTGAAAGAGCCAAAGGCGAATTGATAGATCCCAACATAAACATAAAAGGATTTCAAAAGGCATAAACTTTTCTTCCAAATTTAAAACTAAAAGCATCCATCAACCATGCTCCCAAAAGAGTTTATCACGATTAAATTAATGGCCCAAAAAGACTCAACTCTATCTAGCCTAGTACCCCAAGGGTGCAAAAGCTAAGCTAGCTACGAGGAGTCCTAACATTACCAACTTCTATTCCTACCCCTAATACCTAGTGAGCGAACGAGGCAACACTCGACTCGGGGGAAGGTGGCCTCCCTGAGCCAGCAGTGTCCACATTGGAAGCAGGCTCCTCCCCTCCCTCAATGTCGACGTCCTCGTTAGCCTCCACATCATGGATTTCCTGGTGATGCATATCCAGGTGCTCATTAGCCTCGGCGAGCTGCTGCTGGGTGTTGATGAGCTGATCCTCGAGAACCTCAATGGTGTTCTCCCTTGTCCCCACTAATTCCTCCAGCTCTTGGATCTCATTTGACAACTGCTCCACTTGTAAGTCCTTTTCCACCATCTCCTGGGACAAATCAACCACAAGCTCCTCTCTGTTGTCCAGGGTGATCTTAGTTGCCTCCAACAATGCCATCAGATGGGACATTGCCTCACCATGCATCACTTGCAGGCGATACAGGGCATTCATGCATCGTACCGTCAAGTGAGCAGTCTGGCCTGGGTAGAGAGCCCAGATGTCCTTGGCATGCTCCACCCGATCCTTCCACATTGGGTCGTCCTCCTTCTCAGCGGGGAACAAGCCAATGGGGTGGGTGGACAGCTCCAAGCGATGGAATCCGCAAAAAGTGGTCAACCCGTGCAGAGCAATCGCCTCAAACGTGTCCTTAGCCCGGTATCCAAAGGACTCAGAGTCCAGTGAACGCCAACCTGGCTGCAGGGGATGAGGCTCCAAGGTCATCCTCCCCCTACAGCGGGGCACCTGGTGCTTCTCGAACTGCTGCACCGCGTACTGAGGGGGTGTCATGTACCCGGCCCCCTGAAGTACCTCCCACAAAATGCGGGGAAAGCCCTCTCGTGCAAGCCCGTCAGTGTGGGACAGTGCATTCTCGTTGTCTGAGGATCCGTGGGAAGCCATCTGTGGATGGTTAAGCGTAAGTAAAGGAAAAGAATTATAAAAAGAACAAGGAAAAAGAAGACTCAGCTCCTCTCTAATTAAGACAGAATAGTACTGGGAAACTTAGTTGGTCATAATTTTAAGTCCTTACTAAATTTTTCCATTTGTTTAATTTAAGAATGCATGCATGCTCGTCCTGAACGACCTCACAGCAATGAGAAGGGATTAGGGAAGAACTCCCATCCCCTAAAGTGGCCTGTGGGGCCTAATTACTTAGCCACCTAGCTACCCTTCTATCATCCTAAGGCTTCACGTCCTAGATCTATCCTGCTCGTTCTACGATCTATCACACATTGTTTCTATCAAGTTTTATTTCGGAAAGGGATGGTATTTATATTTTATTGATTCCTCTGTGGTGGTACAAGCTCCGATACCAGCTGTGGCGGAACTGCCCGAATTATTCCAACTTAAGTGCCTAAGCCCTGCCTTAGAGGCTAGACCACACTTAAATGGGAATAACCCGTCAATCCCTCGGATCTAGTCCGACACGGCCACTGACAGGATCAAGTACCACAATCTCACTCGATGGTGAGTCACAGAGCAAATACAATAAAACATAAAACCATGCATGTAAGAGTATTAAATTATTACATCATCATCATCGGAGTTTTTGCAAAAGTAACCATCATTGTTCGAAGTGCAGCGGAATAAAACTAACGGTAAATAAACAGAGAGATGGGGAAGCCTGTCCCATCACTCCTCATGTTCCTCCTCAGCCGAGGTAGGATCCCACTCGACAGTCCAACCCGGTGGCAAGATGGACGGCCAAGTCACTCCAGCAACCATGTCCTCCAGAGAACCTGAAAAATTATGCCACAAGCAAGGCTGAGTATACTAATACTCAGCTAGACTTACCCGGTGTGAGGAGTCTACTCCTCTACCTCTAGACATGCAGCTGTTTGGCTGTGGGGTTTGGTTGCCAAAAGCATTAGCTGAGTTTCTAAGTCAAGTTTTAACTTTGTCAATTTTAAGTGTGACTCTCTTAAGGCTAAAAGTGTACTGTCTACTCATACATGGTATCAAACATTTTTAGCAATCAACCTCTTTTGTCAACTCATCACATTTCCACTTGTTACTCAATGTAGCAGCATGGATCAAGCAGTCTCATTAGCTGCGAGAAACAGACGATTCGAATCGAGTTTTTATCCTTGCAAGGTAAACCTAAACACACGACGTGGTGAGGCACTCCGTCCCCACACACATCAACCGTCCCCATCGATTCCCTGTCAGCAGATCAGGGCTCACCGCCTTGGCGTACAATGCCTCACTGGCCCCGACTGCCGTCGTACAGTGACCGCACTTGTACCCACCATAACCGGAATGGGAGACCACGTCTCAGGTCGCGTGAGGGGTAAAGTCCACTGCCAGGTTCAATCAGGTACTAGGCTTACCGATTTACCATATTTCTTGGCATGTGCTTAGTACGTTCAAACGCTTGACTCACGGTACCACACCTTAATCCTTATTCCAATTTTTATCCTGTAGACAACCAATCCCCATGGATTGTTGCCCACAAACCAGCATCAATATGATAAGAAAGTGGATACAGCTAATTCCTGACCTCGCGCAAGTGCTAGAAAAATCACTCGACTTCTACCGAGATCCTAATTAATAAAGCAGCTACTCGACTTAGCATACTACTATTCATCTCAATGGGGTTCCTGAGATCATGCAACTAGGGTTTCAAACAACTCCTACATTAAGTGCACAATCAATCCTACAATCATTAAGTATAGTAAAATAGCATAAATAACAGGTTATGCATAAACCGGGGCTTGCCTTCCAAAGCGGGGGCAGGCAGATCCTCTGGTACAGGCTCTGGTGCTGGATCCGGGGCTACCTCCTGAGCAGCTCCTTGCTCCGGCACGAGGACGTACTCTCCGTCAGCGAGGTTACAGTCTACCGAAATGCAATGAATATGTATGTCATGATTCTGCAGGATTTAATAACATTATGCTAAGGGAAGAAAAACTAAGTTAGTTGGCAACTTAGGGTTCATTGGTCATATGTGGCTTTTAGTGGTTTATGCTTATCACTCTAGGTTTAGGTTTTGTTAAGGATAAGCATAGTAGGTTGGTATTTCCTTTATACATTTTAGTGGACAATTCACAAAGGGTTTTAGGATGACACTAATTTCCATTATTCATTTTCCCTTTCTTTATTTTCTATTTATGAATTCTAGTGTAGGTTTGAACTACAACAATGAGCTAACTTTTTCCAAAAACTCTGTAAAAATTACATTGGTCTGCTATGGGTCACTATAGCCTATTCTAGGAATTTGGGGTTTAAAATAAAAAGGCTATGCTTTAAACAAAAATGACAAAAGTTGTGTAAATGGGCCACTTTGTACTACAACTCTTAACTAGGAGTAGGTTCTGCCCTAAGGGTTATTTTTGTTGGTATCTAACAGTAATAATAAGCTTCTGTGCCAAAAATCACAGAAGGTTAATTGGTGGTTATTTAGTTGTGATTTCTTAAAGTTTTATGCCAAAAAGGTGCTTATAACTAACTTGCCATTTGAAAAATATCAAACAACAGATTTTGTATTTTCCCTATGTTCATAATAACAAAACATTAGTTATCCCAAGGTTTGGGGTGTTTTCACCTTGGGGTTATTTTTATAGGGTTTTTCTAAGTTTTCCTTGTTTTCTAAAAATAAAAGGGATCCTACTTATTTCATACTAAACTAGGGTATAATAGATTTTTCTAGTAAACTACATTGAATAAGTACTCTAACAAAAATAGGGGTTCCCTCTGGTTCATTATTTAAATCATCTTTTCTATTTTTCTTAATCTTAAGCATATTGTAAAATAAATGGCAAAAACTAACTTACTGGGTTGGACAGAGAGTTTTAGCATTTTTAAACAGGTCAGTAGGTGGATATAAACTTCTCCAAATTTTTCTAACTCTAGTCAAATAGTGCAACTATTTTTATCCCTATTATTTAGCTTTTGGTCAAAACAATAATTAGATCAGAACCCTAAAGTTTTCTGTAGTACATAGGAATTTTATATTTTTCCTAAGTAGTTTACATTATTTAGAGTCTGACAAAATTAGTTTGACTAAATTTGGATGAACTAAACAGAAGTTATGAATTATTAAAGTTTCTGTTCAAATTTAAAATCAGATTTAATAAAGGTTTTCTGGAAAAGCAGTTTACACCGAGGACCCTGGGGTATTTTCAAACTAACTCTCTCAGTTATACCCCCGCGCTACTATTCATTTGAGTCATTGACATTTCACAAAACCCCCAGACTTCTTTCCTTCTCCCCCGCGGTCCTTCCCTAGGTTTAAACAGTGCCCGCAAGAAAGAAAAGGGTGGCGCGGCTTACCGGCGGCGAGATAGGTCCGGCGAGGGGCGGGGTTGGCTCGGGGAGGCTCTGGCGGTCACAGCGATGTACGGCTCGACGGCGGGGATGGCCGGAATCGCTCGGTCCCCGTGCGCAGGCAGGTGTCCTCGTCGGCGGTGCGTGTGCCGGCCAAATCACGGTGATCTGGTTCAATCCAATGGCACGGTGAGCTCCACGGGATGACGTAGAGACTGTGTGCACAAGGAATCGGATAATGGTTCAGTGGATTACCCGGTCCACGCAATCCGGCGGGGTTGTGAACTCCGGCGACCGTGGACTGGCCTCTCCGGTGAAGCAGGCTTCGATTCCTCGCTCGGGGAGCTTCACCGAGGTGTGCTCACTCGTCTCCGAGGGTTGGACAGGGTTGGGAAAGGCTGGGCTGGCCGGTCTACGGCGGCAGGTGCTCGGGTGGCCGCGGACATGCCGTGCACGGGCAAACGACGGTGAGTTGAGCTCCGGGGAGGTTTGAGCGTGCGCGTGAGGGTATGGACGACGCCTAAGTGGGCTTTATAGGCGTGGCGCACACAGGGGACACGGGCGCGGCTCGGCGCGGCGCGGGGTCGGGCGCGGGCGTGCTCTGGCGTGCGCAGAGCGCGTCGAACACGTGTAAGTTTTCTTCTACCCGTGTTCCACAGCTCACCCAAGCCGCAAACGTGCGAATCTTGGCAAAAATCCGGCGCAAGTCTTTTCCTGGCACCTAGGCCTGTCTCTCATCCGTGAGCTGCCATGGCAGATATGGCCTAGGTAGGGAGATCTTCGGTCGCCAAATCAGGTATGTCACTCTGCCCACCTCGCGACAAAAACCATGCCAAGGCATGTCAAACGTCAAGGTCTTGGGCTCAGCTTTTTCCAGTGGGTGCCCTAGGTGGTATGCCACATTTTTGGTATAGAACATAGGTGGTTTTGGTGCCATCTTCAAGGTGAACACGGTTGATCTTTAGTGTAGGTGTAGTTTTTGACTTAGAGGGAATTTGAGAGCTCTAGCTTTCTCTCCACTTAAGGAATGGAATTGGGGTTTCTCCAGGGGTCTTTTTGCAACATTTTCTTCCCATAATTGCTGGTTATAAAGTTACTTAAAGTTTGGTTAAAGATTAACTCATGGTTTGCACAATTGCTTATTCTCTCCCCCTTTCAACCATGGCTTTGGAAGATAGGGTTCAAGAGGGGTCTAGGGTTTACTCCCCCCTTGTCCAAAGTGGTAGTTGCACACAACTAGGGTAATGTTTTTGGTCATTCACATCTCTTGGTTAAAACCTAGCCTCCAAGGCTCTCACACTTTGCTCCTTAAGTTTTCTCCCACATGTGATCACAGTCCTTAGTGCCAAGGTGTGCTCTAGCCATGGTAACACCTGAGGTGTTACAGCGAGCGGCAACGGGGCCACGCCGAGGCCGAACGTGCGGGGCTGCGCACTGGCCGAGCTCAAGGCCGCATGCCATAGGCACGCCGGGCCGAGCTCAAGGTGGCGCCGGGACCGACATGGCGCGGGCAGGGCACGCCGAGGTGGGCGGGAAACCGGGGCTGCGCAGGGCTCCACGGCGGGCGCGCCGCGGGGAGGGGCGCCGTAGGCGCGGTGGGCAGGGACCAGGTTCGGGCGGGCGCCATGGCCACTCGCCGGGGCGGGGGTAGGGGCCGGGGGCGAGCGCGCAGGTAGGGCACCGTGCCGCGCAGGGGAGCTCGCCGGGGTCAGAGCAGGGGGGAAACGCGCCGGGGCGGGCGCGAGCGCGCCAGGGCCGGCGAGGCCGAGCCATGCCACGGCCGAAGCAGGGACCGTGCGGGCGTGCCATGGCCGCGCGCCATGGCCGGCGAGGCTAGGCCGCGCCACCACGCCGGGGCAGGGGGCCACGCAGGCGCAAGGAGGGGGGCGCCGAGCCAGGGAGGGCGCGCCGGGACGGCCACGCCGAGGCCGCGCGCCAAGGGCGGGCGAAACACCGGGGCCACGACCGTGTGGGGAGGGGCGGGGGCGGGAGAGCCACGCCGGGCGGGCGCGCGCCAAGGGCGAGCCGCCATGGCCGGGTCGCGCCCAAGCCGGGGAGGGGAGGGGGAAGGCGGGGAAAAGAGGGGGGGGCTCACTGCGCGGGGAGGGGGCGAGGGCGGCGTCGGACGAGGTAGAGGAGCTACGCGGGCGGGGAGGGGATCATGCGCGGGGGAGAGAGAGGGAGAGATTTTGGGGGGGGAGGGGGATGACAGGCGAGGCCCACAGGGGGGCGGCGGCTTAACCGCCGCGCGCTCCACGCGCGTGGGGAGCGGGGGGGAGCTGGGCCCGTGGCTGGGCCGCGCGGGGGGGGGGGGGGGGCGAGCTAGGCCGAGGGGGGAGGCAGGGCAGGCCGCGGCTGGAAGCCAGCCCAAGAGGGGGGAGGGGGAAATTCGCTATTCTATTTATTTCCCTATTTCCCTCTAACCCTCTACTAAGTGCATACTTTATGGTAATCAAGCAAATACTCACAAGGGAAATTGATGCGTGGATCGGCATGATGCAACAACCAAAGAAAATATTTCTAGGGTTTACTATTGTCACACGACATAGAGTTTTGGAAATGGGTAAGGTTTAGCGAAAAGAAATGGGAAAGAGAGATAACGACCGAATTTAGCGAGTGAAGGAAGAAGAAAAAATTCAACTCCAAAATTCGGGGCGTTACAGTCGGCATACTGCCACTCATCACCGCCCCCGTCATCGCCAATATGCGACTACACCATGTGTTGATTGACGACAGGGCAGGCCTCAACGTCATCAGCCATGCTGCGTTCAAGCAGCTGTAGGCCCACAGCCGGTGTATCCCCTTGGGAGCATCGCACTCCCGGTTACATTTGGGACTGAGGAGAATTTCCGCACGGAGAACGTCGTGTTTGACGTTACGGAGGTCAACCTCCCCTTCAACGCCATCATTGGCAGGCCGACCCTATACCGGTTCATGGCCATTGCCCATTACGGGTATTTGGTCCTTAAGATGCCGTCTCCGACTGGGGTCCTCACCGTGCAGGGTGACCGTGCCGCTGCACTTGCAGCCGTAGAAAAGCTGCACGCCCTGGCGGCAGAGACTGCTCGCCTAGACGACAGAGGGAGGAATCCCTCAACCTCCGGTACCAAGGCGCCCCCAAGGCGCCAAAGGTACAACCATATAGAGCGGATGGTGTCCCTGTCAAAGCCATCCGTCTCACTACGGATTCCACCCAGACCACTCGCATTGCGGGTGATCTGGACGAGAAATAGGAACTCGCGCTCATCGCCTTCCTCCAGGCAAATGCCAACGTATTCGCATGGGAGCCATTGCAGATGCCTGGGATTCCCAGGGAGGTGATCGAGCACTGCCTGAAGATCAACCCCGACGCCAGGCCGGTGAGTCAGAAGCCTCGCAAATAGTCTATTGAGCGACAGGACTTCATCCGAAAGGAGATCCGGAAGCTGCTAGACGCTGGCTTCATCGAAGAGGTTCATCACCCAATATGGCTAGCCAACCCAGTCATTGTCCCTAAAGCGAATGGGAAGCTCCGGATGTGCATCGACTACACCAGCCTGAATAAGGCTTGTCCCAAGGACTCGTATCCGCTGCCACATATAGACCAAATCGTGGATTCTACCTCCGGGTGCTATCTATTATCATTCTTAGACGCTTACTAAGGTTTCCACCAAATCCAGATGTCTAGGGAAGATAGAAAGCATACTGCTTTTGTAACAGTGGATGGGCTTTACTGCTATGTTGTTATGCCGTACGGTCTGAAAAATGCCTTGCCTACATTTGTGCGGGCAATGGGTAAGACTTTCGGGGACCTGATTAGGGACAAAGTAGAAGTCTACGTCAATGACATCATGGTCAAGACTAAGAGAGGGTCGACCTTAGTGGAAGACTTGACCCCGATCTTCGACAAGCTACGAGCAACCCGCACGAAGCTGAACCTAGACAAGTGTGTTTTTGGCATTTCCGCTGGGAAATTGCTAGGGTTCCTGGTTTCGTACCGGGGCATTGAAGCAAACCCGGAGAAGGTCAGAGCAATTGAGGCAATGAGGCCCTCGGCCCAAGTCAAGGACGTCCAGAAGCTTACGGGATCATTGGCCGCCCTTAGCCGCTTCATTTCGAGGCTGGCTGAGAGAGCACTGCCCTTCTTCAAGCTGCTGCGGAAATCCGGGCCCTTCTCTTGGACCGAAGAGGCGGAGCAAGCCTTCTAGGAGTTGAAAAAGCACTTGATGTCTCTGCCAATATTGGTGGCTCCGGAACTAGAGGAGCCACTATATTTATACATTGCGGCGGCCGGGGAAGCAGTGAGCATGGTGCTGGTCGTCGAGAGACCAGCACCAGAAAGCCAGGAACTTGAGAACTCAGGACTGGCTACAGGGGTCCGCACCGTTCAAAGGCCAGTCTACTACGTCAGTGAGGTCCTCCATGAGGCGAAAACCAGGTACCTTGAGACGCACAAACTCCTCTATGCTATGCTCGTCGCGTCCAGGATACTGTGCCATTATTTCCAAGCGCACAGGATTGTGGTGGTTACCTCCTTCCCATTAAGGGCCATCCTTTACAACTCTAACACCATAGGCAACATTGCCAAGTGGGCCGCTGAGCTTGCTGAGTTCCAGCTGGACTTCCGACCTTGCCACGCCATCAGGAGTCAGGTCCTGGCTGACTTCATCGTGGAGTGGACGCCCCCCTCAAGCGTCCCTGGGGGTCCGGGTCCTGACTCGGACCCCACACCTACGGAGCCCAGGGGTCCAGTCTTCACCGAGCCCCACTGGACGCTCTACTTCGACGGGTATGCCCGCTAACAAGTCGGCGGGGCCGGGGTAATCCTCATCGACCCAAGCGGAGATCAAGTGAAGTACATGGTGCACCTTGAGTTCAAAGCCACCAACAACATGGCAGAGTACGAGGCACTGATCTTTGGCTTATCGGCAGCCCTATCCCTAGGCATCCGCCAGCTCCTGGTAAAGGGAGACTCCTAGCTGATCATCAAGCAAGTCCGCAGAGAGTGTAGCTGCAATGAGCCTAGGCTCGCAGCCTACCTTCTTCACGTGAGGAAACTGGAGAAAGACTTCATGGCCCTGGAACTGCAACATGTTCCTCGGGCCGACAACTCAGCGGTAGATGACCTCTCTGTGAAGGCATCAACTTGGGCACCCATGCCCGAGGGCGTCTTCGAAAGACGGCTGCTGAGATCTACTGTCCAGCCTGCCGAACTGGGCGAAGGGGGCGAGACTAGCACCTCGAAGCTAGCGGTCCTAGTGGCGTCCCAGAACCCACCAAAGGCTGGGTATGCTACAGGGGGGGCCTGCCAGCCCCTTAGTACCGCAGCCAATATCTCAGAGTGGTCCCGATGCATGGATCTCCGAGATCCGGGACTACCTGAAGGAGAATATCCTTCCTGAAGACCATGTGTCCGCAGAACACATAGTGCGGTTGGCTAAGCGTTACGTGGTGGTGGAAGGGGATCTCTACCGCCACGGTGCCAACGACATTCACATGCGATGCATTACCCAGGAAGAGGGCCATGAGTTGCTCACGGAGATCCATGGAGGAGAGTGCGGAAGTCATTCATCATCCCGCACACTGGTCGGTAAGGCCTTCTGGCATGGCTTTTACTGGCCAACCGCTCTCCAGGTTGCAGATGAGATGGTGAAGTCCTGCAAGGCGTGTCAATTCCACGCAAAACAAATGCACACACCAGATCAGGCTCTGCAAAAGATTCCACCCTCTTGGCCATTCGCCGTATGGGGGGTGGATATCCTGGGGCCATTTCCGAGGGCCGTTGGCGAGTATCGGTACCTCTTTGTCGCCATCGACAAGTTCACTAAGTGGCCAGAGGCCACCCCTGTGGTCAACATCACCCAAGGTGCCGCTGTCGCTTTCCTCAAGTCCATCGTCTGTAGATTTGGGGTCCCAAACCGTATCATCACAGACAACAGAACCCAGTTTACAAGTCGAATCTTCTAGGAATATTGCAAGGGCATCGGCACCCAGCTCTGCTTCGCATCCGTGGCCCACCCCAGAAGCAATGGCCAAGCGGAAAGGGCAAATGCAGAGATCCTTAGGGGACTCAAGACGCGCACCTATGACTACTTGAAGAAGCATGGTGCGAATTGGGTCAGTGAGCTCCCATCCGTGCTATGGGGGAACTAAACAACACCCAGCCGAGCCACCGAGGAGACCCCGTTCTTCCTGGTCTACAGGGTCGAAGCCTGTCTTCCCCCGGAAATCATCATGGGTTCTCCTTGGGTCCAGGCTTTCGAGGAATCTATGCAGGGACAGCTGCAGCGTGAAGACGTGGACCTCATCGACGAGCGCAGATGGCAAGCAGCCATCCGAAATGCACGGTACAACCAAGCGCTCAGGCGTTACCACCAACAGTTCGTGCACAGTAGGGAGCTCAGGGTCGGGGACCTAGTCCTAAGGCGAGTACTGAACCGAGAAGGGCTCCATAAACTCTCCCCCAGCTGGGAAGGACCCTTCAAGGTGACGGAAGTATGCCGACCCGGGTGTGTCCGTCTCACCACAACCGAAGGAGAGTCTCTGCCCAATCCCTAGAACATAGAGCACTTCCGATGCGTGCCGGTCTAGATCCCAGTCGAAGTACCCTCCTAGGGGCCAGGTCACCAACTCTTTCTTAGATATGATGGCATCCAGCCTCGACAAGTCGAGACCACATTCCAGAGGGGCCAAGCACTAGGGAAGAAGTTGATGACAACGCACATAGCAAGGAGGAAGTAACATGCAGATAAGTTCAAATAGTACTTAAAGGTATCTTACAAAACCAAAATATGATAAGCCGCATCCCAGCGGAACCTTTGCTTTCTCTCCGCAGAGCCCACTACTCATCATCAGCGGGATCTCGCTGAGAGCGCTTGGCCACCACGTCTATGGTGTCTTGCACGCTCTCGCAGGCAGCGTCTTCGGTATCGGTGAGAGCATCTAGAGGGGGGGTGAATAGGTGATCCTGTAAAAACTTAAAACTTATAGCCACAAAAACTTGGTTAAGTGTTAGAGAGATAATACCAAGTGACTATAAGGCGAGCTCTTGCAAATCTCAACAATCACACAAAAGGCAATCACAAGAGACACGCGAGTTATCCCGTGGTTCGACAAGTACAACACTTGTCTACCTCCACGTTGTGGCGTCCCAATGGACGAGGGTTGCACTCAACCCCTTTCAAGTGATCCAATGATCAACTTGAATACCACGGTGTTTTTCTTTCTTTCACTATATCCCGTTTGCGAGGAATCTCCACAACTTGGAGCCTCTCGCCCTTACAATTGATGATCATAAAGAAGCACGGATGTAAGGAAGGGAAGAGCAACACACACAAGACTCAAAGCAAGAGCACAAACACGCACACTAGCCACAACTTGAGCTCACAACACAATGCGAGGACTCCTCTACTCAAATAGAGCTCAAGTCACTATCACAAAGAATCAAATGCGCTAGAATGAAGTCTTGGTACTTAGAGATGATCAAAGAATGCTTGGTTTACTCCTCTATGCGCCTAGGGGTCCCTTTTATAGCCCCAAGGCAGCTAGGAGCCGTTGGAGGCATTCCAGGAAGGCAATTCTTTCCTTCAGTCGGGTGGCGCACCGGATAGTCCGGTGCACCACCGGACAGACACTGTTCAGTGTCCGGTGCAGATTGCTTTCCTAAATTGGCGCAGCCGACCGTTGAAGATTTGGAGCCGTTGGTGCACCGGACACTGTCCGGTGCACACCGGACAGTCCGGTGCACACCGGACAGTCCGGTGCCCCCTCCCGACCGTTGGCGCGGCCACGCGTCACGCGCGGATTGCGCGGCCGACCGTTGGCTCGGCCGACCGTTGGCTCACCGGACAGTCCGATGCATCACTGGATAGTCCGGTGAATTTTAGCCGTACGCCACCGACGAATTTCCGAGAGCGGCCAGTTGACCAGACGCCAGCCTGGCGCACCAGACACTGTCCGGTGCACCACCGGACAGTCCGGTGCACCCAGACTACGCACAGTCTTGGCTGCTCCAGCTAAGTCTTTTACCTTTTGTATTTTCTCTGATTCTAGCACTTAGACAAATATGTTAGTGCACAAAAACCAATGTACAATGTCTAGAATCATACCTTTGTGTTGATTTGCACTTCATACACCATTTGACACTTATTAATACTTAAGGCAATTGTGTTGGACACTTAATCACCAAAATACTTCAGAAATGGCCCAAGGGCACATTTCCCTTTCAATCTCCCCCTTTTTGGTGATTTATGCCAACACATCAAAAAGCAACAAATAGAAGTGCAACATCAATGCAATTAAGAACAAGAATTGTTTTTTATTCAAATTTGGCATATTTGGATCATTCTTTACCACCACTTGGTTTGTTTTCAAAATCAAACTCAATTTCCTATCTCTAAGTCAAACACACTTGTTTAGGTATAAAAAGAGGTACTCCATGGGAAAATTTGATCAAGAGCCAAAAACTCCCGATCAAGAGCCAAAAACTCCCCCTTTTTCCTATAATCCTGTATTCTCCGCACAAGGAGCCAAATTTTGCACATAAGAGTATTTTGCCAAAACAAAAGTTCTAACTCTACTATTTTCAAAATTCTCAAGTGGTAGCTGATCCATTTGATTTAGCCTTAATTTCTCCCCCTTTGGCATTAAGCACCAAAACGGGATCATTATTGGCCCTTAAACCCCATTGCCTCACCAAAATCTTCAATTAAGAGTAAAAAGGCAATAAGACCACGGAGATGAACTTGGAGTAAATTACCCTCTCATTGGAGTGCAGTGGAAGTCTTGCATGGTCCAAGTTCACCTTTTCCCTTTCAATCACCTTTGAGACTAAATTAAGAAAACTCAAGCACACAGTTAGTCTCAAAGGGTCAAGTTGTAGCATTTCTCCCCCTAAATATGTGCACCATTCACACATGGACTTGTGAGGTCCGGGGATTCCTTGCACAACTTGAGCACCATAAAAAAATAATATGCATAAAGGAACATGATTAAAGGCATAAAACACATGTATGCTCTAGATCAATCCAAGTTACGCGAATCTAAGACATTTAGCTCACTACGCAGCCTGCAAAAGGTCTTCTCATCTAGAGGCTTGGTAAAGATATCGGCTAGCTAGTTCTCGGTGCTAACATAAAACACTTCGATATCTCCCTTTTGCTGGTGGTCTCTCAAAAAGTGATGCCGGATGTCTATGTTCTTTGTGCGGCTGTGTTCAATAGGATTGTCCGCCATGCGGATAGCACTCTCATTGTCACATAGGAGTGGGACTTTGCTCAGATTGTAGCCAAAGTCCCAGAGGGTTTGCCTCATCCAAAGTAGTTGCGCACAACACTGTCCTGTGGCAACATACTTGGCCTCAGCGGTGGATAGGGCAACTGAAGTTTGTTTCTTAGAGCTCCAAGACACCAGGGACCTTCCTAGGAATTCGCACGTCCCTGATGTACTCTTCCTATCGACCTTACATCCAGCATAATCGGAGTCTGAATATCCAATTAATTCAAAGGTAGACCCCTTTGGATACCAGATCTCGAAGTAAGGCGTAGCAACTAAATATCTAAGAATTCGCTTAACGGCCATAAGGTGACACTCCTTTGGGTCGGATTGAAATCTATCACACATGCATACGCTAAGCATAATATCTGGTCTACTAGCACATAAATAAAGTAAAGACCCTATCATAGACCGATATGCCTTTTGATCAACGGACTTACCTCCTTTGTTGAGGTCAACATGTCCGTCGGTTCCCATTGGAGTCTTTGCGGGCTTGGCGTCCTTCATCCCAAACCGCTTGAGCATGCGTGTACTTCGTTTGAGAGATGAAGGTGCCATCCTTGAGTTGCTTCACTTGGAACCCAAGGAAGTAGTTCAACTCACCCATCATCGACATCTCGAATTTCTGAGTCATCACCCTACTAAACTCTTCACAAGACTTTTGGTTAGTAGAACCAAATATTATGTCATCGACATAAATTTGGCACACAAATAGATCACCATCACAAGTCTTAGTAAAAAGAGTTGGATCGGCTTTCCCAACCTTGAAAGCATTAGCAATTTGAAAATCTCTAAGGCATTCATACCATGCTCTTGGGGCTTGCTTAAGTCCATAGAGCGCCTTAGAGAGCTTACACACGTGGTCGGGGTACCGTTCATCGTCAAAGCCAGGGGGTTGCTCCACGTACACCTCCTCCTTGATTGGCCCATTGAGGAAAGCGCTCTTCACATCCATTTGGAACAACCTGAAAGAATGGTGAGCGGCATAGGCTAACAAAATACGAATCGACTCTAGCCTAGCCACAGGAGCAAAAGTCTCCTCAAAGTCCAAACCTGTGACTTGGGCATAACCTTTTGCCACAAGTCGAGCCTTGTTCCTTGTCACCACCCCATGCTCGTCCTGTTTGTTGCGGAACACCCACTTGGTTCCCACAATGTTTTTCTTGGGACGTGGCACCAGTGTCCAAACTTCATTTCGCTTGAAGTTATTGAGCTCTTCCTGCATGGCCAACACCCAGTCCGGATCTAACAAGGCCTCTTCTACCATGAAAGGCTCAATAGAAGAGACAAAAGAGTAATGCTCACAAAAATTAGCTAATCTAGAGCGAGTGGTTACTCCCTTGCTAATATCACCCAATATTTGGTCGACGGGATGATTCCTTTGAATCGTCGCTCGAACTTGAGTTGGAGGGGCCTGTGGTACTTCTTCCTCCTCATCTTGGACATCCTGTGCTCCCCCTTGATCACGCGCCTCTTCTTGAGGAACCTGTTCATCAACCTGAGTTGGGGGGTGCACCATTGTTGAGGAAGAAGGTTGATCTTGCTCCTGGTGTTCCTGTGGTCGCACATCTCCAATAGCCATGGTGTGTATTGCGTCCGTTGGAACATCATCCTCATCTACATCATCAAGATCAACGTGCTCTCTTGGAGAGCCATTAGTTTCATCAAATACAACGTCGCTAGAGACTTCAACCAAACCCGATGATTTGTTGAAGACTCTATACGCCTTTGTATTTGAGTCATAACCTAACAAAAACCCTTCTACAGCTTTGGGAGCAAATTTTGAATTCCTACCTTTCTTCACTAGAATGTAGCATTTACTCCCAAAAACTCGAAAATATGAAACGTTGGGTTTGTTACCGGTTAGGAGTTCATACGACGTCTTCTTGAGGAGGCGATGAAGGTAGACCCGGTTTATGGCGTGGCAAGCTGTGTTCACAGCTTCCGACCAAAACCGCTCGGGCGTCTTGAATTCTCCAAGCATCGTCCTCGCCATGTCTATGAGCGTCTTGTTCTTCCTCTCTATCACACCATTTTGTTGTGGTGTGTAGGGAGCGGAGAACTCGTGCTTGATTCCTTCCTCCTCAAGGTACTCCTCTACTTGAAGATTCTTGAACTCGGACCCGTTGTCGCTCCTTATCTTTTTCACCTTGAGCTCAAATTCATTTTGAGCTCTCCTTAGGAAGCGCTTTAGGGTCCCTTGGGTTTCTGTTTTATCCTGCAAAAAGAATACCTAAGTGAAGCAGGAAAAATCATCAACAATAATAAGACCATACTTACTTACCCTGATGCTGAGGTAGGCGACGGGTCCAAAGAGGTCCATGTGAAGTAGCTCCAAAGGTCTTGATGTGGTCATCACATTCTTGCTATAATGAGAGCTTCCCACCTGTTTACCTGCTTGACAAGCTGCACAAGGTCTATCTTTTTCGAAAGTTACATTTTTTAGACCTAACACATGTTCTCCCTTTGGAAGTTTGTGAATGTTCTTCATCCCCACATGTGCTAGATGGCGATGCCACAGCCAGCCCATGCTAGTCTTAGCAATTAAGCATGCATCTAGACCGGCCTCCTCCTTTGAAAAATCAACTAAATAGAGTTTGCCGTCTAGTACACCCTTAAAAGCTAATGAACCATCACTCCTTCTAAAGACAGACACATCTACATTTGTAAATAAGCAATTGTAACCCATATTGCATAATTGACTAACAGACAACAAGTTATACCCGAGCGATTCAACTAAAAACACATTAGATATGGAATGCTCGGATGAAATAGCTATCTTTCCTAGTCCTTTAACCTTGCCTTGATTCCCGTCACCGAATATGATTGAGTCTTAGGAATCTTTGTTCTTGACATAGGAGGTGAACATCTTCTTCTCCCCCGTCATGTGGTTTGTGCATCCGCTGTTGATAATCCAGCTTGAGCCCCCGGATGCATAAACCTGCAAGGCAAATTAGGCTTGGGTTTTAGGTACCCAACTCTTGTTGGGTCCTAAAAGGTTAGTAACAATAGTCTTAGGGACCCAAATGCAAGTTTTATCTCCCTTGCATTTGGCCCCCAATTTCCTAGCAACCACTTTCTTATTTTTACATGTAAGTACAAAATCAGTGTTGCAAGCATGAAAAACAGTAGCAGATTTATTTTGCATTTTCTTAGGTACATGATGAACAACATTGTTTCTAGGCATACTATGCACAAAGGAAGAACTTGAACCAATCATGGCATGTGAATCATAAGCATTATAACTCCTATTATGATGAGCATTCCTAGAAAATTTTCTATCATAAATAAATGCATGATTCTTTTGACTACTACTAGCCATAGGAGCCTTCCCTTTTTCCTTGTTGAAAATGGGAGCCCTTTGGCTTGTTAAGTTCTTGGCTTCCCTCTTAAAGCCAAGCCCATCCTTAATTGAGGGGTGTCTACCAACAGTGTAGGCATCCCTAGCAAATTTTAGTTTATCAAAATCACTTTTGCAAGTCTTAAGTTGAGCATTAAGACTTGCTACTTAATCATTTAATTTAGAAATAGAAATTAAATGTTCATCACAAGCATCAACATTAAAATCCTTGCATCTATTGCAAATTACAACATGATCTACACAAGGACTAGATTTATTAACTACCTCTAGCTTAGCATTTAAATCATCATTCAAAATCTTCAAGCTAGAAAGAGATTCATTGCAAATAGATAATTCAGAAGATAGTAATTCATTCCTTTTAATCTCTAAGGCAAGAGACTTTTGAACACTAACAAATTTGTCATGTTCCTCATACAAGATGTCCTCTTGCCTCTCTAGCAGTCTATCTTTTTCATTCAATGCATCAATTAGCTCATTAATCTTTTCTACCTTAGCTCTATCTAATCCTTTGAACAAGCTAGTGTAGTCTACTTCATCATCACTAGAGTCCTCATCACTAGAAGTAGAGTACTTGGGAGTTTCTCGAGCGTTTACCTTCTTCTCCTTTGCCATTAGGCAAGTGTGGCGCTCGTTGGGGAAGAGCGACGATTTGTTGAAGGCCGTGGCGGCGAGTCCTTCGTCATCGGAGTCGGACGACGAACAATCCGAGTCCCACTCTTTGCCGAGGTGCACCTCACCCTTCGCCTTCTTGTAGGCCTTCTTATTTTCCCTCTTCCCGCTTTTCTCTTGTTCCTGGTCATTAGTATTGTCGGGACAATTTGCTATAAAATGACCATACTTACCACATTTAAAGCAGGAGCGTTTTCCCTTTGCTTTGCTCTTGTTTGGATGCTCCTTTCTTCCTTTTAGTGCCGTCTTGAAGCGCTTGATGATGAGGGCCATTTCTTCCTCGTAAAGCCCTGCTGCCTCAACTTGCGCCACCTTGCTAGGTAGCGCCTCCCTGCTACTTGTTGTTTTGAGAGCAACGGTTTGAGGCTCGTGGATCGGCATTGGGCCATTCAGCGCCTCATTAACATATCTCGCCTCCTTGATCATCATTCGCCCGCTTACAAACTTTCTGAGTATTTCCTCGGGCGTCATCTTAGTGTACCTAGGATTTTCACGAATAGAGTTTACAAGATGAGGATCAAGGACAGTGAAGGACCTTAGCATAAGCCAGACGACGTTGTGGTCCGTCCATCTCGTGCTTCCATAGCTCCTGATTTTGTTGACCAGGGTCTTGGCCTGTTGTACGTTTGGGTTGGCTCCTCCCCCCTGATCATTGTGAACCTTCCCAGTTCGCCCTCCACCAAATCTATCTTGGTGATCATGGTGACATGGTTCCCCTCATGCGAGATCTTGAGGGTGTCCCAAATCTGCTTGGCGTTATCCAAGCCGCTCACCTTATGGTATTCTTCCCTGCAC
The DNA here is from genome assembly GCA_029449295.1 of Zea luxurians. Taxonomy (NCBI): domain Eukaryota; kingdom Viridiplantae; phylum Streptophyta; class Magnoliopsida; order Poales; family Poaceae; genus Zea; species Zea luxurians. The sequence continues at coordinate 20,697,683 of JAOPSE010000005.1, read as the reverse complement.
AAGGATGCTAATAGAACAGTGGTAGCTTGTGCATTTTTGTGAATTTGTTCATTAATAAACATGGGATTATCCGTACTATCAAAATTCATTCCATTTTCTACTATCTCCCATATACTTGGATGAAGAGAGAACAAATGGCTACACATTTTGTGACTCCAAAATCCATAGTCCTCTCCATCAAAGTGCGGAGGTTTCCCAAGTGGAATTGAAAGTAAATGAGCATTGAGTTAGACGGAATACGAGAATAATCAAAAGAAAAGTTTGAGTTAAACGCTTTCTTTTTCTCTTCATCGTCGTCTTTTTGGGAAGAGGAAGACTCGTCGCTGTCGTAGTAGGCTATCTTCTTGATGCGTCTCTTCTTCTTCCCATCCTTCTTCTTGTGACTCGAGCCAGAGTTAGTGGGCTTATCATCTCTTGGCTCGTTGAAGACGAATTCTTTCTCTTTATCGTTGACCACCATCCCCTTTCCCTTAGGATCCATCTCTTCGGGCGATTAGTCCCTTTCGTGAAGAGAACGGCTCCGATACCAATTGAGAGCACCTAGAAGGGGGGATGAATAGGTGATCCTGTAAAAACTTAAAACTTATAGCCACAAAAACTTGGTTAATTGTTAGAGAGATAATACCAAGTGACTATAAGGCGAGCTCTTGTGAATCTCAACAATCACACAAAAGGCAATCACAAGAGACACGTGGGTTATCCCGTGGTTTGACAAGTACAACACGTCTACCTCCATGTTGTGGCGTCCCAATGGACGAGGGTTGCGCTCAACCCCTTTCAAGTGATCCAATGATCAACTTGAATACCACGATGTTTTTCTTTCTTTCACTATATCCCGTTTGCGAGGAATCTCCAAAACTTGGAGCCTCTCGCCCTTACAATTGATGATCACAAAGAAGCACGGATGTAAGGAAGGGAAGAGCAACACACACAAGACTCAAAGCAAGAGCACAAACACGCACACTAGCCACAACTTGAGCTCACAACACAATGCGAGGAGTTCTCTACTCAAATAGAGCTCAAGTCACTATCACAAAGAATCAAATGCGCTAGAATGAAGTCTTGGTGCTTAGAGATGATCAAAGAATGCTTGGTGTACTCCTCCATGCGCCTAGGGGTCCCTTTTATAGCCCCAAGGCAGCTAGGAGCCGTTGGAGGCATTCCAGGAAGGCAATTCTTTCCTTCTGTCGGGTGGCGCACCGGACAGTCCGGTGCACCACCGGACAGACACTATTCAGTGTCCGGTGCAGATTGCTTTCCTAAATTGGTACAACCAACCGTTCAAGATTTGGAGCCGTTGGCGCACCGGACACTGTCCGGTGCCCCCTCCCGACCGTTGGCGCGGCCACGCGTCACGCGTGGATTGCGCGGCCGACCGTTGGCTCGGCCGACCGTTGGCTCGACCGACCGTTGGCTCACCGGACAGTTCGGTGCATCACCGGACAGTCCGGTGAATTTTAGCCGTACGCCGCCGACGAATTCCCGAGAGCGGCCAGTTGACCAGACGCCAGCCTGGCGCACCGGACACTGTCCGGTGCACCACCAGACAGTCCGGTGCACCCAAACTGCGTAGAGTCTTGGCTGCTCCAGCCAAGTCTTTTTCCTTTTGTATTTTCTCTGATTCTAGCACTTAGACAAATATGTTAGTGCACAAAAACCAATGTACTAAGTCTAGAATCATACCTTTGTGTTGATTTGCACTTCATCCACCATTTGACACTTATTAATACTTAAGGCAACTGTGTTGGACACTTAATCACCAAAATACTTTAGAAATGGCCCAAGGGCACATTTCCCTTTCAATCGGCCACCGAACCGGCAATCACCGGCCCCAAGGAGATGGTCGGGTCGTGGCTCCGGAAGCACGTCAGAATTTACTCTATTACCGCCCGGCAGAGTCTGCTGCCCTCAGCCTCCAGGCGGGCACCAAGGATCTGATCCAGGCACCGGAGGCGGTCAGCAGCAGAATCCAACACCGGGAGCGCGCTGAAAATGGACACCGACTGCTTCGACACTGGGATGGGGCTCACCCCCAACAGTACCAGAGCCAAGCTCGCCTCGTCAGCCCATGCGGCGATACGCTGAACCCCGATGTGATGCTCCGACCAGAGATCTTCTAGCGTCTTCTTCATCGCCTCTACCGCCTACGCCGTTTGTGCTACCTGCGCCTATGTTGCTTGGAACCGGCGGACCTGCTCCTCCAGTGTCCGCTCTTTCTCCTCTAGTTTGTTCTCTTTCTCCTCCGCCTCGAGCTCGTGCTCGGCCAGCAACTTTTCCCACCTTTCCCACATCTCCTCCCTCCAGGCAAGGTCCTTCTCCTATCATGTGAGATCCGTCGCCCGCTCCTCCAGGGAAGCATCCTTCGCCTTGAGGTTTTCCTCGGCGAGAGAGATGTTGTTAGCCCTATCATCAAGCTCCTACTGCAGCTTTTGCAGCGCCACTTCAGTCGCGGTCTGCTCATCCCTCTGCTCCTCCAGCATCGCATTATAGGCTTTCAACTTCTCATGGAATTCTGTGATGGCCGCCTCCCGCTGGTCCAAGTGCTCTTTCTTCCTGACCAGCCTCTTCTCCTCCTGAGTCACCTCCCGCTCTCGATCGAGCACCTTCTTCAGGTCCTCCTTGAGGTCCTCGCGCCCATGCTCAAGCTCAGACCGCTCCAAAGCAAATTGGCAGGACGCAGCCTGAGTACGTCCCTCCAGCTGGGAGTGCCAATCGCCAAGGCGCTGGCGCTCAGTCTCGAGCGCCTCCCACTCCCGCAGGATCGCCGCCTCGGTCTCCCGGAGAGCCTGGTGAGCATGGGACAACACCCGAGGGAGGGGAGGTGGCGCCGTTTCTGGCCCAGCGCCGGCTGGAGCCGCCGCCTAAGAATAACCTCTGGCTCCTCTGGAACGGGCAGTGGGATGGAATCGGTCGCACCCCCCGCGGCTTCCACCATCGCCGACGGCATATTCGGTGACATCGCCGCCGCCGTTGGGCCTGCAGTAGCCGTTGGCAATGCTGATGCTATCGGATCCCCGGCTGAGGCTTGGGGGCCCGGCGGCACTGCCTCGGGAGTGGCAGCTGGATCCTGGGGGCCCGACAACCCTGCCGCGGCTGCAGTAGTTAGAACTTGGGGGCCCGATGGCGCCGCCCCAACAGTGGCAGGCGAAGGCAGGTCGCTGGCACCGAGGCCAGCAGACACCTGCTGCTGGGAGCCGGACTCACTAGTAGGAGCAACTTTGGAGACAGAGGAGGAAGAGACCCTAATGAGCAAAGGATAGGTTAATACCTGTCAACATGATGACTAGACCAATGAAGGAAAATGGAAAGGGGTACACTTACTTGGGGCCCTGGACCTTCCAGCAACCTTGGAAGCGAGACATCCGCTACCCCTGCTGTCGTTGATGCTGCTGCCCCTGCGGCAGCGGCGAGTCGGATGATGGTGGCAGCGGTGGCGGCGGGACTGGTGGTGCAGGTGGAGGACTAATGTGCCTCTGTGAGCCCTGGGCCGAGGAGCCGGCCTCCCTGGCCTCGCCAGCTATCCTCTGGCGCTTCTGGGGGAGGTCCGAATCAAGGGGCGGATCCCCGATGAAAGACCCGTCAGCGGCACAGTCGGTGCCGCCTCTCTCCCTCTGACCTCCCGGAATCACCCGGGGTGGAAGAACTGCTCGCAGCCTCCTTCACCTTGCCCGAGGGGCTGAGGGCCGCTGGGGGAGCTCTGGAGCCGGTGTCGGCGGGCCAGGAACCTCCAGCCAGTTCACCGGGGATCTAAATCCCGCGGTGGGGATCCCGGCCGCGGTCTGGCGAACTGCTACACCACTCTCATCGTGGGTCGGCAACCAATCCAAGATCGCAACCCTCAACCCTTGGTCATTGCAAAGCGGATGAATGCCCTTGGGAGGAATTAAGGACTCGGCAACGAAGGACTCACCAGTAATTCCCTTCACCAGGAGCTCTAGTTCCTCCCAGGACAGGTCAGTGCCTGGCCCGCGATGGACCCGGCCGAGGTCGTTGGAGCCAGTAAACCAGCAGCTCAGGCGTGCCCTCACTTGCAGTGGCGCGATCCGGTGTTTCAAGAAATCGCCGACCACGTGCATTGACATCATACCATCGGTCGCCAGGGACTCGATCCTGCCCAACACGGGCTCAAACTCTGGTGCCAACGGTGGCTTAGCCCTCCATTGCTTCTTGTCGAGCTTCGGCCCGTCGATCGGTAGTACGAGACGGTCGCTGACCTCAGTACTGGCAATCACCCATTTGGCCCGCCACTTTTCCCACCTCGCTCCGCTGACTGAGGGGATATAGGCGTCGGCCGAATCTGCCCTTGTCTAGAAGTAATACGCTCCGAGATGGTCCTTGGCCTTCCCGGACTTCACCAGCACGAAAAAATGGTGGAAGAGAGAGGTACAGGACGCCACCCCCATGAACATCTCGCACAAATGAGCGAAGATGGCCGCCTGAAGGATGGAGTGGGGTGTGAGGTGCTAGAGCTGGAGACCGAGATCCTCCAACAGTAACATGAAGAAGGGGGAGATCGGCAATGCCAGCCCGCACGAAAGGTAGGAGACAAAAAGCACAAAATCCCCGGCGACAAGATCACCAAGGGGGTAGCACCGGCCCAGATCCTCGAGGCGTGCGACGGCGCACTCCATCCGAGCAGGCGACGCACCATGTCGAGCCTCCTCTCGGTCTGGTAACGCTTGGGATGAACCAGTGAAGCCACGGCTACTACAATGGCAAAAAGCAGAAAAATGCAAGTGCAAGAGGGGCGTAGAGGACTCGGAGGAGAAAGGACGCAGCAATTGAAGAAAGTGCGAAAGCGTAACTGCTGGCCATGAGATGAGTCCCCTTTTCAAAGAAGGCTCTCCCGCTCGTGCCCCAATCCCATCCAATGTGCACCTAGTGCTCGCAGGGACCCAGTCCCTAACATGGGGGCCCGGGTCCACGTGTCACGCACCTGGGGAACCGACCTCCGAGTGCGTAGGAGACGGACCGTCCCCCCGGCAGTAAAACCGTCACGCACGATCGCACGTCGCCTAGAGGCCGCTGAAGGATATTTTTAACTTAGGCGGAGGTAGTAAGACGCCCCGCGCGTGGCCCGACGAAACCGCCGGGTGTGGGGGCCACGTACCTACCAGCTGCGGGGGAAGACGTGGCAGTCCACGTGACTAAAGGCGGGTTGGCGGTGGCTACATCGGCAAGTGCCCAAAAATAGCACGCCAATCAGGTCTTGGCCCCACCTGCAGGCTCGCATCCTCCCCTGAGGTGGGCCCAGGGGCCACTGTCGGTACCCTGAAACAGGGGTACCCCTTGCTACAGAATGAAGACGCTATACCCGCGCAGCTACCTCTAGTCGTGTGGCAAACAACTCTCTGCCCCGCCGCATGGATGGCCCCGGGGATGCCACATGGCCAAGAAAGGAGACGTAAGAAGCCAACAGTGGGTCCGGACCCCCATGCGAAAAACGTCGGACCCCTGTACAAGAAGAACGGACCCCCGGAGCAAGGTCCAAGACCCCCACGAGTGCAACACAGGCCTCCAGGACGGGTCCCAGTCCCCTCTGCATAGGGACCGGATTACCCTCAGCTGGGCCCTGGGACTCTGAGGCAGAGGGTACCCGACCCTTGCTCAGGCAGTGGTCCGGTGCTGACATGTGTCCAGGCCTAGCCTGGTGCGGACCTGTCTGCATAACGCTACTGCTCCACACCCAGACGGGAACCCGATGTTGCCACATGGTCTACCACCCGTGACGTAAGCCTGCGGGCGGAGCCTGACGTAAGGCCTCTTGGCCATGCTGCCTCTGCATTTATTGCAGAGAAGACGCGCCGCCTGTCTATTCCGCTGGCAACCGATGTGCCCCTTCAGCATTTAATGTGTCCTGTCTACTCAGCTGGCAGACGGCGGCCAGGCTATCCTACAGGCGGCGTGCCTGTCTATTCCCGTTGGCTGACGATACGTCTGTGCCGTCGCATGCGCCGTATCCATCATGACTCGCGTGTTACCGAGGACAATACAGTGAGATATCAATACTGTATGCACTACAGATATTATGGCATTCAGAGATCACCCTGGGGTAGCAAGAAGTAGTTCTTTCCCTCCAACTTGTCCCTGGGCCCACATGTCGGGGCTCAGAACCCTTGTACATGCCCCCCTTGAACTATAAAAGGGGAGGCATGCAATGGCAGACACAAGTCATTTAGGCTAACACACAGCACAAGCTTCCTCAACAATCCAACACACAGTGGAGTAGGGTATTATGCTCCGGCGGCCTGAGCCACTCTAAATCCTCGCGTTTTCATGTGCTTGACAATCGCTTAGCTAAACAGGCAAAACGCTTAAGCCCCCTCCTCATCTTAGGACTTAGGGCGGGTGCACTCCGCCACCCGGCCAGAGAATTCCCTCTCCGACAAGTATATTGTGAATAACTGAACATCCTAAACATGAAATCAATAATGGTAAAAGAGCAGATTGTGAATAAGCACAAGTACTATATTTTGTGCATTTTTAGAGTTTGCCGAGCTTCACATTACAACCCAGAAAATATAAGTAAGCACCAGAACTGTCACATAATCTAGGAGCTTAAACATTCAATATAAACTTAAGTGGAAACATATTAAAGCATCGTCTATTATGCGGTGCTCGGACGGTGATGTCGAGTTCCATACCATCGGCGGCGACGCCCTGCACCTGATTGGCGATGGCGGCCTGTGCGACCAATCGACGGTGGTGACCTGCGTGCAACCAACGGTGACAGTGACTTGCTCTAGGATGACGGCGGCGAGGTCGCCAGGTGGATTGCCCAATGCCCATGTCGTGATCGCCTCGCCCTTCTAGCCTTCTTGCTTGTCTGTTCGATGGTGGAAGGGGCTCTTTGTAAAACTGACGGTTGTTGTTGGATGAGAGATAGATGGCCTAGATTCAAAATATATACTACTCCTATTAAAAAGCTAAGGAGGGCATCCACACCCTGGGTGCCCCCGTCTGCCCCCTCCCCCCCTCCCACGCCCGCACATGGAAGTAGTTTCCCAGTCCCTGTCATGCCCCTCCCACCGCCCGCGGATCTCGCCCCCATGCCCACGCAGGCACATGTCCTCGTCGACCACACCGGCGAAACTCAGCCATACCCACCGATCTTGCCCAGCGCCCGCCGCCCTCGAGTCTCGAGTGTCAAGCCCTCGGAGACAACACCATCTGCCCCCCCCCCCCCGATGCCCCCAAAGCCTCCGACCCTAGACCATGATCTTCGCTCACATAATGCAACCCCCCACCACACCCATGGCCCCACTTAGTTCATAGGTTCACAGTAAGAGGCCACAGTGGTGCACGCCCCCAACCATCATCTCCCCAATGGCGCGACAGGATTGGGACTTGGGATTGAGGAGGTGTGAGTCCTAGTGCTTACTTCATTTCTCCATGGATCCGGTCTCAAATCTGTCATCGTCACGACGATCCCTAAAGCGGCGACCTCCAATGAAGTCGCTAGAGCTATCACCTAAAGCGGGTCCAGGGGAAGGGAGGCGATGGGGAGGAGCTGATTTGTACGGTGGAGGGCTAAAGGTGGCGGTGGCGCGATAGAGCGGGGTAAAGGAGGCCACGAAGGATGCCACACGGGGGGCTGCGGGTGGAGCTCGTCGCCGTGTGGGCCTCCGTGGAGACGGCGACCAGCGATGTCATACTCATGATCGAGCGCCTGCAACGGGAGAAGGCCGCCGCGTAGATGGAGGCCCGACAATTCAAGCGCTACGCCGAGGGCCACGAAGACAGGGAGCGGGGGTCCAGGAGGAGCTCGCATCACTTTCAGACCTCGCCTCTATCGGTGTTTGTTACCCGACTGTGCACCACGGGATTACCCACATGATGCTTTTGGGAAGGACAACATCATTGATTGCGACTTGATGGTTCGTGTGGTGATACGACAGGAAGACACACAGACATATAGGTTTTGGCCGCGAGAGTGGCATAACACCCTACTTCCTGTGATGATCTTGGTATTGAGGTGAGATTACAAGCTGAGAACTATGAGTGCGGTGGGTTGAGATGAGATTTAAATGGTAGGGGTGCTTACTGGCCATATATACACGATCGAGGAGAGCTATCCCGCACAGGTGATAAACATAATTCATTCGCCTATCTCCATGAACTGCTCATGCTTCCTTTCATCATCTGCAACCTCCTCTGGAGCATACCTTGACAACTGAATAAATTTATCACGATATTCACTGACTAACATGTTACCTTGCTTAAGTGACAAGAATTCCTTCTTCTTAATTTTCATCAAGCCTGCAGGAATATGATAGTTCCGGAATTGTGTAGAGAACTCTGCCCTGGTGATAGCATTAGCAGCAGCATGGGCAGCACTGTAAGAGTCCCACCAATCAGCAACAGGGCCAGTGAGACGGCCCGACGCATAGAGCACCTTCTCCCGATCAGTACATTGAGCAATGTTGAGCATTTTATCCACTGCCTTCAGCTAGTCATCTACCTGAAGAGGATCTGTAGAGTTGGAGAATGTAGGTGGCTTGTGACTCATTAATTCCCGGTGCTTGTCCTAGGGTGGAGGTAGTGGTGGTTGTTGCTGTCGTTCCAGTCGTTCCTACCCGAGTTCCTGTCGCATTTCCTGCCACTCCTAGCGCATCTCTTGACGTTCTTGCCGCATATGAGCTTGCATTTTCATCATAGTGTTTGCCATTTGTTGCCGCAACTGCATCTGAGCGGCAGCTACTGGATCTACCCCAGCCGATGGAGGGTTCGTTGGAGGATTCAAATCTGGTTGAGGTTGGTTAACAATCCTCCTATGACGATTATTGGTAGGTAAATCGATTCCGCCTCCCTTCCTGGTATTGACCATCTGGGTTAGAAACACATGGTAAGATATAATTGCAGATAAGACGAGTAATTACAAGACATGATCTTTTGGGGTTTTATTAGCTCAGTAGATTAGTGTGTCACCTACTAATACTAATACATTACCTTATGGTGGTACATGCTAGAATGCCCTACTATACTATTTCAGTCAATCAAAGAAGTAAATCAAGCATTTATCATCAGAACAAACACCCAAACACTTTAGATAAAGAATATATATATATATATATATATATTGTCTTAGGTCTCCTATCTCTTTAGGGAGTCTTTAGATGTAGGAGTCCAAGGTGTGAATTCCTTCTTGTCTTTCTAGAATAGAAAAGGTAAGAGTAGTCAGAGTAGAACAACCAAAGGTGAGACAAGATCAAGAAAAGTATTGAAAGGATTAGAGTAAAGGTAAGTAGGTAAAGGTTTGGTCCAGATCTATCTAGGTTTCATCCTACAGTCAACATTTGCTCTGATACCACTTCTGTCACCCTGGATTTAAGGGATAAAGCCGGGTGTGTCTCATATGTACGCCAAAGAAGAACAACACATAATAACCAAGTGTATAGAGATAAATGCCACAAATATTATTACATAGCGGAAGTATCTTACAAAAATAAATGATAACAATAAAACGAACTAATAATTATTCCTTGGCGCCATCAAGCTATCTGGGAGAAGCCACCTAGATCAACTAGTACTCATTGTAGACCTCCTCCTGGGCTACCTGCTCTTCACCTGTGGGGGTTGTGATACCCAATTTTCTGAAAAGAAGTTAAATTTCTTTTTCCTCCTCTTTCGTGCTCTGTGCCATTGGGGTTTGGAGTTCTAGGAGTCACATATCTCAGAGGAACGGTAGAATTTTGGCATTCTTTCGCTGGGACCAGGAGCTCAGAAGAGAGTTTGAGTTATGGGCTATTGATTTTGCATCCTATGGATGGGAGGCCCCCTCTCCTCTCCAACCCTAGCCGCCCCTCTCACCCCCACTCCCTTGTAGCCGCGCCCACTCCCTTGCACCCGACCCCCCTCTCTCCCCCATCTTCTCCACTCTTTGCAGCTGAACATCTTCTCCTATCCCTCTCCCACTCATTGCAGTCTCCACCCCCTCCTCCCATCAAACCCTAGCCGCCCCCAATTCCTTCCCTCCAAGGTGCAGCCCCCTTGGAGGATTGGTGGGAGGAAGAAGAAAGGGGTGAAGGAGGAATTCAAGGTGATCTTGTTTTTTATTTTGTAATTGTGCTACAATTTCATCTGGTTATCCGTTCTCCTAGGCGAATTGGTAGTGGTGCTGTCCTGATTTTTGGTGGCGGGCGGACAACAGTAGTGTGGACAGTTTCTAGGATTTTTGCGGGGGTGATTAGCTGTAATCGCTGTGAAATTCATGTAGAGTTTTATCATATATTTCCATAGAGTACTTATGAGTTCAATTCGGTGTAATATTCTAGGAGATATCACATTTTGAACTCAGCTAGTTTGCTGTCCAAAAAACAGAACACAGGGTGTACTTTGTCGGCTATTGGGGCCATCGAGATGTTGGAATTTAATTATCTTTTGAATACAAAACTTTTAGGGAATTTTACATAGATGTTTCTGGAGTTTTTATTTGATATCAATGCTAATATAATTTTAAAGCTATGAAATTAACAAGCAGCACTGCTGCAGTTTGGTGCGTGGTGGGGAGAGGTGTTGTTCACGACGGGTTGGGATTGTGCGTAGGTGCAACGTTGATTATTAGCGATTGTTATGTGAATGTGTGCACTAAGTTTTATGCCAAAACAGGTGGTGGACCTCCGGATCGTACTTAGTACCATTCCAAATTCTCGGTGAAGGCAAGTAAATACAGTGGTGGTTTATACCGTTTGGTTGTGTCTTGTGCCCTGTTTTGTTTTGAATTTATAAAAGTATCAATTGTGTTCATCATTGAATTCCATTATAAGAATTATTGTTTGAAATTATTCATGCTTTACTGTTTTAAATATATTGAGGCCATTGATTCGTGAATGTTATAGATGGTTGATTCCTATTTTTATGAAGTTGAAGTATCTATTTAACACATGTTAAATGATGTAGAATTATGTGGCTTGTCATGCATACTGCATCCATCATTTTTTATTGTGCATTGAAGTTATGTCGCGATCATATGGTCCGACCGTACCGGTACAATAAGCATCGTACGTTGCCCGAGGAGGGGTACGATGCAGCTTCATATCCCTAGAGGTATGAAGACAGAAGTCATTATTGCATTTGTAGTCATATGCACTCATAAGGAACATGTGGAACATGACATTGATATGTTATTATTGTGAATCTCCTCTTTGTGATTTTGGAACTAGGCGTTTGGTACATTGTATTCTTGCTGCACCCTAATATTTAAAAAGGGAGTTGTGAACTCCATGGTTGGTAAAACACCGTATTTACATTGTCTAACTGTTGGTTAATCATTTTACTTGCTAAGATGTGTCATCTCACTCTTGCATTGCTTGATACAAGCACTTGAACCTTGCTTGGGAAAGAAGGAAAGTAGCAGCACGTTCACCTACACTTCTAATCAACTTTACCACTGCTTAGTAGTGTCTTTAATCAGGGGCTTTAGGTCAAGGATGTTGGCCACTTTTAAATAGTGTGTGCAAGTGGTTTAATATGTTCTGGTCATTATGGAGGTCGTTCTTTTAGTTAGCTGAATTAATAATGTTCTGAATGTTTACTCTTCTCTTGCATTATGTTTATACACTGTGGTTTCCTCGTTTATGCAACTTTCAAGGGAGGTGCTACTGACTTTTTCTTTCTTTCTTTATCTTTTTTTATACATAGAAGTTTGTGAGAAGGGTGATTTTGGTGACACTCGAGGTGTTTGGGGACCTTGGGGTGTTACAGAGGTTTATATATCGCAAGGGTGAGCTCACAAAAGATCATAACTCAACAATTTGTGGGAAATAATGTGTCTGAACTCACCAAAGGTGGGAGTTCATGTGTAGTGTAAGGCTGATCAACAAATAATGGTTAAAGCTGAGCATTGCTTTTAATAAGTTGGTCAAGTTTTATTAGAAGTTACTAAATGTAAGTGTATATCAACCCAAAGTAATAATAGATCAAAATTAATAATAAACCACATTGCGATGCAAATGACAAATTAAGTTTACTTTCATAAATTAATAATGCGAGAGTCCTGAGCTGCTCATAACCGCGAGCATGGCTAGTATATCAGTTTTACACTCTGTAGAGGTTGTACCCTTTACCCACAAGTCATGTTACCTAGTTGCCAAGGGGTCTAGAAGTCCCATTCATCTGTACCGAGGAGACGAGGCAGGGTAGCACTATGAGGCCTTTCCAAAGTTCCACTAGTTCGAGAAAACCCGCTACAGATTCAAGAAGAAGGAAGCATAGGAAGCCCCCGTCCGGAAAGCTAGTCAGTCCGACCCAAGAACCTCTCTATACTCTGCAACGATGCCTCCCCGCTTGCCCCTTTCAGGTAAGGTAATCTCTCCCTAGCTTTGCTAATTACTTGGCCAAGGGCGTCCCATTCCACCCTTGTGGTGGCACTGTATTCTTAAGTTAAGCTCCATGTTCCAATTAACACCATAGTCTTATCATGAACATTAAAGAATAGAATAATAATAATAAAGCCTGATCATGAATCATATTTATCTTAACACCCAAAACCACATAGAGCAATAACAGAGACTACCCAAAAGTTCAGTGATGATCAAGGCAACAAGTAAAGCAGACTAGGGTGACCTATTGGGTCCCATCAAAATTAAGCCTAAAAAGCCATATTGATTATATAGAACATTATTGGGTAAAGAAAAGTGGTCAAGGGCACAACCTGCCTTCAATTAGGTCATGCTCAGTATTATCCACCTGCTGAGTACTAGGGTCCTCGGTTGCTTGCTCGTCTACTCGCAACAATACAAACAAACATGGTACATGATAAATTAACATCACACCAAACAAAGGTATATAATGCATGATAATATTCTCGCATCGTAACGAGACCAAGGGTTCGAGAACCACTAAATTTGGAGCTACGGTTAAAGAGTTATGATTTTCCAAAATTTTCACTGTTTGGTATGGAATAAACTATGTGGATAATTTTAATCTATGTTTCATGACAAAATAGAGTTACCAGGTGATAAATAATATTAAAACAAAATTATTGCAACTGGAATGGATCAAAAAGGAATTAAAATGGATTTACTATGATTTAAACAAGTTTCTAGAATTATTTTATTACTAAAAATCATTTTCTATATTTGTTTTATCCCATTTACCAGCCCTTTGGATTGCACTCAACAATACTGGAAAGTACGGGGGCTAACTCATAAATTCTTAGGATTCAGATTAAACCCTCCTCAATACTCGATGGACTGCGGGTTGATCTCTGTATATTCTAGGGGTTCTTTTGCAAAGTGGCAAGGTGCACGGAACTCGGTCGACCGATCTAAACCAAGCGTCAAGATTAAACCGGCGCCCTGTGAACCGGTACTCTATGCGGGTCCATCGGATCTGCGATCTATGGCTCTAGTTCGAAATACTCGAAACCTAATCTAGGCCATTGGATTTATCCTGAGGGCCTAGATTAGTTGAGCCTAGTATGAACCGGTCGGTACTCACGCAGGACACTCGGATCCCGGATTCTCGGTCCAGATCCTGCCACATCGCTCCCTATGCATCCTGACACGGTATGCAACCACGGTCGCTAGATCTTCGATCCACGGATAGGAACACATCATACGCGAAGTGTTTAGGGCTGCCCGATCGAAGACCTACGCCACACAATGAAACAGTACACCCTACCGATCGGGACCACTAAATTAACGATCAACGGTTCACGCCATTCCCCCCCTTCCCACGCCGACAACAGGGTGGCAACGCATTAGCTCGCATGGCGGAGCATCGCCGGTGCACACCCTACCCTGGCCCCCAGCCCCCCAGTGCTATCTCCTACGCGATTTTTAGTGCTATGCAAGGAGTAGAGAATCGCGAAGCTAGTAGTGGCGTCATACCGGGAAATTAGGCCATGAAGGACGCCTGTCCATGGCAGGGGAAGAATCCGCGGCGGGGCCTTGCGTCCGGCGAGCGATTCACGATGGTGCATTGGTTCTTTGCCCCCAGCGGTGCCTTGCCCCGGTTCTGTACTCGTACGCGATGCTCTCTGCCCACCACCGAGGAACCGAACAACCCCGCCGACCCAACTCAAGTGCGGCGGCTCTCAACGCTCTGTGTTCTCACAGCTCACGACGGGGGTAGGTAAAATGGCGACGAGGTCTTGATTCAGGGGTGGCTAGGTTGGAAACGGTGAAAAGGGTCACAATGGCTCGATACTTATGGTCGGGAGGTGGGGCGATGCCAGGTAAATGGGCTGCAATGGAAGTCGTGGACCACGTGAGTTCGTTAAGCTCGTAGGGAAGATCCACAGTGCCGGCACAGGGACCCACATGGTGGCGACTAAAGCCCAGGCGCATGGGGTGAGCAACTGAACGGGTGGGGCCGCATGCGTAGCGAGATACGGGAAGCAGGCGCACGCGCGGAGTCTGGCGCTTGGATCCACCCGATCGACGCACCTAGTGTTGTGCGGCCAACCGGGCCGTCTAGTTTTGACCCCTTCGGGAGGAAGGCTTCCCTTTTTTATTCTTTCGATTGGTTGTGGGACAGTCAGGACAGGGACGTCCTCTGGCGTTCTCTCTCGTCACTCCAATTTTGAGGGATAACTGGAGACAACACTGGGATAGTCCTGTCCCAACCCTTAACTCTGAACCAAACAACCTTATTTGATGGATCGTCCCATCCCGTCCCGTCCTGTCATTGCAACTAAACACACAGGGTACATTTGGTTGCAATGACAAAACAGGATGGGATGGGACAATCCCTCAAATAAGGTTTGGTTCAGGGTTAGGGGTTGCGATAGAACTATCCAGTGTTGTCCTTAGTTATCCCTCAAAATTGGAGGGACGAGAGAGGATGCCAGGGGACGTCCCTGTCCTGACTGTCCCGCAACTAAACACACCTTAGATTTTAGTTTTCATTTCATTAAATTCAAATTCCATTCTGTTTTGAATTCAAACCTCAATTATATGCACAATATAAATTCCAGCATGAGATGCATGAACTAACCCTATTGTATCTCTCTTCTTTTTTGCTCATTAATTATTTATCCAAAGGAAGTATGTCCCACAAATATTTCACCAATAGTACTTTGATAGAAATATTCCAAAATCTTATTTCCTCAAGGAGTTAATTAGTACAATAATGTCGGCGTTTCGAGACCGGGGGGTCCCTAAGCCGACGAGTGAGTGTGCCGCGTGCCCCAGCCCAGATGGGTCGAGCGCGTGGGCGAGCGCGAAGGGGGGAGAAGCGAGGTGGCCGGAGCCGAGTCGTGAGGGAGGTGGAGAACCCGCGACCTTCGTGTTCGTCCCGCGCCCAGGTCGGGTGCGCTTGCAGTAGGGGGTTACAAGCGTCCACGCGGGTGAGGGGAGCGAGCGGCCCCAAGAGAGCGCCTGCCCCAGCCCTCGTTCCCGCGGGGCCAACCTTCTCTAAGAAGGCCCTGGTCCTTCCTTTTATAGGCGTAAGGAGAGGACCCAGGTGTACAATGGGGGTGCAGCAGAGTGCTACGTGTCTAGCGGGGGAGAGCTAGTGCCCTAAGTACATGCCAAGGTGGCAGCCGGAGAGATCTTGGCACCCAGCTGGTGTGGTGTCGTGGCTGTCGGAGGAGCAACGGAGCCTGGTGGAGGGACAGCTGTCGGAGCGGTTGGGCCCTTGCTGACGTCCCCCTGCTTCCGTAAGGGAGCTAAGAGCCGCCGTCGTCATGGGTCTAGCGGGGCGCCATCATTGCCTATCTGGCGGAGCTAGCCAGATGGGACGTCGGTCCTGTTCTCTGCGGCCCGAGTCGGCTCGGGGTAGGGTGATGATGGCGCTTCCTGTTGACGTGGCGGACTTGTGCCCTAGGTCGGGCGACGTGGAGGCTCCTCCGAAGCCGAGGTCGAGTCTGTCCTGCATGGCCGAGGCCGAGCTCGAGCTCCTGGGTCGGGCGAGGCGGAGGTCGTTCGGCAGAGGCCAGGGCGGAGTCCGACCCCTGGGGTCGGGCGAGGCGGAGTTCGCCGTCTTC
Source organism: Zea luxurians (assembly GCA_029449295.1). Taxonomy (NCBI): domain Eukaryota; kingdom Viridiplantae; phylum Streptophyta; class Magnoliopsida; order Poales; family Poaceae; genus Zea; species Zea luxurians. Next base: position 20,681,752 of record JAOPSE010000005.1, on the reverse strand, counting down.
CGGGGCCTTAGCCCGAGTCCGAGCCCTGGGTCGGGCGGAGCGGAGTTCGCCGTCTTCTGGGGCCTTAGCCCGAGTCCGAGCCCTAGGTCGGGCGGAGCGGAGTTCGCCGTCTTCCGGGGCCTTGGCCCGAGTCCGAGCCCTGGGTCGGGCGGAGCGGAGTTCGCCGTCTTCCGGGGCCTTAGCCCGAGTCCGAGCCCTGGGTCGGGCGGAGCGGAGTTCGCCGTCTTCCGGGGCCTTAGCCCGAGTCCGAGCCCTGGGTCGGGCGGAGCTTCCTATGGCGCCTCTGGCAAGGCCTGGCTGCCTGTCAGTCTCACTCTGTCAAGTGGCACCGCAGTTGGGACGGCGCAGGCGGCGCTGTCCTTCTGTCAGACCGGTCAGTGGAGCGGCGAAGCGACGGCGGTCACTTCGGCTCTGCCAGGGGGCGCGCGTCAGGATAAAGGTGCCAGGCTACCTTTGCGTTAAATGCCCCTGTGACTTGGTCGGTCGGTGCGGCGATTTAGTCAGGCTTGCTTCTTAACGAAGGCAAGGCCTCGGGCGAGCCGGAGGTGCGTCTGCCGTAAAAAGGGGGCCTCGGGCGAGACGGAAACACCTCAGGGTCGGCTGCCCTTGCCCGAGGCTAGGCTCGGGCGAGGCGTGATCGAGTCGCTCGTATGGACTGATCCCTGACTTAATCGCACCCATCAGGCCTCTGCAGCTTTATGCTGATGGGGGTTACCAGCTGAGAATTAGGCGTCTTGAGGGTACCCCTAATTATGGTCCCCGACAGTAGCCCCCGAGCCTCGAAGGGAGTGTTAGCACTCGCTTGGAGGCTTTCGTCGCACTTTTTTGCAAGGGGACCAGCCTTTCTCGGTTGCATTTTGTTCCGGTGGGTGCGCGCGAGCGCACCCGCCGGGTGTAGCCCCCGAGGCCTCGGAGGAGTGGTTTCACTCCTTCGAGGTCTTAATGCCTTGCGTAATGCTTCGGCTGGTCTGGTGGTTCCCTCATGCGAACTGGCCGTAGCCCGGGTGCACTGTCGGGGCCCAAGTTCTCGGGCTGGTATGTTGACGCTGTCAACGGTTTGGCCGGAGCCGGGTTTGCGAGAGCAGCCCCCGAGCCTCCGCACAGGGCGAGAGGGCGATCAGGGACAGACTCGGCTTTTTTACATACGCCCCTACGTCGCCTTTCCGCAAGGAGGAGGGGGGAGAGCGCCATGTTACCCTCGATGGGCACCGAACATGGTGTCTCCGGTGAGCTGCAAGCGGGTAATCCGAGTGGACGTCCGTGCCCCGTTCGTTGGGGGTCGGCTAGGGGCCCGGAGGCACGCCCAAAAGTACCTGCGGGTGATCTGCCGGACCCGGTCCCCTGGCGACGGGGTCCGAGGGCTCGATGCCTCCCTCCGATGGGATTCCATTACAGGATCGTTCCCGCGGGTCTCGGAAATGTCCTAGGGTACCTCGGGAGCGCAGCCTGAGCCTCGGTTATGTATCGAACGTACCCCTGGTCATCCCTCGCTCGGTGTCTGAGGCGACTGTGAACCCTTCGGGGGGCCAGCCTTCGAACCCCTGATCAGTAATGGGCGCGGAGCCCGAGTAGCCTGAGGCGGCCGTGGAACCTTTCGGGAGGCCGACCTTCGAACCTCTGACCAGTAGTGGGTGTCGGGCCCACGCGATCTGAGGCGGCTGTTGAACCCTTCGGGGGGCCAGCCTTCGAACCCCTGATCAGTAAGGAGGCTCGGAGCCTAGTTCCTTCACGGGGAAGGATCCCTTTAGGGGTATCCCCTTTCCCAGTCCCTATTGCAAGAGATAGAGAAAGAGGAAAAAGGATACGAAATTGAACGACGCGGCGTACCTTTTTTGGCGCGGTTGTTCTGGCGAAGGCGAAGCGTCGCTAGCTGCTCCTGCCAGAAGCGCCGCGTGTCCAGCCGTGGAGTTAATGCGACGGGGCGAGTAGTTGGTGGGGCCACCGTTGCGTGTGCGCGAGCCGTTCGAGGGACGGGTCACGAGCGCGTCGTCTTTACGCCGTGAGAGGGGGTTCTCTTGCTGCCTCCGGATGGGACGTGAGCTTGGCTGACGGCGTGACCGCTGCTCCCGCGCGCCTACCACCGTCATTACTGCCGGCCCACTTTTGACCGTGTTTGACTGCTGCGTCAGGCTGGCGCTGCTGGGCCGCGCGCTGGGTCGCCTCGGGTCGCGGTATCGGCTCCGCAATCGAGGAGGTGCGGCGGTGGCGCAAGTGGTACAGTTGCTTGCATGCAGCATCCGGCGCGCCGGTCGCGTGACGCGTGGGCTTGGGCCTCCGCGCTGGCATGTCAGGAGTCGGAGGGGCGCGTCCACTTGGCGCGGTTGCATGCCGCCTGCATGGCTGCCTGCCTCTTTCGCCCGTTGGTCTGGGCAAAAGTGGAGGGTCACTTGTAACCGCTGGGTGGTTGCGTGCGCCGTGCGCGGTGGTTTGGCTTCTTCTGCTCGGAGCCGGTCTGCATGACATGCGGGACCCAGCCCCCGCGCCGCAGGGGAGGGCTTTGGACGCGTGTTGGAGAAGACTCAGCCCGTGACGGTTGGGGGCGCAAGCAGGGAGAGTTGCCTTTAAAAGGAGGGCGACCCCCTTCGGAAGGCGACCATGTCCTCTCGCTTCTTCATGCATTGCGTCCTTCCACCTTCCAAGCCCCCGGATGGGGGATACCCGCCGTCTTTTCACCTCATCGTTTAGAGGAACGCAACTCCGTGGGAGTTGGTACCTTTCAGCCATCGTTCGGCTTCAAGGATTTTCATCATGCGGCCCGGCTGCACCCCTCCACCGGCGGTCACCCAAGATGGTGACCTCCGGCTTGATGGTGGGGGAAAGCGAGCCGGGCTGCGGCCTCTGCCCCTCCCTTAGCCTCAAGGATTTTCATCACCAGGGCTGGGGAGGGGAGTGTGCCGAGTTGAGGTCGGCCCCTGCGTGAGCGGTGGCCCCCTCCTTCCCTCGGTGATCGGGGGGAAGGGCGGGAGTCGTCCCTGGCGCTGACAGCTGCACCGTGCCCGGCTCGCTGAGCCGAACGGCTTCGGAGCCGCTCCCGATGCCGCCTCCCGCCACGGCAGCTGGAAGAGGTTCTTTCGCCGGCGCGACAGCCAAGGTTGGCCACGGACCGACCTCCAACTCTACGGCCTTCTGCCCGTCCTTGCCTCTCGAGTTTGGGCAAGGGTGGGGGCCTCCCAGCAGCAGCATTCGCCCCGAGGTCATCACTGCTGCTGTTCGGCCTCCCGGGACAGAAGTCTTCATCGTCGCCGCTGTCGGGGCGGGCGATGACAAGCCGTTCGTCGGTCTTCTGTTGCTCCGCAGGCCTCTCCCCCGTTGAGTGGGGTTGTTCGTACCTGCGGAGCCGGAACCGGAGTTCCGTTTGTAATGGCACTTCGAATGCCAGGGTTTTTTGTTCATTTCGGCTTTCGGGGCCTGAACATGTATGTAACTTCGGCACGGAGCTGTGTTTTTTCCTCATTTTTGAGCACTAAGATTCGCCTGTTGACTATCTGAACCGCTTCACCTAGCATGAGTCGCCCCGTGTCAAGGTGACGAGTGAGGTATCCGTATCCCGGAGGCGTAGGAGTCCTCGGCTCGGTCGGCCTTGCTGTCCGAGGTTCCTCTAGCTTAGTTAAAGAGACCCCTCGGCCGCTCTTCGACAAGCCGAGGCCAGGGGTAGCGATATCAGTATGAACAGAGGCGGAGTTGGCTCGGAAATGAAACCCGGTTGGCCGGAGCCTAGCCGGGTTGTCCGTTGGCGGGATCGACGCCGGAGTTGACCAGCCGAGGCTTCGGACCGGGCCGGCGCCCTTGGAAGATGGTTGGCCGAGGCCCCGGAGGTGGCTGGCTGAGCCGCCTGCTCGGGCCGGATTCCCGGAGAAGTCCCTGGCAGCGATAGCTCGGGCGTGGTGATGACGTCGTCCTTCGGAGCGGAGACCCTCGGACCGCGTCGCCGTCCAAGGCTAGGTCGGGCCTCACCGAAGGTGCCGTCGATACCGAGGGTGCTGCTGCCCCCTTCCAACGCCAAGACCCGAACCTGCAGGATCAGATTGTTTTGTAGCGTGTGCCTTGTGCGGCCGTCGAGGCCAAAACACACGCCCTCGCTGCGTTGTAAAGCTGCGTCTCTTTTCCTCTTGTTTCGAGTATCTGGACTCTTTGTCGGTAACAGGGATGTTTGTGCAAGCGAGAGTTGCTTCTCGCGGAAGGTGATGAGTGAGGTATCCGTATCCCGGAGGCGTGGGAGTCCCTCGGCTCGGTCAGCCTTGCCGCTTACGCGTACTTTCACCCGTCCGTGAGGCCCTGTCGCCGACTCGGTCGAGAAGGCTCGAAGGATCGCTTCGGCAGAAGGGCTTTCGAACGTAAAGACTTGTTCGATCCGCGGAGCCACTTTATCCGAACGCGAGTTACTTATCGCAGAAGGTGATGAGTGAGGTATCCGTATCCCGGAGGCGTAGGAGTCCCTCGGCTCGGTCAGCCTTGGCTGCTTACGTGTACTCCGTCGTTTCCAGGACCCACTTTTCAAAGTAGTCAAAGGGCACGAAAGATATTCTGGTAGAAGAGATTTTTTTCGAGGAAAATTTTGACGCAGAGGGGGTTTCCCCCCTTTTAGCCCCCGAGGGAGGGTCGGGCTTTGCCGAGGCGAGGCCGACCCTTCCTTGTTGACTAAACTTTGCGTGGGTGCGAGGTATATGAACAACTTGGAAACATCTTAAGGGTAGAAGCGACGTAGCTGTTGGATGTTCCAAGCATTGCCGTAGACCTCGCCTTGACTGTTGGCCAGCTTGTACGTTCCGGGCTTCAGAACTTTGGCGATGACGAATGGCCCTTCCCAGGGGGGCGTGAGCTTGTGCCTCCCTCGGGCGTCTTGCCGCAGCCGAAGCACCAGGTCGCCCACCTGGAGATCTCGGGGTCGGACCCCTCGGGCGTGGTAGCATCGCAGGGACTGCTGATACCGCGCCGAGTGTAGTAAGGCCCTGTCCCGAGCCTCTTCCAGCTGGTCCAGCGAGTCTTCTCGGCTAGCTTGGTTGCTTTGATCGTCGTAGGCTCTCGTCCTCGGGGAGCCGTATTCCAGGTCCGTGGGCAAGACGGCCTCGGCCCCGTAGACCAGGAAGAACGGCGTGAAACCCGTGGCTCGGCTCGGCGTCGTCCTCAGGCTCCAGACCACCGAGGGGAGTTCCTTCATCCATCGCTTGCCGAACTTGTTGAGGTCATTGTAAATCCGAGGCTTGAGCCCTTGTAGAATCATGCCGTTGGCACGCTCCACTTGCCCATTCGACATGGGATGAGCTACGGCAGCCCAATCCACCCGGATGTTGTGATCCTCGCAAAAATCCAAGAATTTTTTGCCGGTGAACTGGGTGCCGTTGTCGGTGATGATGGAGTTTGGGACCCCGAAGCGATGGATGATGTTGGTGAAGAACGCCACCGCCTGCTCGGACCTGATGCTGTTCAGGGGTCGGACCTCGATCCACTTGGAGAATTTGTCGACGGCGACCAGCAGGTGCGTGTAGCCCCCGGGCGCCTTCTGCAGAGGGCCGACGAGGTCCAGACCCCACACAGCGAAGGGCCAGGTGATGGGTATCGTCTGCAGAGCCTGAGCGGGCAGGTGGGTCTGCTTCGCATAGAATTGACACCCTTCGCAGGTGCGGACAATTCTAGTGGCGTTAGCCACCGCCGTCGGCCAGTAGAAGCCTTGCCGAAAAGCGTTCCCGACGAGGGCTCGAGGCGCTGCATGATGGCCGCAAGCCCCCGAGTGTACCTCTTGTAGGAGTTCCTGACCTTCGGCGATGGAGATGCATCGCTGGAGGATGCCCGAGGGGCTGCGGTGGTAGAGCTCCTTCTCATCGCCCAGCAAGACGAACGACTTGGCGCGTCGCGCTACCCGCCGTGCCTCGGCCTGGTCGAGGGGTAGCTCTCCTTGGCGGAGATATTGCAGGTACGGGGCCTGCCAATCCTGGTCAGGCGTGACCCCGCTCCGCTCCTCCTCGATGCGCAGCGCCTCGTCCTCGGGAGCCGAGGGTCCCTCGGGCTGAACCGAGGACGGCTCGGGCTGGGCCGAGGTTACCTCGGACGGGGCCGAGGGCGCCTCGGGCTCGGGCGTGTCGCTGATCTTGACGGAGGGTTGGTGCAGATCCCGGGAGAAGACGTCCGGGGGAACCGTCGTTCGCCCCGAGGCTATCTTCGCCAGCTCGTCCGCAGTCTCGTTGTAGCGCCGGGCGATGTGGTTAAGCTCGAGCCCGTAGAACTTGTCTTCCAGGCGTCGGACCTCATCACAGTAGGCCTCCATCTTCGGGTCGCGGCAGTGGGAGTTCTTCATGACCTGGTCGATGACGAGCTGCGAGTCGCCACGAGCGTCGAGGCGTCGGACCCCTAGCTCGATGGCGATTCGCAATCCGTTGATCAGAGCTTCGTACTCAGCCACATTGTTGGACGCCGGGAAATGGAGGCGCAGCACGTAGCGCATGTGTTTCCCGAGGGGCGAGACGAAGAGCAGGCCCGCGCCGGCTCCCGTCTTCATCAGCGACCCGTCGAAAAACATGGTCCAGAGCTCCGGTTGGATCGGAGCCGTCGGCAACTGGGTGTCGACCCATTCGGCTACGAAGTCCGCCAGTACCTGGGACTTGATGGCCTTCCGAGGGGCGAACGAGATTGTCTCGCCCATGATTTCCACCGCCCACTTTGCGATCCGTCCCGAGGCCTCTCGGCACTGGATGATCTCCCCCAGGGGGAAGGATGACACCACAGTTACCGGATGAGACTCGAAGTAATGTCGCAACTTTCGCCTCGTCAGGATCACTGCATACAGCAGCTTCTGAACTTGTGGGTAGCGGATCTTGGTTTCGGACAGCACCTCGCTGACGAAGTAAACTGGCCTCTGGATGGGCAACGCATGCCCCTCTTCTTGCCTTTCGACCACGATCGCGGCGCTAACCACCTGAGTGGTAGCGGCGACGTAGACCAAGAGGGCTTCTCCATCAGCTGGGGGTACCAAGACGGGCGCCTGGGTGAGGAGCGCCTTCAGGTTCCCGAGAGCTTCCTCGGCCTCGGGGGTCCAAGTGAAGCACTCGGCCTTCCTTAAGAGACGGTACAGTGGTAGGCCTCTTTCGCCGAGGCGCGAGATGAAACAGCTCAAGGCCGCGAGACATCCCATGACCCTCTGTACGCCTTTTAAGTCCTTGATGGGCCCCATGCTGGTGATGGCTGCGATCTTCTCCGGGTTGGCTTCGATGCCCCGCTCGGAGACGATGAATCCCAGGAGCATGCCTCGGGGCACCCCGAAGACACACTTCTCGGGATTGAGCTTGACGCCCTTTGCCTTGAGACACCGGAATGTCACTTCAAGGTCGGAGAGAAGGTCGGAGGCTTTTCTTGTCTTGACTACGATGTCATCGACGTAGGCCTCGACCGTGCGACCGATGTGTTCGCCGAACACATGGTTCATGCACCGCTGGTACGTTGCACCCGCGTTCCTCAAACCGAACGGCATGGTGACATAGCAGTACATGCCGAAGGGCGTGATGAAAGAAGTCGCGAGCTGGTCGGACTCTTTCATCTTGATTTGATGATACCCTGAGTAGGCATCGAGGAAGGACAGGGTTTCGCACCCAGCAGTGGAATCCACGATTTGATCGATGTGAGGTAGAGGGTAGGGAACCTTCGGACATGCTTTGTTGAGACCAGTGTAGTCTACACACATCCGCCATTTCCCCCCTTTCTTCCTCACAAGCACAGGGTTGGCAAGCCATTCGGGATGGAATACTCTTTGATGAACCCTGCTGCCATTAGCTTGTGGATCTCCTCGCCTATCACCCTGTGCCTTTCCTCGTCGAATCGGCGCAGAGGCTGCCTGACCGGTCGGGCTCCAGCCCGAATATCCAGCGAGTGCTCGGCGACATCCCTCGGTATGCCGGGCATGTCCGAGGGACTCCACGCAAAGACGTCGGCGTTTGCGCGGAGAAAGTCGACGAGCACTGCTTCCTATTTGGGGTCGAGCCCGGAACCGATCCGGATCTGCTTGGAGGTGTCGCCACTGGGGTCGAGAGGGACGGCCTTAACCGTCTCCGCTGGCTCGAAGTTGCCGGCGTGTCGCTTCACGTCCGGCACCTCTCGGGAGAGGTTTTCCAGGTCGGCGATGAGGGCCTCGGACTCGGCGAGGGCCTCAGCGTACTCCACGCACTCCACATCGCATTCGAACGCGTGTTTGTACGTGGGGCCAACGGTGATGACCCCGTTGGGGCCCGGCATCTTGAGCTTCAGGTAGGTGTAGTTAGGGATGGCCATGAACTTCGCGTAGCATGGCCTCCCCAATACTGCGTGGTAGGTTCCTCGGAATCCGACCACCTCGAACGTCAAAGTCTCCCTTCGGAAGTTGGAGGGTGTTCCGAAGCAGACAGGAAGGTCGAGCCGTCCGAGGGGCTGGACGCGCTTCCCAGGAATGATCCCGTGGAAGGGCACAGCGCCTGCTCGGACGGAGGACAGATCGACGCGCAGGAGCCTGAGGGTCTCGGCGTAGATGATATTGAGGCAGCTGCCCCCATCCATCAGGACCTTGGTGAGCCTGACGCTGCCGATGATGGGATCGATGACGAGCGGGTATTTCCCCGGGCTCGGCACGTGGTCGGGGTGGTCAGCTTGGTCGAAAGTGATGGGCTCGTCGGACCAGTCTAGGTAGACTGGCGCCGCCACCTTCACCGAGCAGACCTCCCGACGCTCTTGCTTACGATGCCGAGCCGAGGCATTCGCCGCATGCCCTCCGTAGATCATGAAGCAGTCGCAGACCTCGGGGAACTCTCCTGCTTGGTGATCTTCCTTTTTGTCGTCGTCGCGGGCCCTGCCACCCTCAGCGGGTGGCCCGGCCTTGTGGAAGTGGCGCCGAAGCATGACGCACTCCTCGAGGGTGTGTTTGATGAGCCCCTGATGGTAAGGGCACGTCTCCTTGAGCATCTTGTCGAAGAGGTTGGCACCTCCGGGGGGCTTCCGAGGGTTCTTGTACTCGGTGGCGGCGACAAGGTCTGTGTCGGCAGCGTCGCGTTTCGCTTGCGACTTCTTCCTGCCTTTCTTCTTGGCGCCGAGCGGAGTAGACGCCTCGGGAGCATTTCTCGACGGGCGGCCCTGGGGCTGCTTGTCCTTTCGGAAAATGGCCTCGACCGCCTCCTGGCCAGAGGCGAACTTGGTGGCGATGTCCATCAGCTCGCTCGCCCTGGTGGGGGTCTTGCGACCCAACTTGCTCACCAGGTCACGGCAAGTGGTGCCGGCGAGGAACGCGCCGATGACATCTGAGTCGGTGATGTTGGGCAGCTCGGTGCGCTGCTTCGAGAATCGCCGGATGTAGTTCCGAAGAGACTCTTCCGGCTGCTGCCGGCAGCTTCGGAGGTCCCAGGAATTCCCGGGGCGCACGTACGTGCCCTGGAAGTTGCCGGCGAAAGCTTGGACCAAATCCTCCCAGTTGGAAATCTGCCCCGGAGGCAGGTGCTCCAACCAAGCGCGAGCAGTGTCGGAGAGGAACAGGGGGAGGTTGCGGATGATGAGGTTGTCGTCGTCCGTTCCACCCAGTTGACTGGCCAGGCGGTAGTCCGCGAGCCACAATTCCGGTCTCGTTTCCCCCGAGTACTTTGTGATAGTAGTCGGGGGTCGGAATCGGGTCGGGAACGGCGCCCGCCGAATGGCTCGGCTGAAGACCTGCGGACCGGGTGGTTCGGGCGAGGGACTCCGATCCTCCCCGCTGTCGTAGCGTCCCCCATGCCTGGGGTGATAGCCTCGGCGCACCCTTTCGTCGAGGCGGGCCCGACGGTCGCGATGAGGGTGCTCGTCGCCGAGGTGGCCCGGGGCCACAGGCGCGGTGTTGCGCGTGCGCCCGGTGTAGACCGAGGCTTCCCGCATGAGTCGGGAAGTCGCGGCACGAGGTTCCGAGGGGTACCCCTGCCTTCGGGAGGCAGAGCTCTCGGCCCGCCGGGCCGCAGCGCCTTCCAGGAGATGCTTGAGCTCTCCCTGGATTCGCCGACCCTCGGTGGTTGATGACTCCGGCATCGCGCGGAGGAGCATCGCCGCGGCTGCCAGGTCCTGACCGGTCCCGCTGGATGCGGGTGGCGGCCTGTCCCTGGCATCGTTGGCGGTGCGGTGCTGGAGACCCTGGGGCAGGTGATGTATTTCTCCGGCCGGGGGCTGGCCCGCCCATACCTGCCCGACGTCCCAGTGGATCAACTCGAGCGCTCCTGCCCCCTCGTCGAACCCGGCCTGCGCCCCGCAGACTTGCTCGAGCTGTGGGTCGTGACCCCCCGCCGGAACGGGGACCACAGCTAGCTCCTGCGGGATGTCGGCGCGAGGCACTGGCCTAGGGAGATCACCATCCTCCGGCATGCCGAGACGGTTGCCTCCGGAGGGATCCCCTAGCTCGACGTGGAAACATTCGCGGCTCGGGCCGCAGTCCTTGTCGTCAAGGCTGCGGCTGCCTTCGGAACAGTCGGAGAGGCAGTAGTTGCATGCGGTCATGAAGTCCCACATGGCACTGGGGTTGCCAGATCCAGAGAAATCCCAGCAGATACTAGGGTCATCCTCTTCCTCGGACCCAGAGGGCCCGTAGGTCGAGACGCCCGTCAATCGGTCCCAAGGCGACCGCACACGAAACCCAAGAGAGATTGCACTCGCCTCAACGTGAGTGCCCGCCAGAGCGAGGTCGCTAGGCGGGTTGAGGTCGAGTCGAAATGACGAAGGATGGGAATCGGTCGGTACCTTTAGGTCGACGAGGAGCGACGAAGTCACGTCGGGGACTGATCGCGCCGTTGTCCTGGGTACGAGGGCGACGTCCTTCAGGCCCTCCGTGAGCGTGCTGGCGTCGTCCACTTGCTCGGGGTTGGCGTGTTGCGGGGGGACGGCGCTCGCCTTCGCCTCAAACGCGAGGGTGACGCCCGACGCGTCCTCCGTTGGGGCGCTGGGGATGTCGATTCGCTCGACAGCCGACGGAGCGCAGCCTCCCGCTCGGCCCTGGTTGCCCCGCCTCCTCCTCCGATGGCGAGGGAGAGGATGGGGCGAGCTCGAAGGTTGTTCTTCCCCCACGCGGGGAAGACGTCGTCGATTCTGCTGCCGGCGGGCGGGCTGTCGGCCACCATTGTCGTCGTCGCGCGGCGGTGGAAGGAGTATCATGTCGTAGCTGCCGTCGGAAGACATGAACTCGAGGCTCCCGAAACGGAGCACCGTCCCGGGTTGGAGAGGTCGTTGGAGACTGCCCATCTGGAGCTTGACGGGAAACTGCTCGTCAACACGCAGCAGGCCCCTACCTGGCGCGCCAACTGTCGGCGTTTCGAGACCGGGGGGTCCCTAAGCCGACGAGTGAGTGTGCCGCGTGCCCCAGCCCAGATGGGTCGAGCGCGTGGGCGAGCGCGAAGGGGGGAGAAGCGAGGTGGCCGGAGCCGAGTCGTGAGGGAGGTGGAGAACCCGCGGCCTTCGTGTTCGTCCCGCGCCCAGGTCGGGTGCGCTTGCAGTAGGGGGTTACAAGCGTCCACGCGGGTGAGGGGAGCGAGCGGCCCCAAGAGAGCGCCTGCCCCAGCCCTCGTTCCCGCGGGGCCAACCTTCTCTAAGAAGGCCCTGGTCCTTCCTTTTATAGGCGTAAGGAGAGGACCCAGGTGTACAATGGGGGTGCAGCAGAGTGCTACGTGTCTAGCGGGGGAGAGCTAGTGCCCTAAGTACATGCCAAGGTGGCAGCCGGAGAGATCTTGGCACCCAGCTGGTGTGGTGTCGTGGCTGTCGGAGGAGCAACGGAGCCTGGTGGAGGGACAGCTGTCGGAGTGGTTGGGCCCTTGCTGACGTCCCCCTGCTTCCATAAGGGAGCTGAGAGCCGCCGTCGTCATGGGTCTAGCGGGGCGCCATCATTGCCTATCTGGCGGAGCTAGCCAGATGGGACGTCGGTCCTGTTCTCTGCGGCCCGAGTCGGCTCGGGGTAGGGTGATGATGGCGCTTCCTGTTGACGAGGTGGACTTGTGCCCTAGGTCGGGCGACGTGGAGGCTCCTCCGAAGCCGAGGTCGAGTCTGTCCTGCATGGCCTAGGCCGAGCTCGAGCTCCTGGGTCGGGCGAGGCGGAGGTCGTTCGGCAGAGGCCAGGGCGGAGTCCGACCCCTGGGGTCGGGCGAGGCGGAGTTCGCCGTCTTCCGGGGCCTTAGCCCGAGTCCGAGCCCTGGGTCGGGCGGAGCGGAGTTCGCCGTCTTCCGGGGCCTTAGCCCGAGTCCGAGCCCTGGGTCGGGCGGAGCGGAGTTCGCCGTCTTCCGGGGCCTTGGCCCGAGTCCGAGCCCTGGGTCGGGCGGAGCGGAGTTCGCCGTCTTCCGGGGCCTTAGCCCGAGTCCGAGCCCTGGGTCGGGCGGAGCGGAGTTCGCCGTCTTCCGGGGCCTTAGCCCGAGTCCGAGCCCTGGGTCGGGTAGAGCTTCCTATGGCGCCTCTGGCAAGGCCTGGCTGCCTGTCAGTCTCACTCTGTCAAGTGGCACCGCAGTCGGGACGGCGCAGGCGGCGCTGTCCTTCTGTCAGACCGGTCAGTGGAGCGGCGAAGCAACGACGGTCACTTCGGCTCTGCCAGGGGGCGCGCGTCAGGATAAAGGTGCTAGGCTACCTTTGCGTTAAATGCCCCTGTGACTTGGTCGGTCGGTGCGGCGATTTAGTCAGGCTTGCTTCTTAACGAAGGCAAGGCCTCGGGCGAGCCGGAGGTGCGTCTGCCGTAAAAAGGGGGCCTCGGGCGAGACGGAAACACCTCAGGGTCGGCTGCCCTTGCCCGAGGCTAGGCTCGGGCGAGGCGTGATCGAGTCGCTCGTATGGACTTATCCCTGACTTAATCGCACCCATCAGGCCTCTGCAGCTTTATGCTGATGGGGGTTACCAGTTGAGAATTAGGCGTCTTGAGGGTACCCCTAATTATGGTCCCCGACAAATAATGCTATGCATTTATACACACATATTTTTTAGGGTTTACAGTAGCCCAATAACCGGCAAGCTCCACCGTAATCAGTTCACTCTGCTCCGTAGAACACATTGCACCAATCGGTTTTACGAAAAGGGCTCCGGGGCACCGGGCGCGCTACTCGCCGGTGGGAGTCGCCGCACGGGCTATGGGTGCGCCGTGCTCAGCCACCAGGGGAGGAGATGAAGTAAGACACATTAGTCGTCCAGTGGACGATCGAGATCAACAAAGAAAATGTTTCATCTTGGATCCTACCGTCACCGTTGGATGGTGATCGGACCGTTTCGATGCGATTAAGGCATGGAGGGTTGTAGAGCGTGGATCTCTGATCAGGCGGCTGCTATTGCATACCGATTTGGGTGATGAAGATTTAATCTGGGCCATCTGAGTGAAATGCAATGGCCAGGATCTATGCGTACCCCTTCGGCCGTGGCAAACTCTTAAAGAGACCCTTCATTTTCTAGGAAATGACCCGTGGTCCATCTTTATAGAAAGATCAATGCAACTTAGTCCTAGAATTTATGTTTTCAAAACTGATCTCCATAAAAACTATGCTCGCCGTCCCTGGCTGTGGAATAATTAAGTAAAGTGAATTATATAATTCAAAGAATCCTTGAAAAATGAGTTTATAGTATAAAAATAATCCTAGTAACTTAGTAAAGCCATAACTTCTTTGTTTTAACTCCGATTTAGTTCGTTGAAGTCACGTTAGCTTCATAAAAGTATTTCCTACGCTTTAACAACATCATATGTACCATAGCACATATATTTATAATTAGATAGTGTGCAATCTATATCCTGTAGATTAACTCTACTAATCTAGGTTAATCTATCTATAATTATAATCTGATTAAAATGTAATCCCTAACCAAGTTGTAATTTAGATTAAAGTTGAATCAATTATTTCTTTAGATTATCTTTCTCACATGAGTTATAAAATCAAGATAAGACCTAGTTTTAATTTGCTAATCACATGTGTCTTACGAAATCCATATATTTTGAACCATAACTTTGATTTTTCTTGAACCTACCATCTCGTAGCAGAGCGTAGAACACTCTTACGCGGTTTGTTCTCATGTTTGGTGTAACGTTATGTTTATGTACTCCTTGTATGTATTGCTATGAGTAGCAGCGAGGTCACGAGTAACTTGAAGACCAACTTGGTAAAAGTACCTGGAATCTCAAGTCACAGGCAAGTTGTGCCCTTGATCACTCTTCTTTACCCAATAATGTTCTCTATTAATCACTATGACATGCTTAGGATAATTTGATGGGACCTAATAGGTTTCCCTAGTTTTGTTTACCCCACCCATTGCAGACAAATGAACTATCGGGTAGACTTGCTATTGCTCTACCTTGTTTTGGGAGTAATATTACATCTGAATTATGATCATGTTCCAATTTTGCTGTTGTCTTAATTGTTGTTCTTGACAAGATAATCGTTTTCATTGGAACATGAAGCTTAACTTGAGATAACAGTGATACCACAAGGGTGGTATGGGACGCCCTTGGTTGACTAATTAGGAAAGCTAGTGGAGGACTACCTTACCCGAAAGGGGCAAGGGCAGTAGGGGAGTTGCCGAGGTTCTTGGGTTGATCATGCTGCGATGGCTTTTCAAATGAGGGATTCCTATATCGCTCTCCTTAGAAACCGTAGCAGGTTTTCTGAAGCTAGTGGAACTTTGTAAAGGCCTCGTAGTGCTACCCTGCCTCGTCTCCTCGGCATAGATGAATGGGAAGTTATGATCCCTTGGCAAATGGGTAACACAACTTGTGGGTAAAGGGCGCAACCTAAGCAGAGTGGAAAACTGGTATATCAGTCATGCTCACAGTCAAGAGAGACTCAAAACTCTCGCTTGATTAACTTATGGAACTAAACTTAATCTGTCATATGCATTGCATTGTGGGTGTTATTATTAATTATGATCTCTTATTTAATTGGGTTGGTATCTACTTATACTTAGTAACTGCTAATAAAATTTTGACCAACTTTAAAAGCAATGCTCATCTTTAACCATCTTCTTTGGTAAGCCTTACACTTCACATGAGCCCCACCGTAAGTGAGCTCATGCACATTATTCCCCACAACTTGTTGTGCGATGAACATATGTGAGCTAACCCTTGTTGTACTCACATCGCCCCTAGGTCAAGGACAGGTACCACAAGATAAGGAGCATGAAGGATGCCATGATGAGTTCGTGAGAGGTCTAGGCCGTCGTCTCCCAGTCAACTATGGTTGCGGAGGATCATTATCTTCATATGATGTAATTATTTAGCTATTTTGTACAAAACTCATATTATATAGTAAAGATGTGACATTCATTTCTATACCATGAGTCATCATATGTGTGAGACTTGATTCTAGCACACATTTGAGACGCATCCGGGTTTTGCCTTTAAATCCAGGTGTGACACAATCTGGTGCACCCACGGATAGAGGAAGGCTGGGAGCTTTCAAATGAAGCTCCAATGGCTCCTAGGCCCTTTGGAGCTATAAAAGGAGCCCCTAGGCGCCTTGGAGTAGTCACCTAAGCATCTCAAGTGCACAATACAACTCTGAGACTCCGCGACCACGCTGTTCAATGATTTGAGAAAGATTTGAGCGCATTTCTGAGCCGTCACTCTATCGTTTTTGTTGTTATGCTCTTGTCTATGCTTTTGTGCGTGTTGTTGCTGCATTGTGTACTTATGTGTGTTCTACTCCCTCTCTTAGTCTGATTTTGGATTGTGATCTTCTTGTGTAAGGCGTGAGAGACTCCAACTTGCGGAGATTCTTCACAAACGGGATTTCAAGATATAAGGAAGATCCATGGTACTCAAGTTTGATTCACTTGGGAGGGGTTGAGTGCAACCCTCGTCCATTGGGATGCCACAACGTGGAGTAGGCAAGCATATTACGCTTGACCGAACCACGAGATAAAATTTGTCATGGCCCTTGTGCCATTTACATTACTGCAATTTTTACCTCTTCTTAGTTCCATCTTCTCACTTGTGATATTGCTCTAAGTATAAATCAAATCTTGATTGAGCAATCAAGTGAAAGGAACTTATCTCTCACTCTCTACTTCCAATCTTGGTTTAATTTATTCTAACTCATATTATAGAGCAAGTTTGTGTTTTTAAGTGATATTTTGCAGGATCACTTATTCACCCCAGCCCCCTCTAGGTACTCTCAATTGGTATCAGAGTCGTTCTCTTCATCAAAGGACTAACCACCCGAAGAGATGGATCCTAAAGGGAAGGAGAAGGTGACCGAGGAGAAGGAGATCCCCTCTGGCGGGACACCAAAGGGAGGAGAGACTGTCGACTCCGGGTCCAGCAAGAAGAAGGAAGTCAAGAAGAGAAAGCGCATCATAAAGATAGTGTACTATGACAATGACTCCTCTTCCTCAAAAGGACAATGACGGCTCCTCCTCCATCAAAAAGATGGTCAAGCAAAACTATTATAAGACCTCTTTTAATTATTCTCACATACCTTACATTTCGAATGCTCATTTATTATAAATTCCTTTTGGTAAGCCTCCTCATTTTGATGGGGAAGATTATTCTTGGTGGATTCATAAAATATGTAATCATTTATTTTCTCAACGATAAAATGCGGTAAGTCCGGTCATTTTATTGCTCAATGTCTCGATAATAAAAATGACCAGGACCAAGACAAGAAAGGGAAGAAGGAGAAGAAGTTCTATAGAAAGAAGATGGGAGAGGCGCACATAGGCAAGGAATGGACTCGGACTGCTCTTCATCCGACTCCGACTGTAGCAACCCTGAATTTGGGGGTATAAAATTTCTTTGCTCGTATCCACAAATTCAGGTGTTACTCCCCTTTTCCCTTCCCTCTTAAACACCTTTTTATCTCTTTTCTCTGGAATAAGGAATATTATTTAATTAGAAAATGTAATTATATTTTAGAAGGCAAAACCTCAAAGGAAGTATGAAATGTTGCATCATGCTGCACCCCAAGTTTTGTCTTTGTTTGATGCATATGCTTGAGATAGTTATATTTAATTTCATGGCATATTTGAATTTGAGTCCAAAGGAAAAAATAAAAAAGGGAAACAAAATTCAGAATAAAAGAAAAAGGAAAATAAGCCCGCAATCCTCTCCCTCTCGGCCTTTCGGCCCACTCCTGACCCATCTTCACCCGCACCCGTGTGCCCCCTCTCTCTCGCTGCCTTATGGGTCCCGCCTATCGACGCCCCCTTTTCCCCACCCATTGCCCGCGCACTGTGCCGACCCGCTCACCAGCCAGCCCTGTCCCCCTCCCCTTAACTGCCCGCTCCGCTGTGGCTACGCCCACTTCACGCGTTCCGCGCTGATAACCGTCACCCGCACCCCATGACCTCACCCCACGGGCCTCCCCTGGGCTTCAAGTGAAGACACTTGACCTCCACCCCCTTCCCATTTGCACTCCTACTATTTGTTTTCCCCACCCTGAGCAGCAGCATCGCCCCCGCGCTCCCTCACCATCCAGCCGACCGGAGCCCCCAGCGTCGTGCCAGGTCTCCCCTAGCACCTCCCCTAGGTAAGGAACTTGTCCTGCTCGCTTTTTGTCTAAACTTTGCAGCACCATAGTGAATTAGGGCTCGTCGAAGCCATTGCACGCTGGACCGCTGTTGGAGACTTGTTCTCAAATGCTACGAATTAAGAACAAGGCAACATAAAATGTTAAATGATAAAGTCCTTCGTCCATGAAACATTATTCCCTTGAGGATAATGAACCTTGGACGAAGGTTAATGAGAATATGATTACGAAGGTTAAATCTTCGTAATCAAATTTTAATAGATTGTACGAGATAATATAAAATGAAGGGTATCAAAGGTAAATGAATCATAAACGAATCATATTATAATATATTAAATCATTGAATACAGCTATACCTCTGCCTTGACAAAGATTGGTTCCCGAATGTTGCGATTGCAACTACCGGAATCCGTGAACAGTAAAGGAATACTGTTCACTATTTATAGACACAGAACACAGCCTGTGAAGAATTACAATTATGCCCCTCATAAAAGTTTACAACATTGACTCAGACCTTTATGGACTAAAAGGTCATTCTACTTTTAAGTCGGTTTGTAATTCCGAAGCTTCATGAAGAGGAACCTTCGGTCATCTTCTGTGGACAGCTTCAGCCGAAGCTGCTTCTTCCTACAAGACCTTCGGCGCGACGAAGCATAGCCCCAACAGTAGCCCCTTTCGCGGCGCTAGATCGTTTTTCGTAACGAGCTTGATCCGTGAAAAAAGTCTCTTAAGCTTCGGGAAGCCGAAGGTCCAAAAAACACCTTCCCTGAGCTCGTTGTCGAGAAACGATTCAGTTTCCGAGCGCGTAGCGGTCCCACTTTGCAGCGAGTGCAAGCGGCTGTCCGCCTGGTGTAAAAATCCTGGCGTTTCGCCTTCTTACCTGCAGCACTATATAAACAGACAAGTAGGTGTGAAGTTACCACAGCATTCATTGCTATTTGCACTGTTTTGCTGCCAAAATTTTTAACCATAGCCGAAGCTTGACTCTCGGAATCAAACGAAGCTCCAGCTTAAAGCCCACTTCATCAGAAGAAAAAACTTCGGAAGAAAAAGTATTTAATTCCCACAAATTCAGAATTAAATGGCCAGAGTGCGGTCTATCGCTAGGGTTGAGCGTGAAGGAGGCGAAGCTGAAGGATCGGAGACTATTCCCATCTCCGAAGCAATGCAACGATCCGGACTGGTAACTTCGGAAGAAATCCCCACTGTTGAAGCAGAACAAGCAACTGCCGAAGCAGAAGATGAGAACATTGAAGAAACTGATCCCGAAGATGATTATCGTATTGCCATGCCAAGTAAGCCCAGCCACTTGGACTTCGGAAAGTCGACCGTTTCGAAGGCTGATCTCTCCAAGATGGTAAAGTCAGGTTATTTCAGTGAAAGTTAGAAGAAGCTACTTCGCTTCGGGGGGGGGGAAGAAACTACCCTGAAGCCAGAGAAGGATGAAATAGTCATTTTCAAGAGCTTTCTAAAGGCTGGGTTGAGATTCCCCCTTCATAGGATTATTGCAGATGTATTGAAGAGGTTTGGTATCTACTTTCATCAGTTGACTCCTAACGCTATCGTTAGGCTTAGTGTTTATATCTGGGCCCTCCGAAGCCAGGCGGTGGAGCCGTTTGCCGACAGCTTTTGTCGAGTTCATGAGCTGCATTACCAGACGAAGGCTAGAAAAGATGGATTACATGATAACTTTGGTTGCTACAATTTTGCCTATCGGAAAACCACAAAGTTTCCTGTAATCAGCTACCGAAGCAAATGGCCGGCAGGCTGGAAATCAGAATGGTTTTATGTGAGAGTTGACGAAGACAAAGAGAAGCTGGTACAAAGCCCTCTTGAATTGATCTTCGGAGAAACAAGACCACGATGCCAAATGTCATTAGAAGGTTCCACTTGGGCTGCACTGGCTGAGTTTAAAATTATTTCAGAGCATATCAGTACTAGGGACCTGGTTCAAGAGTTCTTGGCCTTCAGGGTTTTTCCTACTTTAAAAGAATGGGAAATGCCGAAGCTAGAGGGGGAGAAGAAAGAAGGGGAACTTGTGCGGTTACCTTACTATTACAAGTTTAAGAAATACTTTAAAAAACCTTGCCAAGAATGGCTGGACACAGTTGAAATAATGTGCAATGAAATACTCGGTAATTACTCCAAAAAAGAAGATCAGTTGATGACCGCGGCCTTCGGTACCCGTCCGAAGCGAAGACTGAATCGAGTGCTGGACGCCTTGGGTTTTGAATACCCTCACTACGAAAATCTGAATAAAGGTGCCGAAGGTCGGAAAAGGAAAAGGGGAGCCGAAGCTTTAAATGAAGATGAGGAAGAACCACCAAAAAAGAAGAATATTCCGAAGAAGAAGAAAATATCATCTCCGAAGCAAAAAGTATCTGACGAAGAGGAGACTCCCGCATCATGCTCTGCCACTGACGTGGAAGAAATTTTAAAGGTAATGACTGAATCCCTGCCTGCGAAGCTAAGTCCATTGGGGCCTCAACTGACAAAGTTTTTTCAGAAGGAAAAGGAGCCCGAAAAAACGAAGAAAACAACTAAAACAAAGAGACAAAGAATCATCGCAGTGACAGAAGTCATTGACAAGACACCACCAAGAGCTTCAGCTCAAAAGATACCAGCGGCTGAAGAAATAACAAATATTGAAATCACACCTTCGAAGGTCGCGGCTGCCGAAGCTACCTCACCTGAAGGTTTGAACTTGGAAAGCACAATTGAACACATCGACAAAATACTGCTAGACATGGCCACAGAAGAAGCTACTGCTGCCGCCGAAGAGGCCATGGCAGCAGTGTCTGGGAAAGAAAAGGAAATTGCTGATGAAGCTTCAGAGGACGAAGCCTTCATGTTCCAAAATTTGGTTGGAGAAGAATTGTCAAAAATCGAAATAGAAGAGCTTAAAGAGTATGCCAAATCCTGCGGATATAAACCAGGAGCACTCCTCTTCGGGGGTATTGACGATGAAAAATTAGACTGCATCCAGGATCAAACTGGAGCTAAGGTCATCGGTACTCTATCAAAGAGTATCGGTTTTCTGAAGCTGGAAATGGACATTAGCCGCTACCGACGACAACATATCGTTGGTAGTTTATTTTATTCCAATTTCAAGGTGAACTACTATTTCCTTGACTTTTATTGTTTTCAATAATGTAGACCTGTCTTAACGAAGGTTGTTTACGTGCAGAGTATGCTGTTGAGCAAGGCTTTGAAAATGCAGCAAGATCTGGAAGACAAAAAGCACGAGGTTATAATTGAAAATTTAGAGAGCAAAATAAAAGAGCAATTACCTACTATTGAAAAGAAGAACTTTGAGCTTCAGGCAACTGAAGGCTTATTGGCAGAAGCCGAAGCTAAAATAGCGGAATTGAATACGAAGCTTCTCTGCCAATCTGAACAGTTTGAACAAGAAAAACAAGAACTAAATGCGAAACTTGAAACCGAAGTCCAAGAAAATTCAGTTTTGAAAAAATTATTGGCGAGCCTTCAAGATAAATGTTTGGAATTTAGCAACAAATGTATTGAACGACTGAGAAAAATCTTCCACTCAGTTGGAGCTAGCAGTGAGAAATTCACCCCGTCAGCTGAAGATTTACCAAAGACCTTCGAACATATTGAAGGTGAAATTGATGAGCTTGACGAAGTTATAGCCGGGCACGGTGACTTCTGTGCCTGGGTAGCTTCTCGGGGCACTGCTGCTGCTTTCCTAAAAGCTGGCTGTGATCATGGAAAAATTGTCAATAGGCCCAATTTCACTCTATCACCAACAATTTTAGATGATATTCCTGACCTCGCCCGAAGCATTTCTAACAGATTTGTAAAGATGATATGGACAAAAGGCGGGCGAGAAAAGGCTGGAGACGAAGCTCGGAGTCATCTTGAACCAGTAAGAAATCATACCTTGTGCTTACCTTTTCCTTCAATCTTGGTTTTGACCCACAACAACTTAATTCATGTAGGATGACGAAGCCAAAGTTGATGATTAAAAAAAGTGACGCCGAAGCTAAAATCCCTCGAAGATCAAGTAGGAGTAGACTGTAGACAGACTCAGGAAACTTTTGAGATAACTTGTGTAAATGTAACTGAACTTGTCTTTAATGAGTTTTGTTCATACCTTGTATTATGCTCTTACCCTTCTATTGATGTATGTGAAGTGCTTTGTTGTGGACGAAATTATCTTTTTTGAGCCGAAGGCGAAAAAACACCTTCCCTTCTTTTCGTACACAGCGAAGCATAGAAAACAACATTTCCCTTTCTTCCGAAGCTCTCCTTTTTGTACGCGAAGAAGCTCTTCTCTTATGCCGAAGCAACCACTTATGCCATGATGATGATTGTCCTATATATGCCTGGATGAATGTTTATGAATGCAAATGCTATGATGTAATGTGATGTGCGAATGAATGTCCAAACACATATCCGAAGCCATACCCTCAGCCATTATTTCCTTAGAAACAATCACACATCAGCTCTGCATTCCCTTAGGAACGACTTTGGAGCTTCTTCGCCTTTTACTTTCGGCGTAATCAGCGTTGACTTTTCGCTGTAAGCTCTGCATTCCCTTAGGAACGACTTTGGAGCTTCTTCGCCTTTTACTTTCGGCGGAATCAGCGTTGACTTTTCGCTGTAAGCTCTGCATTCCCTTAGGAACGACTTTGGAGCTTCTTCGCCTTTTACTTTTCGGCACTCAATGGTGCGTTCTCAGCTTTTACATTTACATTCCTTGGGGGATTTTGCTCTTATAGAACTAAAAAAGGAAATTACATATGATGGCCCCATTAAAAACCTTTCTCCCCCTTTAGAAAGGAAAAGGGTGCCATAAAAAAGAAAAGACATAAAAAGTTACATCAAGTTACACATAATATCGCCGAAGCTCATCCGCATTCCAAGATCTGGGAATGTCGTTGCCGTCCAAATCCTTCAATCTGTATGAACCGGGTCTTGATGAAGATACTACCAAAAAAGGTCCCTCCCATTTCAACTGCAACTTGCCCACTGTATCTGGGTTAGCGACTCTCCGAAGCACTTCAACCGAACCTTTCTATCACGCCACTTGATTGTTTCGGCTTGATATTTATTGATGTTCTCCACGGCTTGAAGTCTGATCCCTTCTATAGCATCTTTTTCAACAGAATGATCAGCTTCAGGATCTGACTCTGCCGAAGCTACTACTCTTATTGATCCAGCTTTAGCTTCCTCCAGAGTTATTGCTTCGTCACCAAACAATAATTTGAATGGGGTAAAGCCTGTTGACCTTGATGTTGTCGTGTTGTGGCTCCATACTACTTTGATTAGTTGATCTGGCCACTTTCCCCTCGGTTGGTTGAAAATTAACTTCATTATTCCTGTCATTATGATGCCATTGGCTCTTTCAACGAGTCCATTTGACTCCGGATGCCTGACTGATGCAAAATGGATCTTCGTGCCGATTTGATCACAGAATTCTCTGAAAGCTTCGGAGTCGAACTGTGTTCCATTATCTACAGTGATGGCCTTTGGTACTCCGAAACGACAAACAATATTCTGCCAGAAAAACTTTTGAATGGTGGCCGAAGTTATTGTGGCTAAAGGCTTTGCCTCAATCCATTTAGAAAAATATTCCACAGCCACTACAACATATCTTAAGTTTCCTTGGGCCGGTGGTAACGGACCTAACAAGTCAAGACCCCACCTTTGCAATGGCCATATGGGTTGTATCAGCTGAGATAGAGACGAAGGTTGTTTTTGATCTCTTGCACATTTCTGACAACCTTCGCACTTTTGAACTAATTCCGCTGCATCCGAAGCTGCCTTCGGCCAATAAAACCCTTGACGAAAAACTTTTCCAAGTAACGACCTAGATCCAATGTGAGATCCACACAAGCCTGCATGTATTTCTTTCATCAACTCTATGCCTTCGGCTCTGGATAAACACTTAAATAGTGGAGCACAAACTCCATGTTTGTACAACTCCCCTTCTATCATGACATATGGACGAGCTCTTGCCTCTATCCTCCTGTTATAAGTTTCGTCATCTGAAAGGAAATTACCCTGAAGGTAAGAGATGATCTCAGTTCTCCAGTCTTCACTATAAACAGGAGATATATTGAGGACTGCTCTTTCAAGAAGTTCCACTGAAGGTGCTTTTATTGTTTCGAAGAACACATCCAAAGGTAAGGGCAGCCCCTGTGCTGCTGACTTAGCTAGCAAATCAGCATGCTCATTTTGTCCTCGAGGGATATTTTTGACAGAAAATCCTTCGAAGGAAGCTTCGATTCTTCGGACCGTGTCTAGATATTTTTCAAGCTTCGGATCTTTAGCCTTGCAACTCTTGTCGATATGACCCGAAACAACCTGGGAATCAGTTTTAAGGATGGCCCTTCTGATTCCCATTGCTTTTAATTTCCGAAGGCCCAAAAGCAGGGCTTCGTACTCAGTAATATTGTTTGTACAGCTAAAATCGAGTCTTGCCGCATAACAAGTTTTAACTTTGGATGGTGAGACCAACACAGCGGCTGCTCCTGCTCCGAAGGTTCCCCCAAGACCCATCGCAAAACACTGTCCACACTTCGGCATCTTTATTTGTTTCTTCATCCTGAGCCCCTGGCGTCCAATCGGTAATGAAATCTGCCAACGCTTGAGACTGGATCGAGGATCTATGCACATAATCAATGCAAAATTCATTGAGCTCTGCAGCCCATTTTCCAATCCATCCAGTAGCTTCTCTATTTCTCATAATATCCTTCAACGGCTGCGAAGAAGGAACAACAATATTGTATGCCTAAAAATAATGCCGAAGCTTCCTGGATGCCATCAAAACAGCATATAATACTTTCTCCAATTCTGTATAATTTTTCTTTGATACACTAAGAACTTCAGATACAAAATACACTGGAACCTGCTTCTTGACTTGGCCATCAAGTTTCTCCTAGACAAGTGCTGCACTTACCGCTGAG
Organism: Zea luxurians; assembly: GCA_029449295.1. Classification (NCBI taxonomy): domain Eukaryota; kingdom Viridiplantae; phylum Streptophyta; class Magnoliopsida; order Poales; family Poaceae; genus Zea; species Zea luxurians. The sequence continues at coordinate 20,657,382 of JAOPSE010000005.1, read as the reverse complement.
TGCGAAGCTGCCACGTATAACAACAAAGGAGCCCCTGGCGTTGGTGGAGTTAATGTTGTTAAATCTATCAAATATTGCTTCAGTTCTTCAAAGGCTTTTTGTTGGCTTGGTCCCCATTGAAAGACTTCGGCTGATTTCAGCACTTCGAAGAATGGTAAATTTCTTTTTGCTGATCTGGATATGAATCTATTGAGAGATGCCAGCCTCCCTGTCAATCTTTGGGCCCCCTTTTTTGTAGTTGGTGGCTCCATTCGAAGTATAGCTTCAATTTTACTTGGATTAGCTTCAATTCCCTTTGTTGAAACCAAACATCCAAGAAATTTCCCCTTCTTTACTCCGAAGACACATTTTTCTGGATTCAACTTTAAGCCAGCTTGTCTGAAACTGGCGAAGGTCTCCTGCAAATCAACAATATGATTTTCCTGTTTCGTGCTTTTTACAATGATGTCATCAACATAAGTTAGCACATTTCTGCCTATCTGAGACTGGAGAACCTTCGCAGTCATTCTGCTGAAACTTCCTCCAGCGTTTTTGAGCCCCTCAGGCATCCGAAGATAGCAATATGTGCCACTTGGGGTTATGAAGCTAGTCTTCGGCTCATCTTCCTTCTTCATCCAGATTTGGTGATAGCCTGAGTAACAGTCTAGCAGACTCATGAGCTCCGAAGAAGCTGCTGCATCAACTAAAGAGTCTATCCTTGGCAATGGGAATTCGTCCTTCGGACAAGCCTTGTTGAGATCTGTAAAATCGATACACATTCGCCACTTGCCATTGGCCTTTTTTACCATAACAGTGTTAGCTAGCCATTCTGGGTACTTTACTTCTCTGATAACTCCTGCACTGAGGAGTCTTTTGACTTCATTACGAGCACCTTCGGCCTTATCATCAGACATTTTCCGAAGCCTCTGCTTTCTGGGTCTGAAGGATGGGTCAACATTGAGCGAGTGTTCAATAACATCCCTATTTACTCCGCAGAGGTCATTGGTTGACCATGCAAAAACATCTTTGTTGTTGAACAAAAACCTTATCAAGGTTTTCTCCTGCTCTTCGGATAATTGAGAGCCCAACAGCACCTTCTGCTCTGCTATGTCCTCACATAAGAGCATGGGCTTTGGCTGATCTGCTGAAGCTGCTTTCTCCCTTCTGAATTTGTACTGTTCACAAGCTTCAGCTCCATCTATGTTATGGATTGCTTTTGAGTCAGTCCAGTTTCCTTCGGCCCTTCTGGCAGCTTCCTGACTTCCATGAATAGTGATGGGTCCTTGATCCGAAGGTATCTTCATGCACAGATAGGCAGGATGAAGAATTGCTTCGAAGGCATTGAGGGTACCACGACCAATAATTGCATTGTAAGGGTATTCCATGTCAACAATGTCAAACACAACTTGCTCAGTTCTAGTGTTGTTGATGAACCCGAAGGTCACTGACATGGTGATCTTGCCCAGTGCTACAATCTGTCTTCCTCCGAAGCCACAGAGAGGGTGCGTAGCATCATGAATCTTATCTTCTGGCTCTTGCATTTGCTTGAAGGCCTTAGCAAATATGATATCAGCTGCACTGCCTGTATCAACCAAGACATTGTGGACCAGAAATCCTTTGATAACACAAGAGATAACCATGGCATCGTTGTGTGGGTAATCCTTGAGTTGAAGGTCCTCTTGGGAGAAGGTAATAGGAATGTGAGACCATCTCGACTTGATGAAGGGTCCTTGCACCCCAACATGCTGTACCCTTCTCTGTGCTTCCTTCTTCTGCTTCTTGTTGGCTGGCTCTGAACATGAACCGCCTGTTATCGGGAGTAGCAGCTTCGGAGCCGAAGCAACTCCAGCTTGATCATTGAACGAAGCCATCAGCTCAAAAAAGTGGAAGTGAGTTCACCGGAGGTGGGCGCCAATGTTGGAGACTTGTTCTCAAATGCTACGAATTAAGAACAAGGCAACATAAAATGTTAAATGATAAAGTCCTTCGTCCACGTCCCTTGAGGATAATGAACCTTGGACGAAGGTTAATGAGAATATGATTACGAAGGTTAAATCTTCGTAATCAAATTTTAATAGATTGTACGACATAATATAAAATGAAGGGTATCAAAGGTAAATGAATCATAAACGAATCATATTATAATATATTAAATCATTGAATACAGCTATACCTCTGCCTTGACAAAGATTGGTTCCCGAATGTTGCGATTGCAACTACCGGAATCCGTGAACAGTAAAGGAATACTGTTCACTATTTATAGACACAGAACACAGCCTGTGAAGAATTACAATTATGCCCCTCATAAAAGTTTACAACATTGACTCAGACCTTTATGGACTAAAAGGTCATTCTACTTTTAAGTCGGTTTGTAATTCCGAAGCTTCATGAAGAGGAACCTTCGGTCATCTTCTGCGGACAGCTTCAGCCGAAGCTGCTTCTTCCTACAAGACCTTCGGCGCGACGAAGCATAGCCCCAACAACCGCTGTGCTTCCACATCACCTGGTCAAAGCAGCCCTGCTCCGTGTCCAATTCTCGGCCACCGGCGCTCTCGTCTCGACACTGAAGCTCACACATGCCTTAGTTCACTGGATTAGCCGTCACCACGAGCGGGATTGGTCGCCGGAGCACCTCTCGCCCCGCCCAAAACACCTCTTCACTGCTCACCCATCTCTGGTCTCCCTCTCACGACCGGAGCACAACCGTAAGGTTCCCTAAGTCGCCCCTGATGTTTGTGGCCTACCCAAACGGTCCCAGACCCCCCTAGAACTCGAAGTCACCTCATCTCTGACGACTTCTCCACCACAAGCGTAAGCGACACCACCCAAACAGGTCAGAGCAGATGACCACCCCGAGCACCCAATCTCAGCCACCCATCCTTGATTCAATGGCCCAGACCCTTGGTTACTCGTTCGTGTCAGCCCGTTAGACCGGGACCCTCGATTATCCATCCAACGGCCCGCACCCGCTCTAGCGCTCACGCCTCTGCCCCTGGGCCCCGCCTGTCAGCTGTCCGAGCCCCATGACCTCGGTCGTGACGGAAAATCCGTCGGTCGTCCAAGCCCCACGTCGCGCCCTCGGTCGAGGCAAAGAACTCATCGGCCATCTGAGCCTTGTGTCACGCCCTTGGCCAAGGCAGAGAATCCCTCCGTCGTCCGAGCCCCGCACTGCGCCCTTGGATGAGGTGAGAATCGTCGTCGTCTAACTCCTCATCTCCCTTTCTTCTCTATGCCTGATGTGGCCATGGCGTCTGCCTTCGGCGTGGCTGTACCTGCCCTTGGCATGACTATGCTTGCCCCTGGTGTGGCCTTGGTGCCCTCCCTCTGCGCATATGTGCCTACCCTCGGTGCGGATGTGCCCGTCCTAGGCGTGGCCATGTGTAACACCTTAAATCCATCAATTAAAAATAATACATTACTAGTCGTTAAACTTACTATGAAGTAAATCAAAATTTTGGAATCAAGTGCTTGATTTTATTTACTTTTGGAGAATGATTTTTGTTTGCTAATAATTGTTTGATGATTTTATTTATAGAGTCCATTATTTGAAACCCCATTTATTAGAATTATAGACTTTGGTCTACAATATAAATATTTCGTATTCTAATTATAAATATTATTATTAGGTTTATTATAATTTTTGAAATATTTAAAATATACTTATTTATATTTTTTATAGATAACCTATTAAAAAAGAAAACGATTTTGGAATTTCAAAAAAAAACGCTTGGCCTATCTGCTCCCCACGGCATTTCTTCTTCTTTTTATTGGCGGGCCTCTCTCTCATGTGCATGATGTGTAGGTCCCAATAGGCATAACTCTTCTCTTCCCATCTCAGTTCTGTTGTTCTCCTTTTTCCAGGAGCAGACGCACCGCCGCTTGCAACGTCCGTTTGTGGCCGCCAGCCCGTTCGCCTCCCCACTCACGCGAGCAGCCGCCACTGGCTCTTCACGTCCTCGCCTAGCGTTATGGCCAGCTTGCCCCACCCTCTCCACTTCTCCCCACTAACTATCGACAGTTTCTCCTGCCTAGTTCTCCCAAGTGTCATTAATGGCGGTGATGGTAGCCACCCTTCTCCCACCACGACGCCCGACTTCCCTCGCCTTGGCCTATAAATTGGATGCCCCAGCCACATTTCTTCTCCTACTCCCTTTCCCAACTCTCGCTCTCGTCCTTCCCCGGACACCCTCGCTCACGCACTTCGCTCCCATTGTCTGCCGTCGCTGCTCTGTCGGAGGCCGCGCCTGTAGCATCGCCGACGCCGTCGTCTGCATGCCTGTTAGTGCCTGCATCATACTCGCTGAGCCTGCGTCTCGTTGCACCGAGCATCACCCGTGCCGCATATCGCTGTGCTATCTCTGCTCGTCGAGGTCCTGCTTGATTGCGATGCCGAACACCTCTGCTCATTGTCGCCATCTCGCTAGAGCTTGTTGCGACGCCAACGACCACGCCGACGCATCCTGGCGCTCCCGCTGTTGGTTCTGCCAATCCAAGAGCGATTCACGCCAGCTGCTGAGAGCCCAACCTCTACCCCTATTTTTGTGACCAAGGTTGATGAAAGCACTTTTGCAATCTACTCCCTTCGGTCTATGTATAATAGTAAACTAAGTGAGTGCTCGTGCGTTGCAACGGGACCACTACATTGCAACCTTTAATATCATACAGACTTCTATATATGATAGTACAATACTTGCAAATTGCTACGGTTTGTATATATCATGAGAGCTACATGTTAGATCAAGGACACATATAATCGAGAGGTGAAAATTAGATTCCAATACTTTCTCAAGTAGATTAACTCAAATTTTAGCCCGCCCGTCGTCTGGGTCGTCGTCGAGCCCGCCGCCGACGCGCCCGCCACCGCCGAGGTGCTCCGCGGCACCGGCGTCATGTACAGGCACCTCGCCTTCAAGCCCGAGGACAACTTCACCACCGCCGATGTCGAGGCTCACGTGCAGCGGAACACCGCGCTCGCGCACGTCGAGAAGCACCGACTCGCCGGCGTCCTGCACTTCGCCGACGCCACCGGCGTCTACGACGTCGGCTTCTTCGACCAGATCCGCCAGATCGAGTTAGTACCCCCTCTTCCCCTCCCACCACCATCAAATCTCGCCTTCTTCTTCCTTCCTTCTATTTCATGCCATGCTTGCTTTTTATTAATGAGATGACTCATGCTTTCATTGATCCTTCATCTTCTTACTTATTATTAAAATCCGTCTAGGCTATAAAGATGCAAATATTATATAAAATATATGAGAGCAAAAAATAGAAATAGAGAACAAATTTACGAAAAAGTGACAGTTCCAAACAAAATAAGACCAAATATTCAGTATCCACAGAAAATGAACTGCGAACACAGTATTATCATTGTGGGACTAAATAAAGGTATACAAATTAATTCTTCATTTCAGGTTCCTGCATTGTATAGTTTTTGCCTATCATAACAGGTTCCTGAGTCTAACACCATACTCCTTTAGGTGATAGGATAGTTTATTGAAATAAGCTAGACACAATAGACAATAAAACAATGTTATACTATAATAATAACAACCATGTGATGGTGATGTTTGCATAATGTTTGATTTGGATTTTTGCTTGAGTGCAATGATCTTATGGAATGATGGCCATAAGAACATTTAAAATTAATAAATAAACTTAACTCTAGCTAACAACTATTTTCCCTAGAATTTTTCTCTACTCTTCTCTTATCTAAATGATTTCACTCTCCAACCAACCAGATGGTAAATATCCGCTCAGGTGCAGGACAAAATCAAGGTCAACACTCTGGTCAACAGTTGCCACCACCACCTTTTCCATCCATGGAGCAGTTCATCACTGAGCAGATGTGGTTACTCCAAGGCCTCACTGCCTCAGTGCAGCAAATCCAGCAGAATCAGGAAACCAATAACACCAGAATGCACCCCAAGCTCGGGACAAGCATAGAGACTTCATGAGTCATCATCCCCCTACATTTTCTCACTCAGTTGATCTCTTGGATGCCGATGACTGGCTTAAGGTCATAGGAAAGAAATTGGACATTGGGTAGTTGTTGGGGTGAAGGCGAATACGCTTCCCTTCGCTCAACGACTTTGTCTTCTCATCGCACAGAAGAAGGCCACATTCACAAAACACGTTAGAACAAGCTGAAGGCGCCAACCGGACGGAGACCTGTGCGGTCCCCTTCGCTCTCGTGTTGCAAGACAAAGGCCTTGCCGAAGTCTACGGGCCTCCCGCGTCATCACCGCCAGGAGAGACCCATGTGGAATTTGGCCCATTGTGATGGGCTCCGCGAGGACAAGCGCGATAAGGGCCGTGTCTGTAATAAGGTTTACCTTAATGACTATCTGTAACCTCCCCTCGTGGGAATATTCTGGGGATAAACCAGGCACTCGAGGGTGTAAATGTCTTTGATAGGGACAGGCGGCCGCTCGAGTACCTATAAATACCTCTGTACAGTGCCCATGCACGAGGGATGAACAAGGCTTTTGGCATTTTGTGCTAAACCTTGCAAACACACTTTCCACTCCTCCGTTGGATCAACTTGCCTAGCCAGGCAGGTTCCCAACATTTGGCGCCCACCGTTCGTGCTACGAAAAACAGCCCGTGATGGCCCCCAAGCGAGCTAACTCGAAGGCTGCCCTAGCCATTGATGACACGCTGAAGGCAGCGCTTCTGGCGGATAAGAAAGGCAAGGCCCTCGCAGACACCACCCCACAAGAGGCCTTCGAAGATGACGCTGTCAATAGCAAAAGACATCGCCAAGACCATCCCACCCTGATGGCACTATATGCACGTGCAGTTTCGAAGGTGTGGCAGAACCTCCCAAGTTATTGGGCCCACATGCACCTGCCCTTGTCTCAACAACCTCAGACGGCTATGCATGTGCACTAGATAACTTAACAGGATCTGTCCGAGTGCCCCAAGGACCTCGGATAAACCACTTACAACCAGAACCGTGGGATTAAGTAAACACAAATCACACACAAACAATTTTGCAGCGGAAATCTTATTACCAAATTTTACATGTTACATCAAGTTTTACAATGTACATGATCAGAGTGATTACAAAAGTGATTCAAAGAAATAACTTTGAATTGTTATAAATTATTTATAGTTTTGAAATATATGCTAGCTCAAGTGACCATCCTCAATAAGAAGATAAAGATGAGATATACTTATATAAGAAGGTCGAGCCCACCGGCACTTGACACCATCAACAACAGCACAAAACTATAACCTGAAAAACAACAGGGAATAAAACCCTAAGTACGCAAGTACTCAGCAAGACTTACCCGACTAAAGAAAAGACTCTCAAGGGTATGCTGGTTAAATAGGAATCAAGGAAAAGGCTTTAGCAAGAATCAACTTAGATATTTTTGCAGAAATAACTTACTAAAGTGAATCCTTACTTTCAATGTTTTAACGCCAGATTAAATATTAATAGACTCTGATTGCATCTAGTCTAATTTCACCATCTCATCAATACAACATTATTTTTATTCATAATGTTCACATCCTGACTTAGGTTGCAGGTCAGTGACCAAGTCTTCATATCCGAGAAGTAACGGTGATCAGAATCGATTAATACCCAGCTGGGGATCTCCAATCACACGACATATGTAGCACTTAACCCTTGCATATGTCAACTCACCACTGGGGTTCTTAAGACCAGATCAGGTTCACGCCAACCGAGAGCACAGATACACCACCGTCCAGCCTCTTGCCACGGAGGGTACCCGCTACTCTCGCCATCTCTCCACTATCTTATTCTGGTATTAGTCTGCCCGAGGCAAAGCTTACCCATGATGAGGCATGTGACCAGTTAAAAGGTCCTCGATCATCAAGCCTACATACGCATCCAATCCTTAATCAACCTAGGTAGAACATCACCTGTTCCTAGCCCAAGTCCCGATTTAAGTACTTCCATCCTTAGGATTGTTTGTATTCCTTAGGATGAAAAGAGCATTATAGGGAACTTTGCAGTAAGATCCCACCATTGCTCCTAATGAAAATATTCTTGCAGGTAGAAGCCATCCTTCCTCAGGATAACCCCTGAGCTAGGCATTAACGCAAAGGACAACCTCTATCCACAAGATCTAAGCAGGGATAAGCATTTTTGTAAATCATATTTTGATACTTCATCAGAAGTATCTATAAAGGTATGGATATCAAGGTAGGCAATGCATCAAAGGGTTTCCAAGCAACTCCTATAAACCTAATGCACATTTTGCTAGACTTAAAGTGTGTAAAAATTATTTAAAAACACAAGGAAGGGGTTGCATACACCGGGGCTTGCCTGAAAAACACTAGGTTAGTGTTGTTAGACGACATCCGCTTGATGATCAGCTTTTATCCCAACACTCATTCAGATTATCCATCTTCTGGTTCGTCCATTAGCATCATCCTGCGGATTAGCCCATGCTTGGGGTCAACTTGGCTCGTCTTCCGCATCGCGCGATCAACTAGCGTACCTAATGAAATGCATTATGCATATGAATGCATATCAAGACGGGTATCGCAAGATAATATTACGATTAAGTCATCATCATAACCATGACAACCTAATTCTTATGTATGTACTAACATAATCAGACATAATATAAATAGAACTCGAGCATTCTACAAAATACTAACTTCATCCTATTATCGTATGAACAGAACATTTTACCCATATTTAAGACCACTACTCATCACATATGTGGAACCTATTTAATTATATTTAACATATACACCTATCAAGGAATTACTCAACTGACCTACCCATCAACGATCATTATACAATGGGATTAATTCACCATTGCACACGAGCACATTGCAACATCAGATCAATCTAATTACACTAGAATACATTTCCTCATGAATTAAGATGCATAAGATATAGATCGATGGTGCTAACCACAATCGGCCATAACCATACTTAAGACTAACTTAACTAGTTTTCTAAACTATTTTCCAGATTAATTTGTATAACACATTAATTGGTTACGACATTTACCGATCACAAACATAGACCGATATATACTACTACTAGAGCATGCAATCGACTTCATCGTGCAAACACACTGAATATAATTAACATCACACAACATATATATCTACCAATATACTTATCGCATAAACCTAAAATTCAACTTAATCTCCACATCAAGTAATAAACAAGAGAATTATCGCAATCAATTCTTCTTTTTAATCCTACCATATATCTAGTTGACGAAAATAACGAATGAACTCACCATAACTAAACTCAACCCGAAATCTAAAGAAACAGCGACGATCCCAAGTTTAGACATTTCGTCGAGCACTTGGTGGTGTCGTATTGGACTACGCTTCTTCGCCACACATTCTGGTGATTTCTCTCCTCCGCAATAATACACAAAATACACCATTAATCATCTAATAAGCTGATGCCGAGGAAACAAACAAAGCACGAACAACTGGTCCTTACCGTCGATGGAATACGGCTACCGGGCTGGACGACGATGTGGACTAGGGAGTAACATAGGAAGTTACGGCTACGACATGGGCAAGATGACGACGAACAACATAGGGATAGCAGGGCCTTCAACGACGATAGGGTCGAGGCTGAGTCAGAATCCTAGACTAGATTTTTCTTTATCGAACACCGGCTGCACAATGGAGTCTGATAGCACGACGGCCCCGGTCTAGGTGAGCAGCAGAGGAGCATATGTCAACCTCAATGCCTGAAGGGATTCAACGGCGAGCAGCCGAGCATGAAGCCATGTCGATTTGGGCGCAGGGTACAGGAACAGCTGACTTGTACTAGGGAGTTACTGATTCGGGCAAGCAGGGTTCGTGGCGAGGACGGGCACTGTCTGGTGGAGAAGCTCAGCCATGGGATACCGAGAGAGAGCTCCACGAGCTGAAGACTAGGCACAACGCGAGCAGAGAATCGCGGCGCCAGAGGAGCAGCGATGGTCGGCCGATGAATTGGAGTAGGCGCTAGGGCAGGGACCGAGCAGGGAGAAGACCTGGCAGCTGGCATGCATCCGCGGCAAGCAGAAGGCCAAGTGCCGGCCATGGGAGCAAGCACGGCTGCCATGGGCGAGTGTGCCCGATGCCTAGGCGGGCTGGGAGACGACCAGGGCGCGCGAGATCCAGTGGAGAAGCGGGACGGTTGTCGCGGCATGGAAGAGCAAGGAGAAGCGACCGACACGGAGGGACATGACCACGGGAAGGAACTGGAGGGAAAGGGAAGCAGGGAGGAGTACCATGGGAGCAGGGCTGCCGCGGGGAAGAAGAAGAGCCCACGAGAGAGAGTGGCTGTAACGCCCTAAATTTGGGGGGTAGAATTTTTTCTTCTTTTCTCTCACCAAATTCGGGCGTTACTCTCTTTTCTCTTCCCGTTTTGCCTCCTTTTTCCCAATTTCAAACCAGTATAGTGACAGGTGTCCGTGTCATGTATAAACAAAACCTAAGTGTCATGGGTGTTGCATCATGCCGAAGCGCTTTTCTTTGTCTGATGTTGCGTGTTCGTCTTGTTCCGTCTTGGTTTTCGGTTCGCGATTGGAGTCCGTTTGATGGTCGTGCATGTCGTGGGTTTCGATCCGCGATGTGACCCAGCCCAGCCCGGCTCAGCCTGACCCGGTCCGGCCTGGCCCGGTCCGGACCGCGCGCCCCTGGCGCCCCTGCCCACCACCTGCGCGCCCCCCTTCCCCAGATCCGTTTAGCTCATTTGATTTATCCCGCGCAGTAACCTCCCTCTCCTTCTTCCACCTCTCCCTCTCTCTCCCTCGTGGTGCCCTAGGGTTTGGAGTCGAGATCGCCGAAATTGGATCCCCGGAGGAGAGTTTTCTCCTCCCCCTCCCTCTCTCTCTCTCTATCCTTCCCCTCCCCTTCTTCTTCCCTACGTCCCCTCCCCTGTCCCCGCCGCGCGCGCCCCTCCCCGGCGGCGCTCGACCCCGTGCCCTCCCTCCCTGCGTGCGCTCGCGCCCCGGCGAGCCCGGCCGCGCCGCGCTCCGTCCCCGGCCCCGCGCCCAGCGAGCCCTAGCGGCCACGCCGTGCCCCGCCGGCCCCACGCCCCTGCCCGCACCCGTGCCCCGGCGACTCGCGTCCCGCGTGCCTCACGGTTCGCGTGCCTTCGGCGCGCGTAACGTGCTCTCGCGCGTGCGACCGTAGTCGCACTGCGCTTAATCTCATTTTAATCTATTTTAAATTGTTTAGTCGACGTGTTGTGTCGCGCGCTTCATCGCGCGACGATTCTTTTAATTTATAAATATTAGTGTGCTGCGTCGCGCGCTTCGTCGCGCGACGATCTATTTTAATTTCAGTTTGTTTAAGGTGCGACGTCGCGCGTCCAGACGCGCGACGTTCCACTTTAAACTCAGACCTGTTGACGTATGTCGTCGTGCGCTTCGTCGCGCAATGCTTAACGTCTCTTTATAAGTAATGCAAATGTCTTGTTGCGCACTCTGTCACGCGGCGAGTCGTTTACTTCTTAATTCAATCTAAATGTTATGTCGTACGTCTTGCCGTGCGACCACTCCCTTTCATTCATCTTCAATTGTTTATAATGATTAAATGTGGAACTTGACTATACTTTATGCTAAAACATAGTGTCCAAATTAATTCCCTTCTATTAAGCGAGTGGTTTAATCTATAATAATGTAATGTGATCGTTTCTCGACTGTCTTTTTTCTCTTTCTCTCTTAACCTTAATTGCGAGCCCGCGTGGAACGTCTGTTTATTTACTGCATTCTATTGTATGGTGTACTGTTCTATTGTTTTAAATGTGTGGATGTATATATGTTTGCGTCTGCATAGAGAACGATCCGGTTGAAGAGCTCGAAGAACTCGCAGGTGAAGCCCCTGAGCAGCAGTCGGTTGGTGGAGGCAAGTGTCGCTTGACCTATCTCTGTCCTATAGATTCTTTAATTCACCTCCCGCATTTCACAGTTATACCTAAGGATCGACTAGCTTTTGTTATCCATGTCCTTGTTTACCTATTTGGGTTGGATTATTATTGCTTAGTCTTATGCTATTGCTCAACTCTAATCAATGAACATGATGAGAATTATCAATGATACGCTGTTTTCCCCTCTTTTATTATGATGTTATACTTGTGACCTTCAAGGGGGCTCGAGTGGTTTCTCGAGTGCCTCTCCGTAAGGACCTGTTCGTTGGATGATCGCCTGGGAAAACAGTGCAATCATGAGGGTGGAGTGGGACGCCCTTAGCTGAATAATTAGAGGAACCGGGGTGTAGTTCGCTTAGCCGTCGTGCCGTCAATGGGGCTCGGTGTATGTGGCTCGCTCTGCCAAGGTTGATTTGTCCCTTGGGGAGGAGTGCGGTACATTTAGGAAACCTAACGGGCGGCTACAACCTCAGGGAATCTTTGTAAAGGCTACGTAGTGATGCCCTGCTGGACCACCTAGGTAGTGGTTAATGGGGAGTAGCTCTCTCTGGGTAGAAAGGGAATCACGGCTTGTGGGTAAAGTGCACAACCTCTGCAGAGTGTTTGAAAACTAATATATCAGCCGTGCTCACGGTTATGAGTGGCCAAGGGAGCTCCAGTGATTAGTGGTACTTGATCGGAGATGTTCGGATTTGTAGGTGGCAATGAGATTGATGGTTCTTGGTACTGACTCTGGTGATGGTAAGTGGTACTCTTTCCCTTTGGAAAGGAGTACATTTGGGTTAATAATGCGGGTTAATTCTAAACCTTGGCTTTCTCTACTAGTAACAATAATCTGACCAACTAAAAGCAACTGCTTGACTTACCCCCACATAAAGCTAGTCCACTACAGCCAAACAGGATACTTGCTGAGTATGTTGATATGTACTCACCCTTGCTCTACACACCAAACCCCCCCCCATCCCCAGGTTGTCAGCATTGCAACCACTGCTCAGGAGAAGATGAAGCCGTGGAAGGAGACTTCTAGGAGTTCCAAGACTACGACGAGTTCTAGGTGTGGGTTAGCGGCAACCCCCAGTCGGCTGCCTCTGAAGGCCGCGTTTATCTACGTTTCGTTTTCGCACTTTGATTTATTGTAAAGACTATGTGGATGTCTCAGACATATGATGTAATCGACTATTATTTCCCTTTTTAATACTATTTGAGCACTGTGTGATGATGTCCATGTTATGTTACTGCTGTGTACGTGAATTGCTGATCCTGGCACGTACATGGTTCGCATTCGGTTTGCCTTCTAAAACCGGGTGTGACATAGGTGGTATCAAAGCCGTGCTGACTGTAGGACCACTAACCTAGAGTAGAATGACCGTTCTAAGGATTATAGTCCTCTGTCCCTACCTTGACTTTGGTATCCCTTCAAAAGTTGGTCGTATCGACCAAACCTATGTTCTACTATATATTATACCTTGCTGAAAATTGTGTTTTATTCTAATCCTTTATTTATTTATGGTTCATTACTTGCTGGTCATACTAGTTCTGTTCTCACTCTTATGCTTGCGGTGTCTTTTGTAGATGGCTCGTCTTAGACACACCGCACGGAAGTCTGTCATCCCCTTCTTACCCTCCCGTCTCGCGGAGCGTCCGCTTCGTCGTCCAGTGACCGGTCAGTCCAGCCACTTGGAAAGGCTGCACCACCGCCTGCATGAGGAACAGGAGCAGCAAGGCTCCTCTTTCTCGCTCCAGCAGGAGATAGAGTCTGTGAGGAGCTGCTCCCCCGTGCTTCCCCTGGAGGCGCCCCCTGCACCACCACTGGATGCCCCAGCCCCTGGAGTAGCTGCTGGAGGAGACCCAGACGACGGAGGTGGCGACGACAGCTCGAGCCACGACCCCGACTTTTCTACTGACCAGGAGCCAGAAGGATGGGTTGCTCGACCCATCACTCGCGACGCTGCTCGCGGGTGTCACTTCACGATGCGCTCGACACCCTGCTACGTCGGGCACTTGACCGGCGTACTTGGTCTATCGAGTATCGCTGTGTGGTCTTCCAGCACAGTCGCGGGGTCTACCCGGATCGCTAGGAGGCGACCTGCTTGGTGCGCCGTCCGGAGAACAGTCTCTGGGGTGCTGAGATCTGCTCAGAGCACTATTCCATCTTTGAGCGGGACTCAGCTGAGGCGGCCATGCAAGATGCCGCACAGCGTGCGCTTTCGCACTACTACTCAGTGCTCGGTGGGGTAGCTGATGGTCTCAACCTGAAGTATTACCCCCGCCGTCCATCTGGCAGCATAGGAGGCGTGATTGTTTCACCTGTCGGTGAGGACAATCCTAGGTTGAGCAGCACAGTCAACCTAGCCGCCGTGCTAAACACGGAGCTGGACCATGCATTAGACGAGCTGAGTAGGGCTCGTGCTGAGATCGCCCTGCTGCGGGCTGAGCGTGCGGAACGTCGTCACCTGGATGATGGTTCCCCCACTCCTGTCGGGACTCAGCACCCGTACCGCTCACCTCAGTGTGGACACCAGTCTTATGGCAACCCCAACTGCAAGACCAAGATAAATTTAGAACCATAGATCGTCAGAGTCGGATCTTGTAATTAATAAGAAATATACACGTAGAAGCTATAGTCTTAGCGTTAGTCTCGCCCTTAGTTAGTCTTAGTTAGACAGGGTAGTTTTCTATATCATGTGCTTTTATGCTTGTTATGATGAACTATGCTGGATTTGGATCTTTGTAATGATTGTCACCAGAGTGTGGGCATCCCCTGCATTTTGGTTTACCTGTTATATGTTAATGGAGTTAGCTATTTAGTTGGGAAGCCTTTTATTCCACTTTCCTCTTTATCCGAGAAGCTGTGTTGGTCTGTGTTGGAGATCAGTGAAGATGCTCATCTGTTCAGTGTTGTGGAGAATTCTATACTCTTTTCTTATGCTGCAAGATTTGCAAGATTAGTTCTGATGTGTGGTTGCATTCTGCAGATGTCAGAAAACAGACGTAGAGGAGGAAGGCGTGCTCAGCAGGAGCAGGCAGCTCAGCAGGATGAGGTACCCCAGCAACAGCAACTGCCGCCCCTGCCCCCGATGTCCATCAAGCAGATGTTCCTGATGCAGACTCAGGGAGTTCAAGCCATTGGTCAGACTCTGGCCGCCATTCAGCAGCAGCAGCAGCAACAACCACCACCTCAGCCTCAGATGCCTAGGGACAAGCGTGCTGAATTCATGAGAGGTCATCCCCAACGTTTGCTCATTCTTTTGACCCCATGGATGCTGAAGACTGTCTGCGCACAGTGGAGCGAGAGTTGCATACTGCTCAGTGTGATGACAGGGAGAAAGTTCTGTATGGTCCCCGTCTATTGAGAGGAGCAGCTTAGTCTTGGTGGGAGTCTTATCTCGCCACCCATGCCAACCCCGACACCATCACCTAGGAAGAGTTCAGAGGTAGCTTTCGTCAGTACCATGTTCCTGCAGGTCTGATGATAGTGAAGAAGGAGGAGTTCCTAGCCCTCAAGCAAGGGTCATCGTCTGACAGTGAGTACCGGGACAGGTTCCTGCAGTTGTCTCGCTATGCTCCTGAAGATGTCAACACCGACGCCAAGCGACAGTATCGTTTCCTGAGAGGCTTGGTTGACCCTCTGCATTATCAGCTGATGAATCATACCTTCCCAACATTCTAGCACTTGATTGAGAGAGCAATCATGATAGAGAGGAAGCGTAAGGAGATGGAGGATCGCAAGTGCAAGATCAGTGGACCCCAGCCTAGAAGCAGCAATCGTCCTCGTTTCTCAGGCAATCAACCTCAGCAGTTCAGGCAGAACTAGCGTCCACCTCAGCAGCAGCAATTTCAAAGGCAGTATCCTCAGCACCAGTATCAGAATCGCCAGAACAATCAGCCAGGAGGAGGTCAGTTCCAGAGGCAGAATCAGCAGGCACCTCGTCTTCCTGCCCCAGCAAACCAGCAGAACAGTTAGGCAGCACCAGCTTAGGTTGGAAAAAGAGCATGTTTCCACTGTGGAGAGCAAGGCCACTGGGTGATGCAATGTCTGAAGAAGGCAGCCCAGCAGCAGTCAGGCCCCAATGCCCCAGCAAAGCAGAATGTGTCTCAGCCTGGAGCAGGCAACCGCTCTCAATCGCGCTATAATCATGGGAGACTGAACCACTTGGAGGCTGAAGCAGTTAAGGAGACCCCCGGCATGATAGTAGGTATGTTCCCAGTCAACTCCCATATTGCAGAAGTGTTATTCGATACTGGAGCAACGCATTCATTCATTACTGCATCATGGGTAGAAGCACGTAATCTCCCAATAACTACCATGTCAACCCCCATTCAAATTAACTCAGCCGGTGGTAGAATTCGAGTCGATAGCATTTGTTTGAATGTAAGTGTGGAAATAAGGGGGATAGCGTTTCCCGCTAATCTCATAGTAATGGGTACTTAGGGAATAGATGTCATCCTAGGGATGAATTGGCTAGATAAGTATCAGGCAGTTATCAGTTGTGATAAGAGACAATCAAGTTGGTGTCCCCACTAGGAGAGGAAGTGGTGACCGAGTTAGTCCCGCCTGAGCCGAAGAAAGGAAGTTGTTGTCAGATGGCTGTTGATAGCAGTGAAGCAGACCCAATTGAGAGTATCAAGGTTGTGTCCGAGTTCCTAGATGTGTTTCCAAAGGACTTACCAGGTATGCCACCAGAGCGCAAAGTTGAGTTTGCCATAGAGCTTCTTCCTGGCACCGCCCCCATCTTTAAGAGAGCTTATAGGATATCTGGACCAGAGTTGGTTGAGCTTAAGAAGCAGATTGATGAGCTGTCAGAGAAAGGTTACATCCGGCCAAGCACCTCGCCTTGGGCCGCCCCTGTCCTATTCGTGGAGAAGAAAGATGGCACCAAAAGGATGTGTATCGATTATTGAGCTATGAATGAGGTCACCATCAAGAACAAGTACCCCTTGCCCAGAATAGAAGATCTGTTCGACCAGTTGAGAGGAGCCAGCGTGTTCTCTAAGATAGATCTGAGGTCAGGTTATCATCAGCTCAGGATCCGACCTTCGGATATTCCGAAGACGGCATTCATTACCAAGTATGGGTTGTATGAGTTCACTGTGATGTCTTTCGGTCTAACAAATGCACCAGCCTTCTTTATGAATCTGATGAACAGTGTATTCATGGATTATCTTGACAAGTTTGTGGTGGTATTTATTGATGACATTCTGATATATTCTCAAAGCGAAGAGGAGCATGCAGATCATTTGAGGATGGTATTGTAGAGATTGCGAGAGCACCAGCTGTATGCAAAGTTGAGCAAGTGCGAGTTCTGGATCAGTGAAGTCCTATTCTTGGGTCACATAATCAACAAAGAAGGATTGGCTGTGGATCTGAAGAAAGTGGCAGACATTCTGAACTGGAAAGCACCAACAAATGCTCGAGGAATCAAGAGCTTCATTGGAATGGCCGGATATTATCGGCGATTCATTGAAGGGTTTTTGAAGATTGCGAAACCAATGACAGCTTTGCTAGGCAACAAAGTTGAGTTCAAGTGGACCCAGAAATGTTAAGAGGCCTTCAAAGCGCTGAAAGAGAAGTTGACTACAGCGCCTGTCTTAGTCTTGCCTGAGGTGCACAAGCCCTTCTCGGTGTATTGCGATGCTTGTTACACAGGTTTGGGATGTGTGTTGATGCAAGAGGGAAGAGTTGTGGCTTACTCGTCCCGACAGCTGAAGGTTCATGAGAAGAATTATCCAATCCATGACCTAGAGTTGGCAGCAGTGGTTCACGCATTGAAGACATGGAGGCACTATCTGTATGGACAGAAATGTGATGTTTACACAGACCACAAGAGTCTGAAGTACATATTCACTCAGTCAGAGCTGAATATGAGGCAACGAAGATGGTTAGAGCTGATCAAAGACTATGAGTTGGAGATTCACTACCATCCAGGCAAAGCGAACATAGTGGCAGATGCTTTAAGCAGGAAGAGTCAAGTCAATCTGATGGTCGCTTGTCCAATGCCTTATGAGTTGGCCAAAGAGTTTGACAGGTTGAGTCTCGGATTTCCGAATAATTCACGAGGAGTCACAATTGAGTTGGAACCTACCCTGGAGCAGGAAATCAAAGAAGCACAGAAGAATGATGAGAAGATCAGTGAGATTCGGCAACTGATTCTAGAAGGCAAAGGCAAAGATTTTCGGGAAGACATAGAAGGTGTGATATGGTTCAAAGACCGCTTGTGTGTTCCCAATGTCCAATCTATTCGGGAGTTGATCCTCAAGGAAGCTCATGAGACAGCCTATTCGATTCACCCTGGAAGTGAGAAGATGTATCAGGATCTAAAGAAGAAATTCTGGTGGTACGGAATGAAGAGGGAAATCACAGAGCATGTGGCTATGTGTGATAGTTGTCGAAGGATCAAGGCAGAGCACCAGAGACCAGCTGGATTGTTGCAACCATTGCAAATTCCTCAGTGGAAATGGGATGAAATCGGTATGGATTTCATAGTCGGATTGCCTCACACTCGAGCCGGCTACGATTCCATTTGGGTAATAGTGGATCGCTTAACCAAGTTAGCCCACTTCATACCCGTCAAGACCAACTACAGCAGTGCAGTATTGGCAGAATTGTACATGTCTCGGATCGTTTGTCTTCATGGTGTGCCAAAGAAGATAGTGTCAGACAGAGGAACGCAGTTCACCTCTCATTTCTGGCAGCAGTTGCATGAAGCCTTGGGCACACATCTGAATTTTAGTTCAGCTTATCATCCACAGACAGATGGTCAGACTAAAAGAACCAATCAAATCCTTGAAGACATGTTGAGAGCCTATGTGTTGCAAGATCAGTCCGGATGGGACAAGAAGTTGCCTTATGCAGAGTTCTCCTATAACAACAGTTACCAGGTCAGCTTGAAGATGTCACCATTTCAGGCGCTTTATGGGAGGAGTTGTAGAACTCCGTTGCAATGGGATCAGCCTAGAGAAAAGCAAGTGTTCGGGCCAGACATTCTGCTTGAAGCCAAAGAGAATATCAAGATGGTCCGAGAGAATTTGAAGATAGCGCAATCAAGGCAGCGAAGCTATGCAGACACAAGAAGAGAGCTGAGTTTCGAAGTTGGAGACTTTGTCTATCTAAAAGTGTCACCGATCAGAGGAGTCAGAAGATTCGGAGTCAAAGGCAAGCTAGCACCCCGCTACATCGGTCTGTATCAGATTCTCGCAAAGCATGGAGAAGTGGCCTATCAGCTCAGTTTGCTAGAAGGCTTGTCCGCAGTGCATGATGTCTTTCATGTGTCTCAGATGAAGAAGTGTTTGCGTGTGCCAGAAGAGCAGTTGCTAGTGGAAGGTCTGGAGGTCTAGGAGGACTTGACCTACATAGAGAAACCAGCGCAAATCCTTGAAACCGCAGACAGAGTCACCCGAAGGAAGACCATCCGAATGTGCAAAGTCCGATGGAATCACCACTCTGAGGAAGAAGCAACCTGGGAGCGTGAAGATGATCTGATGGCTAAATACCCTGAGCTCTTTGCTAGCCAACCCTGAATCTCGAGGGCAAGATTCTTTTAAGGGGGATAGGTTTGTAACGCCCTGAATTTGGGGGGTAGAATTTTTTCTTCTTTTCTCTCACCAAATTCGGGCGTTACTCTCTTTTCTCTTCCCGTTTCGCCTCCTTTTTCCCAATTTCAAACCAGTATAGTGACAGTTGTCCGTGTCATGTATAAACAAAACCTAAGTGTCATGGGTGTTGCATCATGCCAAAGCGCTTTTCTTTGTCTGATGTTGCGTGTTCGTCTCGTTCCGTCTTGGTTTTCGGTTCACGATTGGAGTCCGTTTGATGATCATGCGTGTCATGGGTTTTGATCCACGATATGACCCAGCCCAGCCCGGCTCAGCCCGACCCCGTCCGGCCTGGTCCAGCCCATGTGCCCCCCTTTCCCCAGATCCGTTTGGCTCATTTGATTTCTCCCGCGCAGTAACCTCCCTCTCCTTCTTCCACCTCTCCCTCTCTTTCCCTCGTGGTGCCCTAGGGTTTGGAGTCGAGATCGCCGGAATTGGATCCCCGGAGGTGAGTTTTCCCCTCCCCCTCCCCCTCCCTCTCCCTCTCTCTCTCCTTCCCTCCCCTTCTTCTTCCCTGCGTCCCCTCCCCTGTCCCCGCCGCGCGCGCCCCTCCCCGGCGGCGCCCGACCCTGCGCCCTCCCTTCCCGCGCGCGCTCGCGCTCCAGCGAGCCCGGCTGCACCGCGCCCCATCCCCGGCCCCGCGCCCCTGCCCGCACCCGTGCTCCGGCGACTCGCGTCCCGCGTGCCTCACGGTTCGCGTGCCTTCGGCGCGCGTGCGACCGTAGTCGCACTGCGCTTAATCTTGTTTTAATCTATTTTAAATTGTTTAGTCGATGTGCTGCGTCGCGCGCTTCGTCGCACGACGATTCTTTTAATTTATAAATATTAGTGTGCTGCGTCGCGCGACGATCTATTTTAATTTCAGGTTGTTTAAGGTGCGACGTCGCGCGTCCAGACGCGCGACGTTCCACTTTAAACTCAGACCTGTTGACGTATGTCGTCGCGCGATGCTTAACGTCTCTTTATAAGTAATGCAAATGTCTTGTTGCGGGCTCTGTCACACGGCGAGTCGTTTACTTCTTAATTCAATCTAAATGTTATGTCGTATGTCTCGCCGTGCGACCACTCCCTTTCATTCATCTTCAATTGTTTATAATGATTAAATGTGGAACTTGACTTTACTTTATGCTAAAACGTTGTGTCCAAATTAATTCCCTTCTATTAAGCGAGTGGTTTAATCTATAATGTGATGTGATCGTTTCTCGACTGTCTTTTTTCTCTTTCTCTCTTAACCTTAATTGCGAGCCCACGTGGAACGTTTGTTTATTTACTGCATTCTATTGTATGGTGTACTGTTCTTTTGTATTAAATGTGTGGATGTATATATGTTTGCGTCTGCATAGAGAACGATCCGGTTGAAGAGCCCAAAGAACTCGCAGGTGAAGCCCTTGAGCAGCAGTCGATTGGTGGAGGCAAGTGTCCCTTGACCTATCTCTGTCCTATAGATTCATTAATTCACCTCCCGCATTTCATAGTTATACCTAAGGATTGACTAGCTTTTGTTATCCATGTCCTTGTTTACCTATTTGGGTTGGATTATTATTGCTTAGTCTTTTGCTATTGCTCAACTCTAATCAATGAACATGATGAGAATTATCAATGATACGCTATTTTCCCCTCTTTTATTATGATGTTATACTTGTGACCTTCAAGGGGGCTCGAGCGGTTTCTCGAGTGCCTCTCCGTAAGGACCTGTTCGTTGGATGACCGCCCAGGAAAATAGTGCAACCATGAGGGTGGAGTGGGACGCCCTTAGCTAAATAATTAGAGGAACCGGGGTGTAGTTCGCTTAGCCGTCGTGCCGTCAATGGGCTTGGTGTATGCGGCTGGCTCTGCCAAGGTTGATTTGTCCCTTGGGGAGGAGTGCGGTACATTTAGGAAACCTAACGGGCAGCTACAACTTCGGGGAATCTTTGTAAAGGCTACGTAGTGATGCCCTGCTGGACCACTTAAGTAGTGGTCAATGGGGAGTAGCTCTCTCTGGGCAGAAAGGGAATCATGGCTTGTGGGTAAAGTGCACAACCTCTGCAGAGTGTTTGAAAACTGATATATCAGTCGTGCTCACGGTTATGAGCGGCCAAGGGAGCTCCAGTGATTAGTGGTACTTGATCAGAGATGTTCGGATTTGCAGGTGGCAATGAGATTGATGGTTCTTGGTACTGACTCTGGTGATGGTAAGTGGTACTCTTTCCATTTGGAAAGGAGTACGTTTGGGTTAATAACCTGGGTTAATTCTAAAACTTGGCTTTCTCTACTAGTAATAATAATCTGACCAACTAAAAGCAACTGCTTGACTTACCCCCACATAAAGCTAGTCCACTACAGCCAAACAGGATACTTGCTGAGTATGTTGATGTGTACTCACCCTTGCTCTACACACCAAACCCCCCATCCCCAGGTTGTCAGCATTGCAACCACTGCTCAGGAGAAGATGAAGCCGTGGAAGGAGACTTCCAGGAGTTCCAAGACTACGACGAGTTCTAGGTGTGGGTTAGCGGCAACCCCCAGTCGGCTGCCTATGAAGGCCGCGTTTATCTACGTTTCATTTTCGCACTTTGATTTATTGTAAAGACTATGTGGATGTCTCAGACATATGATGTAATCGACTATTATTTCCCTTTTTAATACTATTTGAGCACTATGTGATGATGTCCATGTTATGTAACTGTTGTGTACGTGAATTGCTGATCCTGTCACGTACATGGTTCGCATTCGGTTTGCCTTCTAAAACCGGGTGTGACAGTGGCTGAGCGTGCGGCAAACAGAGAGAAGCACAGGGAGAAAAAGACATGGGTGGCTAGCAGATTTTTCTACATGTGCGGTGACAGATAAAAATCCCAAGCGGATGAGATCACGGTTGAAAAAATATCTGAGAAGCTAGGCGGCTGAAAAATCAAGCGACGAAGAGCGGCGAGATTTTTCTCTAGGGACATATATTTTACTCAAGAGATATAAATATCTATACTCTGAAATTAGAGTTAAAAAAACATAAACGAGTTGGATCCGGACAAGACTAAATACAAAATTCGGATAGAATTTGATATAGTGAACACTCTGGAATTCAAATAATTTTTTTACCAGGTACTTATATCCGAAGATTTGGATATGGACGAGAAACGACAGACCGAAATAAGCTGATTTCGGCATCCTTAATTTGCTCTACGTAATTTGACTGAAATTAGCCGAAACCATATCGGCTAGTGTATATTCGGATCAGGGACAAAAGCAAACAGACCGAATCAAGCAGCATCAGCTTTGATATTATAGGTCATGTTTGAGTCGATCGAAATCAGACCAACCTTTAATGACCTGAATGCTTTACTACTCTGCCCGGCACAATCGGCTGGGGACCAAACTCCATTATCCCTTTCGCGCATGATTTCACAGTTACCCGCACAGTCCGAATTATAAATACAAGTACTTTCGAAATTCGTCTTCTCTTAATTTATAAATTTTAAACGAGCATGAGACCCGATATATCATGAAATAAATGCGCGATAATAATGTGGCATCGAGACTGTGATCCTTTCGGAAGCGATGACACACATCGTTTACGTGGGCAAGAGGCTGTGCGCTGTCCAGCCATGGATTTTGCACCCGCCACACGCCACACGATGTCAGACCACAGATAGACTTGTGCGACGCAAGTGTGAAAGAATTTCAAACAAATTTTTAAGGAACCACAATTGATTTCAAAGATTATAGTTTGGTGCAAGATGTCGATGGCTTAACCCCAAACGATATTAGATTTGATGTTCCGGAAGATTTCCAAAGTCTAAATTACAAATTAAATTAGGGCAATTTAGATAGATGGAGACAGACACGATATCCAAATCGTGATAGATGAGGATAATTTGACCGTAGTGTCCATTTTATTTACTGATATCACGTGCTTAAATTCATACTCGTTGTCGAGCGGAATATAAACACCTGGGGTGTTACAGAAGGCGCGCCACAAGCACCACCGCTAGGCTTCGCTCCACCAGAGGGCGAAGACACCATAGAGGACGGAGAAGTCATCAGCATCTCAGCCGAAGACCAGCTAAAGCTACGAGCTCTGCGCATCGAAAACCACCACCTCCAAAAGCAGAAAGAAATCCTTGAAGCCAAGCGCCAATGAGTCACCATGCAAGCCAAAGTGTGTCAGATGATACAAGATGAGGAGCAGAGAGTGCGGGAGCTCGAACAAGAGATCGCGCTCATGCAAGGCGAAGGCTAGTACAACCTGCAGCGCGGACCGCCTGCACCACCAGTGCCTCTCCAGCAGTACATCCAAGCCGGAGACCATTCACACCACAGCGCGACCCCTTCATTCCACCCGCCTTAGTTTTCTAGGGGATCAACTACCTCGATGAGCGAAGCCCCCTAGCTCCACAACTCCAAGCATCGCCCTGGCCCGCCAAATTCAGGGCCGGCACCTACCCCAAATACAATGGCAGTACTGACTAGACTCAGTACATCATGAGCTACCAGGTAGCCATCGCATCGTTCGGAGGGGACGACGCCACAATGGCCAAATCCTTCATCATCGCACTCGAAGGCCTGGCCTTGACTTAGTACATGAGGTTACCGCCACTCTCCATTGATTCCTAGAAAGGGCTTCGCGACAAATTCCTGCTCAACTTCCAAGGGTACCGACCTGACACAGAAACCCTGGCCGAGCTCTCTCTCTCTGCAAGCAGCAAGAGAAGGAAACCTTTCGTGAGTACTACAGGAAATTCCTGACACTCAAGTCGCAACTGCTATCAGTTGACGACCACATCGCAATCCATTACGCCATCAGCGGTCTTCGGGCTAGTGTCCTGTATAGTCATTGCATCAGGAACCCACCCAAGAATTTACAGGAGCTATACCAATTATTTGAGAAGTACGCCAAGTCTGAAGAGCTCCATCAACGCAAGATTGAGTCTCGGAGGAAGCCCAAGAACCCTCCATAGTCCAGCAGAACCTGGACTGGGCCAACGCAACCAGACTTCGGCCGGGACAACCGCAATCATCATTAGGTGCACAACATTGCCAACCAGCAGCCAGCCAGAGAGACCACCTGTTGTCAGGAACACCACCCCAAGGCCGCGGCAACGGGACCAGAGGAAGAGGCCACAGACGGACATAGCAGCCGCGCAGATTCTACTACCTGTTTCACGGCGAAGACTACGCATACCCAACAAAGGATTGTCCGAAAACCAAGGCCACCAGGGATAGAATGTCCAGAACACAACCAGCCGACAACCAGAGGGTCGTCACGCACACATATCATCAACAACAACCGTACCACAACGAGCAACTTCAGCATCCACCCAACCACGCTTACTAGCACCATCAAGAGGTGCAGGTCTTACCACCACCGCCTTCGCATCACCCAAATCCACCACACCACAACCACCACCAAGCACCCAAACAGGAAGACTTCGCCGAACCACCATATTGTGGATCATCCACATGATCACTAGGGGATCAAGCGTGGACTTCGACACAAAACGGCAGAAAAGGGACCACTACTGAAGTGAATCACGTCGCTCTCACTGGCCTAGTAGTGCAAAAAAGTGGTCCCATGTACCGCTAACCTTTGACGCCAGAGACTTTGATCTACACAGCGCTCCTCATGTAGACGCCATGGTAATCAACTGCAATGTAGCAGGCTAGGACCTACACAAAGTGTTGGTCGACAACGGCAGTCAAGCTGACATCATTTTTCTACATGCCTTCGATCACATGGGAATAAGCCACAATCTACTCAAACCTGCAGACAATCCCGTATACGGCTTTGGTGGCAAGGGAACCTTCCCCGTCGGCAAGATAGAGCTCCCCTTATCCTTTGGTGTAGCACCCAATGCGTGAAGTGAGCAGGTCACCTTCGATATTGTCGACATGGTCTACCCATATAATGCCATAATGGGTCAGGGCTCGATCAACAAGTTTGAGGCAGCCATTCACAGACTCTATCTTTGCATGAAAATCCTAGGCCCTCAAGGTGTGATAACCGTCTATGATAATCAGTAGACAGCGCGCAACATTGAAAGGGACTTCGTTCTAGGACAACGGAATGTACACTGCCTCACGGCAAAGAGCAAAGGCTTCGAGAGCAATCGCCCGATCGCACACGAAAAAGTCAAAGCGCAGATCCAAAGCTACGACAAAACAAAGGCAGTACCCCTCGACCCGGCAACACCGAGACAAACTGTTATAATAAGCAAAGACCTGACCTCACGAGATGAGGAAAAACTGATTTCCTGTCTCTCCCAAAACAAGGATGTCTTCGCTTGGTCCGCCCTTGATCTAGTCGGGGTCAGGCGCTCCGTCATCGAGCACAGCCTGGGCATCGACCCTTCGATGCGCCCAAAAAGCAGCGACTGTGAAAAATGTCTGATGAGAAAACTAAAGCAGCCAAGGCTGAAGTGCATCGCCTATTGGAAGCCAAATTTATCGAGCCAATCACTTATCCTACATGGCTCGCCAACATGGTCATGGTGCAAAAGAAGAGTGGAAAGTGGCACATGTGCATAGACTTCACAAGCCTCAATAAGGCTTGTCCCAAGGATAACTTCCCCTTGCCATGGATCGACAAAATAGTCGATAGCGCAGCAGGCTGTGAAGTCATGTCACTCGATTGTTTCTTAGGGTACCATCAGATTTACATGAAAGAGGAGGACAAGGCAAGCACAAGCTTCATTACACCCTTCGACACGTATTGTTTCGTACAAATGCCAAAGGGACTCAAGAATGCTGGATCAACCTTTTCTCGCCTCACCAAGAAGGTCCTCAAAAGCCAAGTCGGCCGCAATATTTTCACTTACATAGACGACATTGTCGTCGCAAGCAAAAACAAAGAGGACCACCTGGCCGATCTCGTACAGACATTTGCAAACATGTGTGATGCATGACTTCGGCTCAACCCTGAGAAGTGTGTCTTCAGAGTTCGCCAGGGGAAAATACTTGGTTACCTGGTATCGCACTGAGGGATCGAGGCTAACCCAACTAAGATCCAAGCGATCATCAACATGGCACCTCCGCAGTCCACCAGGGATGTCCAACGACTGACAGGTAGATTGGCCGCTCTAAACAGATTCATCTCAAAATCCACAGAGCGTAGTCTACCCTTCCTCAAAACATTGTGTGGCACAAAAGACTTTGCTTGGGGACCAGAGCAAGCGGCATCCTTCGAGTCGCTCAAACAACACTTGTCCGACCTAGCAACTCTCACAAGTCCTGACCCTTCGCTACCGCTGCATCTCTACATTACGGCTTCACCATGTGCAGTCAGCGCAGCACTAGTCCAAGAGCGTGACAGCGAGGGCAAAAGTCGGCAGTACCCAGTGTACTATGTCTCTGAAGTCCTCACTCTTCTAAGTGCAACATGACTGAACTCGAAAAAATTTCATACGCAGTTGTCATGGCTTCGCGCAAGCTACGACACTACTTCGAGGCATTCAGAGTACGGGTCACTTCGGACAGGGATCTGGGAGAATCGTTCAGAAACCCGGAGGCATCCGCTAGAATGGCCAAATGGGCAGCTGAACTATCCGGGTACCACATCACCTTCGAACCCAGAACAGCGATCAAATCACAAGTCCTGGTGGACTTCATTGTCGACTGGACAGGGCCTGCATAGCCACAAGAGTCCTCGGAAAATGTCTGGACCATCCATTGCGATGGCGCATGGTGCCATGCGGGGGCAGGCGCCGCGATGATTATCACATCACTTGTCGGTGTCAAGTACAGATATGCAGCACACCTCAGCTTTGCTTTAGAGTCTGACAAGTGCACTAACAACATAGCAGAGTACGAAACCGTCATCCTAGGACTTCGCAAATTACGAGCCCTCGGTATCACCACATGCATAATCAGGACAGACTCCAAGGTCGTCGCCGGCCAGGTAGAAAAGGAATATTCCGCAAAGGAGCCTGTGCTCATGCAATATCTCACTACCATCCGCAGCCTCGAGAAATAGTTCAAGGGTTTCACCCTGCAGCATGTCGACCGCAACAAGAACGAAGAGGCCGACGCGTTGGCCAAAGCAGTGGCCAAGGGCGAGGCCCTGCCCTCCGACGTGTTTTACCATGTCATCGGCACGCTAGCCGTCCGCAACCCTGAAGGTTTGCAAATAACTTAGGACACCGAGGGCCACCGAATTGTCAACCTCATCATGGCCGAAGACTGGCGAACCACATTAACACTATACCTGTAAGGCCACTACCATCCAACCGACCGCAAAGAGGCCAAACGACTGAAGCACAGGAGCAGGGACTTTGCATTGGTCGAGGGCCAGTTGTACAAGAAGGGAATCAGCTAGCCTATGCTGAAATGCATAACCAAGACCGAAGGCATAGAAATCCTCTGCGAAGTCCATAGTGGAACCTTCGGCTCACACTTAGGACCAAGGGCCCTCGCAGCCAAGGTGATCTGTCAGGGATTTTACTGGCCCACGATAATTTGCATAGCCAACCGAGTCACCAGGTCATGCAAAGCATGCCATAAGTTCTCTCCTCGCTCAGGCAACCCTTCGCAGTTCACCAAGCTCATCGCACACACATGGCCAATTCAACGCTGGGGGCTGGACAACGTTGGACCACTGCCCACAGCTCAAGGGAACCTCAAGTTCACCTTTGTCGCCGTTGAATATTTCATAAACTGGATTGAGGACATGGCAGTCTCCACCATAACATCGAAGACCGCCCAAAAATTCTTTCGACAAAACATCGTCTGCCGCTTTAGAATCCCATCCGAACTCACTGTCGACAATGGCAAACAGTTCGACAGCCAAGACTTCAGGGAATTCTTGCAGTTCCATCGGCATGCTGTAGCATCCCAAAAATTCAAATCCTGAAATTTTATCAAACTCGCCCTAAATTCAAAATGAATTTCAAGTTTCATTTCAAAATGTTTGTTTGCGAGTTGATATTAACAAATAAAATATAGTGGTCTATATTCTCTCCAAAATCCTCCTCAAAATATCCTACAAATATTACCCGAGTGATCCCCCTCAAATTCTTTCTAGAAATACTGCCCAAATATTTCCCTAGTGATCCCCTTCAAGTTCTTTCCAGAAATACTGTCCAAATATTCCACCGATATATCTCCAGATAATTTCCTCTTGAGAAATACCTTCAAAATCATTTTTCAAGTCCCTACAAATATTTTCTTCATAACTTTCCTCATGCTCATACGTATACGTATGCCTCCGTTGTCATACGGTGAGCTCTACAAGCTAATTACACCCATATAAGACAAATCCATGCTAATCTCCCACTAATCCTCTCATCCTCCCACTAATCCTCTCATCCCTCCCCCTAATCCCCCCACCATGGCTATAAATAGAGGGGCAAGGGCCTCCTCTCATCCCACCCCAAGCCATTTCATGGCAACTCTCTTCCCCCCCCCCCCACACACACCCACTCCATGTTCCACACAAGCACACACTAGCACAAGGATCGTTCGATCGTTCTTCGATCGTTCGTCCCCTATTCTTAGTTTGTTCGTTCGTTCGTCCAATCGTTCGATCGTTCGTCCGATCGTTCATGGTTCGTTCGTTCGATCGTTCGTCCGTTCGTTCGTCCAAATAATCTTTTTCCTACCGTTATGCTGCCGAAATTCCGATCGTTCGTTCGTTCGATCATTCAATCGTTCATCGTTCGTTCATAGTTCCTATTCATCGTTCATCGTTCGTTCATAGTCCCTATTCATCGTTCTTCCAGATAATCTTTGTACTGCCGTTATGCTGCCGAAATTCCGATCGTTCGTTCGTCCGATCATTCGGTCGTTCGTCCGTTCGTTCGTCCAAATAATCTTTTTCCTGCCATTATGCTGCCGAAATTCCAATCGTTCGTTCGTCCGATCGTTTGATCGTTCGTCCGATCGTTCATGGTTCGTTCGTCCGTTCGTCCGATCGTTCGATCGTTCGTCCGTTCGTTCGTCCAAATAATCCTTTTCCTGCCGTTATGCTGCCAAAATTCCGATCGTTCGTTCGTTCGATCATTCGATCGTTCATCGTTCGTTCATAGTTCCTATTAATCGTTCATCGTTCGTTCATCGTCACTATTTACCATCACTATTTACCGTCACTATTTACCGTTACTTTTTACCGTTACTATTTACCGTCACTATTTACCGTCATTTTTTACCGTTACTATTTACCGTTACTTTTTACCGTTACTATTTACCGTTACTTTTTACCGTTACTTTTTATCATTACTATTTACCGTTACTATTCACCGTTACTATTCATCAATCATCCGATCACCCCAAATTTCAACTACTCATCCATCATGCTGTCCAGTCCACCTAAGACCAGCCAGACCCATATTCCAGTTATACAAACTCCGGTGACTGTGATTTTCCTTCCAGTGGGAACTTCCCATCTGGTCACCCATCCTCGGTTTCTCCAAGTTGAGCACGCTTAACTTGAGATTCCTTCGAACCAGGCTTCCAAACTCAGATTCCAATAATTCTTGTTTCTAAATTCTTATCGAATTATTCCCTATCCAACCATGTCATCCCTTAAGCATGGTTCATGTTCTAGAAGACTCCCAAAATACTCTCGTCCCATATTTTTCCTATAACTCTCCTGCTCATACTAAGTCAGACGATTCATTCGTCACTATTCTCACCTACAGTGAACTTCACAGTGCTACACCACATACACCCAGCTATAAATACACCCAGCTACCCTCCATGACAGAGATTCTACTCAAGACTCTACCCATCCATATATCGCTATATTGACCACTATACTAAATATTTGTTGGTATACTTGCTTGTTTGTATGTTTGCTTATTCATGTTGCATAGTTATCGGAGCGTTCGTGCCGTCCCGTGGAGGCCAGATCTGCAAATCTACGCCAGGAAGTGGAGCTAGAAGCCAGTTCCGCGAGCTCCCCTTCCCCCTTCGCCGAATAAGCACGGCAAGCTCACTGGATCCCTTTGATGCATAAATTACCTATGATTTTTCAACCACAACCCTCAGCCTGTTATTTTATGCATGATATGATTTTGAGACAAGTTATTATGGCCACCTAGCCACTTGCAGCAATCAATCCCTGATATATATGTTCCAAATGATTTGAGAAAAGATGTGAGTTTTCAAAAGAAAATACTTTTCAAAATGTGTATGATGAAGGGTTTTCACCCTTATCACCTTTGAGTAGGGATAATCAGGGACTCCCTGGTTTAGGGGAGGGCCTAAGGTGATGGCTCAGCTGGTTTAGGTGTGAGAAGAAGGATTGTCCCCTCATATAAGGACCGGTTTGTCATCTTCACTACCTGTACTCTTTAATAGTACAACCACTCGAGACTATGTGGGCAGTCACTCAATCTGAACTCGTGCGGTCCGACCCCAGGGTTATGAAGGCTGGGGAGCACCGGGAGGATAAGGAGGGGGAAAGTTTTGTCCGGTTTGGACATGGTGGTGGTCTGACTCCTTCCGAATAACCATTAAGGTTAGGACATGCGGGGAAAGAAAGAGATTCGGATTCGGGTCTCACTAGCTATGAGATCGCAGAGCCGGACTAGTGGGTAAAGTGTACACCTCTGCACAGAGTTCAAACCTATTCGAATAGTCTGTGTCCACATGAATGGACGAGTCTGGTGTGGTATGTCAATTAGTGTTTTGTTTTCCAAAAGAGGTGCTTTTGAGAAAAGTGGTTTTTAAAAGGTCTGGCGGTTGAGCCGTGAGCTATGGTGGACGGGAAGTCCAGTAGCTGTTTTTTTGGAAATGAAAACCAGTGGGAAACTGCTGAGATACCTGGATGGTTTAGTCCAGGGGATTTTGTTCTAATATTGAAAAACTTCCTGCTTCTTTTGGAGAGGATGCGCTTTGCGAAAGTACAAAATGTTTTTCAAAACAACCCTGCATAAAATATTGCTGTTTCTGCAAAATATTCTGAGCTCCACATATTCCATGCATTATATCTGATTTCCCCATTCCGCGGGTGAAGGTGGGCTGCTGAGTACGTTTGTACTCACCCTTGCTTATTTATTTTTTTTCAGAAAAAGGAGATCGGGTAAGAGTTACGACTGTTCCCAACATTGCCTGTGGCTGTTGGACCGCTGAATTGCTTCGCTGCGTATATCGGGCTGCTTTAGCCCCACTCTGATGATATGTCCTGAGTTGTGGACCAACTCTTAAAGTTGATCACCACCTTTATAGGTTTGTCTCGTTTAAGCAGATCTGAAATCATCTGTTGTATAAATGTGTTTACTAGCCTCCTGGGACTAGTAATTGTATCACATTTGAGTCCCAGAGGATTGGGGCGCTTTAGGTGGTATTAGAGCTGTTAGGTTGGCCGCAGGACGTAACCCTTAACCTAATCCAAAAGTTTTTGAGTCAAAACTATTTTCTTAAAAAAATTCTTGCTCTCATCCCTTCATTTCAAAAATGCTTTCCCCCTTTCCTTCTCTCAGAAGTCAGATGGAGGTCCGTTGCCAAACCAACTTTTGCTAGAATGAAGATGGTTTCCCCAAGTTGTTGACAGCATGCACAGTCCGCCTTGGAATCAGGAGCCAGCCAGAGTATGATGGTCGTGAATTCGTCGAGCATGGCACAGAGAAGTGTGTCGTGACTGTATACATTGGATCCAGTCCGCACCATGTGGAATGGAGTGTCACTGCTGCGGGGCACAGATTCAAAGACACCTGCCAAGTCGTCGCCCGCAAGGCATTGAGGGCCCTATGTCAGATCCATGAAGAAGAAGTGGCCGACACACCGCTCAGATTCTTTCTGCCCTTTCAGAGAGACCGTCCAATTTGGATGTCCAGGATGCGTGCATTGGAAGGGAAGCAGCTGCTTGAGGATGACCCCACAGTCGTGTACCTCACTGCATACCTGCTCACCCTGGATGCACAATATGATTTCTTGGCTCGGCACCACCGTTAGATGATTGCCCGAGCAGAAGATGCAGAGAAGCGCAACCGTAAGCTCCATGTGGATCTCACCTCAGCTCAAGCCCGTGCAAGTGCCTTGGAAAGTTGTGAAGTCGTTGCTGTTGAAGCCCTGAAGCAAGCCAAGGATGAGCATGTCCAGAAGTTGATGGAGGCGTACTTGGTAACCCACAACCAACGTAGAGCCCTGCGAATCCAAGAGCCCGCTTCATCCAACCCTGTTCAACCCATCAGAGCTGAAGACCCCCAGATTCTTGAAGGTCACTCGGTCTCTGCCAGAGGAGAAAAGAAGGCTTGGGAACTTCCGGAAGGAGCCATAGTCTTGGAAGGAATTCCAGTCTTCCCTTAGGCTATGGATAAGAAAGAGCACCCTAAATCCTCCCAAGATCTGCCGCCAGAGTTGTTTGAGCCCCTCACCATGAAGAAGATTCCAGCACCATCCCTTGAAGTCAAGGAAGAAGCTACAAGCACCCCGCCAGCACCGCCGCCCTCTGAGGAGCTACACGAGCCAGTCCAGCTTGAAGAAGAGTTTGACCCCGTTTTGCCACCTCAGTCGCTGCCAGGAGAAGTCATTAGCATCAGCTCCCTCTTGACCCATCCAGGAGATGTCTCAGATTGAAGTTGTGCGCCAGCCTTACCAGAAGAGAAGCTGTCTGGTCTAAAGTTAGTTATGCCCAGTCCTCTACATGCATTGGGTAGTGAAGTTTTTTCTTCAGCTTGGCTAGAGCCCTGCATGTATGAGAGGTAATCGTGTAGTCTCGTGTTTTGAAAAACTCTAATTGTGTGCCCCCCTAGGGCATTTCAAAATGAATTTCGCTTGATGTTTTCTCCCCTTTTGAGTGCATATGTGATGCTTTAACGTTAGTGCTCATAAGTTGCATTTAGCATAGTTCTCAATTCAGGAGCCAAGCAATAGTAGTTATGCTTAGCCCCAGAATCTGAGTAGTCCGTGCTTTGGAAAAACTCTATTCTTCCCTTATTCAAAACATTTGATTTGTTTGTGCTTATCATTGCTGAGCTTGTGTGTTTTCTTTTTGTTTTTCTTAAAAAGGATTTCTCTAAAAACATAGATAACAAATTAGAGCTAATCCTCACCTTATGCTTCCATTCTCATCTTAACCCATCTCAAGAGAAAAGTGCCTTACCCAAGAAGATACCGAGAAGCTTACCCTTGAAGCCTGGAATAAGCTACAGAAGAAATCAGTCCAGCCGCTCAGTCAAAAGGACCGACCATGGGAATCAAAGCACTGCCCCTGAGTCAAAGTAAACAGGAAAAGAGGACAGAAGGAGTTATTACCATATAGAGAGGCAAGGATTCTTGGAACCAGAGACCACAAACATCAGGGTCATTGACCCCACCACTCCCTTGTGCCCCTCGCACGCGTGCCCGCCTCCATGCGCACTACCACCGCCCCACTTTGCAGCGCACTACCACCACCCACGCCCCCTTTTGTAGCGCACCCACCGCCATCGTCGCCGGCAATAGGCCCCCCTTCCCCTTGTCGCACCTGCTGCCTCGTGTCACCTACTCCATCACCGCCACTCCGCACCCGAGCACCCACACTTGCCTATAAAACCCCCCACCAGCTCCCTCAGTTCCCATCCCAAGCAAAACACTCCAGATAAATCCCCCTCTGCCAAATCGCAAGCAACTCCATTTTCCACTCCCTCACCCTTGAGATCACAATGCTTGGTAATTCTTGGGTTGAAGACTGTTGCACATGGTTCATAGTCTTTGGTTTCCTCCAGTGTATGATAGTAATACTCTTTGATAGAATCCTCGAGTGGGAAGAGCAAAGAGAAAAAAGAGGCAGTGAGAAGTGAGAAGAGAAAAGAAGATAGTGAAGAGAAGATAAGAAGAAGGTTCTCCCAGAATCAACCCTGTGTCAGTCATTTCTCCGTAGCCTGCTCAAGCAGCAACAGCAGAAGAAGGCCCCGTAACACCCTTGTTATGAGGTACTTCAAGGAGTTCAAATCCCCAAGATTCAAGAGATCTACCCTCATTCCTTTTAAGTGGGGTAGTGTTCTAGCCAAGTTCCTGCTATGGAGAAAAAGAAGAAGGCCTGTAGCAAGCTTGTGGAGTACCAGATCATCCAAGCATATAAGTTTCTGGATGAGAAGTGGTCACCCAAGTTCCGTTGATGAAGCACCAAAAGACCAATCAAGGAAGGAATCCATGTGGAAGTTCGCAAGAGGAAGGTTTGCGTGTTGGCATCGATGCTTCTTCAATAAGCTAGCTGCCAAGCGAAAGCTAGAAGCCTGAAGATGATCTTTGAGTAGCCAGAATCAGCGTTTGCA
Organism: Zea luxurians; assembly: GCA_029449295.1. Classification (NCBI taxonomy): domain Eukaryota; kingdom Viridiplantae; phylum Streptophyta; class Magnoliopsida; order Poales; family Poaceae; genus Zea; species Zea luxurians. Next base: position 20,622,768 of record JAOPSE010000005.1, on the reverse strand, counting down.
ATCGGCAACCGGATGCTACTGAAAGGCCAAATTTTGTTGAAGTCCCATCTCCTCGAAGAGTTGCAAAGTGAAGATATGTAGCTGAAGTAAAGCTATACCCATAACCCTTCTAAGCCGAATCTCGAGGACGAGATTCATTTTAAGTGGGGTAGATTTGTAGCATCCCAAAAATTCAAATCCTAAAATTTTCTCAAACTCACCCTAAATTCAAAATGAATTTCAAGTTTCATTTCAAAATGTTTGTTTGCGAGTTGATATTAACAAATAAAATATAGTGGTCTATATTCTCTCCAAAATCCTCCTCAAAATATCCTACAAATATTACCCAAGTGATCCCCCTCAAATTCTTTCCAGAAATACTGCCCAGATATTTCCCTAGTGATCCCCTTCAAGTTCTTTCCAGAAATACTGTCCAAATATTCCACCGATATATCTCCAGATAATTTCCTCTTGAGAAATACCTTCAAAATCATTTTTCAAGTCCCTACAAATATTTTCTTCATAACTTTCCTCATGCTCATACGTATACGTATGCCTCCGGTGTCATACGGTGAGCTCTACAAGCTAATTACACCCATATAAGACAAATCCATGCTAATCTCCCACTAATCCTCTCATCCTCCCACTAATCCTCTCATCCCTCCCCCTAATCCCCCCACCATGGCTATAAATAGAGGGGCAAGGGCCTCCTCTCATCCCACCCCAAGCCATTTCATGGCAACTCTCTTCCCCCCCCACACACACCCACTCCATGTTCCACACAAGCACACACTAGCACAAGGATCGTTCGGTCGTTCTTCGATCGTTCGTCCCCTGTTCTTAGTTTGTTCGTTCGTTCGTCCGATCGTTCGATCGTTCGTCCGATCGTTCATGGTTCGTTCGTCCGTTCGTCCGATCGTTCGATCGTTCGTCCGTTCGTTCGTCCAAATAATCTTTTTCCTACTATTATGCTGCCGAAATTCCGATCGTTCATTCATTCGATCATTCGATCGTTCATCGTTCGTTCATAGTTCCTATTCATCGTTCATCGTTCGTTCATAGTCCCTATTCATCGTTGTACTGCCGTTATGCTGCCGAAATTCCGATCGTTCGTTCGTCCGATCATTCGGTCGTTCGTCCGTTCGTTCGTCCAAATAATCTTTTTCCTGCCGTTATGCTGCCGAAATTCCAATCGTTCGTTCATCCGATCGTTTGATCGTTCGTCCAATCGTTCATGGTTCGTTCGTCCGATCGTTCGATCATTCGTCCGTTCGTTCGTCCAAATAATCCTTTTCCTGCCGTTATGTTGCCAAAATTCCGATCGTTCGTTCGTTCGATCATTCGATCGTTCATCGTTCGTTCATAGTTCCTATTCATCGTTCATCGTTCGTTCATCGTCACTATTTACCATCACTATTTACCATCACTATTTACCGTTACTTTTTACCGTTACTTTTTACCGTTACTATTTACCGTCACTATTTACCGTTACTTTTTACCGTTACTATTTACCGTTACTATTTACCATTACTATTTACCATTACTTTTTACCGTTACTTTTTACCGTTACTATTTACCGTTACTTTTTACCGTTACTATTTACCATTACTTTTTACCGTTACTTTTTACCGTTACTATTTACCGTTACTTTTTACCGTTACTATTTACCATTACTATTTACCGTTACTATTTACCGTTACTATTTACCGTTACTTTTTACCGTTACTATTCACCGTTACTATTCACTGTTACTATTCATCGATCATCCGATCACCCCAAATTTCAACTACTCATCCATCATGCTGTCCAGTCCACCTAAGACCAGCCAGACCCATATTCCAGTTATACAAACTCCGGTGACTGTGATTTTCCTTCCAGTGGGAACTTCCCATCTGGTCACCCATCCTAGGTTTCTCCAAGTTGAGCACGCTTAACTTGAGATTCCTTCGAACCAGGCTTCCAAACTCAGATTCCAATAATTCTTGTTTCTAAATTCTTATTGAATTATTCCCTATCCAACCATGTCATCCCTTAAGCATGGTTCATGTTCTAGAAGACTCCCAAAATACTCTCGTCCCATATTTTTCCTATAACTCTCCTGTTCATACTAAGTCAGACGATTCATTCGTCACTATTCTCACCTACAGTGAACTTCACTGTGCTACACCACATACACCCAGCTATAAATACACTCAGCTACCCTCTCCCTCTCCACACACACTCCACACCCTCAGCCAAGAAAAACTCCCACCCACTCAGTTACTCCGCTCTGCCGGCTACACGCATAGTGTCGCTTCGCCTCCAGTCCACCCTCCTGGTAAGCACCTCCGCTCCACCACCAGTAGTATCACCACACCACATGACACAAATTCTACTCAAGACTCTACCCATCCATATATCGCTATATTGACCTGAAGCGTCCCCAATCCTCTGGGACTCAAATGTGATACAATTACTAGTCCCAGGAGGCTAGTAAACACATTTATACATCAGATGATTACAGATCTACTTAAACGACAAACCTATAAAGGTGGCGAACAACTTTAAGAGTTGGTCCACAACTCGGGACATATCATCAGAGTGGGGCTGAAGCAGCCCGATATACGCAGCGAAGAAAATCAGTGGTCCAACAGCCACAGGCAAGGTTGGGAACAGTCGTAACTCTTACCCGATCTCCTTTTTCTGAAAAACAACAAATAAGCAAGGGTGAGTACAAACGTACTCAGCAGCCCACCTTCACCCGCGGAATGGGGAAATCAGATATAATGCATGGAGTATGTAGAGCTCAGGATATTTGCAGAGACAGCAATATTTTATGCAGGGTTGTTTTGAAAAACATTTTGTATTTTGCAAAGCGCATCCTCTCCAAAAGGAGCAGGAAGTTTTTCAGTATTATAACAAAATCCCCTGGACTAAACCATCCAGGCATCTCAGCAGTTTCCCACTGGTTTTCCTTTTCAAAAACCGCTACTGGACTTCCCGTCCACCATAGCTCACGGCTCAACCGTCGGTCCTTTTAAAAACCACTTTTCTCAAACCCATCTCTTTTTTTGGAAAACAAAACATTAATTGCCATACCATACCAGACTCGTCCGTTCCTGTGGACACAGACTATTCGAATAGGTTTGAACTCTGCGCAGAGGTGTACACTTTACCCACTAGTCCGGCTCTGCGATCTCATGATCAATGAGATCCGAATCCGAATCTCTTTCTTTCCCCGCACGTCCTAACCTTAACGGTTATCCGGAAGGAGTCAGGCCACCACCATGTCCAAACCGGACAAAACTTTCCCCCTCCTTATCCTCCCGGTGCTCCCCAGCCTTCATAACCCTGGGGTTGGACCGTACGAGTTCAGATTGAGTGACTGCCCACACAGTCTCGAGTGGTTGTACTATTAAAGAGTACAGGTAGTGAAGATGACAAACCGGTCCTTATATGAGGGGACAATCCTTCTGCTCACGCCTAAACCAGCTGAGCCATCACCTTAGGCCCTCCCCTAAACCAGGGAGTCCTTGATCATCCCTACTCAAAGGTGATAAGGGTGAAAACCCTTCATCAAACACATTTTGAAAAGCATTTTCTTTTGAAAACTCACACCTTTCCTCAAATAATTTGTAACAATTATATCAGGGATTGATTGCGGCAAGCGGCTGGGTGGCCATAATAACTTGTCTCAAAATCATATTATGCATAAAATAACAGGCTGAGGGTTGTGGTTGTAAAACATAGGTAATTTATGCATCAAAGGGATCCAGTGAGTTTGCCGTGCTTATTCGGCGAAGGGGGAAGGAGAGCTCGCGGAACTGGCTTCTGGCTCCACCGCCTAGCGTAGACTTGCAGATCTGGCCTTCACGAGATGGCACGAACGCTCCGATAACTATGCAACATGAACAAGCAAACATACAAACCAGCAAGTATACCAACAAATATTTAGTATAGTGGTCAGAAAAGCGATATATGGATGGGTAGAGTCTTGAGTAGAATCTATGTCATGTGGTGTTGTGATATTACTGGTGGTGGAGCGGAGGTGCTTACCAGGAGGGTGGACTGGAGGCAAAGCAACACTATGCGCGTAGCCGATAGAGCGGGGTAACTGAGTGGGTGGGGTGTTTGCCTTTGCTGAGGGTGTTGAGTGTGTGGAGAGGGAGAGGGTAGCTGGGTGTATTTATAGCTGAGTGTAGGTGGTGTAGCACAGTGAAGTTCACTGTTCGTGAGAATAGTGACGAATGAATCGTCTGACTTGGTATGAACATGAGAGTTATAGGCAGAATATGGGACAAGAGTATTTTGGGAGTTTTCTGGAACATGAACCATGCTTAAGGGGTGACATGGCTAGATAGGGAATAGTTTGATAAAAATTTAGAAACGAGAATTATTGGAATCTGAGTTTGGGAGCCTGGTTCGAAGGAATCTCAAAGTTAAGCGTGCTCAACTCGGAGAAACCTGGGATGGGTGACCAGATGGGAAGTTCCCTACTGGAAGGAAAATCACAGTCACCGGAGTTCGTATGACTGGAATATGGGTCTGGCTGGTCTTAGGTGGACTGGACAGCATGATGTATGAGTAGTTGAAATTTGGGGTGATCGGCTAATCGATGAATAGTAACGATGAATAGTGGCGATGGAAAAGTAATTATAGATATCATCTATGAATAGTAACAATGATGAATAGTGTATGTGAATAGTAACGATGAATAGTAATGGTGAATAGTAACGATGAATAGTAATGGTGAATAGTGACAGTGAATAGTCGTATGAACGAACGATGAACGATGAATAGGAACTATGAACGAACGGACGAACGATCGAATGATCGGACGAACGAACGATCGGAATTTCGGCAGCATAACGGTAGGAAAAAGATTATTTGGACGAACGAACGGACGAACGATCGAACGATCGGACGAACGGACGAACGAACCATGAACGATCGGACGAACGATCGAACGATCGGACGAACGAACGAACAAACTAAGAACAGGGGACGAACGATCGAAGAACGATCGAACGATCCTTGTGCTAGTGTGTGCTTGTGTGGAACATGGAGTGGGTGTGTGTGTGGGGGGGGGAGAGAGTTGCCATGAAATGGCTTGGGGTGGGATGGGAGGAGGCCCTTGCCCCTCTATTTATAGCCATGGTGGGGGGATTAGGGGGAGGGATGAGAGCATTAGTGGGAGGATGAGAGGATTAGTGGGAGATTAGCATGTATTTGTCTTGTATAAGTGTAATTAGCTTGTAGAGCTCACCGTATGACACTGGAGGCATACGTATACGTATGAGCATGAGGAAAGTTATGAAGAAAATATTTGTAGGGACTTGAAAAATGATTCTGAAGGTATTTCTCAGGAGGAAAATGCTTGGAGGATTATCTGTGGAATATTTGGGCAGTATTTCTGGAAAGAATCAGTGGGGATCAGTGGGAAATATCTGGGCAGTATTTCTGGAAAGAACTTGAGGGTGATCACTGGGGAAATATTTGTATGAAATTTTGAGGGGGATTTTGGAGAGAATGTAGACCACTATATTTTATTTGTTGATATCAACTCGCAAACAAACATTTTGAAAAGAAATTTGAAATTCATTTTGAATTTAGGGCGAGTTTGAGAAAATTTCAGGATTTGAATTTTTGGGATGCTACAAATCTACCCCACTTAAAAGGAATCTCGTCCTCGAGATTCGGCTTAGAAGGGTTATGGGTATAGCTTTACTTCAGCTACATATCTTCACTTTGCAACTCTTCGAGGAGATGGAACTTCAACAAAATCTGGCCCTTGCGGAGCATCTGGCTGCTGATTGCAAACGCTGATTCTGGCTACTCAAGATCATCTTCAGGCTTCTAGCTTTCGCTTGGCAACTAGCTTATTGAAGAAGCATCGATGCCAACACGCAAACCTTTCTCTTGCAAACTCCCACATGGATTCCTTCCTTGATTGGTCTTCTGGTGCTTCATCAACGAAACTTGGGTGACCACTTCTCATCCAGAAACTCATATCCTTCGATGATCTGGTCCTCCACAAGTTCGCTACAAGCCTTCTTCTTTTTCTCCACATCAGGAACCTTACTGGAACACTACCCCACTTAAAAAGAATGAGGGTAGGGCTCTTGAATCTTGGGGATTTGAACTCCTTGAAGTACCTCATAACAAGGGTGTTACGGGGCCTTCTTCTGCTGCTACTGCTTGAGCAGGCTGCGGAGAGATGACTGGCACAGGGTTGATTCTGGGAGAACCTTCTTATCTTTTCTTCACTATCTTCTTTTCTCTTCTCACTTTTCACTTTTCACTGCCTCTTTCTTTCTCTTTGCTCTTCCCACTGGAGGATTCTATCAAAGAGTATTACCATCATACAGAGGAGGAAACCAAAGATGTTGAACCATATACAACAGTCTTCAACCCAAGAATTACCAAGCATTGTGATCTCAGGGGCAAGGGAGTGGAAAATGGAGTTGCTTGTGATTTGGCAGAGGGTATTTTATCTGGTGTGTGTGCTTTGCTTGGGATGGGAGTTGAGGGAGCTGGGGGGGATTTATAGGCGAGCGGGGGTGTCCGGTTGCAGAGTGGTGGTGATGGAGTAGGTGCTACGCGGCAGCGGGTGCGATAAGGGGAGGGGGGCCTGGTGTTGCCGGCGACGATGGCGGTGGGTGCGCTGCAAAAGGGGGCGTGGGTGGCGGTAGTGCGCTGCAAAGGGGGCGTGGGGCGGTGGTAAAGTGCATGGAGGCGGGCACGCGTGCAGGGGGGCACGGGTGAGTGGTGGGGTCGATGACCCTGATGTTTGTGGTCTCTGGTTCCAAGAATCTTTGCCTCTCTGTATGGTAATAACTCCTTTTGTCCTCTTTTCCTGTTTACTTTGACTCAGGGGCAGTGCTTTGATTCTCACGGTCGGTCCTTTTGACTGAGCGGCTGGACTGGTTTCTTCTGTAGCTTGTTACAGGCTTCAAGGGTGAGCTTCCCGGTGTCTTCTTGGGTAAGGCACTTTTTTCTTCAGATGGGTTAAGATGAGAATGGAAGCATAAGGTAAGGATTAGCTCTAATTTGTGATCTATGTTTTTAGAGAAAACCTTTTTAAGAAAAACGAAAAGAAAACACACTAGCTCAGCAATGATAAGCACAAACAAATCAAATGTTTTGAATAAGGGAAGAATAGAGTTTTTCCAAAGCACGGGCTACTCAGATTCGGGGGCTAAGCATAACTACTATTGCTTGGCTCCTGAATTGAGAACTATGCTAAATGCAACTTATGAGCACTAACGTTAAAGCATCACATATGCACTCAAAAGGGGAGAAAACATCAAGCGAAATTCATTTTGAAATGCCCTAGGGGGCCACACAAATAGAGTTTTTCAAGGCACGGGACTACACGATTACCTCTCATACATGCAGGGCTCTAGCCAAAGTGAAGAAAAACTTCACTACCTAATGCACGCAGAGGACTGGGTATAACTAACTCAGATCTGGCAGCTTCTCTTCTGGCAAGGCTGACGCACAACTTCAATCTGAGATATCTCCTGGATGGGTCAACAGGGAGCTGATGTTGATAACTTCTTCTGGCGGCGACTGAGATGGCAAGACGTGGTCGAACTCTTCTTCAAGCTGGACTGGCTCTTGTAGCTCCTCTGAGGGCGGCGGTGTTGGCGGGGTGCTTGCAGCTTCTTCCTTGACCTCAAGGGACGGTGCTGGAATCTTCTTCATGGTGAGGGGCTCAAACAACTCTGGCGGGGGATCTTGGGAGGATTCAGGGTGCTCTTGTTTATCCATAGCCTTAGGGGAGACTGGAATTCCTTCCAAGACTATGGTTCCTTCCAGGAGTTCCCAAGCCTTCTTCTCTCCTCTGATAGAGACCGGGTGACCTTGAAGAATCTGGGGATCTTCAGCTCTCCTGGGTTGAACTGGGTTGGATGGAGCGGGCTCTTGGATCCGCAGGGCTCTACGTTGGTTATGGGTTACCAATTAGGCCTCCATCAGCTTCTGGACATGCTCATCCTTGGCTTGCTTCAGGGCTTCAACAGCAATGACTTCACGACTTTCTAAGGCAGCTACACGGGCTTGAGCTGAGGTGAGATCCACATGGAGCTGACGGTTGCGCTTCTCTGCATCTTCTGCTCGAGCAATCATCTGACGGTGGTGCCGAGCCAAGAAATCATACTGGGCATCTAGGGTGAGCAGGTATGCAGTGAGGTACACGACTGTGGGGTCGTCCTCAAGCAGCTGCTGCTCTTCCAATGCACGCATCCTGGCCATCCAAACTGGACGGTCTCTCTGAAAGGGCGGAAAGAATCTGAGCGGGGTGTCGGCCACTTCTTCTTCATAGATCTGACACAGAGCCCTCAATGCCTTGCGAGCGACGACTTGGCAGGTGTCTTTGAATCTATGCCCAGCAGTAGTGACACTCCATTTCACATGGTGCGGACTGGATCCAATGTATACAGTCACGACACACTTCTCTGTGCCATGCTCGATGAATTCACGACCATCATACTCTGGCTGGCTCCTGATTCTGAGGTGGACTGTGCATGCTCTCAGCAACTTGGGGAAACCATCTTCATTCTGGCAGAAGCTGGTTTGGCACTGAACCTCCATCTGACTTCTGAGAGAAGGAAAGGGGGAAAACATTTTTGAAATGAAGGGATGAGAGCAAGAATTTTTTTTTAAGAAAATAGTTTTGACTCAAAAACTTTTGATCAGGCTAAGGGTTACGTCCTGCGGCCAACCTAACAGCTCTGATACCACCTGAAGCGTCCCCAATCCTCTGGGACTCAAATGTGATACAATTACTAGTCCCAGGAGGCTAGTAAACACATTTATACATCAGATGATTACAGATCTGCTTAAACGACAAACCTATAAAGGTGGCGAACAACTTTAAGAGTTGGTCCACAACTCGGGACATATCATCAGAGTGGGGCTGAAGCAGCCCGATATACGCAGCGAAGCAAATCAGTGGTCCAACAGCCACAGGCAAGGTTGGGAACAGTCGTAACTCTTACCCGATCTCCTTTTTCTGAAAAACAACAAATAAGCAAGGGTGAGTACAAACGTACTCAGCAGCCCACCTTCACCCGCGGAATGGGGAAATCAGATATAATGCATGGAGTATGTAGAGCTCAGGATATTTGCAGAGACAGCAATATTTTATGCAGGGTTGTTTTGAAAAACATTTTGTATTTTGCAAAGCGCATCCTCTCCAAAAGGAGCAGGAAGTTTTTCAGTATTATAACAAAATCCCCTGGACTAAACCATCCAGGCATCTCAGCAGTTTCCCACTGGTTTTCCTTTTCAAAAACCGCTACTGGACTTCCCGTCCACCATAGCTCACGGCTCAACCCCCGGTCCTTTTAAAAACCACTTTTCTCAAACCCATCTCTTTTTTTTGGAAAACAAAACATTAATTGCCATACCATACCAGACTCGTCCGTTCCTGTGGACACAGACTATTCGAATAGGTTTGAACTCTGCGCAGAGGTGTACACTTTACCCACTAGTCCGGCTCTGCGATCTCATGATCAATGAGATCCGAATCCGAATCTCTTTCTTTCCCTGCACGTCCTAACCTTAACGGTTATCCGGAAGGAGTCAGGCCACCACCATGTCCAAACCGAACAAAACTTTCCCCCTCCTTATCCTCCCGGTGCTCCCCAGCCTTCATAACCCTGGGGTTGGACCGTACGAGTTCAGATTGAGTGACTGCCCACACAGTCTCGAGTGGTTGTACTATTAAAGAGTACAGGTAGTGAAGATGACAAACTGGTCCTTATATGAGGGGACAATCCTTCTGCTCACGCCTAAACCAGCTGAGCCATCACCTTAGGCCCTCCCCTAAACCAGGGAGTCCTTGATCATCCCTACTCAAAGGTGATAAGGGTGAAAACCCTTCATCAAACACATTTTGAAAAGCATTTTCTTTTGAAAACTCACACCTTTCCTCAAATAATTTGTAACAATTATATCAGGGATTGATTGCGGCAAGCGGCTGGGTGGCCATAATAACTTGTCTCAAAATCATATTATGCATAAAATAACAGGCTGAGGGTTGTGGTTGTAAAACATAGGTAATTTATGCATCAAAGGGATCCAGTGAGCTTGCCGTGCTTATTCGGCGAAGGGGGAAGGAGAGCTCGCGGAACTGGCTTCTGGCTCCACCGCCTGGCGTAGACTTGTAGATCTGGCCTTCACGAGATGGCACGAACGCTCCGATAACTATGCAACATGAACAAGCAAACATACAAACCAGCAAGTATACCAACAAATATTTAGTATAGTGGTCAAAAAAGCGATATATGGATGGGTAGAGTCTTGAGTAGAATCTATGTCATGTGGTGTTGTGATATTACTGGTGGTGGAGCGGAGGTGCTTACCAGGAGGGTGGACTGGAGGCAAAGCAACACTATGCGCGTAGCCGATAGAGCGGGGTAACTGAGTGGGTGGGGTGTTTGCCTTGGCTGAGGGTGTTGAGTGTGTGGAGAGGGAGAGGGTAGCTGGGTGTATTTATAGCTGAGTGTAGGTGGTGTAGCACAGTGAAGTTCACTGTTCGTGAGAACAGTGAAGAATGAATTGTCTGACTTGGTATGAACATGAGAGTTATAGGCAGAATATGGGACAAGAGTATTTTGGGAGTTTTCTGGAACATGAACCATGCTTAAGGGGTGACATGGCTAGATAGGGAATAGTTTGATAAAAAATTAGAAACGAGAATTATTGGAATCTGAGTTTGGGAGCCTGGTTCGAAGGAATCTCAAAGTTAAGCGTGCTCAACTCGGAGAAACCTGGGATGGGTGACCAGATGGGAAGTTCCCTACTGGAAGGAAAATCACAGTCACCGGAGTTCGTATGACTGGAATATGGGTCTGGCTGGTCTTAGGTGGACTGGACAGCATGATGTATGAGTAGTTGAAATTTGGGGTGATCGGCTAATCGATGAATAGTAACGATGAATAGTGGCGATGGAAAAGTAATTATAGATATCATCTATGAATAGTAACAATGATGAATAGTGTATGTGAATAGTAACGATGAATAGTAACGGTGAATAGTAATGGTGAATAGTAACGATGAATAGTAATGGTGAATAGTGACAGTGAATAGTCGTATGAACGAACGATGAACGATGAATAGGAACTATGAACGAACGGACGAACGATCGAATGAGCGGACGAACGAACGATCGGAATTTCGGCAGCATAACGGTAGGAAAAAGATTATTTGGACGAACGAACGGACGAACGATCGAACGATCGGACGAACGGACGAACGAACCATGAACGATCGGACGAACGATCGAACGATCGGACGAACAAACGAACAAACTAAGAACAGGGGACGAACGATCGAAGAACGATCGAACGATCCTTGTGCTAGTGTGTGCTTGTGTGGAACATGGAGTGGGTGTGTGTGTGGGGGGGGAGAGAGTTGCCATGAAATGGCTTGGGGTGGGATGGGAGGAGGCCCTTGCCCCTCTATTTATAGCCATGGTGGGGGATTAGGGGGAGGGATGAGAGCATTAGTGAGAGGATGAGAGGATTAGTGGGAGATTAGCATGTATTTGTCTTGTATAAGTGTAATTAGCTTGTAGAGCTCACCGTATGACACTGGAGGCATACGTATACGTATGAGCATGAGGAAAGTTATGAAGAAAATATTTGTAGGGACTTGAAAAATGATTCTGAAGGTATTTCTCAGGAGGAAAATGCTTGGAGGATTATCTGTGGAATATTTGGGCAGTATTTCTGGAAAGAATCAGTGGGGATCAGTGGGAAATATCTGGGCAGTATTTCTGGAAAGAACTTGAGGGTGATCACTGGGGAAATATTTGTATGAAATTTTGAGGGGGATTTTGGAGAGAATGTAGACCACTATATTTTATTTGTTGATATCAACTCGCAAACAAACATTTTGAAAAGAAATTTGAAATTCATTTTGAATTTAGGGCGAGTTTGAGAAAATTTCAGGATTTGAATTTTTGGGATGCTACAAATTGACCACTATACTAAATATTTGTTGGTATACTTGCTTGTTTGTATGTTTGCTTATTCATGTTGCATAGTTATCGGAGCGTTCGTGCCGTCTCGTGGAGGCCAGATCTGCAAATCTATGCCAGGAAGTGGAGCTAGAAGCCAGTTCCACGAGCTCCCCTTCCCCCTTTGCCGAATAAGCACGGCAAGCTCACTGGATCCCTTTGATGCATAAATTACCTATGATTTTTCAACCATAACCCTCAGCCTGTTATTTTATGCTTGATATGATTTTGAGACAAGTTATTATGGCCACCTAGCCGCTTGCCGCAATCAATCCCTGATATATATGTTCCAAATGATTTGAGAAAAGATATGAGTTTTCAAAAGAAAATACTTTTCAAAATGTGTATGATGAAGGGTTTTCACCCTTATCACCTTTGAGTAGGGATGATCAGGGACTCCCTGGTTTAGGGGAGGGCCTAAGGTGATGGCTCAGCTGGTTTAGGCGTGAGCAGAAGGATTATCCCCTCATATAAGGACCGGTTTGTCATCTTCACTACTTGTACTCTTTAATAGTACAACCACTCGAGACTATGTAGGCAGTCACTCAATCTGAACTCGTGCGGTCCGACCCCAGGGTTATGAAGGCTGGGGAGCACTGGGAGGATAAGGAGGGGGAAAGTTTTGTCTGGTTTGGACATGGTGGTGGCCTCACTCCTTCCGGATAACCATTAAGGTTAGGACGTGCGGGGAAAGAAAGAGATTCGGATTCGGTCTCACTAGCTATGAGATCGCAGAGCCGGACTAGTGGGTAAAGTGTACACCTCTGCACAGAGTTCAAACCTATTCGAATAGTCTGTGTCCACAGGAATGGACGAGTTTGGTGTGGTATGGAAATTAGTGTTTTGTTTTCCAAAAGAGGTGCTTTTGAGAAAAGTGGTTTTTAAAAGGTCTGGCGGTTGAGCCGTGAGCTATGGTGGACGGGAAGTCCAGTAGCTGTTTTTTTGGAAATGAAAACCAGTGGGAAACTTCTGAGATACCTGGATGGTTTAGTCCAGGGGATTTTGTTCTAATATTGAAAAACTTCCTGCTTCTTTTGGAGAGGATGCGCTTTGCGAAAGTACAAAATGTTTTTCAAAACAACCCTGCATAAAATATTGCTGTTTCTGCAAAATATTCTGAGCTACACATATTCCATGCATTATATCTGATTTCCCCATTCCGCGGGTGAAGGTGGGCTGCTGAGTACGTTTGTACTCACCCTTGCTTATTTATTTTTTTCAGAAAAAGGAGATCGGGTAAGAGTTACGACTGTTCCCAACCTTGCCTGTGGCTGTTGGACCGCTGAATTGCTTCGCTGCGTATATCGGGCTGCTTCAGCCCCACTCTGATGATATGTCCCGAGTTGTGGACCAACTCTTAAAGTTGATCGCCACCTTTATAGGTTTGTCTCGTTTAAGCAGATCTGAAATCATCTGTTGTATAAATGTGTTTACTAGCCTCCTGGGACTAGTAATTGTATCACATTTGAGTCCCAGAGGATTGGGGCGCTTCATCTATATACCACCCACAATCCAATGGTGTCGTCGAACGCGCCAATGGCAGTATCTTTAGCGCCATCAAGAAAAGGCTCCTTGATGACAGAAAGGGCAAATGGGCCGACCAATTACCTGAAGTCATATGGGCCCTGAATACGACAGAGTGCCGAGCAACCGGGTTCACACCCTTTTGCTTGATGTATGGATCTGAAGCAATGACGTCGCAAGAATTAAAGCACGGGTCCCCCCGAACAAACAAGTTAGACGTCCCCAAAGTCGACGAACCAACCTCCAAAGATCTCATCGATGGAGACCGTGTTCTCGCCCTGCAGGCCCTCAACAAGTACCAGGTCCAAACCAAAGCATGGCGTGACAACACAGTCATCCCAAGAGAATTCAGCAAAGGGGACCTCGTACTTGTAAGGACCACACAGACAGAGTCCCGGTGCAAGCTCGAGCCGAAGTGGGAAGGGCCATACATAGTCAAGACAAAGGCGTCCCCCAGTGCTTACAATCTAGCAACATCATCCGGCGAAGACTTAGAACACTCATGGAACATCGATAGTCTTTGCAAATTTTACATTTAAGATCCAAGGCCCAAGCGCCTTTGTAATTCTCCAAACTATGTTATTCAGGCCTGCACTCTTTTCCTCCCAGGGGGTGACGTTTTTAACGCGGTGGCGCCATGTAATATACCAACGAAAAGCCCCCACAAAAAACTCCATATGTCATTACAATATGTGTTGAAAAAGACTGCTACGACGGTCTTCGACATTCGACATATACAAAGTCACCGCGACAGGTAGCATAGACTACCCTCGCGTGCGACAAATCCACGCAAAAGTACCTAAGGGTGCAGTCGGACAAGCACAACAAGTGCGCAATACGAAGTCTTTATTAAAAGACATCCACGCAAAAGTCGCCTGAGGGTGCAGCCGGACAAGCACAACAAGTGCGCAATACAAACTATTTACTAAAGACATCCACGCAAAAGTCGCCTAAGGGTGCAGCCGAACAAGCACAACAAGTGCAAAATACGAAGTCTTTACTAAAAGACGAATCTACGCCAAAGCCGCCTAAGGGTGCAGTCGGACATACACTACGAGTGCGCCATACAAAGTCTTTACGACAAGTCATCCAAGCAAAAGCCCACACATCGCCGCGGCAAGCGAAGTCCCCATCTCATTTCACAACAAACAATGTCATAGTTTACATACACACAGCAGAGGGCCACCGGCCACATTGCACAAATAAATACCTACCGCATTTTGCTGCCCTCCCTCTTAATCGCAAGCCGGGTAGGGCAGCGTCTTCGCTCACTACCATGATACAAGAGCGAGGGCAGCATACACGCTACATTGGCTCAGCCTTCAGGATAAGGCCCGCCTCACAAAAATTAAACAACATCATCTTCAACTCCTCACCCTCAAAAATATTCCGCAGACCCCCCTCCCCAATACACGTCCCAGACGACGAGGACATCAAATCTCGTTGGCCACTCCGATCTACCAGTAGACGGGTTCATTCCGTCCCCATCCGACGACGTCTACCACTTCGTGACATCTCGCCAACACTATGCTTCGACACCACTCTTCGACGGTGGTGCTCCATGGACCTCGCCCCAGCTAGGAGATCAGACACTTCGTGCACTTCCAGCCGTGGCACAGCCTCCGCCGCGGCCACATCCGACGCAGCAAAATAATCCAAATCCTCGTCCGAAGACTCTTCAGTCCATGAAAATGGGCTCCCAAACTCCCCCCATCTGATGACCAAGTCCCAGTTTCCGAACCAGACATACTTTCATTAACAGGCATTGCATTCGCAGCCGCCACAAAATTAATATCATTAGTAGGGGTTGCTTGAGTAGGCTCGGACGTCGGAACCTGCGCAGCAACCGACTTTCATATCACAAAAATAAGGTCCTAAACCCAACACCCCTAACACGACCCCTCCACCTGTGATGGGGCAGCCGGCGCTGCAGGCCCTTCAGCAGCCTGCGCAGGTGCCGTCGGAGTGTCTTCGCCAGCCGGCACGGCGGCCGCCGCAGGGTCCTCGCTAGGGCCGGCAAGTGGCGCCGGTTGCTCTCCAACCCCCGCCCTCGCATCTTCTGCTTGGGTCCCCGAGCTCTCCAGGCCACCGAACTTCTTCATCATTCGCTATCTACATAAATAGCACAAAATATAAATTCATATTCAAAAAAATCACACACCTGCTCCAACGCTCGGTCAGACCTCTCCCGGACAGTGTCGCGGCCGTGAGGGCCCCACATCCTATCGTAAAGCGCCCTAGTGGACCGCTTTAGCACCTCGTCTTCGACCTGGAAGATTCCATGGTCGAAGTCCTCATTGGCCCAGTCAAAGACTTGAAAGTGCCTGCATACCTCATGGGACAAAGCATTCACAGCCCCCTTGTAACACCCTTGGTGTTACTGTCACTAAAACTTGAGCACAACATCATAAGCATTGGCATTTCATGTGTTTGTTATACCTAGAATGCATTTACTAGGCAAAAATTTCAAACAAGTTGTATTGATATGACATTTTGTGAATAAAACCCTAGAGTAGGGTACTCAACCCTAGATTAGGTTTAATAGAGCAAACAAGGCTTAAACAAGAGAAAACTTCAAAACTCAATTGAAATAGTCATAAAGTGTCACCATGGATGAACTTAAGTGGTATTCAAACCCTAGAAATATCAAAAACCCTAATTAGGACCCTGGGAAGCCCTAGACTTAAACCATAGGGGGCTAAGTGCAAAATTAGTGCACTTTTGGACTAAAGTGCAAAAACCATGAAAGGGAGGCATCTTAAGTCATATGGTTCACAAATAAGTGGATTTGCAAGTTAAACCTTGAGTTTTGGACTTATTTGCAAAAGAGCCACACTTGAACTCTATAGGCTAAGTCTGAAATCACTGTTTTTGGACCAACTTTTAAGCCCTATAGTTTTCAAATTATAAAGTTTTTGCCCTAGGTGACCACATCAATTTTGTAGAGCTATTATAGGAGAATAACTTTGATATAGACAATCTCTGTAGTTGTTATACAAAAATTAAAGAAATTGCTGCCCAAAGTTGCTCTATCAGAATGGTGTTGAGTAACTAAAACTGCAATTAGAAATGGTCACAGTGGAATGGAGCCAATTTGGACACGTCATATCTTGAGATTTACTCGATTTTGACCCAAATATCCTATAGTAAGTTTATAGACTGATTTTTAGTGAACAAATTTTATTAAGGAAGGTTGCTCTGTCCTTAACAAGAATCAAGAGATTGAGAGGATGGAAGGGGGTCGGTTTAGACAAATTTTGAAGATCCAGTACCCTGGAATATAAGAAACAAAGATCTGGGCACTGTTGCATCGGATGAGCTTGGAAGAATCAGTGGGGATTTGATCACGGAGAAGTAACTTTGGACGTGGCACCATCCTGCGAGCAGAGCCGGGCGTGGCCGGAGCTAATCACCGGCGGCCACCGTGACTCAGTTAATTCCGTCACGGTGTCACCCATGCCTCGATCACCCTCACTGTACCTCTCCTCTACGTGGTAAACATGCGCTAACAACGCTATCTACGGCCGCTAATCGTTAGCCGGACCGCTGTGGCTTTAAATAGCGGCATGGGCCACGGCGAGGCACTCACAGCCTCATCCGTAAGCTTGGGAAAAACCAAAATTCACATTGCCTCTGCCCCCTCTTCCCAAATTGAGTGTGCACGGTGAAACTATAGTTCCTTACGGCCGTATAGCCCCAATCTCACCTCCCAATTTCACCCAGAGTCGTCGAGGCGCCATTTCCCCTTTCCCTGTCACCAGCGAGCCCATGTTCTCTGTGCTCTGTGGCTAGGCCACTCGGGTATGGCTATGCACTTCTTGAGTGTTGTTTCAGTAGCTCTGTATACCCGTGAAGCTCATCGCAGCAGCTGTTGGATCAATTCGGGCATGATTGAACGAGAACGCGGCCTCGACGTCGCGGGTTCCGCCATGTGCGTGGGTAGAACGTCCTCTACGTATGCGAGCCAAAGTGAAGCTCGTTCCTAGGTCGCCTGGAAGCGGTAGTGCTCACCCCGTAGCTAGTTAGGGCAGTCATCGCTGGTCTAGGCCAGTCCACACAGCGTGGTGATCGACGGCGAGCGTGTCGGGACCTTGGGTCTGTTTGGAGAAGGAATAGAAGTCGGGGGACCCCGGTGTAATTGTCAGTGAGACAATGAACAGTGGCCGAGAGTTCTTAGCGCATTATTCAGGTCATCAGGGGCTTTTGTGCAAACCACCAACACGGGCGCGCGCGTGCACTGGCGCGTCCCCGTTTCCTGTTCAAATTGGGCCGACCAGGCTGGTTAGGTCCAATACTATTCATAGTTTTTCTTTTTCCTTTTCTGCCAGAGATAAAACAATTCTAGAAAATTGTAGGAAAATGATAAAAATACCAAATAAATTTTCCTAGATTCCTAATTTTCCATAGTATTTAATAAAAATAGTTTTAGGATTTTTAATCCAAACAGGAAATTATAGAGTATTTAAAATAGCCTAAGACTTTGCTTCTGGATTTTTAGAAAATAAATAATAAACCCAAAATTCACTAAATTTCTAGGAAAATCTCTAAGTAATATTTAGAAGCCTTGGGTAGAGTTTGGTATGATTTGGACCATGTTTGATACTTAGAACCCAAAACCCTAGCCCTCCTGCATTGTGAACTTCATTTTTGACTCCGGAAACCCTAAGTTCTCGGAGAACCGTGAAGGAAAGTTATATTCAAGACTTTAGATAATAAACTTTTATTATCTTTGCACTCTCATGAGCATTACATGGGCATTCATTATTATATATGGTTATATTTAGAAAATGAAGAAGAAGTAGAAGTCGAAGAAGCGAAGACTTCACCACCACCACCTGAGAAACATTAGGCAGGCAACTGTTTCTATTTTGATATCTGCGGGACAGAGCCTGATTCACCAGTAACACAAGGCAAGCCTCGGTGCATTTGCCACCTCCTTGTTCCTTTTTAAATCTTTCTCACTTACTTGATGCATTAAGTGATAGGAGTTGTGTGCTAAACTATTGCTGCATCTCCTTCCTTGGACTTGATTATTTCCTAAATCCTTGTTTTACAAAAGGTTTTTCTTATGCTTAGCCTTGCTTTAGAAAAACAAAATGTTTGTTTTCTCAAAAGATGATGTTGCAAAGTGGGTGGGATGTTTTCAAAAATAAAACTTGATGGTGGATACATCATGGCCATGATGGATTCAACATCAGAAAAGATGTACCTCTGTCAGGTACCAAATTTTGGGTTTGAAAAGATAAAGCTGAGACCGGGCGGGTGACTTGCATGAGAATAGAGTCTCGGTGTAGTGTCTCCGTTTGAGTCGATTAAGGACCGTGCCGATGTAGGCTTACTAACCAAGGACCCTTTAACTGGTCACATGCCTCGTCATGGGTAAGCTTTGTCTCGGGCAGACTAATACCAGAATAAGATACCACGTAATGGGAGTGGAGAGATGGCGAGAGTAGTGTGTACCCTCTGTGGCAAGAGGCTGGACGGTGGTGTATCTATGCTCTCGGTTGGCGTGAACCTGATCTGGTCTTAAGAACCCCGGTGGCAAGTTGACATGCAAGGGTTAAGTGCTACATATGTCGTGTGATTGGAGATCCTCAGCTGAGTTTAATCGATTCGGATCGTAGTAACTTCGCGGTTATGAAGACTTGGTCACTGCCCTATACGTAGAAATCCAGTGAAGATGAAGGGTGATTAAGAAATTGGCTCGTATAGGTCAAGTGATTGAATTAGGGTAGATAGAACCCTAGCTGCAGGTAATTTTTACTTAACCTGACAAATAAAACTGGATTTTTAAGGATCCACTCTTAGTAAGCATTTCTGCAAACAAGAGTCATTGATTATTGATAAACCTTACCTTGACTCCCTCTAGCCAGCATACCCTTGAGAGTCTTTTCTTTAGTCGGGTAAGACTTGCTGAGTAATTCCATACTCAGGGCTTTGTCCCATGTTGTTTTAGGTGAAGAAGCGGCAAACTTTTGTTGCTTCTGTTCAAAGGTGGTACCAAAGGAAGAGCATCAAGACTAAAACTGCGGAAGGAAAGGATCCTCCGTAAGACCTTTGTTTAATACTTATCGGGAGGGGTTTTTGCCTTCCATGGTTTGTAATAATAATACTCAGCACTCATATATATTATGTTCTGGTCTGTAACTATATAACTCTGTCTTACTTTTCAATAAAAGTAAGTTATTGTAATTGCTTCCGCACTTTCGTACCTCCGATGTATTGTAATGTCTACGTGACGGGTGAAACGCTCTTGGGAAAGGTAAGGAAAGCAGATACCAAACTTGTCAGGTGATTCAGGGGCACCTGTAGGATTGTTTGAGGTCTGTTGGACAAGGACAACTGTAGGTGGGCCTAATGACTTGGGAGGTTCTGTCATAGCTGGTATCGGAGCGAAGCCCATCTCTGCAGATATTATGAGGCATCTTCAAAAAGAATTTTCAAAGACTCATTTAGAAAAATGCTTTCCTTCTTATCTAATCACCTTCTGAGTACTTATTTGAAAGACCAGATATAGAGTGCAATGTATAGAAGGTGTGAATCAACTAAGGTTGATTCTGTAATTATACATGCATCATGCTAAAAATTATGTTAATAAGATTTTCCCCTCATGGAGATATGCCGCCGTGCACAAGAAAGACCGCGCGCAAGTCTACCGGGCCGAGTGGCGTACCTCGCCATCAACTTGCCCCATGGCATGAAGACATCAGCAGTGGTAGCAACGATCCAATCGGGGATCTGGAAGCCCAAGTTGATCAGCTGAGATCAGAACTCCGTCGCAGGAACGACATATAGGTCGCGGATGGTGAAAGAATAAACGGATTAAGAACAGACATCTGCCATCTGCAAGATCAGCTCATGGAACGAGATCTAGCACTCGACTGAGCGGTTAACTCTCGTTCGCTTGCTTGGGCTAAGGAAGCTAAAGCTCGAGCCCGCGTGGAGGAGCTTAGCACCGCCATAGACCACTTGCAAGTGTATTGTAATACACTACATGAAGAAGTTCATGTATTGTATTCCCAACTACACCCCAATGTACCCACGGATCCTCTCGGGATAGAAGCCGGACCTTCTGGGACAGCGGGAGAAGCCTTTGGTGGTGAACTAGACCTTTTCAGGCCCCTCCCTCTATGAAGTTGGTGGATGAATGGTCTCCTACTCCCGGTAGTGAGGCTACCAAAAGTGACAAGAAGCAAGAGTAGTATAGTGTAGAAGTAGTAGTAATGTATAATAGGTAATGTAATCCTGTTGTAAATTCGAGTCTGTAACATTACCCTTTTTAGTAATGTAAAATGGATGGTTTTCTTTGGCATATTATATTCTTCCAAATGTTTGTTGCCCCAGATGCCTTCCAAGACTCATGCACAGGATGGAGCAGGGACCTCCCGTGGGAGGGAAGCAACTCCGAACCCACCCCTAGTACCTCCAACGTTAGCTGAGGCCATCGCTGCCTTGGTTAACGCTACGGCCGACAACACCTGCTTTCTGCGGGAAATGGCGGGTCAACAATTACAACAACAAGGCGGGCAAGCATATCAGCAGGGGCCCTGTGAAACATCGTATTTGAATTTCTCTGAGACACGCCCTCCATTGTTTGTCAAGGCAGAAGATCCTCTGGAAGCGGATGAATGGATCCGCGTTATCGAGCAAAAGTTCGGGCTTCTCTGATGCATGGAGATTCAAAAGCCCCTATTCACAGCACAACAATTGCACGGCCCTGCCAGCACCTGGTGGGGAAATTTTGTAGCCGTTCAACCAGCTGGTCATCAAATAACTTGGGATGAATTCAAGCTGGCTTTCCGGGAGCACTATATACCTGAAAGGGTGCTCCACATGAAGCAGGAGGAGTTTATGAAGCTTAAACAGGGTGGAGATACTGTCACTCAGTATCTCAATAAATTTAACCACTTGTCCCAATATGCTATCGATCAAGTCAACACGGATCTAAAGAAGAGAAATTGCTTCATGAGAGGCCTAAATGACCGAATGCAAAGGAAGATGGCCACCTGCATTGATCTTTCCTACGGAAGGGCTGTCAATACTGCACTGGCAGTCGAGGCTAAATATGCAGGCTCTAGAAAATCCAAGGGTTACGGAGGTGACATGCCCAGTCAGGGGTCTGAGAAAAGACAAAGGTTGGTAATCCGACCTTTTAATCTGAATCGCTCTTCACCGCGTCCATCCTCCTACCCTTTCAAGCAACTGGTCTTCATTCGCCCCGCTACTGTCCCCACTCCAACAAATCAGCTGAGTGCCCCTGGTACTCGTTTCCCCACTCTCCCAAGCTCTTCAGCTGGCTGTTTCAAATGTGGAAAGTCTGGACACTTTATCAAGGACTGTCCATACCCGAAGCAGAATAAATCAAGTAATCAGCAGAGTTTTGGGAATTCCGCTCAAGGAAAGGGAAACGCGGCAACCAATACCGTGGGCAAAAGTACAAGGAAAACGGGACGGATTTATTATACTCAAGTGGCCACAACACCGGAAGGCGAACCGGTTATGATGGGTATGTTTCTCGTGGCCAATCACCCCGCAATTATTCTTTTTGATTCTGGCGCTTCACATACATTCATAAGCAAGAAGTTTGTGGAGCAACATTGCATTCCATACCATGAATCAAGGGAAGGGTTTAAAATTCATTCGCCTGGGGCACAAATATTTACTAAAGAAGTGGCTTTCCAAGTGCCCGTAACATTGGCTGAATGGGACTTTCCTACTAATATGATTGTTCTAAAAGGCCAAGATATAGATGTAATTCTGGGCATGAATTGGTTGGCCCAACATAAAGCTATTCTCAATACTGAATTGAGAACTATCAGGTTGAATCATGGTCAAGAAGAGATTCTCTTAACCATTCCCGTAGCTAAACCAATTGGCAGAGTATATGAAGCTATCATATCGGAGATCCAAGATATTCCGGTAGTATGTGAGTTCCCAGACGTTTTTCCCGAAGATTTGCCCGGATTGCCTCCAGAGAGAGATGTAGAATTTGTTATTGAGTTGAAGCCCAGTACGGCTCCTATTTCTAGAAGGTCGTACCGAATGCCTCCAAATGAATTGGCAGAACTCAAGACCCAATTACAAGATCTACTGGAGAAGGGATTCATCTGGCCAAGCTCATCGCCATGGGGTTGTCCAGCCATCTTTGTTAAGAAGAAGGACCAAACACTACAGATGTGCATGGATTATAGACCCCTTAATGAGGTTACCATAAAAAATAAGTACCCTCTTCCCCGGATTGACATTTTATTTGATCAACTAACTGGAGCAAGGGTATTCTCTAAGATTGACCTCAGATCAGGCTATCATCAGATCCGTATCCGACCCGAAGATATACCAAAGACCGCATTCACTACGCGGTATGGTTTGTTTGAATATCTGGTTATGTCTTTCGGACTAACAAATGCTCCTGCTGACTTCACCTATCTTATGAACTCGGTATTCATGCCCGAGCTAGATAAGTTTGTAGTGGTATTCATTGATGATATCTTGATATTTCCAAGAATGAAGAGGAGCATGCTCGGCATTTATGGATCATGTTGACGCGCTTAAGAGAGCACCAATTATATGCTAAATTCAGTAAGTGCGCGTTCTGGCTGGAAGAAATCCAATTTCTGGGACATGTATTATCTGCCAAGGGGATTGCGGTGGATCCCAGCAAAGTCAAGGATATTTTGGAGTGGAAACCCCCAACCACTGTAAATCAAGTCTAAAGTTTCCTTGGGCTAGCTGGTTATTACCGCCGATTCATTCCAGATTTTTCTAAGCTTGTGAAACCAATCACAAGTTTATTAAAGAATGATACTAAATTTATTTGGTCTTCAAAATGTAATGAAGCCTTTGAACAGTTGAAGGTATTATTAACCACTGCTCCGGTATTAGCTCAACCGGATATTGAAAAGCCTTTTGATGTGTATTGTGACGCATCAGGCAGTGGTCTCGGCTGTGTTCTAATGCAAGAAGGCCGAGTGATAGCTTATGCTTCAAGGCAGTTGCATCGGCATGAGGAACATTATCCAACTCATGATCTGGAGTTAGCTACAGTGGTTCATGCCCTAAAAATCTGGCGTCATTATCTGCTGGGGAATATCTGTCACATCTATACAGATCATAAAAGCTTGAAGTATATCTTCACCCAGTCAGAGTTGAACATGAGACAGAGGCGATGGCTCGAGCTTATTAAGGACTATGAATTGGAAATTCATTATCACCCAGGAAAGGCTAATGTAGTGGCAGACGCACTCAGCCGTAAGGCTTCCTGTCACTGTCTTACGGTGAAGACTTCTAACAATACACTATGCCAGGAGATGGAGAAGTTAAACCTGGAAATAATCCAACATAGAACCTTAAATCAACTAAAGCTTGAGTCAGTCCTTTTACAAAGAATAATTGATGCTCAAAAGGATGATGAGGGTATGAAGCACATCCATGAGAAAATAAAAGCCGGAAGAGCCACATGTTTCAGAAAAGATGATCAAGACATTGTATGGTTCAACAACCGCCTAGTTATGCTAAAGAATGAAGAGATCCGCCAGCAAATATTAGATGAAGCACATCTTAGTCGCTATTCTATTCATCCCGGAAGCACTAAGATGTATCATGATCTAAAATAGCATTATTGGTGGACAAAGATGAAGATTGAAATTGCACGCTATGTGGCAAGATGTGACACTTGTAGGCATGTCAAGGCCATACACATGAAAGCTGCTGGTCCATTACAATCTTTACCTGTTCCTACATGGAAATGGGAGGATATTAGTATGGACTTTATTGTGGGGTTACCCAGAACAGCAAAAGGGTATGATTCAATCTGGGTTATTGTTGATCGACTTACAAAGATCGCCCACTTCCTTCCAGTCAGGGTAAAGTATACAGTGGCCACATATGCAGAGTTATATATTGCCTATATTCTCAGTTTGCATGGTGTTCTGAAGACTATAGTGTTGGATCGTGGACCACAATTCGTGTCCAAATTTTGGGAAGAACTTCACAAGGCTTTGGATACTAAGTTGCTCCATAGTTTGGCCTATCATCCTCAAACCAGTGGGCAGACTGAGAGAGTGAATCAAATACTTGAGGACATGTTACGGGCTTGTGTTTTGGAATTCCCACAAAAATGGGATAATTGTTTACCCTTAGCAGAGTTCTCATACAATAATAGCTATCAAGAAAGTATCAAGATGGCACCCTTTGAAGCTTTGTATGGGCGACGGTGTCGTACTCTGTTAAACTGGTCTGAACCAGGTGAAAGAAGTTTCTTTAGGCCAGATATGGTAAAGGAAACAGAAGAAAAAGTTCAATGAATAATTCATAACTTGAAGGAGGCTCAAGCTCGACATAAAAGTTATGCAGACAAGCGACGTCAACCCTTGTACTTTCTCATTGGGGATTTTGTCTATCTAAATGTCTCCCCAATGAAGGGTGTATCACATTTCGGGGTTAAAAGGAAGCTTGCACCCCAGTATATTGGTCCTTTTCCTATTCTTGAACAATATGGAGAAGTGGCATACCGACTTCAGTTAACCGAAACCTTGTCTACAGTACATAATGTGTTCCACGTGTCTCAATTGAAGAAGTCTCTTCGGGTTCCCGATCGAACCATTAAAGTAACCGATATTGCCTTAGAGCCAGACTTGACATATTCAGAGCACCCTATTCGAGTCTTGGATAAAAGGGACAGAATTACCCGAAGGAAAACTCTCAAGTTTTACAAGATACAGTGGAACCAGCATTCAGAAGATGAGGCTACATGGGAAACTCAGGACTATTTAGAAAAGAATTTCCCAGGCTTTTTAGCCTCATGTAAGTTGTAAATATATAAAATTGTTGTAATAAAGGAGTGAACCCCAAACCACCCCTGCCTTGTACCAAGAATAAGGAAATAAAAGAGTGAAGCATTTCCTTTTCCATTACTTGCCCTAGGACTTTTAATCTCGGGACGAGATTCTTTTATGGGGGGAAGGATGTAACACCCCTAGTGTTACTGTCACTAAAACTTGAGCATAACATCACAATCATTGGCATTTCATGTGTTTGTTACACCTAGAATGCATTAACTAGGCAAAAATTTCAAACAAGTTGTGTTGATATGACATTTTGTGAACAAAACCCTAGAGTAGGGTACTCAACCCTAGATTAGGTTTAATAGAGCAAACAAGGCTTAAACAAGAGAAAACTTCAAAACTCAATTGAAATAGTCATAAAGTGTCACCATGGATGAACTTAAGTGGTATTCAAACCCTAGAAATATCAAAAACCCTAATTAGGACCCTGGAAAGCCCTAGACTTAAACCCTAGGGGGCTAAGTGCAAAATTAGTGCACTTTTGAACTAAAGTGCAAAAACCATGAAAGGGAGGCATCTTAAGTCATATGGTTCACAAATAAGTGGATTTGCAAGTTAAACCTTGAGTTTTGGACTTATTTGCAAAAGAGCCACACTTGAACTCTATAGGCTTAGTCTGAAATCAGTGTTTTTGGACCAACTTTGAAGCCCTATAGTTTTCAAATTATAAAGTTTTTGCCCTAGGTCACAACATCAATTTTGTAGAGCTATTATAGGAGAATAACTTTGATACAGACAATATCTTTAGTTGTTATACAAAAATTAAAGAAATTGCTGCCCAAAGTTGCTCTATCAGAATGGTGTCGAGTAACTGAAACTGAAACTGCAATCAAAATTGGTCACAGTGGAATGGAGCCAATTTGGACGCATCATATCTTGAGATTTACTCGGTTTTGACCCAAATATCCTATAGTAAGTTTGTAGACTAATGTTTAGTGAACAAATTTTATTAAGGAAGGTTACTCTGTCCTTAACAAGAATCAAGAGATTGAGAGGATGGAAGGGGGTCGGTTCAGACAAATTTTGAAGATCCAGTACCCTAGAATATCTTAAACAAAAATCTGGGCACTGTTGCATCGGATGAGCTCGGATGAATCGGTGGGGATTTGATCGCGGAGAAGTAACTTTGGACGTGGCACCATCCCGCGAGCTGAGCCGGGCATGGCTGGAGCTAATCACCGGCGGCCGCCGTGACTCAGTTAATTCTGCCGCGGTGTCACCCATGCCTCAATCTCCCTCACTGTACCTCTCCTCTACATGGTAAACATGCGCTAACAACGCTATCTGCGGCCGCTGATCGTTAGCCTTAAATAGCGGCATGGGCCACGGCGAGGCACTCACAGCCTCACCCGTAAGCTTGGGAAAAAAACCAAAATTCGCATTGCCTCTGCCCCCTCTTCCCAAATTGAGTGTGCATGGTGAAACTATAGTTCCTTACGGCCATATAGCCCCAATTTCACCTCCCAATTTCACCCAGAGCCGTTGCGGCGCCATTTCTCCTTTCCCTGTCACCGGCGAGCCCAAGTTCTCCGCGCTCCATGGCCAGGCCACTCGGGTATGGCTATGCACTTCTTGAGTGTTGTTTCAGTAGCTCTGTATACCCGTGAAGCTCGTCGTGGCAGTCGTTGGACCAATTCGGACATGATTGAACGGGAACGCGGCCTCGACGTCGTGGGTTCCGCCATGTGCATGGGTAGAACGTCCTCTATGTATGCGAGCCAAAGTGAAGCTCATTCCTAGGTCGCCTGGAAGCGGTAGTTTTCACCCCGTAGCTAGTTAGGGCAGTCATCGCCGATCTGGGCCAGTCCACGCCGCGTGGTGATCGACGGCGAGCGCGTCGGGACCCTGGGTCTGTTTGGAGAAGGAATAGAAGTCGGGGGACCCCGGTGTAATTGTCACTAAGACAATGAACAGTGGCCGGGGGTTCTTAGCGCATTATTCAGGTCATCAAGGGCTTTTGTGCAAACCACCAATGCGGGCGCGCGCGCACGGGCGCGCCCTCATTTCCTATTCAGATTGGGCCGACTGGGCTGGTTTAAGTCCAATACTATTCATAGTTTTTCTTTTTCCTTTTCTGCCAGAGCTAAAACAATTCTAGAAAATTGTAGGAAAATGATAAAAATACCAAACCAATTTTGCTAGATTCCTAATTTTCCATAGTATTTAATAAAAATAGTTTTAGGATTTTTAATCCAAACAGGAAATTATAGAGTATTTAAAACACCCTAAGACCTTGCTTCTGGATTTTTAGAAAATAAATAATAAACCCAAAATTCACTAAATTTCTAGGATAATCTCTAAGTAATATTTAGAAGCCTTGGGTAGAGTTTGGTATGATTTGGACCACGTTTGATACTTAGAACCCAAAACCCTAGCCCCCCTGCCCTGTGAACTTCACTGTTGACTCCGGAAACCCTAAGTTCTCGGAGAACCATGAAGGAAAGTTGTATTCAAGACTTTAGATAACAAACTTTTATTATCTTTGCACTCTCATGAGCATTACATGGGCATTCATTATTATATATGGTTATATTTAGAAAATAAAGAAGTAGAAGTCGAAGAAGCGAAGACTTCACCACCACCACCTGAGGAACATCAGGCAGGCAACTGTTTCTATTTTGATATCTGCGGGACAGAGCCTGATTCAACAGTAACACAAGGCAAGCCCTAGTGCATTTGCCACCTCCTTGTTCCTTTTTAAATCTTTCTCACTTACTTGATGCATTAAGTGATAGGAGTTGTGTGCTAAACTATTGCTGCATCTCCTTCCTTGGACTTGATTATTTCCTAAATCCCTGTTTTATAAAAGGTTTTTCTTATGCTTAGCCTTGCTTTAGAAAAACAAAATGTTTGTTTTCTCAAAAGATGATGTTGCAAAGTGGGTGGGATGTTTTCGAAAATAAAACTTGATGGTGGATCCATCATGGCCATGATGGGTTCAACATCGGAAAAGATGTACCTCTGTCAGGTACAAAATTTTGGGTTTGAAAAGATAAAGCTGAGACCGGGCGGGTGACTTGCACGAGAAGAGAGTCTCAGTGTAGTGTCTCCGTCTGAGTCGATTAAGGACTGTGCCGATGTAGGCTTGCTAACCGAGGACCCTTTAACTGGTCACATGCCTCGTCACGGGTAAGCTTTGTCTCGGGCAGACTAATACCATAATAAGATACCATGCAATGGGAGTGGAGAGATGGCGAGAGTAGTGTGTACCCTCCGTGGCAAGAGGCTGGACGGTGATGTATCTGTGCTCTCGGTTGGCGTGAACCTGATCTGGTCTTAGGAACCCCAGTGGCGAGTTGACATATGCAAGGGTTAAGTGCTACATATGTCGTGTGATTGGAGATCCTCAGCTGAGTATAATCGATTCGGATCGCTGTAACTTCGCGGTTATGAAGACTTGGTCACTGCCCTATACGTAGAAATCCAGTGAAGATGAAGGGTGATTAAGAAATTGGCTAGTATAGGTCAAGTGATTGAATTAGGGTAGACAGAACCCTAGCTGCAGGTAATTTTTACTTAACCTGACAAATAAAACTGGATTTTTAAGGATCCACTCTTAGTAAGCATTTCCACAAACAAGAGTCATTGATTATTGATAAACCTTACCTTGACTCCCTCTAGTCAGCATACCCTTGAGAGTCTTTTCTTTAGTCGGGTAAGACTTGCTGAGTAATTCCATACTCAGGGCTTTGTCCCATGTTGTTTTAGGTGAAGAAGCGGCAAACTTTTGTTGCTTCTTTTCAAAGGTGGTACCAAAGGAAGAGCATCAAGACTAAAGCTGCGGGAGGAAAGGATCCTCCGTAAGACCTTTGTTTAATACTTATCGGGAGGGGTTTTTGCCTCCCATGGTTTGTAATAATAATACTCAGCACTCATATATATTATGTTATGGTCTGTAACTAGATAACTCTGTCTTACTTTTCAATAAAAGTAAGTTATTGTAATTGCTTCTGCACTTTCGTACCTCCGATGTATTGCAATGTCTGCGTGGCGGGTGAAACACTCTTGGGAAAGGTAGGGAAAGCATATACCAAACTTGTCAAGTGATTCAGGGGCACCTGCAGGGTTATCTGAGGTCCGTTGGACAAGGACAACTGTAGGTGGGCCTAATGACTTGGGAGGTTCCGACACACCCCTCACAGGTAATAAGCAAGGCAAAGGACATGAGACCCATCACAATAGACGGGAGCAGCTCTAGTTCCACCTGCAGCCACCCGAGAAAGCAGAGGCCCACCTCCGTGCCAGACGCATCAAAGGGGGAGGTATGCGCACCGAGTTGCCCGTACGCGTCCATGAGCAATGTGTGTGCTCAGTCGACCCCTATGCGGGTGGAGGCCTCCGCCTTGTCTAGATAACCACGCAGACTCCGGTGCCCCGACTCCGTGTTGGTAGCACGTTGGAGGGCGAGGTTGGCTTCGGCACGGGCAGCCTGGGCCTCCGCGCGGGCCCTGTCAGCATCCTCTTTTCCACCGCCAGCCGGCGGCAGAGCTCCTCTTTTTCAACCTCCATCGACGACAGCTTCTTCATCAAATTGCGGCTCTTGTTTTCTGTGGCTGATTTTTCTCGCACAGCCTCAGTGTGCTGCGTCCAGAGGCACTCAATCCTCCCCTCGAGTCGTCGCCTTTCGGCAGCAAACTCCGAGGTCAGGGCCCCCGACGCAATGCACTCGGCAAAGGCGGCCGCCTAGCACAAAAGACTGTTAAATTCGAAATCATAAAAGAAAAGCAAACTCCTGGTGGCAAAGATTACTCACATGCTTCAGCTGCTGCGCAACTAAGCTAGCCACGTCCTTAGCGGCGGCGGCCGAAGCAATTTCACCGCTGGCATAAAACCTAGACCATGGGACCTGCGAAGACCCTTTGCCTCTGTCGCCACGGCCACCGACCCAGCCGCCGCCGGCGCCGGGACAACAATCAGTTGCCCAGACTCCGACCCTGCACCATGGTCACGTCAGAAACCATGACCCCATTCAAAAAAAAACTCACCGACAGGTCCCCGCCCTGTGTGGGCATCGAAAATCGTGACACCGCTCACATGGTAGTCCTCCATGGAAATATCCATGGAGACTTCGGCCCCACCCACCGCCGTCTTAGCAGCACGCGGTGGCGGCGGAGGCCTTCACTCCTGTGTGGGCACGACAGGGAGCGGCATACTGGCATCGGGTGCACCAGGCGGAGGCTTACTAGAGCCGGGGGCGGCAGGCTTCACGCTCGCCCACGCCATTTTGACCTCGTAGCGCGGGTCCCCGACCCTTGCGAACGCCCGGCGTTTCCGAGGCGCGTCTTGACGATCCTTCTCCATCACTACTGATACAATAGTAGCAACATTCCGTCCGTAAGGGAAAATTTTCATCTCATGAGCTAATTCAGATGTAAACATGTCCTCACCAGCCGCCTGGGTAATTAGAACATTCCTAGGCCAGCGACCTCCAGTAACCTTCAGCATTCGCGCGGAAGATTCCCGGAGCTCGGGTGAAGACATCGTCTCTCCGGGAACCGCGCAGGTCTCCAATAAATCTGCAGCAAAACATTCGGAAGCCCTCAACCCCTCAGCCGTTGTACCTAATTTTCTCTTCTTGGCGGCCACAGCCGGCACCGCTCCCCACAAAGGGCCTTCGTCAACCGTCGTCACCACCTTTTTTCCCCGGTGGTCAGCAGCATCAGCATCGTCGTCCCCCGGGTAGCCGGCATACGGCAGACGATTCAACTCAAAAACGCGGTTCAACCGAACGTTCAAACTGCGGATATCCCAACTCCGCAGGGTCTTAGTCCTTGGCACATATTTCCCCACAATCTTTGTGGCCTCAGCCTCCACTTCGCGCACAAATGCGGCCGGGTTCCGACCTCACAAATCCACACCAAAGGCAGGACTTCGCACCAACCGGTCGCCCAGGTCAACATCCGGCGGGGCACACTTCGCCCAGTTCCCAGCTGTGTGCCAAGGGCCACACTCCATAACCAATAAATTCCTCAACCAAATTGCGCCCACTACTCAAGCGAGTAGCGTACCGAAGGGCCCCTTTGTCCTCGTCATCCTCGGCCACCTCGAACTGAGGGAACGCCACATAACAGTGTGAGCATAGAATGGCCGGAGAGAGGCCAGGCAGGTCTTCGACATCACTAGGAGACACATAGAACCGAAAATCCAACCAGTTGCCCCACTTGTTCCTGGCACAAGGGACTATCTCCACAACTTCCGCTAAAGTCTTTCCAGTCCTTGGTGTGAAGGTGCATGATCCAAATTGTGCAAGCTTATTTCCTATTTTCCTTTTTTGCCAATGCAGGCAATAATTCTTAGCGAAGACCTCCACAGACGGCTACTCGCCGTAAGAAGTAACCGCCCAAACATACTTCGCCAGCGCAACCACGACGTTTAGCATCAAATGGTGGACCTTCACTTTGAACCTTCGCAACACCTTCGCCATGAAGCGATGCGCCGGGAGACGAAGGTCGGCGACAAAAAAGGCCTCAAAGACAACCAATTCGCCCTCAGGATCGGGGATCTCCTCTGCACCCAGAACCCGCCTGACACCGTCACCAAAGTATCTGAGCCGCCGCATCTCCAGCACGTGGATCGAGAAAATCCTCGAAGTGCCGAACTCCACGGTATGGCCCAGCTACAACTCCATCACCGCCAAATTGCTCAAAGTATCCTCGAACGACAGGACGACCGACGATGCACTCGTAGCAGATAAAGAAGAAGACATTGCTATGTACCATCGGCGGCAGCACGTGGTCTGCTTAATGCGGGCTAGATTTTCGAAGCGGGAGAGCAAGGAGGGCAGGCGAGCAGTTTGCAAAAGCTAGGGTTTCTACAGCGCAAACAAAAGCTGGAAACAGGCCCGACCGCGGTTGGCTTCTTATAGGCACGACGCGACGCCTCGGGAAACACGCGGTCCAGCAGTAACACGTCCATCAACGGTCACATTTCAAAAAACCCTCGTGGGACCAATTCGAGTGAGGGCAGCGTCTTCACCATCTAGCGGCAGTCTTCGACACCAGCTGACTTGGTCGAACTAGTCCCTCGGAGGGCAAATGTTAGGGCGAAGATGAACACGCTTCCCTTCGCTCTACGACTTCGTCTTCTCATCGCACAGACAAAGGCCACATTCACAGAACACGTCAGAACAAGCTGAAGGCGCCGACCGGACGGAGACCTGTGCGGTCCCCTTCGCTCTCGTGTTGCAAGACGAAGGCCTTACCGAAGTCTATGGGCCTCCCGCGTCATCACCGCTAGGACAGGCCCATGCGGAATTTGGCCCATGGTGATGGGCCCACGAGGACAAGCGCGATAAGGGTCGTGTCTATAATAAGGTTTACCTTAATGATTATCTGTAACCTCCCCTCGTGGGAATATTCTGGGGATAAACCGGGTACTCGAGGGTGTAATTATCTTTGCCAGGGACAGGCGGCTGCTCGAGTACCTATAAATACCCTCGTACAGGGCCCATGCACGAGGGATGAACAAAGCTTTTAGCATTTCGTGCTAAACCTTGCAAACACACTTTCCACTCCTCCGTTGGATCAACTTGCCTAGGCAGGCAGGTTCCCAACAGTAGTGCAACGACTGGGATTTATATGCTTCTGGAAGACTCGAAGGCGCCGCATCCGACTGGTGGGATGCTTTCACTATGGCCCATGCAAACGCAGATACTATAACTTGGCAAGAATTTCAGGAAAACTTTCATGCTCATCATATTCCCTCGGGAATAATAAAACTAAAGAAGAAGGAGTTCTTATCCATCACTCAAGGAGGAATGTCCGTTAGTGAGTATCGGGATCATTTCACCCAACTTTCTCGCTACGCACCGGAAGAAGTGGACACTGATGAGAAGCGCCAAGAGCGTTTCCTAGAAGGTTTGATTGGACCACTGCACTAACAGCTGCAGAGTCACACATTCCCCAACTTCCAAACTCTGCTGAACAAGGCAATTGGCCTTGAAAGCAAAAGAAAAGAATTGTCTAATCATAAGATGAAATTTCAAGGACAGTCTAGCAGGAATACCCGCCAGAACAACTATCAAGGTTCTCAGTTTTGCTCTAGGAATCAGAGTGGAAACAACTATCAAGTGCAATGCTTTGGACAACAAGGTCAGAGAAGTAATCAACATCAGAACCAGCAGAGGAACAACTCTCAGACCAACTGAAGGTCGGGTGGTAATTCGCAGACTCATCAAGGAAGCGTCGTGAACACCCCAGCCAAAACAACCAACCCAGTTCAGCCTAGTGGATGTTTCAAATGTGGTGAACTTGGTCACTATGCCAACAATTGCCCCACGCACAACACACAGAGACCCTAGAGGAATAGCAGTCGAAGAGCTGATCATAATACACCTACTCGTGGTTCGGCACAGAACAAGACTCCACAGAACCAGAACAAGGGTAGAGTCAACCACATCACTGCAGAATCAGCTCAGGATGCACCAAACGCAACACTTGGTACATATCTCATCAATTTCGCACCTGCTTTAGTTTTGTTTGACTCTAGAGCATCTCATTCATTTATAACTGAGTCATTCGTGGAAAAACATAACATACCAAAGTACCCTCTTAAGAAGATGTTACATATTAGTTCACCGGGAGGTGAAATGAAGGCCACACACACATGCCTCCATGTTAATCTCAAGATTCAAGGAATAGATTTTCTAGTCAACCTAGTGGTCTTAGGATCCAATGATATTGATGTGATTCTTGGATGTAACTGGTTGGAAAGTTGTGATGGAGTGATACAATGTGCCAAAAGAACAATTAGGTTGACAAGTCCACAAGGAGAAAGAATCCAAGTCAGCACAGACATGTCAACAGATGCAGAAGGAGAGACAATGGTAAATCACTTGGAAGAAAAGCCCCTGGAAAATATCAAGGTAGTGTGTGAACACCCAGACGTATTTTCGGAGGAATTACCAGGTATGCCACCTGATCACGATATAGAGTTTTCTATTGAATTATTACCCGAAACTGCACCGATTTCAAAAATACCTTATAGAATGGATGTCAAAGATTTGTTTGAACTAAAGAAACAAATAGAAGAACTGTTAGAAAAAGGTTTCATTTGCCCAAGTTCCTCCCCTTGGGGAGCCCCAGTTCTATTTGTGAGCAAGAAAAGATGGTTCGAGAAGAATGTGTGTTGATTATAGAAGTTTGAATGAAGTAACAATTAAGAATAAATACCCTTCACCTCGGATTGAAGATTTATTTGATCAGATGAAAGGAGCTAAGTGTAACGCCCCGAATTTGAGAGAGTTAAATTTTTTCTTTCTCCAGCACTCACCAAATTCAGGTTACCTTTCCTTTTTCTTTTTCTTCTCGCTATGCCTGGTTCTTTTTCAAAGTTCTAGAGAGAATTAGCTTGACATCTTGTGTAAGTAAAACCCTAGGGTTAAATCTTTTGGTTGTTGCACCATGCCGAACCATGCATCTATTTTGTTTGTTGTGTGAATTTGTGAAACATGCATCTAGAAAATAGATTAAAAGGGGAAAACCCTTTTCCCTTCTCTTTCCCCCTTCTCTCTCTTGGGTCGGCGTTTCCTCCCCCCCCCTCCCCGCGCGGCCCAGCCACCCCTCCCGTGCGTGCGGCTAGCTCGGCGTCGCGCTCGTGGCCCAACCTAGCCTGCCCCTCCCCCTCGCTCTCCCTTGCGCCGGTTGGCTGGCGCGGCCTAGCTCGCCGCTCGGCAGCCCAGCCACCCCCCCGTGCCCCACAACCACCTCCCCCGCGTTACCCACGCGTGGCGTGCGTGGGCGGTTACGCCGCTGCCGCCTGGTGGTGGGCTCCACATATAAGCCCCCGCCCCATGCCCCTGTTCACCCCCTTCATCTGACGCCATTTTCTCTCTCTTCCCCCACGCATCTCACCTCTCTCTCCTCCACCTTGCTCGGCTGCACGGAACCGCCACCGTCGCACCCGTCCGCTCGGCCCCCGGCCCACGGTGAGCCCCGTCTCCCTCTCCTACCTCGCCCCTCTCTTCCTCGGTTCCCCTCGCGCGCAGCCAGACGGCTCACGGCTCGGCGCGGCGCTGGAGCTCGGTCCAGCGCCCATGGCGTGGCCGGAACTCGGCCGGCGCGTGGCCCGCGACTCTAGCGTCCGGCACAGCCCTCCCCTCGCACCCCCGGGGCGCGGCCCAGAACTCAGCTAGCGCGCGGCCCGCGACTCTGGCATCCAGCTCAGCCCTCCCCTCGCACCCCCGTGGCGTGGCCTAGCCTCGGCGCGGTGTGCGTGGAGCCCGGACGCGGCCCGCCCTGCGTGCGGTGCCCCCGGCACGGCTCGCCATACCCGCGGCCAGCCATGGCGCGCGTCCCTCCTGGTCCTCGGCGCGGTGCGGCCCCGGCCTCCCCACCCCGAGCCCCCTCGTGGCGCGGCGCGCTCGCGGCGACCCAGCGCGCTCGGCCTTCTCCCCCACGTGGCGTGCCCCTGCCCCGACTGCCCGATGCGGACTGCCCGCGGCTGCCCAGCCCGGTGCAGCTCTCTGCCCGGCTCGGCAGCCACCCCTCCCGCGCGGCGTGCCCCCTGCCCCTAGCCCGGCGCGACCCCTGCCCTCCCGTCCCAGCCATGGCGCGGCTGTGGTGACCCACGGCGCGCGGTGCTCGGCGTGGCCGGCCATGGCGCAACGCGGCTCGGTCTTCTGCACGGCCTTGGCGTGTGGCCCCGACGCTCGGTGTGGCCCGACGCTGCTCGCGGCGGCCTGGCCCAGGCACAGCTCACGGCAGCCCGTCGCCCCCGGCATGACCCGGCCCCATCGTGGTGCGCAGGTTGCCCAGCGTGGCCCCGTCCTGCGCATAATGTCTTGGCGCGGCTCACCGTGCTCTCGGCGCGGCCGCCTGTGCAACCTTGCGCAACGTGCCTCGGCGCGACATGCCCCGGGGTAGACCCTAGTGTTACCGCGCGACGCGTCCGTCGAACCACTTGAGCTTGGTAGCTCGAGCACGTTTTCATAGCATTCACTAGTATTCACGTGTGTGCGGCGCGTTGTTGGGTTTCCGACGACGTCCGTGTACACCCCTAGACTGCCCCGTCTACCCCCTGGCCTACTCCGTCTACCCCATCCCGTCTAACATTAGTAATCCACTTCACTTAGAACTGTTTACATTAATTATTTTACGTAGTTAAATGACGACTAACCGAGTAGTGAGCCAATCAAGACTAAGTATAACTTTATTAGTGTATCTGATTAATACCTGTTAGTATGGCTAGGTAGAGTTAGACGTTGTAATGATTAATCGCACGCCTACACGTAATACGTTTTGACTATAGCTTTAGCCGTTGCAATTCCTTTTTCTCTTTCTAGTAATTACGAATGCAAATCATATGTCATATGCATGTTCAATTGACCTGCTCTCTTGTATGGTGTACTGTTTATTTCCTAATTCAAGGATATGGATGTATGTTTGCACTCGCATAGATAACAATCTGGTTGTGGAGTCCGAAGAACCCGTAGGAGAAGACCTTGAGCAGCAGCTGGTTGGTGGAGGCAAGTGTCCCTTGACCCATCTATGTCCTATACATTCTATAATTCACTTTCCGCATTTACACAGTTTATACCTAAAGATTGACTAGCTTTTGTTATCATGTCCTTGCTTACCTATCTGGGTTGGGTTATTTTGGTTTAGCTTCATGCTAGCGCTTCACATTAATCAATGAACATGATGAGATATATCTATAATACATTGTTTCCCTTTTTATTATGATGATATACTTGTGGCATTTAAGGGGACTCGAGCAGTTTCTCAAGTGACTCTCCGTAAGGACCTATTCGTTGGATGACCGCCCGGGAAAACAGTGCAACCATGAGGGTGGAATAGGACGCCCTTAGCTTAATAATTAAAGGAACCGGGGTGTACTTCGCTTCGCTGTCGTGCCTTTAATGGGGCTTGGTGTATGCGGCTCGCTCTGCCAAGGTTAGTTTGCCCCTTGGGGAGGAGTGCACTACATTTAGGAAACCTAACGGGAAACCTAACGGGCGGCTACAGCCTCGGGAAATCTTTGTAAAGGCTACACAGTGATATCCTGCCAGACCACCTAGGTAGTGGTCAATGGGGAGTAGCTCTCTCTAGGCAGAAAGGGAGTCACGGCTTGTGGGTAAAGTGTTATGAAACCGATATATCAGCCTTGCTCACGGTTATGAGTGGCCAAGGGAGCTCCATTGATTAGAGATACTTTGATCCGAGATGGTTGGTTTACAGGTGGTGATGAGGATGATGGTTATGATTTTGCTTATGGTAATGGTAAGTGGTATTCTTTCCGTTTGGAAAGGGTACTTTGGGTTAACAACTTGGGTTAATGCTAAAACCTGGCTCTCTACTAGTAAATAATAACCTGACCAACTAAAAGCAACTGCTTGACTTAACCCCACATAAAGCTAGTCCACTACAGCCAAACAGGACATTTGCTGAGTATGTTGATGTGTACTCACCCTTGCTCTACACACCAACCCCCCTTCCCTAGGCTGTCCACATTGCAACCACTGTTCAAGAGGAGATGAAGCCGTGGAGGAAGACTTCCAGGAGTTCCAAGAGTACGACGAGTTTTAGGCGTGGGTTAGCGACAACCCCCAGTCGGCTGCCTGTGAAGGCCGCGTGTATCTATGTTTCGTTTTCGCACTTTGATTATTGTTAAAGACTATGTGGATGTCTCAGACATATGATGTAATCGACTATTATTACTCTTTAAGTTATTATTTGAGCATTGTGTGATGATGTCCAGTTATGTAACTGTTGTGTACGTGAATTGCTGATCCTGGCACGTACATGGTTCGCATTCAGTTTACCTTCTAAAACTGGATGTGACACTAAGATATTCTCAAAAATAGATCTAAGATCAGGATATCATCAGCTAAAGATTCGAGCGAAAGATGTACCCAAGACAGCCTTCACCACGAGATATGGATTATATGAGTTTTTGGTCATGTCGTTTGGACTAACTAATGCACCAGCATACTTTATGAACTTGATGAATAAAGTATTCATGGAATATCTGGATCAGTTTGTGGTCGTATTCTTTGACGACATACTTGTATACTCTCGAATGAAGAAACACATGAAGATCATCTAAGACTAGTCCTACAGAAGCTTCGTGACAACCAATTGTATGCGAAGTTCTCAAAGTGTGGTTTTTGGCTGAAGCAAGTTGCTTTCCTAGGACATATTTGTCGGCGTTCCGAGACCGGGGGTCCCTGAGCCGGCGAGTGAATGTTGCCGCGTGCCCCAGCCCAGATGGGTCGAGCGCGAGGGCGAGCACGAAGGGGGGAGAGCGAGGCGGCCGGAGACCGGCATGAGAGAGGTGGGAATCCCGCGGCCTTCGTGTTCGTCCCGCGCCCAGGTCGGGTGCGCTTGCAGTAGGGGGTTACAAGCGTCCACGCGGGAGAGGGAGCGAGCGGCCTCCAGCGAGCGCCTGTCTCGTCCTCGTCCCCGCGCGGCCAACCCTCTCTAAGAGGGCCCTGGTCCTCCCTTTTATAGGCGCAAGGAGAGGATCCAGGTGTACAATGGGGGGTGTAGCAGAGTGCTACGTGTCTAGCGGAGAAGAGCTAGCGCCCTAAGTACATGCCGTTGTGGCAGCCAGAGAGATTTTGGCACCCAGCTGGTGTGATGTCATGGCCGTCGGAGGAGCGATGGAGCCTGGTGGAGGGACAGTTGTCGGAGCGGTCGAATCCTTTGCTGACGTCCTCTTGCTTCCGTAAGGGGGCTGAGAGCCGCCGTCGTCACAGAGTATGCAGGGCGCCATCATTGCCTATCTGGCGGGGCGAGCCAGATGGGACGCCGATCTTGTTCCCTGCGGCCCGAGTCAGCTCGGGGTAGGGTGATGATGGCACCTCCTGTTGACGCGGCTGGTCTACGCCCTAGGTTGGGCGATGTGGAAGCTCCTCCGAAGCTGAGGTCGAGTCTGTCTTCCATGGCCAAGGTCGGGTCCGAGCCCCAGGTTCGAGCGAGGCGGAGATCGCCGGCTGGTGCCGGGGCGGAGTCTGAACCCTGGGGTCGGGCGGAGCGGAGTTCGTCATCTTCTAGGACCGAGCCCAAGTCTGAGCCCTGGGTCGGGCGAGGCAGAGATCGTCGTCTTCTAGGACTTAGCCCGAGTCCGAGCCTTGGGTCGGGCGGAGTTCACCATCTTCCGGGACTTAGCCCGAGTCCGAGCCCTGGGTCGGGCAGAGTTCGCCGTCTTTCGGGACTTAGCCCGAGTCCGAGCCCTGGGTCGGGCGGAGTTCGCCGTCTTCCGGGTCTTAGCCCGAGTCCGAGCCCTGGGTCGGGCGGAGTTCGCCGTCTTCCGGGACTTAGCCCGAGTCTGAGCCCTGGGTCGGGTGGAGTTCGCCGTCTTCCGGGACTTAGCCCGAGTCCGAGCCCTGGGTCGGGCGGAGCGGAGCTTCCTATGGTTCCTTTGGCCAGGCCTGACTGCCTGTCAGTCTCACTCTATCAAGCGGCACCGCAGTCGGAGTGGCGCAGGCAGCGCTGTCCTTCTGTCAGGCTGGTCAGTGGAGCGGCGAAGTGACGGCGGTCACTTCGGCTATGCCGGCTAGGGGGCGTGCGTCAGGATAAAGGTGTCAGGTCACCTTTGCATTAAATGCTCCTGCGATTTGGTCGGTCGGTGCGGCGATTTGGTCAGGGTTGCTTCTTGGCGAAGCCAGGGCCTCGGGCGAGCCGGAAACATGTTCGCCGCTGAAGGGGGGCCTCGGGCGAGACAGAAATCCTCCGGGGTCGGCTGCCCTTGTCCGAGGCTAGGCTCGGGTGAGGCGTGATCGAGTCCCTTGAATGGACCGATCCCTGACTTAATCGCACCCATCAGGCCTTTGCAGCTTTGTGCTGATGGGGGTTACCAGCTGAGAATTAGGAGCCTTGAGAGTACCCCTAATTATGGTCCCCGACAGTAGCCCCCGAGCCTCGAAGGGAGTGTTTGCACTCGCTTGGAGGCTTTCGTCGCACTTTTTTGCAAGGGGACCAGCCTTTCTCGGTTGCGCTTTGTTTCGGTGGGTGCGCGCGAGCGCACCCGCCGGGTGTAGCCCCCGAGGCCTCGGAGGAGTGGTTTCACTCCTTCGAGGTCTTAATGCCTTGCGTAGTGCTTCACTAGTCTGGTCGTTCCCTCATGCGAGCTGGCCATAGCCCAGGTGTACGGTCGGGTCCCAAGTTCTCGGGCTGGTATGTTGACGCTGTCAACGGTTCGGCCAGAGCCGGGTTTGCGAGAGCAGCCCCCGAGCCTCTGCTCAGGGCGAGAGGGCGATCAGGGACAGACTCGACTTTTTTACATACGCCCCTGCGTCGCCTTTCCGCAAGGAGGAGGGGGGGAAGCGCCATGTTGCCCTCGATGGGCGCCGAACATGGTGTCTCCGATGAGCTGCAAGCGGGTAATCCGAGTGGACGTCCGTGCCCCGTTCGTTAGGAGTCGGCTAGGGGCCCAGAGGCACGCCCAAAAGTACCTGCGGGTGATCTGCCAGACCCGGTCCCCTAGTGACGGGGTCCGAGGGCTCGATGCCTCCCTCTAATGGGATTCTATTACAAGATCGTTCCCGCTGGTCTCGGAAATGTCCTAGGGTACCTCGGGAGCGCAGCCCGAGCCTTGGTTATGTATCGAACGTACCCATGGTCATCCCTTGCTCGGCGTCTGAGGCGACTGTGAACCCTTCGGGGGCCAGCCTTCGAACCCCTGATCAGTAATGGGCGCGGAGCCCGAGTAGCCTGAGGCGGCCGTGGAACCCTTTCGAGGGGCCGGCCTTCGAACCTCTGACCAGTAGTGGGTGTAGGGCCCACGCGATCTGAGGCGGCTGTCGAACCCTTCCGGGGGGCCAGCCTTCGAACCTCTGATCAGTAGGGGGGCTCAGAGCCTGGTTCCTTCTCGGGGAAGGATCCTTTTCGGGGTATCCCCCTTTCCCAGTCCTTGTTGCAAGAGAGAGAAAGAGGAAAAACGGAAAAGGATACGAAATCGAACGATGCGGCGTACCTTTTTTTTGACGCGGTCATTACGGCGAAGGCGAAACGTCGCTCGCTTCTCCTGCCAGAGGCACCGCGTGTCCCGCCGCGGAGTTGATGCGACGGGGCGAGTAGTTCGCAGGGTAGCCGTTGCGCGTGCGTGAGCCGTTCAAGGAACGGGTCACGGGCGCGTTGTCTTCACGCCGTGAGAGAGGGTTCTCTCGCTGCCCCCGGATGGGGCGTAAGCTTGGCTGACGACGTGACCGCTGCACCTGCCCGCCTGCCACCGCCATTACTACTGCCGGCCCATCTTCGGCCGTATTGACCGTCGCGCCAGGCTGGAGCCGCTGGGTCGTACGCTGGGTGGCCTCGAGTCGCGGTATTGGTTCCGCAGTCGAGGAGGCGCGGTGGTGGCGCAGGTGGCGGTGCAGTTACTCACACGTAGCAACCGGCGCACCGGTTGCATGACGCGTGGGCCTGGGCCTCCATGCCGGGCGTGTTGGGAGTCGGAGAAGTGCGCCCACTTGGCGCGGTTGCATGCCGCCTGCACGGCTGCCCGCCCTTTCGCCCGTTGGTCTGGGCAAAAGTGGAGAGTCGCTTGTAACCGCTGGGCGGTTGTACGCACCGTGCACGGCGGTTTGGCCTCTTCTGCTCTGAGCCGGCTTGCATGACGCGTGGGACCCAGCCCCCGCGCCGTAGGGGAGGACCTTGGAGTGTGTTGGAGAAGACTCAGCCCGTGACGGCTGGGGACGCAAGTAGGGAGAACCGCCTTTAAAAGGAGGGTGACCCCCTTGGAAGGCGACCATGTCTTCGCGCTCCCTTATGCATCGTGTCTTTCCACCTTCCAAGCTCCCGGATGGGGGAGATCCGCCGTCTTTCCGCCTCGTCGTTGGGGGAACGCAACTCCGTGGGAGTTGGCACCTTTCAGCCATCGTTCGGCTTCAAGGATTTTCATCATGCAGCCCGGCTGCACCCCTCCACCGGCGGTCACCCAAGATGGTGACCTCCAGTTTGATGGTGGGGGAAAGCGAGCCGGGCTGCGGCCTCTGCCCCTCCCTCAGCCTCAAGGATTTTCATCACTAGTGCTGGGGAGGGGAGTGTGCCGAGTTGGGGTCGGCCCCTGCGTGGGCGGTGGCCTGCTCCTTCCCTCAGTGATCGGGGGGAAGGGCGGGAGCCGTCCGTGGCGCTGACAGCTGTACCGTGCCCGGCTCTCTGAGCCGAGCGGCTTCGGAGCCGCTCCCGGTGCCGCCTCCCGCCACGGCAGCTGGAAGAGGTTCCGCCGCCGACGAGTTTGCCGGCGCCACCCGCGGACCGACCTCCAACTCTACGGCCTTCTGCCCGTCCTTGCCTCTTGAGTTTGGGCACGGGCGGGGGCCTCCTGACAGCAGCATCCGCCCTAAGGTCATCGCTGCTGCTGTTCGGACCCCCGGAGCAGAAGTCGTCGTCGTCGCCGCTGCTGGGGCGGGCGACGACAAGCCGTTCGTCGGTCTTCTGTTGCTCCGCAGGCCTCTCCCCCGTCGAGTGGGGTTGTTCGTACCTGCGGAGGTGGAACCGGAGTTCCGTTTGTAATGGCACCTTGGATGCCAGTGTTTTTGTTCATTGTGGCTGTCGGGGCCTGAACATGTATGTATTTTTGGCACGGAGCCGTGTTTTTTCCTCATTTTCGAGCACTAAGACTCGCCTGTTGTTTGTCTGAACCGCTTCACCAAGCGCGAGTCGCCCCGTGTAAAGGTGACGAGTGAGGTATCCGTATCCCGGAGGCGTAGGAGTCCCTCGGCTCGGTCAGCCTTGTTGCTCGAGGCTTCTCTAGCTTAATTAAAGGAACCCCTCGGCCGCTCTTCGATGAGCCGAGGCCAGGGGTAGCGGCGTCAACATGAATAGAGGCAGAGTTGGCTCGAAAAGAAAACCTGGTTGGCCGGAGCCTGGCCGGGTCGTCCGTTAGCGGGACCGACGCCGGAATTGACCAGCCGAGGCCTCGGGTCGGGCCGACATCCTTGGAGGACGGCTGGCTGAGGCCCCGGGGTGACCGGCCGAGCCGCCTGCTCGGGCCGGATTCCCGAGAAGATCCTGGTAGCGATGGCCCGGGCGTGGCGATGACGTCGTCCTTCAGAATGGAGATCTTCGGACCGTGTCACCGTCCGAGGCTAGGTCAGACCTCGCCGAAGGTGTCGTCGATGCCGAGGGTGCTGCTGCTCCCTTCAGCCGTCAAGATCCGAGCCTGCAGGATCAGATTGTCTTGTAGCGTGTGTTCCCTGCGGCCGCCGAGGCCAAAACACACCCTCGCCGTATTGTAAAGTCGCGTCTCCTTTCCTCTTGTTTCGAGTATCTGGACCTTTTTGTTGGTAACAGAAATGTTTGTGCGAGCGAGAGTTGCTTCTCGCGGAAGGTGATGAGTGAGGTATCCGTATCCCGGAGGCGTAGGAGTCCCTCGGCTCGGTCAGCCTTGCCGCTTACGCGCACTCTCACCCATCCATGGGGCTCTGTCACCGACACAGTCGAGAAGGCTCGAAGGATCACTTCGGCAGGAGAGCTTCCGAACGTGAAGACTTGTTCGGTCCGTGGGATCACTTATCCGAACGTGAGTTACTTATCGCAGAAGGTGATGAGTGAGGTATCCGTATCCCAGAGGCGTAGGAGTCCCTCGGCTCGGTAAGCCTTGGCTGCTTACATGTACTCCGTTGTTTTCAGGATCCACTTTCGAAGTAGTCAAACAGCCCGAAAGACCTTCTGGCAGAAAAGATCTTTTTTGAGGAAAACTTCGACGCAGAGGGGGTTCCCCCCCTTTTAGCCCCCAAGGGAGGGTCGGGCTTTGCCGAGGCAAGGCCGACCCTTCCTTGACGACTAAACTTTTGGTGGGCGCGAGGTATATGAACAACTTGAAAACATCTTAAGGGTAGAAGCGACGTAGCTGTTGGATGTTCCAAGCGTTGTCGTAGACCTCGCCTTGACTGTTGGCCAGCTTGTACGTTCCGGGCTTCAGAACTTTGGCGATGACGAACGGTCCCTCCCAGGGGGGGGCGTGAGCTTGTGCCGCCCTCGGGCGTCTTGTCGCAGCCAAAGCACCAGGTCGCCCACCTGGAGGTCTCGGGACCGGACCCCTCGGGCGTGGTAGCGTCGCAGGGACTGCTGGTATCGCGCCGAGTGTAGTAAGTCCTTGTCCCGAGCCTCCTCCAGCTGGTCCAGCGAGTCTTCTCGGCTAGCTTGGCTGCTTTGGTCGGTGTAGGCCCTCGCCCTCGGGGAGCCGTGTTCCAGGTCTGTGGGCAAGACAGCCTCGGCCCCGTAGACTAGGAAGAACGACGTGAAGCCCGTGGCTCGGCTTGGCGTTGTCCTCAGACTCCAGACCACCGAGGGGAGTTCCTTCATCCATCGCTTGCCGAACTTGTTGAGGTCGTTGTAGATCCGAGGCTTGAGCCCTTGTAGAATCATGCCGTTGGCATGCTCTACTTGCCCATTTGACATGGGGTGAGCCACGGCGGCCCAGTCCACCCGGATGTGATGATCCTCGCAGAAGTCCAGGAACTTTCTGCCGGTGAACTGGGTGCCGTTGTCGGTGAAGATGGAGTTCGGGACCCCGAAGCGAT
Source organism: Zea luxurians (assembly GCA_029449295.1). Taxonomy (NCBI): domain Eukaryota; kingdom Viridiplantae; phylum Streptophyta; class Magnoliopsida; order Poales; family Poaceae; genus Zea; species Zea luxurians. The sequence goes on along the minus strand of JAOPSE010000005.1, from coordinate 20,577,950 downwards.
GGATGATGTTGGTGAAGAATGCCACCGCCTGCTCGGACCTGATGCTGTTTAGAGGTCAGACCTCGATCCACTTGGAGAATTTGTCGATGGCGACCAACAGGTGTGTGTAGACCCCGGGTGCCTTCTGCAAGGGGCCGACGAGGTCCAAACCCCACACAGCAAAAGGCCAGGTGATGGGTATCGTCTGCAGAGCCTGAGCGGGCAGGTGGGTCTACCTTGCGTAGAACTGACACCCTTCGCAGGTGCGGACGATTCTAGTGGCGTCGGCCAGTAGAAGCCTTGCCGGAAAGCATTCCCGACAAGGGCTCGAGGCGCTGCATGATGGCCGCAAGCCCCCGAGTGTATCTCTCGCAGGAGTTCCTGACCTTCGGCGATGGAGATGCATCGCTGAAGGATGCCGGAGGGGCTGCGGTGGTAGAGCTCCTTCTCATCACCCAGCAAGACGAACGACTTGGCGCGCCACGGCACCCGCCGAGCTTCGGCTCGGTCGGAGGGTAGCTCTCCTCGGTGGAGATATTGCAGGTACGGGGTCTGCCAGTTTTGATTAGGCGTGACCCCGCTTTGCTCCCCCTCGACGTGCAGCGCCTCGCCCTCGGGGGCCAAGGGTACCTCGGGTTGAGTCGAGGATACCTCGGGCCGAGCCGAGGGTGCCTCGGGTTGATCCGAGGGTGCCTCGGGCTGGGCCGAGGGTGCCTCGAGCTGGGGCGTGTCGTCGATCTTGACGGAGGGTTGATGCAGATCCTGGGAGAAGGCGTCCGGGGGAACCGTCGTTTGCCCCGAGGCTATTTTAGCCAGCTCGTCCGCAGTCTCGTTGTAGCGCCGAGCGATGTGGTTGAGCTCGAGCCCATAGAACTTGTCTTCCAGGCGCCGTACCTCATCGCAGTAGGCCTCCATCTTCGGGTCGCGGCAGTGGGAGTTCTTCATGACTTGGTCGATGACGAGCTGCGAGTCACCGCGAGCGTCGAGGCGTCGGACCCCTAGCTCGATGGCGATCCGCAACTCGTTGACCAGAGCTTCGTACTCAGCCACATTGTTGGATGCTGGGAAATGGAGGCGTAGCACGTAGCGTAGGTGCTTCCCGAGGGGCGAGATGAAGAGTAGGCCTGCGCCGGCTCCTGTCTTCATCAGCGACCCGTCGAAGAACATGGTCCAGAGCTCCGGTTGGATCGGAGTCGTCGGTAGCTGGGTGTCGACCCATTCAGCTACGAAGTCCGCCAAGACCTGGGACTTGATGGCCTTCTGAGGAGCGAACGAGATCGTCTCGCCCATGATTTCCACCGCCCACTTTGCAATCCTACCCGAGGCCTCTCGGCACTGGATGATCTCCCCAGGGAGAAGGATGACACCACAGTTACCGGATGAGACTTGAAGTAGTGTCGCAGCTTCCACCGCGTCAGGATCACCGCGTACAGCAGCTTCTGAACTTGTGGGTAGCGGATCTTGGTTTCGGACAGTACCTCGCTGACGAAGTAGACTGGCCTCTCAACGGGAAACGCATGCCCCTCTTCTTGCCTCTTGACCACAATCGCGGCGCTAACCACCTGAGTGGTCGCCCCGACGTAGACCAGGAGGGCTTCTCCGGCAGCTGGGGGCACCAAGATAGGCGCCTTTGTGAGGAGCGCCTTCAGGTTCCCGAGGGCTTCCTCGGCCTCAGGGGTCCAAGTGAAGCACTCGGCCTTCCTTAAGAGGCGGTACAGAGGTAGACCTCTTTCGCCGAGGCGTGAGATGAAGCGGCTCAGAGCCGCGAGGCATCCCATGACCCTCTGTACGCCTTTCAAGTCCTTGATGGGCCCCATGCTGGTGATAGCTGCGATCTTCTCTGGGTTGGCTTCGATGCCCCGCTCGGAGACGATGAACCCCAAGAGCATGCCTCGGGGTACTCCGAAAACACACTTTTCGGGATTGAGCTTGACGCCTTTCGCCTTGAGACATCGGAATGTCGCTTCAAGGTCGGAAAGGAGGTCGGAGGCTTTCCTCGTCTTGACTATGATGTCATCGACGTAGGCCTCGACCGTGCGGCCAATGTGTTCGCCGAACACATGGTTCATGCACCGCTGGTACGCCGCGCCCGCATTCCTCAAGCCGAACGACATGGTGACATAGCAGTACATGCCGAAGGGTGTGATGAAAGAAGTCACGAGCTGGTCGGACTCTTTCATCCTGATTTGATGATACCCTGAGTAGGCATCGAGGAAAGACAGGGTTTCGCACCCCGCAGTGGAATCTACGATTTGGTCGATGCGAGGCAGAGGGTAGGGAACCTTCGGACATGCTTTGTTGAGACCAGTGTAGTCTACACACATCCGCCATTTCCCCCCTTTCTTTCTCACAAGCACAGGGTTGGCAAGCCATTCGGGATGGAATACCTCTTTGATGAACCCTGCCACCATTAGCTTGTGGATCTCCTCGCCTATGGCTCTGCGCTTCTCCTCGTCGAATCGGCGCAGTGGCTGCATGACGGGTCGGGCTCCGGCTCGGATGTCCAGCGAGTGCTCAGCGACATCCCTCGGTATGCCGGGCATGTCCGAGGGACTCCATGCGAAGACGTCGGCATTCGCGCGGAGAAAGTCGACGAGCACTGCTTCCTATTTGGGATCGAGCCCGGAGCCGATACGGATCTGCTTGGAGGTGTCGCCGCTGGGGTCGAGGGGGACGGACTTAACCGTCTCCGCTGGTTCAAAGTTGCCGGCATGACGCTTCACGTCTGGCACCTCCTTAGAGAGGCTCTCCAGGACGGCAATGAGGGCCTCGGACTCGGCGAGGGCCTTGGCGTACTCCACGCACTCCACGTTGCATTCGAACGCGTGTTTGTACGTGGAGCCGACGGTGATGACCCCTTTGGGGCCCGGCATCTTGAGCTTCAGGTAGGTGTAGTTGGGGACAGCCATGAACTTCGCGTAGCATGGCCTCCCCAGTACCGCGTGGTAGGTTCCTCGGAACCCGACCACCTCGAACGTCAGGGTCTCCCTTCGGAAGTTGGAGGGTGTTCCGAAGCAGACGGGAAGGTTGAGCTGTCCGAGGGGTTGGATGTGCTTCCCGGGAATGATCCCATGGAAGGGCGCAGCGCCTGCCCGGACAGAAGACAGATCGACACGTAGGAGCCCGAGGGTCTCGGCGTAGATGATGTTGAGGCTGCTGCCTCCGTCCATGAGGACCTTGGTGAGCCTGACGTCGCCGATGATGGGGTCGACGACGAGCGGGTATTTCCCCGGGCTCGGTACATGGTCGGGGTGATCGTCTCGGTCGAAGGTGATGGGCTTGTCGGACCAGTCTAGATAGACTGGCGCCGCCACCTTCACCGAGCAGACCTCCCGGCGCTCTTGCTTGCGGTGCCGAGCCGAGGCATTCGCCACTTGCCCACCATAGATCATGAAGCAGTCGCGGACCTCGGGGAACTCTCCTGCCTGGTGATCTTCCTTCTTGTCGTCGTCACGGGCCTTGCCACCCTCCGCGGGTGGCCCAGTCCTGTGGAAGTGGCGCCGAAGCATGACGCACTCCTCAAGGGTGCGCCTGACGGGCCCCTGGTGATAGGGGCACGGCTCCTTGAGCATCTTGTCGAAGAGGTTGGCACCTCCGGGGGGCTTCCGAGGGTTCTTGTACTCGGCGGCGGCGACAAGGTCCGCGTCGGCGGCGTTGCGTTTCGCTTGCGACTTCTTCTTGCCCTTCTTCTTGGCGCCGCGCTGAGTTGACGCCTCGGGAGTATCTTCTGATGGGCGGCCCTGGGGCAGCTTGTCCTTTCGGAAGATAGCCTCGACCGCCTCCTGGCCGGAGGCGAACTTGGTGGTGATGTCCATCAGCTCGCTCGCCCTGGTGGGGGTCTTGCGACCCAGCTTGCTCACCAGGTCGCGGCAGGTGGTGCCAGCGAGGAACGCGCCGATGACATCCGAGTCGGTGATGTTGGGCAGCTCGGTGCGCTGCTTCGAGAATCGCCGGATGTAGTCCCGGAGAGACTCTCCCGGCTGCTGTCAGCAGCTTCGGAGGTCCCAGGAATTCCCGGGGCGCACATACGTGCCCTGGAAATTGCCGGCGAAAGCTTGGACTAGGTCGTCCCAGTTGGAGATCTGCCCCGGAGGCAGGTGCTCCAACCAGGCGCGAGCGGAGTCGAAGAGGAACAGGGGGAGGTTGCAGATGATGAGGTTGTCATCGTCCGTTCCACCCAGTTGGCAGGCCAGACGGCAGTCCGCGAGCCACAGTTCCGGTCTCGTCTCCCCCGAGTACTTTGTGATAGTAGTCGGGGGTCGGAACCGGGTCGGGAACGGCGCCCGTCGGATGGCTCGGCTGAAGGCTTGCGGACCGGGTGGTTCGGGCGAGGGACTCCGATCCTCCCCGCTGTCGTAGCGTCCCCCACGCCTGGGGTGGTAGCCTCGGCGCACCCTCTCATCGAGGTGGGCCCGACGGTCGCGGTGATGGTGCTCGTTGCCGAGGCGACCCGGGGCCGCGGGCGCGGTGTTGCGCGTGCGCCCGGTGTAGACCGAGGCTTCCCGCATGAATCGGGAAGTCACGGCATGAGGTTCCAAGGGGTACCCCTGCCTTCGGGAGGCAGAGCTCTCGGCCCGTCGGACCACGGCGCCTTCCAGGAGATTCTTGAGCTCTCCCTGGATTCACCGCCCCTCGGTGGTTGATGGCTCCGGCATCGCGCGAATAAGCATTGCTGCTGCCGCCAGGTTCTGGCCGACCCCACTGGATGCGGGTGGTGGCCTGACCCTGACGTCGTCGGTGATGCGGTGCTAGAAGCCCTGGGGTAGATGACGTATTTCTCCGGCCGGAGGTTGGCCCGCCCATGCCTGCCCGACGTCCCGACGGATCGGCTCAAGCGCTCCTGCTCCCTCGTCGAGCCTGGCCTGCACCCCGCGGATTTGCTCGAGCTGTGGGTCATGGCCCCCGCCTGAACGGGGACCACAACTAGCTCCCGTGGGATGTCAACGCAAGGCACCGGCCTAGGGAGGTCACCGTCCTCCGGCATGCCGAGATGGTTGCCTTCGGGGGGACCCCCTAGATCGACGTGGAAGCATTCGCGACTTGGGCCGCAGTCCTCGTCGCCGAGGCTACGGCTACCGTCGGAACAGTCGGAAAGGCAGTAGTCGCATGCGGTCATGAAGTCCCGCATAGCACTGGGGTTGCCAAGTCCAGAGAAATCCCAACAGATGCTGGGCTCGTCGTCTTCCTCGGACCCAGAGGGCCCGTAGGTCGAGACGTCCGTCAGCCGGTCCCAAGGTGACCGCATACGAAACCCCAGAGGGTTTGGACTTGCCTCTACGAGAGCGCCCGCCAAAGCGAAGTCGCTAGGCGGGTTGAGGCTGAATCCGAAAGACGTGGGATGGGAATCGATCGGTACCTTTTGGTCGACGGGCGGCGATGAGGTCACGTCGGGGACTGACTGCGCCGTCGTCTCAGGTACGAGGGTGGCGTCCAGCAAGCTTTTCGCGAGCGTGCTGGCGTCGTCCGCTTGCTCGGGATTGGCGTGTCGCGGGGAGACGGTGCTCGCCTTCGTCTCAAACGCGAGGTCGACGCCCGGTGCGCCCCCCGTTGGGGCGCTGGGGCCGCCGACTCGCTCGACAGCCGATGAGGCGCTGTCTCCTGCTTGGCCTTGGTTGCTTCGCCTCCTCCTCCGCCGGCGGGGGAGAGGACGGGGTGAGCCCGAAGGTTGTTCTTCCACCATGCGGGGAAGACGTCGCCGATTCTGCCGCCGGCGGGCGGGTTGTCGGCCGCCACTGTCGTTGTCGCATGGCGGTGGAAGGAGTATCATGTCGTAGCTGCCGTCGAGGGACATGAACTCAAGACTCCCGAAATGGAGCACCGTCCCGGGTTGGAGAGGTTGCTAGAGACTGCCCATCTGGAGCTTGACGGGAAGCTGTTCGTCAACATGCAGCAGGCCCCTACCTGGCGCGCCAACTGTCGGCGTTCCGAGACCGGGGGGTCCCTGAGCCGATGAGTGAATGTCGCCGCGTGCCCCAGCCCAGATGGGTCGAGCGCGAGGGCGAGCGCGAAGGGGGAGAGCGAGGCGGCCGGAGACCGGCGTGAGAGAGGTGGGAATCCCGCGGCCTTCATGTTCGTCCTGCGCCTAGGTCGGGTGCGCTTGCAGTAGGGGGTTACAAGCGTCCACGCGGGAGAGGGAGCGAGCGGCCTCCAGCGAGCGCCTGTCTCGTCCTCGTCCCCGCGCGGCCAACCCTCTCTAAGAGGGCCCTGGTCCTCCCTTTTATAGGCGCAAGGAGAGGATCCAGGTGTACAATGGGGGGTGTAGCAGAGTGCTACGTGTCTAGCGGAGGAGAGCTAGCGCCCTAAGTACATGCTGTTGTGGCAGCCGGAGAGATTTTGGCACCCAGCTGGTGTGATGTCGTGGCCGTCGGAGGAGCGATGGAGCCTGGTGGAGGGACAGCTGTCGGAGCGGTCGAATCCTTTGTTGACGTCCTCTTGCTTCCGTAAGGGGGCTGAGAGCCGCCGTCGTCACAGAGTATGCAGGGCGCCATCATTGCCTATCTGGCGGGGCGAGCCAGATGGGACGCCGGTCTTGTTCCCTGCGGCCCGAGTCAGCTCGGGGGTAGGGTGATGATGGCGCCTCCTGTTGATGCGGCTGGTCTACGCCCTAGGTTGGGCGATGTGAAAGCTCCTCTGAAGCCGAGGTCGAGTCTGTCTTCCGTGGCCGAGGTCGGGTCCGAGCCCCAGGTTCGGGCGAGGCGGAGATCGCCGGCTGGTGCTGGGGCGGAGTCCGAACCCTGGGGTCGGGCGGAGCGGAGTTCGTCGTTGTAACACCCCTGGTGTTACTCTAACTAAGACTTGAGCATAACATCATGAGCATGGGCATTGCATATATTTGATACACCTAGAGTGCATTCACTAGGCAAAAATTTCAAACAAGTTGTATTGTTTTACTGTTTTACAAATAGGACCCTGGTTTAAGGACTTAACCCTAAATAGTGGTTAAAGGGGTAAAACTTAACCCAAGTTGAGAAAAACCTTGGGACTTTTGAGAAAAGTCATAAAATATCCCCAAACACTAAATTGAATCACCTTTATACCCCTGGGATATTAAAAACCCTAAACAGAACCCTGGAAAACCCTAAAAACCAAACCCTAGGGGTTTATGTGCAAAATTAGCCCACTTTTGGGCTAAAGTGCAAAAACCAAGCCAAATAAGTATTTTAAGTCCTTTGGTTCACCAATATGTGATTTTGCAAGCCAAACCCTAAGTTTTGGACCTAAATGCAAAATGGGCCTCATTTGAGTTTTACTCTAAGTCTGAAAAATCAGTGCATGGGCTCAAGTTTGGGGCTTTGTAACTTGCAAAGTATAGGGTTTTTGCCCTAGGTCACCACATCAAAGTTGAAGACCCATTATAGGAGAACAACTTTGCTTAAGGTTGTGAGCTTAGTTGTTAAGAAGAATTTAGAGAAAAACCCAGTCCAAAACTGGCTGTCAGACTGTTTGATCTGAAATTCAGTTCAGCAGGTGACTGACAGCAACTTCTAGCTCAAATTCAAGCATGATCCAGTGCTCGAATGTGATCAAGTCCTATAGTGGAGTTGTAGCTGGTATGTAGCACTACAACTTTGGTACAGAGACTGGGACCTGTTGTCACATGAAATCTGGAGAAAAAGGACGCTAGACTTGCTCGGTCAGAAGCTCTGATGGGGCAATGCCATGGTACAGTGATCGCTTAAACTGAAGAAGATCGATTCGTTCTCGTCGCCGGTAGCTGCCGCCGTCGATCGCCGCTCGCCAAGATTCGTGCTCGGCGGTCACCGGATAAGGCTGCCGCGGTAAAGGCCCTCGTCACCGGTGAGCTGGAAGTCACCCCGCTCGGCCACGGTACATCTCCTCTAGCTCACCGCCCGCGGTAAAGCGCTCGCCGTCGACCGCCGACTCTCGGCCTGGTGCCGCGTGGCTCAACGTTTCTACCGTGTCGCCGTGACCTTCTCTGACCCCTCCGTGGCTCACCGAAGTTACCGCCACGTCGTGGCCACGAATTCACGAAGGCTTTGCTTCTTCCTCCCATCCGGCCGCCAGCGCAGCCTACTCAAATTGATCGCCGCCGCCGTCGCTTCCTATAAATTGAGCCCCCCTCAGCTTCGCCATGTATTTTGCTAGCTATCGCAACCGCTCCCACACTCAATCGTCCACCAGCTCGCCTGAATTTCGCGTTGCCCCCAAATCGGTTTTCCGCCGCCGTGAATCGAGCTCACCGTCGCCAGCCCAACTCCGGTCTGTTCCTGCCCTCTGCGCCTTCGTTTGTGCATGCTCATGTCTCCGTGATGCTTGCCGAGCTCTTTAATTGAACTAGACCGGCGCACATCACCGGGAACACGATCACTTCGCCGTTTTGCTTGCGGTCACCGTGGCCGGAGCTCCATGATCCACTAATAGCGCAATTAAGTTAGGGGAAGTAGTTAGGCTAACCCCAATTCCATGTCCACCGCTCGGAGAGCTCAGCCGCTGCCCCAATCGGCCGGTCTGCTGGCTCGCCGGAGCGCGGCCGCGTATGAGCGTCGTCGAGGACTTCGAATTGTGAATTGACAGAAACCCGAGGGCCTTTTCGTGAACTGTCAGCGACTCTGTGAAATAGTAAAAGAACTCGTTTCCAGTTAACTAAAAACCCGAGGGCCTCTGCGCAAAGTCGCCTCGCGGGCGCGGGCGCGCTCGCGAATCCGCCCGGGCTTGGGCCGGCTGGACCTGAATCGGCCCAGTACTGTTTTATCGTTTTCCTTTTTCTTTTACAGCAGAACTCTAGAAATCTGTAGAAAATAATAGAAAAATCCTAAAATTATGAGACCAATTTTCCTAGGCTTGTTATTTTCCATAGTATTTAATAAAAATAGTTTTATGATTTTTAATTTGAACAGGGAATTTTAGGATATTTAAAATAGCCTAAACTATTGATTCTGGATTTTTAGAGAATAAATAATAAGTCCAAAATTTCCCAAACTTTTTTATGTGAGCTTATCACATTATTTAGAAGCTATGAGTAGAGTTTGGTTTGATTTGGACCTTGTTTGATCACTAAACCCAAAACCACCCCCCCTGCTCCATGAACTCCTTTACCGACTCCGGAAACCTTAGGTTCTCGGAGTACCGTGAAGGAAAGTTGTACTCAAGACATAAATAACAAGTTTATACTATCTTTGCATCCTCATGAGCATTCCATGACATCCATCCTTATGTATGTATATGGTTATATTAGAGCAAGAAGAAGAAGAAGTTTTTGAAGAAGGGATACCACCCACCTCTGATCCTCAAGCGGATAACTGCTTTTATTTTGATATCTGTGGATCCGAGCAGGACACCTCTGATAACAAAGGCAAGCCCCGGTGCATTTGCCACCTTCCTTGATGTCTTTAAAATCTTTCTCACTTACTTGCTGCATTAGGTGATAGGAGTTGATTGATTAAACAATTCCTGCATTGCCTTCCTTGATTTTGATTACCCTCCTTGAAATCCTGTTTTTACAAAAAGGTTTTACTTTGCTTAGTATTGCTTTAGAAAAACAAAAGGACTTGTTTTACAAAAGATGTTTGGCAAAGTGGGAGGGATGTTTTCGAAAATAAAACTTGATGGTGGATCCATCACGGCCGTGATGGATTCAACATCGGAAAAGATGTACCTCTGCCAGGTACCAAACTTTGGGTTTGAAATGGTTAAGCTAAGACCGGGCGGGTGACTTGCACGAGAAGAGAGTCTCGGTGTAGTGTCTCCGTCTGAGTCGATTAAGGACCTTGTCGATGTAGGCTTGATGATCGAGGACCCTTTAACTGGTCACATGCCTCGTCATGGGTAAGCCTTGCCTCGGGCAGACTAAGGCCGGAATAAGATACCACGAAATGGGAGTGGAGCGGTGGCGAGAGTAGCGTGTACCCTCCGTGGCAAGAGGCTGGACGGTGGTGTATCTGTGCTCTCGGTTTGCGTGAACCTGATCCGGTCTTAAGAACCCCGGTGGTGGGTTGACATATGCAAGGGTTAAGTGCTACATATGTCGTGTGATTGGAGATCCTCAGCTGAGTATAATCGATTCGGATCGCCGTACCTTCGCGGTTATGAAGACTTGGTCACTGCCCTACACGTAGCATTCCACTAAAGATGATGGGTTTTTGGTTAAGAAATTGGCTAGTGCAGGACCAGTGATTGAACTAGGGTAGAAAGAACTCTAGTGCAGGTAATTCTACTTAACTTGACAAATAAAATTGGATTTTTAAGGATCCACTTTAGTAAGCATTTCTGCAAAACAGAGTCTTTGACTATTGAGAAGCCTTACCTTGACCCCCATATATCCAGCATACCCTTGAGAGTCTTTTCCTTAGTCGGGTAAGACTTGCTGAGTAATTCCATACTCAGGGTTTATCCCTTTGTTGTTTTTAGGTGGGGAAGTAGCAGACTTTTGCTGCTTCTGTGCTAAGGTGGTTCCCAAAGATGAAAACCAAGACTGAAGTGCGGGAGGACTCGGTCCTCCATCTAGGATCTTTTGTGGATAGTCTTTCGGGAGAAGTTTGTGTCTCCCTGGTTTGTATAATTATTACTTTTATGCACTCACTTTTAAGCTGGTCTGTAATAACTTAACTCGAGCTTTCTTTGGGAATAAATGTAAGTTTATGTAATTCGCTTCCGCATATCTTTATCTCCGATGATCTGTAATGTCTGCAAGACGGGTGAAACGTTCCTGGTGAGGTAAGAAAAGATACCGAGCTTGTCAAGTAACTTAGGAACATCTACAGGATGTCTGATGTCTGTTAGACAAGGACAACTGTAGGTGGGCCTGATTACTTGGGAGGTTCCGTCACAGCTGGTATCGGAGCGTAGCCCTTCTTTGCAGATATTAAGGCATCTTCAAAAAGATTTTCAAAAGTCTTACCTAAAGATTCTTTTCTTACCTAAGTATTCTGAAGAGTTTATCTTAAAGACCAGATAGGAAGAGTGCAATGTATAGAAGGTTGAATCAACCAAGGTTGATTCTGTACTTACTCATGCATCATGCTAAGAATTATACTAATAAATTTCCCCCTTAGAAAATGTCGCCGCGCACAAGGAAGACCGCGCGTAAGTCGACTGGACCAATCGGAGTACCTCGACATCAACTTGCTCCGCGAGATGTAGATAGTAGTAGCGGGAGCAATGATCCTATAGGGGATCTGGAAGCAGAAGTAAGCAGGCTCCAATTGGAACTCCGCCGTAGGACAGCTATATGGATTGGAGATGGTGACCGTATAAATGAGTTACGAAGAGGAGCATGCTCAGCACCTACGGATTGTATTGACGCGCCTGAGGGAACATCAGCTATATGCCAAGTTCAGCAAGTGCGCGTTTTGGCTGGAGGAAATTCAATTTCTGGGGCACGTATTATCAGCTAAGGGAATTGCGGTAGATCCTAGCAAGGTCAAGGATATTCTGGAGTGGAAACCTCCAACGACTGTTCACCAAGTCCGGAGTTTTCTTGGACTAGCGGGATATTATCGCAGATTCATACCTGATTTTTCTAAGCTTGTGAAGCCAATCACAAGTTTATTGAAGAATGATATTAAGTTCAATTGGTCTTCTAAATGTAATGAAGCCTTTGAGCAACTGAAGACACTATTGACCACTGCTCCGGTATTGGCTCAACCGGACATCACTAAACCCTTTGATGTGTATTGTGATGCATCAGGCAGTGGACTCGGCTGTGTACTGATGCAAGAAGGCCGAGTAATTGCGTATGCTTCAAGGCAGTTACACCGACATGAGGAGCACTATCCAACTCATGATCTGGAGTTAGCTGCTGTGGTTCATGCCCTGAAAATATGGCGTCACTATCTGCTGGGAAATATCTGCCACATATATACAGATCATAAGAGTTTGAAGTATATATTTACCCAGTCAGAGTTAAACATGAGGCAAAGACGATGGCTTGAGCTCATTAAAGATTATGAACTGGAAATCCATTATCACCCAGGCAAGGCCAATGTGGTGGCAGATGCATTGAGTCGCAAGACTTCCTGCCACTGTCTTATGGTAAAGACCTCCGAAAACACTTTGTGTCAAGAAATGGAAAAGTTGAACCTGGGGATAATCCAGCAAGGGACTCTGAATCAACTAAAGCTTGAGTCGACCATTTTGCAAAAGATAATTGATGCTCAAAAGGATAATCTGGGCATGAAGCACATACGAGAGAAGATAAGGGCTGGAACAGCCCAATGTTTCAAGGAAGATGATCAAGGTGTGTTATGGTTCAAAAACCGCATAGTAGTGCCGAAGAATGAAGAACTCCGCCAGCAAATCTTTGATGAAGCGCATCTTAGCCGCTATTCTATTCATCCCGGAAGCACTAAGATGTACTAGGATTTAAAGCAGCATTACTGGTGGACAAAGATGAAGATTGAAATTGCACGCTATGTGGCTAAGTGTGACACTTGCAGACGTGTCAAGGCCATACACATGAAAGCCGCCGGTCCATTGCAGTCATTACCAATACCAACCTGGAAATGGGAAGACATCAGCATGGACTTCATTGTGGGATTACCCAGGACCGCAAAAGGGTATGACTCTATTTGGGTTATCGTCGATCGACTCACAAAGATCGCCCACTTCCTCCCGGTCAAAGTAAAATATCCTGTCATTACCTATGCGGAGTTATACATTGCCCGTATTCTCAGTTTGCATGGTGTTCCAAAGACTATAGTGTCGGATCATGGACCTTAGTTCGTATCCAAATTTTGGGAAGAACTTCATAAATCCCTGGGAACTAAATTACTCCACAGTTCGGCCTATCATCCTCAAACCAGTGGACAAACTGAGAGAGTGAACCAAGTACTTGAAGATATGTTGCGGGCATGTGTCCTGGATTTCTCACGGAAATGGGATGAATGCTTACCCTTGGCGGAGTTTTCATATTGTCGGCGTTCCGAGACCGGGGGGTCCTCGAGCTGACGAGTGAGAGTGCCGCGTGCCCCAGCCCAGATGGGTCGAGCGCGTGGAGCGAGCGCGAAGGGGGGAACAGAGAGAGAGAGAGAGTCGGTGGCCGGAGCCGGGTCGTGAGGGAGTCGGAGAAATTCCCGTGGCCTTCGTGTTCGTCCCGCGCCCAGGTCGGGTGCGCTTGCAGTAGGGGGTTACAAGCGTCCGCACGAGGTGAAGGGAGAGAGCGGCCCCGAGAGAGCGCCTGCCCCTGCCTTTCGTCCCCGTGAGGCCAACCTTCTCTAAGAAGGCCCTGGCCCTTCCTTTTATAGTCGTAAGGAGAGGGTCCAGGTGTACAAGATGGGGGTGTAGCAAGGTGCTACGTGTCTAGCGAGGGAGAGCTAGCGCCCTATGTACATGCCTAGGTGGCAGCCGGAGAGATCGTGGCACCCTGTTGGTGTGGCGTCGTGGCTGTTGGAGGAGTAACGGAGCCGGACGGGGGGGACAGCTGTCGAGGTGGCTGGGTCCTTGCTGACGTTCTCCTGCTTTCGTAAGGGAGCTGGGAGCCGCCGTCGTCATGATCTAGCGGGGCGCCATCATGGCCTATCTGGCATAGCTGGCCAGATGGGACGCCGGTCTTGTTCTCTGCGACCCAAGTCGGCTCAGGGCAGGGTGATGATGACGCTTCCTGTTGACGTGGCGGTCTCGTATCCTAGGTCGGGCGTCGTGGAGGCTCCTCCGAGGCCGAGGCCGAGTCCGTCCTGCAAGACAGAGACAGAGTCCGAGCCCTAGGTCGGGCGAGGCGGAGATTATTCGGCAGAGGCCGAGGCGGAGTCCGAGCCCTGGGTCGGGCGAGGCGGAGGTCGCCGTCTTCCGGGGCCTTAGCCCGAGTCCGAGCCCTGGGTCGGGCGGAGCGGAGTTCGCCGTCTTCCGAGGCCTTAGCCTGAGTCCGAGCCCTGGGTCGGGCGGAGCGGAGTTCGCCGTCTTCCGAGGCCTTAGCCTGAGTCCGAGCCCTGGGTCGGGCGGAGCGGAGTTCGCCGTCTTCCGGGGCCTTAGCCCGAGTCCGAGCCCTGGGTCGGGCGGAGCGGAGTTCGCCGTCTTCCGGGGCCTTAGCCCGAGTCCGAGCCCTGGGTCGGGCGGAGTCTCCTATGGCACCACTGGCGAAGTCTGGTCGCCCGTCGGTCTTACCTTTTGCGTTAAACGCCCTGGTGACTCGGTCGGTTGGTGCGGTGATTTAGTCAGGGTTTCTCCTTATCGGAGGCGGGGCCTAGGGCGAGCCGGAGATGCGTCTGCCGTGAAAGAGGAGACCTCAGGCGAGACGGAGTCATCTTAGGGTCGGCTGCCCTCGCCCGAGGCTAGGCTCGGGCGTGGCGTGGTCAAGTCACTCGTATGGACTGATCCTGACTTAATCAAACCCATCAGGCCTTTGCAGCTTTATGCTGATGGGGGTTACCAGCTGAGAATTAGGCGTCTTGAGGGTACCCCTAATTATGGTCCCCGACAGTAGCCCCCGAGCCTCGAAGAGAGTGTTAACACTCGCTTGGAGGCTTGCATCGCACTTTTTTGCAAGGGGACCAGCCTTTCTCGGAGGTACTTTGTTCCGGTGGGTGCGCGCGAGCGCACCCGCCGGGTGTAGCCCCCGAGGCCTCGGAGGAGTGGTTTCACTCCTTCGAGGTCTTAATGCCTTGCGCAATGCTTCGGCTGGTCTGGCGGTTCCCTCATGCGAGCAGGGCGTAACCCAGGTGCACTGTTGGGGCCCAAGTTCTCGGGCTGGTATGTTGACGCTGTCAACGGTTCGGCCGGAGCCGGGTTTGCGAGAGCAGCCCCCGAGCCCTCGCACGGAGCGAGAGGACGATCAGGGACAGACTCGACTTTTTATATACGCCCCTACGTCGCCTTTCCGCAAGGAGGAGGGGGGGAGTGCGCCATGTTACCCTTGATGGGCACCGAACATGGTGTCTCCGGTGAGCTGCAATCGGGTAATCCGAGTGGACGTCCGTGCCCCGTTCGTTGGGGGTCGGCTAGGGGCCCGGAGGCACGCCCAAAAGTACCTGCGGGTGATCTGCCGGACCCGGTCCCCTAGCGACGGGGTCCGAGGGCTCGTTGCCTCCCTCCGATGGGATTCCGTTACAGAGTCGTTCCCGCTGGTCTCGGAAATGTCCTAGGGTACCTCGGGAGCGCAGCCCGAGCCTTGGTTATGTATCGAACGTACCCCTGGTCATCCCTCGCTCGGCGTCTGAGGCGGCTGTGAACCCTTCGACAGGCCAGCCTTCGAACCCCTGATCAGTAGGGGGCACGGAGCCCGAGTAGCCTGAGGCGGTCGTGGAACCTTTCGGGGGCCGACCTTCGAACCCCTGACCAGTAGTGGGTGTCGGGCCCACGCGATCTGAGGCGGCTGTTGAACCCTTCAGGGGGACAGCCTTCGAACCCCTGATCAGTAGGGAGGCTCGGAGCCTAGTTCCTTCACGGGGAAGGATCCCTTTGGGGTTATCCCCCTTCTCGGTCCCTGTTGCAAGAGATAGAGAAAGAAGGAAAAGGGAAATGGGTTCGAAATTGAACGTCGTGGCGTACCTTTTTCGGCGTGGTCGTTTTGGCGAAGGCGAAACGTCACCAGCCGCTCCCGCTCGTAGCGCTGTCCGTCGAGCCGCGGAGTTAAGGCGCCGGGGTGAGTAGTTGGCGAGGTTGCCGTTGCGCGTGCGCGAGCCGTTCGAGGCACGGGTCACGGACGCGTCGTCTTCACGCCGTGAGAGGGGGTTCTCTTGCTGCCTCCGGATGGGACGTGAGCCTGGCCGATGGCATGACTGCTGCCCTCGCGCGCCTGCCACCGTCATCACTGCCGGCCCATTTTTGACCGCGTTTGACCGCTGCGCCAGGCTGGCGCCGCTGGATCGCAGGCTGGGCGGCCTCGAGTCGCGGTATCGGTTCCGCAATCGAGGAGGTGCGGTGGTGGAGCGAGAGGCGCGGCGGTTCGCATGCAGCGCCCGGCGCGCCAGTTGAACGACGCGTGGGCTTGAGCCGTCGCGCTGGCCTGTCAGGAGTCGGAGAGGCGCGTCCACTTGGCGTGGTTGCATGCCGCCTGCATGGCCGCTCGCCCCTTTTGCCCGTTGGTCTGGGCAAAAGTGGAGGGTTACTTGTAACCGCTGGGCGGTTGCGTGCGTCGTGCGCGGCGGTTCGGCTTCCTCTGCTTGGAGTCGGTCTGCATGACAGGCGGGCCCCAGCCCCCGCGTTGCAGGGGAGGACTTTGGAGGCGTGTTGGAGAAAACTCCGCCCGTGACGGTTGAGGGCGCAAGCAAGGGGAGTTGCCTTTAAAAGGAGGGCGACCCTCTTCGCGAGGTGACCATGTCTCCTACCTCCCTTATGCATTGTGTCTTTCCATCTTCCGAGCCCCCGGATGGGGGAAACCGCCGTCTTTTCGCTCCATCGCCGGAGGGACGCAACTCTGTGGGAGTTGGCACCTTTCAGCCATCGTTCGGCTTCAAGGATTTTCGTCAGGCAGCCCGGTTGCCCCCCTCGGCTGGGGGTCACCCGAGACGGTGACCACTAGCTCCTGGGTGGGGAGGAGCAAACCGGACTGCGATCTTGGTCCCACCCTCAGCTTCAAGGATGTTCATCATCCTCGCTGGGGTGGGTGCCGGACTGAGCTGGCGCTCCTCCTCCCGCACGGGTTCGTGGGTCATCCTCTCCCACGATATTCGAGGGAGAAGGCGTTCACTGGCCCTGCGGGCGGCGCGGACTTCGACAACGCGGGATGGGTCGGCGGCGAACGCCATCACCTCCAGCGTGTCGGGTCCGCTAGCTCGGCTCCGGCGGGCCCCTTTGTCGGGGGGTGGCTGCCGCGCCGTGTACACGGGAGGTCCACCCTAGACACCGCACGCTGCTAGGGCGGCGCTCGTGTTCTGGGGTGGCCCTGCTTTTGCACCAGGGCGGCGGCTTTGCGCGGAGGTCGGTGCCCCACTCATCGGGGAGGATTTGAGTGGGGATCTGGCAGTAAGCTGGCGGCTCCTGGCGTCAGTGCCGAGGTGGAGGCGGCTCGAGAAGTCCCCGTCAGCGACGGGATCACCGCCACCATCGGCGCTTTGGGCCTTCGGCTCTTTGTACTTGTCCTCGCCCCTCGGGTGGCGTTATGGGCGAGGGCAAGACAGCAGCTGTGCCTTCCCCTGAGGCCTGCGCCGCCGCAGAGGGAGGAACCGGAGTTCCGCTTGTAATGGCACTTCGAGTGCCGGGTTTTTTGTTCATTTTCGGCTTTCGGGGCCTGAACATGTATGTAACTCCGGCACAGAGCCGTGCTTTTTCCTCATTTCTGAGCAATAAGGCTTGCCTGTCGATTGTCTGAATCGCTTCACCAAGCATGAGTCGCCCCGTGTCCAGGTGACGAGTGAGGTATCCGTATCCCGGAGGCGTAGGAATCCCTCGGCTCGGTCGGACCTGTTGTCCGAGGCTCCTCTAGCTTAGTTAAAGAGACCCCTCGGCCGCTCTTCGATGAGCCGAGGCCAGGGGTAGCGATATCAGCACAAGCAGAGGCGTTGTTAGCTCGGAAATGAAACCTGGTTGGCCGGAGCTCAGCTGGGTCGTCTGCTGGCAGGATCGACGCCGGAGCTGATTGGCCGAGGCCTCGGACCGAGCTGGCGCCCTCGGAAGGTGGTCGGCCGAGGCCCCGGAGGTGGCCGGCCGAGCCGTCCGCTCGGGCCGGATTCTCGGGGAAGCCTCTGGCGGAGATTGCTCGAGCGCGGTGACGACGTCGTCCTTCGGAGCGGAGGCCTTCGGACCGCGTCGCCGCCCGAGGTCAGGTCGGGCCTTGCCGAAAGTGCTGCTGATGCCGAGGGTGTCGTCGCCCTCTTCCAGCGTCAAGATCCGCGCCTGCAGGGTCAAGTCGTCTTGTAGCGTGGGCCTTGTGCGGCCGTTGAGGCCAGAACACACACCCTTGTTGCGTTGTAAAGCTGTGTCTCTTTTCCTCTTGTTTCGAGTATCTGGACTTTCTGTCGGTAGCAGGGATGTTAGTGCGAGCAAGAGTTGCTTCTCGCGGGAGGTGATGAGTGAGGTATCCGTATCCCGGAGGCGTGGGAGTCCCTCGGCTCAGTCGACCTCGCCGCTTACGCGTACCTTTACCCATCCATGAGGCCCTGTTACCGACTCGGTCGAGAAGGCTCGAAGAACCGCTTCAACAGAAGAGCTTCCGTACGTAAAGACTCGTTCGATCCGCGGAGTCACTTTATCCGAGCGCGAGTTACTTATCGCAGAAGGTGATGAGTGAGGTATCCGTATCCCGGAGGCGTAGGAGTCCCTCGGCTCGGTCAGCCTTGACTGCTTACGTGTACCCCGTCGTTTCCAGGACCCACTTTCCGAAGTAGTCAAAAAGCACGAAAGATGTTCTGGTGAAAGAGGTTTTTTGTTCGAGGAAAATTTTGACGCAGAGGGGGTTAACCCCCTTTTAGCCCCCGAGGGAGGGTCGGGCTCTGCCGAGGCGAGGCCGACCCTTCCTTGTTGACTAAACTTTGCGCAGGTGCGAGGTATATGAATAACTTGGAAACATCTTAAGGGTAGAAGCGACGTAGCTGTCGGATGTTCCAAGCGTTGCCGTAGACCTCGCCTTGACTGTTGGCCAGCTTGTACGTTCCGGGCTTCAGAACTTTGGCGATGATGAACGGCCCCTCCCAGGGGGGTGTGAGCTTGTGCCTCCCTCGGGCGTCTTGCCGCAGCCGAAGCACCAGATCGCCCACCTGGAGTTCTCGGGGTCGGACCCCTCGGGCGTGGTAGCGTCGCAGGGACTGCTGATACCGCGCCGAGTGTAGTAAGGCCCTGTCCCGAGCCTCGTCCAGCTGGTCCAGCGAGTCTTCTCGGCTGGCTTGGTTGCTTCCTTCGTTGTAAGCCCTCGTCCTCGGGGAGCCGTATTCTAGGTCCGTGGGCAGGATTGCCTCGGCCCCGTAGACCAGGAAGAACGGCGTGAAACCCGTGGCTCGGCTTGGAGTCGTCTTCAGGCTCCAGACCACCGAGGGGAGTTCCTTCATCCATCGCTTGCCGAACTTGTTGAGGTCGTTGTAAATCCGAGGCTTGAGCCCTTGTAGAATCATGCCATTGGCACGTTCCACTTGCCCATTCGACATGGGGTGAGCTACGGCGGCCCAGTCCACCCGGATGTTGTGATCCTCGCAAAAATCCAAGAATTTTTTGCCGGTGAACTGGGTGCCATTGTCGGTGATGATGGAGTTCGGGACCCCGAAGCGATGGATGATGTTGGTGAAGAACGCCACCGCCTGCTCGGACCTGATGCTGTTTAGGGGTCGGACCTCGATCCACTTGGAGAATTTGTCGATGGCGACCAGCAGGTGCGTGTAGCCCCCGGGCGCCTTCTGCAAAGGGCCGACGAGGTCCAGACCCCACACAGCGAAGGGCCAAGTGATGGGTATCGTCTGCAGAGCCTGAGCGGGCAGGTGGGTCTGCTTCGCATAGAATTGGCACCCTTCGCAGGCGCGAACAATTCTAGTGGCATCAGCCACCGCCGTTGGCCAGTAGAAGCCTTGGCGGAAAGCGTTCCCAATGAGGGTTCGAGGTGCTGCATGATGACCGCAAGCCCCCGAGTGTATTTCCTGCAGGAGGTCCTGACCCTCGGCGATGGAGATGCATCGCTGGAGGATGCCCGAGGGGCTGCGGTGGTAGAGCTCCTTCTCATCGCCCAGCAGGACGAACGATTTTGCTCGTCGCGCTACCCGCCGAGCCTCGGCTCGGTCGAGGGGCAGTTCTCCTCGGCGGAGATACTGCAGGTACGGGGTTTTCCAGTCTTGATCTGGCACGACCCCGTTCTGCTCCTCCTCGATGTGCAGCGCTTCGCCCTTAGGCTCCGAGGGTTCCTCGGGTTGAACCGAGGATGGCTCGGGCTGGGCCGAGGTTACCTCGGACGAGGCCGAGGGTGCCTCGGGCTCGGTCGCATCGCCTATCTTGACGGAGGGTTGGTGCAGATCCCGGGAGAAGACGTCCGGGGGAACCGTTGTCCGCCCCGAGGCTATCTTCGCCAACTCGTCCGCAGTCTCGTTGTAGCGCCGGGCGATGTGGTTAAGTTCGAGCCCGTAGAACTTGTCTTCCAGGCGTCGAACCTCTTCACAGTAGGCCTCCATCTTCGGGTCACGGCAGTGGGAGTTCTTCATGACTTGGTCGATGACGAGCTGCGAGTCGCCGCGCGCATCGAGGCGTCGGACCCCTAGCTCGATGGCGATTCGCAGTCCGTTAATCAGAGCCTCGTACTCAGCCACATTGTTGGACGCCGGGAAATGGAGGCGGAGCACATAGCGCAGGTGTTTTCCGAGGGGCGAGACGAAAAGCAGGCCCGCGCCAGCTCCCGTCTTCATCAGCGACCCGTCGAAAAACATGGTCCAGAGCTCTGGCTGGATCGGAGCCGTTGGCAACTGGGTATCGACCCATTCGGCTACGAAATCCGCCAGTACCTGGGACTTGATGGCCTTCCGAGGGGCGAACGAGATTGCCTCGCCCATGATTTCCACCGCCCACTTCGCGATCCGTCCCGAGGCTTCTCGGCACTGGATGATCTCCCCCAGGGGGAAGGATGACACCACAGTCACCGGATGGGACTCGAAGTAATGTCGCAGCTTTCGCCTCGTCAGGATCACAGCGTATAGCAGCTTCTGGACTTGTGGGTAGCGGATCTTGGTCTCGGACAGCACTTCGCTGACGAAGTAGACTGGCCTCTGAATGGGCAAAGCATGCCCCTCTTCCTGCCTTTCGACTACGATCGCGGCGCTGACCACCTGAGTGGTTGCGGCGACGTAGACCAGGAGGGTTTCTCCATCCGCTGGGGGTACCAAGATGGGCGCCTGGGTGAGGAGCACCTTCAGGTTCCCGAGGGCTTCCTCGGCCTCGGGAGTCCAAGTGAAGCACTCGGCCTTTCTTAAGAGGCGGTACAGGGGCAGGCCTCTTTCGCCGAGGCGCGAGATGAAACGGCTCAAGGCCGCGAGGCATCCCATGACCCTCTGTACGCCTTTTAAGTCTTTGATGGGCCCCATGTTTGTGATCGCTGCGATCTTCTCCGGGTTGGCTTCGATGCCCCGCTCGGAGACGATGAACCCCAAGAGCATGCCTCGGGGCACCCCGAAGACGCACTTCTCGGGATTGAGCTTGACGCCCTTCGCCTTGAGACACCGGAATGTCAGTTCGAGGTCGGAGAGAAGGTCGGAGGCTTTCCTCGTCTTGACTACGATGTCATCGACGTAGGCCTCGACCGTGCGACCAATGTGTTCACCGAACACATGGTTCATGCACCGCTGGTACGTTGCACCCGCGTTCCTCAAACCGAACGGCATTGTGATGTAACAGTACATGCCGAAGGGCGTGATGAAAGAAGTCGCGAGCTGGTCGGACTCTTTCATCTTGATTTGATGATACCCTGAGTAAGCATCGAGGAAGGACAGGGTTTCGCACCCTGCAGTGGAGTCCACGATCTGATCGATGCGAGGTAGAGGGTAGGGGACCTTCGGACATGCTTTGTTGAGACCAGTGTAGTCTACACACATCCGCCACTTCCCCCCTTTTTTCCTCACAAGCACAGGGTTGGCAAGCCATTCGGGATGGAATACCTCTTTGATAAACCCTGCTGCCATCAGCTTGTGGACCTCCTCGCCTATCACCCTGCGCCTTTCCTCGTCGAATCGGCGCAGAGGTTGTCTGACCGGTCGGGCCCCGGCCCGAATATCCAGCGAGTGCTCGGCGACTTCCCTCGGTATGCCGGGCATGTCCGAGGGACTCCACGCGAAAACGTCGGCGTTTGCGCGGAGAAAGTCGACGAGCACTGCTTCCTATTTGGGGTCGAGCCCGGAACCGATCCGGATCTGCTTGGAGGTGTCGCCACTGGGGTCGAGAGGGACGGCCTTAACCGTCTCCGCTGGCTCGAAGTTGCCTGCATGCCGCTTCACGTCCGGCACCTCTCGGGAGAGGCTTTCCAGGTCGGCAATGAGGGCCTCGGACTCGGCGAGGGCCTCGGCGTACTCCACGCATTCCACATCGCATTCGAAGGCGTGCTTGTACGTGGGGCCGACAGTGATGACCCCATTGGGGCCCGGCATCTTGAGCTTTAGGTAGGTGTAGTTGGGGATGGCCATGAACTTCGCGTAGCATGGCCTTCCCAACACTGCGTGGTAGGTTCCTCGGAACCCAACCACCTCGAACGTCAATGTCTCCCTTCGGAAGTTGGAGGGTGTTCCGAAGCAGACAGGGAGGTCGAGCTGTCCGAGGGGCTGGACGCGCTTCCCGGGGATGATCCCGTGGAAGGGCGCAGCGCCTGCTCGGACAGATGACAGGTCGACGCGCAGGAGCCGGAGGGTCTCGGCGTAGATGATGTTGAGGCAGCTGCCTCCATCCATCAGGACCTTGGTGAGCCTGACGTCGCCGATGACGGGATCGACGACGAGCGGGTACTTCCCCGGGCTCGGCACGTGGTCGGGGTGGTCGTCTCGGTCGAAGGTGATGGGCTTGTCGGACCAGTCTAGATAGACTGGCGCCGCCACCTTCACTGAGCAGACCTCCCGACGCTCCTGCTTACGATGCCGAGCCGAGGCGTTTGCCGCATGCCCTCCGTAGATCATGAAGCAATCGCGGACCTCTGGGAACTCTCCTGCTTGGCGATCCTCCCTTTTGTCGTCGTCGTGAGCCCTGCCACCCTCTGCGGGTGGCCCGGCCCGATGGAAGTGACGCCGAAGCATGACGCACTCTTCGAGAGTATGCTTGACGGGCCCCTGATGGTAGGGGCACGTCTCCTTGAGTGCCTTGTCAAAGAGGTTTGCACCTCCGGGGGGCTTCCGAGGGTTCTTGCGCTCGGCGGCGGCGACAAGGTCTGCATCGGGAACGTCGCGTTTCGCTTGCGACTTCCTCCTGCCTCTCTTCTTGGCGCCGCGCGGAGTGGACGCCTCGGGAGCATCTTCCGACGGGCGGCCCTGGGGCTGCTTGTCCTTTCGGAAGATGGCCTCTACCGCCTCCTGGCCGGAGGCGAACTTGGTGGCGATGTCCATCAGCTCGCTCGCCCTGGTGGGGGTCTTGCGACCCAGCTTGCTCACCAGGTCGCGGCAGGTGGTGCCGGCGAGGAACGCGCCGATGACATCGGAGTCGGTGATGTTAGGCAGCTCGGTGCGCTGCTTCGAGAACCGCCGGATGTAGTCCCGAAGGGACTCTCCCGGCAGTTGCCGACAGCTACGGAGGTCCCAGGAATTCCCGGGGCGCACGTACGTGCCCTGGAAGTTCCCGGCGAAAGCCTGGACCAGATCCTCCCAGTTGGAAATCTGCCCCGGGGGCAGGTGCTCCAACCAGGCACGAGCGGTGTCGGAGAGAAACAGGGGGAGGTTTCGGATGATGAGGTTGTCATCGTCCGTCCCACCCAGCTGACAGGCCAGGCGGTAGTCCGCAAGCCACAATTCCGGTCTCGTTTCCCCCGAGTACTTCGTGATAGTAGTCGGGGGTCGGAATCGGGGCGGAAACGGCGCCCGCCGAATGGCTCGGCTAAAGACCTGCGGGCCGGGTGGTTCGGGCGAGGGACTCCGATCCTCCCCGCTGTCGTAACGTCCCCCACGCCTGGGGTGGTAGCCTCGGCGCACCCTTTCGTCGAGGCGTGCCCGACGGTCGCGATGAGGGTGCTCGACGCCGAGGTGGCCCGGGGCCGCAGGCGCGGTGTTGCGCGTGCGCCCGGTGAAGGCCGAGGCTTCCCGCGTGAGTCGGGAAGTCGCGGCACGAGGTTCCGAGGGGTATCCCTGCCTGCGGGAGGCAGAGCTCTCGGCCCGCCGGGCCGCAGCGCCTTCCAGGAGATGCTTGAGTTCTCCCTGGATTCGCCGACCCTCGGTGGTTGATGACTCCGGCATCGCGCGGAGGAGCATTGCTGCAGCGACCAGGTCCTGGCCAGTCCCGCCGGATGCGGGTGGCGGTTTGTCCCTGGCATCGTTGGCGATGCGGTGCTGGAGACCTTGGGGCAGGTGACGTATTCCTCCGGCCGGGGGTTGGCTCGCCCATACCTGCCCGATGTTCTGGCGGATTGCCTCGAGCGCTCCTGCTCCTTCATCGAACCCGGCCTGCGCCCCGCGGACTTGCTCGAGCTGTGGGTCGTGACCCCCCGCCGGAACGGGGACCACAGCTAGCTCCCGCGGGATGTCGGCGCGAGGCGCTGGCCTAGGGGGATCACCATCCTCCGGCATGCCGAGACAGCCGCCTCCGGAGGGATCCCCTAGCTCGATGTGGAAACATTCGCGACTCGGGCCGCAGTCCTTGTCGCCAAGGCTGCGGCTGCCGTCGGAACAGTCGGAGAGGCAATAGTCACATGCGGTCATGAAGCCCCGCATGGCACTAGGGTTGCCAGATCCGGAGAAATCCCAGCAGATGCTGGGGTCGTCATCTTCCTCGGACCCAGAGGGTCCGTAGGTCGAGACGCCCGTCAATCGGTCCCAAGGCGACCGCACACGAAACCCCAGAGAGGTTGCACTCGCCTCAATGTGAGCGCCCGCCAAAGCGAGGTCGCCAGGCGGGCTGAGGCCGAGTCGAAATAACGAAAGATGGGGAGCAGTCGGTACCTTTTCGTTGACGAGGAGCGATGAAGTCGTGTCGGGGGCTGACCGCGCCGTCATCTTGGGTACGAGGGCGACGTCCTGCAGGCCCTCCGTGAGCGTGCTGGCGTCGTCCACTTGCTCGGGGTCGACGTGTTGCGGGGGGATGGCGCTCGCGTTTGCCTCGAACGCGAGGGCGACGCTTGGCGTGTCCTCCGCTGGGGCGCCGGGGATGTCGACTTGCTCGACAGCCGTCGGAGCGCGGCCTCCCGCTCGGTCCCGGTTGCCCCGCCTCCTCCTCCTCCGATGGCGAGGGAGAGGATGGGGCGAGCTCGAACGTTGTCCTTCCCCAACGCGGGAAAGACGTCGTTGATTCCGCCGCCGGCGGGCGGGCTGTCCGCCACCAATGTCGTCGTCGCGCGGCGGTGGAAGGAGTATCATGTCGTAGTCGCCATCGAGAGACATGAACTCGAGGTTCCCGAAACGGAGCACCGTCCCGGGTTGAAGAGGTTGTTGGAGACTGCCCATCTGGAGCTTGACGGGAAATCGAACGTCAACACGCAGCGTGCCCCTACCTGGCGCGCCAACTGTCGGCGTTCCGAGACCGGGGGGTCCTCGAGCCGACGAGTGAGAGTGCCGCGTGCCCCAGCCCAGATGGGTCGAGCGCGTGGAGCGAGCGCGAAGGGGGGAACAGAGAGAGAGAGAGAGTCGGTGGCCGGAGCCGGGTCGTGAGGGAGTCGGAGAAATTCCCGCGGCCTTCGTGTTCGTCCCGC
This sequence comes from Zea luxurians, assembly GCA_029449295.1. Taxonomy (NCBI): domain Eukaryota; kingdom Viridiplantae; phylum Streptophyta; class Magnoliopsida; order Poales; family Poaceae; genus Zea; species Zea luxurians. The sequence goes on along the minus strand of JAOPSE010000005.1, from coordinate 20,552,803 downwards.
GCCCAGGTCGGGTGCGCTTGCAGTAGGGGGTTACAAGCGTCCGCACGAGGTGAAGGGAGAGAGCGGCCCCGAGAGAGCGCCTGCCCCTGCCTTTCGTCCCCGTGAGGCCAACCTTCTCTAAGAAGGCCCTGGCCCTTCCTTTTATAGTCGTAAGGAGAGGGTCCAGGTGTACAAGATGGGGGTGTAGCAAGGTGCTACGTGTCTAGCGAGGGAGAGCTAGCGCCCTATGTACATGCCTAGGTGGCAGCCGGAGAGATCGTGGCACCCTGTTGGTGTGGCGTCGTGGCTGTTGGAGGAGTAACGGAGCCGGACGGGGGGGACAGCTGTCGAGGTGGCTGGGTCCTTGCTGACGTTCTCCTGCTTTCGTAAGGGAGCTAGGAGCCGCCGTCGTCATGATCTAGCGGGGCGCCATCATGGCCTATCTGGCATAGCTGGCCAGATGGGACGCCGGTCTTGTTCTCTGCGACCCAAGTCGGCTCAGGGCAGGGTGATGATGACGCTTCCTGTTGACGTGGCGGTCTCGTATCCTAGGTCGGGCGTCGTGGAGGCTCCTCCGAGGCCGAGGCCGAGTCCGTCCTGCAAGACAGAGACAGAGTCCGAGCCCTGGGTCGGGCGAGGCGGAGATTATTCGGCAGAGGCCGAGGCGGAGTCCGAGCCCTGGGTCGGGCGAGGCGGAGGTCGCCGTCTTCCGGGGCCTTAGCCCGAGTCCGAGCCCTGGGTCGGGCGGAGCGGAGTTCACCGTCTTCCGAGGCCTTAGCCTGAGTCCGAGCCCTGGGTCGGGCGGAGCGGAGTTCGCCGTCTTCCGAGGCCTTAGCCTGAGTCCGAGCCCTGGGTCGGGCGGAGCGGAGTTCGCCGTCTTCCGAGGCCTTAGCCTGAGTCCGAGCCCTGGGTCGGGCGGAGCGGAGTTCGCCGTCTTCCGGGGCCTTAGCCCGAGTCCGAGCCCTGGGTCGGGCGGAGCGGAGTTCGCCGTCTTCCGGGGCCTTAGCCCGAGTCCGAGCCCTGGGTCGGGCGGAGTCTCCTATGGCACCACTGGCGAAGTCTGGTCGCCCGTCGGTCTTACCTTTTGCGTTAAACGCCCTGGTGACTCGGTCGGTTGGTGCGGTGATTTAGTCAGGGTTTCTCCTTATCGGAGGCGGGGCCTAGGGCGAGCCGGAGATGCGTCTGCCGTGAAAGAGGAGACCTCAGGCGAGACGGAGTCATCTTAGGGTCGGCTGCCCTCGCCCGAGGCTAGGCTCGGGCGTGGCGTGGTCAAGTCACTCGTATGGACTGATCCTGACTTAATCAAACCCATCAGGCCTTTGCAGCTTTATGCTGATGGGGGTTACCAGCTGAGAATTAGGCGTCTTGAGGGTACCCCTAATTATGGTCCCCGACACATATAATAACAGTTATCAAGAAAGTATCCAGATGGCACCTTTTGAAGCTTTGTATGGGCGACGGTGTCGAACTCCGCTAAATTGGTCTAAACCTGGTGAAAGGTATTTCTTTAGGCCTGATATGGTAAAAGAAACCGAAGAAAAGGTTCAGAAAATAGTTCATAATATGAAGAAGGCACAGGCTCGTCAGAAGAGTTATGCAGACAAACGGCGAATGCCCTTATACTTCTTGGAAGGAGACTACGTCTACTTAAAGGTTTCACCAATGAAAGGCGTATCGCGTTTTGGGATTAAAGGAAAACTTGCACCCAGGTACATTGGTCCATTCCTGGTACTTCAGCAATGTGGACCAGTGGCATACCGACTTCAGCTCCCCGAAACATTGTCTGCCGTGCATAATGTGTTCCACGTGTCACAATTGAAGAAGTGTCTTTGGGTTCCCGATCGAACCGTTGAAGTGACTGATGTTGTCCTGGAACCAGATTTAACGTACTCGGAACATCCCATTCGAGTTCTGGATCAAAAGGACAGGGTTACCCGGAGAAAAACTCTCAAGTTTTATAAGATACAGTGGAACCAGCATTCGGAAGATGAGGCTACATGGGAAACCCAAGACTTCTTAGATAAGAATTTCCCAGGCTTTCTAGCCTCTTGTAAGTTGTAAAATTTGTATAGCTGTGTAATAAAGGAATGAACCCCCACACCACCCCTGCCTTATACCAGAAATAAGGAAATAAAAATGTGACACATTTCCTTTTCCATTACTCACCCTAGGACTTTAAATCTCGGGACGAGATTCTTTTATGGGGGGAAGGATGTAACACCCCTTGTGTTACTCTAACTAAAACTTGAGCATAACATCATGAGCATGGGCATTGCATATATTTGATACACCTAGAGTGCATTCACTAGGCAAAAATTTCAAACAAGTTGTATTGTTTTACTGTTTTACAAATAGGACCCTGGTTTAAGGACTTAACCCTAAATAGTGGTTAAAGGGGTAAAACTTAACCCAAGTTGAGAAAAACCTTGGGACTTTTGAGAAAAGTCATAAAATATCCCCAAACACTAAATTGAATCACCTTTATACCCCTGGGATATTAAAAACCCTAAACAGAACCCTAGAAAACCCTAAAAACCAAACCCTAGGGGTTTATGTGCAAAATTAGCCCACTTTTGGGCTAAAGTGCAAAAACCAAGCCAAATAAGTATTTTAAGTCCTTTGGTTCACCAATATGTGATTTTGCAAGCCAAACCCTAAGTTTTGGACCTAAATGCAAAATGGGCCTCATTTGAGTTTTACTCTAAGTCTGAAAAATCAGTGCATGGGCTCAACTTTGGGGCTTTGTAACTTGCAAAGTATAGGGTTTTTGCCCTAGGTCACCACATCAAAGTTGAAGACCCATTATAGGAGAACAACTTTGCTTAAGGTTGTGAGCTTAGTTGTTAAGAAGAATTTAGAGAAAAACCCAGTCCAAAACTGGCTGTCAGACTGTTTGATCTGAAATTCAGTTCAGCAGGTGACTGACAGCAACTTCTAGCTCAAATTCAAGCATGATCCAGTGCTCGAATGTGATCAAGTCCTATAGTGGAGTTGTAGCTGGTATGTAGCACTACAACTTTGGTACAGAGACTGGGACCTGTTGTCACATGAAATCTGGAGAAAAAGGACGCTAGACTTGCTCGGTCAGAAGCTCTGATGGGGCAATGGCATGGTACAGTGATCGCTTAAACTGAAGAAGATCGATTCATTCTCGTCGCCGGTAGCTGCCGCCGTCGATCGCCGCTCGCCAAGATTCGTGCTCGGCGGTCACCGGATAAGGCTGCCGCGGTAAAGGCCCTCGTCACCGGTGAGCTGGAAGTCACCCCGCTCGGCCACGGTACATCTCCTCTAGCTCACCGCCCGCGGTAAAGCGCTCGCCGTCGACCGCCGCCTCTCGGCCTGGTGCCGCGTGGCTCAACGTTTCTACCGTGTCGCCGTGACCTTCTCTGACCCCTCCGTGGCTCACCGAAGTTACCGCCATGTCGTGGCCACGAATTCACGAAGGCTTTGCTTCTTCCTCCCATCCGGCCGCCAGCGCAGCCTACTCAAATTGATCGCCGCCGCCGTCGCTTCCTATAAATTGAGCCCCCCTCAGCTTCGCCATGTATTTTGCTAGCTATCGCAACCGCTCCCACACTCAATCGTCCACCAGCTCGCCTGAATTTCTCGTTGCCCCCAAATCGGTTTTCCGCCGCCGTGAATCGAGCTCACCGTCGCCAGCCCAACTCCGGTCTGTTCCTGCCCTCTGCGCCTTCGTTTGTGCATGCTCATGTCTCCGTGATGCTTGCCGAGCTCTTTAATTGAACTAGACCGGCGCACATCGCCGGGAACACGATCACTTCGCCGTTTTGCTTGCGGTCACCGTGGCCGGAGCTCCATGATCCACTAATAGCGCAATTAAGTTAGGGGAAGTAGTTAGGCTAACCCCAATTCCATGTCCACCGCTCGGAGAGCTCAGCCGCTGCCCCAATCGGCCGGTCTGCTGGCTCGCCGGAGCGCGGCCGCGTATGAGCGCCGTCGAGGACTTCGAATTGTGAATTGACAGAAACCCGAGGGCCTTTTCGTGAACTGTCAGCGACTCTGTGAAATAGTAAAAGAACTCGTTTCCAGTTAACTAAAAACCCGAGGGCCTCTGCGCAAAGTCGCCTCGCGGGCGCGGGCGCGCGCGCGAATCCGCCCGGGCTTGGGCCGGCTGGACCTGAATCGGCCCAGTACTGTTTTATCGTTTTCCTTTTTCTTTTACAGCAGAACTCTAGAAATCTGTAGAAAATAATAGAAAAATCCTAAAATTATGAGACCAATTTTCCTAGGCTTGTTATTTTCCATAGTATTTAATAAAAATAGTTTTATGATTTTTAATTTGAACAGGGAATTTTAGGATATTTAAAATAGCCTAAACTATTGATTCTGGATTTTTAGAGAATAAATAATAAGTCCAAAATTTCCCAAACTTTTTTATGTGAGCTTATCACATTATTTAGAAGCTATGAGTAGAGTTTGGTTTGATTTGGACCTTGTTTGATCACTAAACCCAAAACCACCCCCCCCTGCTCCATGAACTCCTTTACCGACTCCGGAAACCTTAGGTTCTCGGAGTACCGTGAAGGAAAGTTGTACTCAAGACATAAATAACAAGTTTATACTATCTTTGCATCCTCATGAGCATTCCATGACATCCATCCTTATGTATGTATATGGTTATATTAGAGCAAGAAGAAGAAGAAGAAGTTTTTGAAGAAGGGATACCACCCACCTCTGATCCTCAAGCGGATAACTGCTTTTATTTTGATATCTGTGGATCCGAGCAGGACACCTCTGATAACAAAGGCAAGCCCCGGTGCATTTGCCACCTTCCTTGATGTCTTTAAAATCTTTCTCACTTACTTGCTGCATTAGGTGATAGGAGTTGATTGATTAAACAATTCCTGCATTGCCTTCCTTGATTTTGATTACCCTCCTTGAAATCCTGTTTTTACAAAAAGGTTTTACTTTGCTTAGTATTGCTTTAGAAAAACAAAAGGACTTGTTTTACAAAAGATGTTTGGCAAAGTGGGAGGGATGTTTTCGAAAATAAAACTTGATGGTGGATCCATCACGGCCGTGATGGATTCAACATCGGAAAAGATGTACCTCTGCCAGGTACCAAACTTTGGGTTTGAAATGGTTAAGCTGAGACCGGGCGGGTGACTTGCACGAGAAGAGAGTCTCGGTGTAGTGTCTCCGTCTGAGTCGATTAAGGACCTTGTCGATGTAGGCTTGATGATCGAGGACCCTTTAACTGGTCACATGCCTCGTCATGGGTAAGCCTTGCCTCGGGCAGACTAAGGCCGGAATAAGATACCATGAAATGGGAGTGGAGCGGTGGCGAGAGTAGCGTGTACCCTCCGTGGCAAGAGGCTGGACGGTGGTGTATCTGTGCTCTCGGTTTGCGTGAACCTGATTCGGTCTTAAGAACCCCGGTGGTGGGTTGACATATGCAAGGGTTAAGTGCTACATATGTCGTGTGATTGGAGATCCTCAGCTGAGTATAATCGATTCGGATCGCCGTACCTTCGCGGTTATGAAGACTTGGTCACTGCCCTACACGTAGCATTCCACTAAAGATGATGGGTTTTTGGTTAAGAAATTGGCTAGTGCAGGACCAGTGATTGAACTAGGGTAGAAAGAACTCTAGTGCAGGTAATTCTACTTAACTTGACAAATAAAATTGGATTTTTAAGGATCCACTTTAGTAAGCATTTCTGCAAAACAGAGTCTTTGACTATTGAGAAGCCTTACCTTGACCCCCATATATCCAGCATACCCTTGAGAGTCTTTTCCTTAGTCGGGTAAGACTTGCTGAGTAATTCCATACTCAGGGTTTATCCCTTTGTTGTTTTTAGGTGGGGAAGTAGCAGACTTTTGCTGCTTCTGTGCTAAGGTGGTTCCCAAAGATGAAAACCAAGACTGAAGTGCGGGAGGACTCGGTCCTCCATCTAGGATCTTTTGTGGATAGTCTTTCGGGAGAAGTTTGTGTCTCCCTGGTTTGTATAATTATTACTTTTATGCACTCACTTTTAAGCTGGTCTGTAATAACTTAACTCGAGCTTTCTTTGGGAATAAATGTAAGTTTATGTAATTCGCTTCCGCATATCTTTATCTCCGATGATCTGTAATGTCTGCAAGACGGGTGAAACGTTCCTGGTGAGGTAAGAAAAGATACCGAGCTTGTCAAGTAACTTAGGAACATCTACAGGATGTCTGATGTCTGTTAGACAAGGACAACTGTAGGTGGGCCTGATTACTTGGGAGGTTCCGTCACAGCCGTCTTCTGGGACCGAGCCCAAGTCCGAGCCCTGGGTCGGGCGAGGCGGAGATCGTCGTCTTCTGGGACTTAGCCCGAGTCCGAGCCCTGGGTCAGGCGGAGTTCGCCGTCTTCCGGGACTTAGCCCGAGTCCGAGCCCTGGGTCGGGCGGAGTTCGCCGTCTTCCGGGACTTAGCCCGAGTCCGAGCCCTGGGTCGGGCGGAGTTCGCCGTCTTCCGGGTCTTAGCCCGAGTCCGAGCCCTGGGTCGGGCGGAGTTCGCCGTCTTTCGGGACTTAGCCCGAGTCGGAGCCCTGGGTCGGGCGGAGTTCGCCGTCTTCCGGGACTTAGCCCGAGTCCGAGCCCTGGGTCGGGCGGAGCGGAGCTTCCTATGGTGCCTTTGGCCAGGCCTGACTGCCTGTCAGTCTCACTCTGTCAAGCGGCACCGCAGTCGGAGTGGCGCAGGCGGCGCTGTCCTTCTGTCAGGCCGGTCAGTGGAGCGGCGAAGTGACGGCGGTCACTTCGGCTCTGCCGGCTGGGGGGCGTGCGTCAGGATAAAGGTGTTAGGTCACCTTTGCATTAAATGCTCCTGCGATTTGGTCGGTCGGTGCGGCGATTTGGTCAGGGTTGCTTCTTGGCGAAGGCAGGGCCTCGAGCGAGCCGGAAACATGTTCACCGCTGAAGGGGGGCCTCGGGCGAGACGGAAATCCTCCGGGGTCGGCTGCCCTTGTCCGAGGCTAGGCTCAGGTGAGGCGTGATCGAGTCCCTTGAATGGACCGATCCCTGACTTAATCGCACCCATCAGGCCTTTGCAGCTTTGTGCTGATGGGGGTTACCAGTTGAGAATTAAGAGCCTTGAGGGTACCCCTAATTATGGTCCCCGACAATATTGTTACTGTTGGTGGAATTAAAGTAGATCTAGGAAACATAAGTGAAATACTAAATTGGAAGCAACTGAAGGATGCGTCCAAGATCAAAAGTTTTCTTGGATTGGTAGGATACTACAGAAGATTTATTGAAGGTTTTTCCAAGTTAGTGAAACCTGTTACCTCACTACTGGAGAAAGGTAAAGAGTTTAAGTGGGATGAAGCATGCCAAAAATGTTTTGAGGAACTCAAGGAAAGGCTAACCACTGCACCAGTATTGGTAATGCCAGACATTCACAAAGGATTTGATGTGTATTGTGATGCATCACACCTAGGACTTGGTTGTCTGCTAATGCAAGAAGTAAAAGTAATAGCTTATGCCTCAAGGTAGTTGAGAAAGCATGAGGAGAGTTATCCTACACGTGATTTGGAACTAGCTACCATAGTGCATGCTTTGAAGATTTGGAGACACTATATGATTGGAAACAAGTGCAAAATCTTTACGGACCACAAAAGCTTGAAATACATATTCACTCAGAAAGAACTCAACCTAAGACAAAGAAGATGGCTTGAGTTAATAAAAGATTATGATTTGGATATTCAATACCATCTAGGAAAAGCAAATGTTCTGGTAGATGCTTTGAGTCGTAAAGGTCAAGTAAATAGTATTACTACCTATTTGATGCCACAAGAATTATGTTGGGAAATGGAACAACTCAACCTTAGTGTGCTGAATAATATGGAAGCAACAGTTATGGAAGTGGAATCTACTTTGGAACAAGAGATTCGTAAAGGACAAGAATCTGATGAGAAAATTAAGGAAATTAAACTCTGATTAGTTTGGGTAAAGCCCTAGATTTCACAGAAGATGAACAAGGCATCGTTTGGTTTAAAAGAAGAATATGTGTACTAGAAGTCGAACATCTACGTCAACTTATTTTGAGAGAAGCTCATGATTTGGCTTATTCTATTCACCCTGGAAGTACTAAGATGTACCAAGATTTGAAGGAAAAATATTGGTGGTATGGTTTAAAGAGAGATGTTGCCACTCATGTTGCACTTTGTGACGTATGTCAACGATTTAAGGCAGAACACCAAAGACCAGCCGGTTTGCTACAACCACTCAAGGTACCGGAATGGAAATGGGAAGAAATTGGTATGGATTTCATAGTTGGATTACCCCGTACTCGTGATGGCTACGATTCCATATTGGTTATTGTAGACAGATTGACTAAAGTGGTACACTTTATACTTGTGAAGACAACTTACTCGGGAGCCTAGTTAGCAGAGTCATATATGTCGAGGATTGTTTGTCTGCATGGAGTACCGAAGATCATATCAGACCAAGGAACTCAATTTACCTCGCGCTTTTGGAAAAGATTACATGAGTCCATGGATACCATGCTAAACTTCAGCTCAGCCTATCATCCACAAAGAGATGGACAGACAGAAAGAACAAATCAAGTGTTGGAAGATATGTTAAGAGCTTGTGCTCTAAAGCATGGTAGAAGTTGGGATAAAAGTTTGCCTTATGCAGAATTCTCATATAACAATAGCTACCAAGCAAGTCTAAAAATGGCACCGTTTGAAGCACTTTATGAACAGAAATGTAGAACACCGCTTTATTGGAATCAGACCAGAGAAAGTCAAGTATTTGGTCCCGAAATTCTCCAAGAAGCAGAAAACCAAGTGCAGGTTGTCAGAGAGAATTTGAAAACGGCATAGTCGAGACAGAAAAGCTATGCTGATAATAAAAGAAGAGAGTTGATCTTTGAAATTGGAGACTTCGTATACCTTAAGGTTTCACCAATGAGAGGAATGAAAAGATTTAAGGTTAAAGGTAAACTATCTCCTCGCTACATTGGTCCATTCAAAATTTTGGAAAGAAAAGGTGAGGTAGCGTATCAGTTAGAGCTACCCGATAGTTTATCGAACGTGCATGACGTATTTCATGTGTCACAACTTAAGAAATGCTTAAGAGTGTCTGAGGAACAATTACCTATGGAAGAACTCAACGTTAATGATGATTTGACTTATTCAGAGCACCATATCAGAATTTTGGAAACATCTCGCAGAATTACTCGGAGTAAAGTTATCAACATGTGCAAAGTTCAATGGAGTCATCATTCGGAAGATGAGGCCACTTGGGAAAGAGAAGATGAACTCAGAGCAGAATTTCCCCAGCTATTCTCAGAAGTTTCTTAATCTCGAGGACAAGATTCTTTTAAGGTGGTAGGTTTTGTAACACCTCAAATCCATCAATTAAAAATAATACATTACTAGTCGTTAAACTTACTAGGGAGTAAATCAAAATTTTGGAATCAAGTGCTTGATTTTATTTACTTTTGGAGAATGATTTTTGTTTGCTAATAATTGATTGATTATTTTATTTATAGAGCCCATTATTCGAAACCCAATTATTAAAATTATAGACTTTGATCTACAATATAAATATTTCGTATTCTAATTATAAATATTATTATTAGGTTTATTATATTTTTTGAAATATTTAAAATATACTTATTTATATCTTTTATAGATAACGTATTAAAAAAAGAAAACGATTTTGGAATTTCAAAATAAAAGAACGCTTAGCCGATCTGCTCCCCCACGACATTTCTCCTTTTCTTTATTGGTCGTGGGCCTCTCTCTCATGTGCATGACGTGTGGGCCCCAATAGGCATAGCTCTTCTTTTCCCATCTCAAATCTGTCGTTCTCCTTTTCCCACGAGCAGACGCACCGCCGTCTGCAACGTCCGTTCGTGGCCGCCAGCCCGTTCGCCTCCCCACTCGCGCGAGCAGCCGCCACCGGCTCTTCACCTCATCGCTTAGCGTTATGGCTAGCTCGCCCCACCCTCTCCACTTCTCCCCACTAACTATTGACGGTTTCTCCTGTCCAGTTCTCCCAAGTGTCGTTAAGGGCGGTGATGGTAGCCGCCCTTCTCCCACCCTGACGCCCAACTTTCATCGCCTTGGCCTATAAATTGGACGCCCCAGCCATGTTTCTTCTCCTGCTCCCTTTCCCAACTCTCGCTCACGTCATTCCCCGGCCACCCTCGCTCACGCACTTCACTCCCATTGTCTGTCGTCGCTACTCCACCGGAGGCCGCACCAATAGAATCGTCGACGCCGTCGTCTGCATGCCTATTAGTGCCTGCATCATACTCGTCGAGCTTGTGTCTCGCTGTACCGAGCGTCACCGAGCGTCGCCCGTGTCGCATATCATTGTGTTGTCTCTGCTCGTCGAGGTCCTGCTTGACTGCGACGCCGAACACCTCTGCTCGTTGTCGCTATCTCGCTAGAGCTTGCTGTGACGCCAATGACCACGCCAACGCATCCCGGCGCTCCCGCTGTTGGTTCTGCCGATCCCAAGAGTGTTCCACGCCTGCTGCTGAGAGCCCAACCTCTACCCCTATTGCCGTGACCAAGGTTGATGAAAGTGATGAAGACATCCACACGACTGATACATCTATGCCAATACACGTACCAATTTCTGGTACCATTACTCGCGCTCGTGCTCGTCAACTCAACCATCAGGTGATTACACTCTTGAGTTTATGTCCATCATATTTAGACCATGGAGACCCGTGCACTCTTGTTTTGCTTAGGAACCAGGGAGAAGACCGAAAGGGAAAAGGATTTGAACATGCTGGATTCGGACTGCAGAAGAACACCAACTTGTGACGGTCACCACGGTCAGATGCGGGCTCGGATTAGAATGTTCAAGCACAACATGGAAAGCTTATCAAGTCTACTTTCATATGGATCCAGAATTATAGTCATATCTGTTCTAAGGCCGCCGTAATCATTGTTTTCTTACCGAGACATTTCCTGCCTTTTCTGCCCATGGTGCTACGTCACCCTATTTTGGCCCAATGGGTCGTGTATCAAGTTAGGTCCATTAGGGACGCATCCTAGGGTTGCAGCACGACCCCAATACCCTTGTGGTCGTCCTCCCATGTTTATAAACCCCCTAGCCGCCACCAAGAACAGTGGGTTTTGTTTAGATCAAGTTTAGCTCTCGCTACTTGCTTGTAAGCGCGCGTGCTGGTTCAGCCGCCCGTCTTCTTGTCTTCGGAACCCCACCATATTGGAGTTTGATTTTGAAACCTACATTTAGATCTGGTAATTCAGTACTTGTTCTACTTGTTCTTGCTAGTTCTTCGATTGCTTGCAGGACGAGTGCCCTAGTGGCCAGGGTGTCACGCTCCACAAGATCGTGACATCCATAGGAGGTGGTGTATCGGTTGCTAAGGCGCAGCCTCTTTGGAAGGCTGTAGTCGGGCCGAGAACGTTGTCTCCTCCCCCAATCGAGTTATTCCACACCCTCTCATCGAAAGATCGGGCAATCACCCAACGGGTGCACATCAGTTGGTAATCAGAGCAAGGTTTATCGGTGAGAGATTTACTTTTCTTCGCTGTTTTCTTATCTCCTATAGTCCAGAAAAAGCCAAAAAATAGTAGATTAGTTTTACCGCAATCCTATAAACCATTGAACATTTACTAGTACTACTTAGTTAGGGCTTGTTGAGTTTTTGGTTGCATCGGTTGTGTCGAGTTGCTGGTCTTAGTTTATTCCTTTAGAGTTTTGAGTTCTACCACGTTTTGGTCACCACGAGATCCACCATCACCATAAACATCTCTGGTTCATTTTTGCCACCACGGATACATCTCATGTCCGATTTGGAAGTTTAAATACAATCTGGAAAGCTTATCTTATCTTCTTTCCAATGGATCTGACCTTGTCTCAAAATTCATTCTGAGCGCTCCGCAATCATCGTAGAGATTTCTGGACTTTCTATATTGACAAGATTTGTTAAATCTGATTTAAAGGGGCTGTTAGCAATATCTTTATTGTTTGGGTTGTCATAGTGAAAAAAAAGGGTTTAGGCCCCTGCAAAAAAAAGAAGAAGAAAAAAAAAGAATAGAAAAGAAAAAAAAGGAAAAGAAGAAGAAGGGGGCTGAATCTCTAAATCTGTTGTTTCTCTTTGTGCTGTTCTAGTTGTTCTTTTTCAGTGACTACCTTTGTGCCTAGGCTCACGTCTCTAGCATGGTTTAGCCTAGGACCAGCACAGTACCACCGTTGAACGATTATTCAGCTTGCTTTTGTAACTAACGTGGTACTAGTGTATTCCTTGCTTCAGCCCACCTACAACTCTACATATTTCGACTACAGTTTGACAGGTCGTGTTGCTGCGGCACCGATACACTTATTCCACGGTTGCAGACTTGTTGGTTGCTGACCCCTCCTGTTGTGCAAGGTAAGAATTGGTAAGAGCTTGTGTGGCAGGTTGAGAGTGAGCGCCTTGCAGTAGCTACATCCTAATAGTTGTAGAGTTTTTATTCCTTCACGTTTTTTTTCTTGTTGCCTCTGTTCGTCTAACCATGGCAGGATTGGAGGTTGATGATGCTTCTCGTAATATGCCACACTCTCCTCGCACCAAGGGTATCATACAACACTTTGTAAGGCTGGTGAAGACGCACACGGAAGGCCTTGATAATGACATGCAGGTGACGAATGAAAAGATGGGGCAATTGGAGGCCACACAGATCGACACAAACACCAAACTTGCAAATGTGGAAATGACAGTTGCTCATATTGACAAGAGCCTTGTCGCACTCTTGAGGCGATTTGATGAGATGCATGCTAATACCAATGGTGGGCGTGATGAGGGCACCGAAGGTAACTGGGATGACTATGTTGCTGATACTGAACAAGATGACCAAGAAGCACCTAATCGCCGGCGACTACGTACTAACCGTAGAGGTATGGGTGGTTTTCGCCGACGTGAGGTACATGGTAATGATGATGCTTTTAGTAAGGTTAAATTTAAAATACCTCCTTTTGATGGTAAATATGACCCTGATGCTTACATTACTTGGGAGATTGCGGTTGATCAAAAGTTTGCATGCCATGAATTTCCTGAGAATGCACGGGTTAGAGCTGCTACTAGTGAGTTTACTGATTTTGCTTCTGTTTGGTGGATAGAACATGGTAAGAAGAATCCTAATAACATGCCACAAACTTGGGATGCGTTGAAACGGGTCATGCGGGCTAGATTTGTTCCTTCTTATTATGCACGTGATATGTTAAACAAGTTGCAACAATTGAGACAGGGTACTAAAAGTGTAGAAGAATATTATCAGGAATTACAAATGGGTATGCTACGTTGTAACATAGAGGAGGGTGAGGAATCTGCTATGGCTAGATTTTTGGGCGGGTTAAATAGGGAAATTCAGGACATCCTTGCTTATAAAGATTATGCTAATGTAACCCGATTGTTTCATCTTGCTTGCAAAGCTGAAAGGGAAGTGCAGGGACGACGTGCTAGTGCAAGGTCTAATGTTTCTGCAGGAAAATCTACACCATGGCAATAGCACACGACTACGTCCATGACCGGCCGTACACCAGCACCAACTCTCTCGCCAAGTCGACCAGCACCCCCGCCTTCCTCCGGCGACAAACCACGTGCATCTTCCACAAATTCAGCAACCAAATCTGCCCAGAAACTAGCAGGTAGTGCCTCTTCAGTAGCCTCCACGGGTAGAACAAGAGATGTTCTGTGTTATCGATGCAAGGGCTATGGACACGTGCAGCATGATTGTCCTAATCAGCGTGTTTTGGTGGTAAAAGACGATGGTGGGTATTCCTCTGCTAGTGATTTGGATGAAGCTACACTTGCTTTGCTTGCGGCTGATGATGCAGGCACTAAGGAACCACCCGAAGAACAGATTGGTGCAGATGATGCAGAGCATTATGAGAGCCTCATTGTACAGCGTGTGCTTAGTGCACAAATGGAGAAGGCAGAGCAGAATCAGCGACATACGTTGTTTCAAACAAAGTGTGTCATTAAGGAGCGTTCATGTCGTTTGATCATTGATGGAGGTAGCTGCAACAACTTGGCTAGCAGCGACATGGTGGAGAAGCTTGCACTTACGACCAAACCGCACCCGCATCCATATCACATTCAATGGCTTAACAATAGTGGTAAGGTCAAGGTAACCAAGCTGGTACGAATTAATTTTGCTATTGGTTCATATCGTGATGTTGTTGACTGTGATGTTGTGCCTATGGATGCTTGTAATATTCTGCTACGTAGACCATGGCAATTTGATTCAGATTGTATGCATCATGGTAGATCAAATCAATATTCTCTCATACACCATGATAAGAAAATTATTTTGCTTCCCATGTCCCCTGAGGCTATTGTGCGTGATGATGTTGCTAAAGCTACCAAAGCTAAAACTAAGAACAACAAGAATATTAAAGCTGTTGGTAATAACAAAGATGGGGTAAAATTGAAAGGACATTGCTTGCTTGCGACAAAAACTAATGTTAATGAATTATTTACTTCCACTACTGTTGCCTACGCCTTGGTATGCAAGGATGCTTTGATTTCAATTCAAGATATGCAGCATTCTTTGCCTCCTGTTATTACTAACATTTTGCAGGAGTATTCTGATGTATTTCCAAGTGAGATACCAGAGGGGCTGCCACCTATACGAGGGATTGAGCACCAAATTGATCTTATTCCTGGTGCATCTTTGTCGAATCGTGCGCCATATAGGACAAATCCAGAGGAAACAAAAGAAATTCAGCGACAAGTGCAAGAACTACTCGACAAAGGTTACTGTCGGCGTTCCGAGACCGGGGGGTCCTCGAGCCGACGAGTGAGAGTGCCGCGTGCCCCAGCCCAGATGGGTCGAGCGCGTGGAGCGAGCGCGAAGGGGGGAACAGAGAGAGAGAGAGAGTCGGTGGCCGGAGCCGGGTCGTGAGGGAGTCGGAGAAATTCCCGCGGCCTTCGTGTTCGTCCCGCGCCCAGGTCGGGTGCGCTTGCAGTAGGGGGTTACAAGCGTCCGCACGAGGTGAAGGGAGAGAGCGGCCCCGAGAGAGCGCCTGCCCCTGCCTTTCGTCCCCGTGAGGCCAACCTTCTCTAAGAAGGCCCTGGCCCTTCCTTTTATAGTCGTAAGGAGAGGGTCCAGGTGTACAAGATGGGGGTGTAGCAAGGTGCTACGTGTCTAGCGAGGGAGAGCTAGCGCCCTATGTACATGCCTAGGTGGCAGCCAGAGAGATCGTGGCACCCTGTTGGTGTGGCGTCGTGGCTGTTGGAGGAGTAACGGAGCCGGACGGGGGGGACAGCTGTCGAGGTGGCTGGGTCCTTGCTGACGTTCTCCTGCTTTCGTAAGGGAGCTGGGAGCCGCCGTCGTCATGATCTAGCGGGGCGCCATCATGGCCTATCTGGCATAGCTGGCCAGATGGGACGCCGGTCTTGTTCTCTGCGACCCAAGTCGGCTCAGGGCAGGGTGATGATGACGCTTCCTGTTGACGTGGCGGTCTCGTATCCTAGGTCGGGCGTCGTGGAGGCTCCTCCGAGGCCGAGGCCGAGTCCGTCCTGCAAGACAGAGACAGAGTCCGAGCCCTGGGTCGGGCGAGGCGGAGATTATTCGGCAGAGGCCGAGGCGGAGTCTGAGCCCTGGGTCGGGCGAGGCGGAGGTCGCCGTCTTCCGGGGCCTTAGCCCGAGTCCGAGCCCTGGGTCGGGCGGAGCGGAGTTCGCCGTCTTCCGAGGCCTTAGCCTGAGTCCGAGCCCTGGGTCGGGCGGAGCGGAGTTCGCCGTCTTCCGAGGCCTTAGCCTGAGTCCGAGCCCTGGGTCGGGCGGAGCGGAGTTCGCCGTCTTCCGGGGCCTTAGCCCGAGTCCGAGCCCTGGGTCGGGCGGAGCGGAGTTCGCCGTCTTCCGGGGCCTTAGCCCGAGTCCGAGCCCTGGGTCGGGCGGAGTCTCCTATGGCACCACTGGCGAAGTCTGGTCGCCCGTCGGTCTTACCTTTTGCGTTAAACGCCCTGGTGACTCGGTCGGTTGGTGCGGTGATTTAGTCAGGGTTTCTCCTTATCGGAGGCGGGGCCTAGGGCGAGCCGGAGATGCGTCTGCCGTGAAAGAGGAGACCTCAGGCGAGACGGAGTCATCTTAGGGTCGGCTGCCCTCGCCCGAGGCTAGGCTCGGGCGTGGCGTGGTCAAGTCACTCGTATGGACTGATCCTGACTTAATCAAACCCATCAGGCCTTTGCAGCTTTATGCTGATGGGGGTTACCAGCTGAGAATTAGGCGTCTTGAGGGTACCCCTAATTATGGTCCCCGACAGTAGCCCCCGAGCCTCGAAGAGAGTGTTAACACTCGCTTGGAGGCTTGCATCGCACTTTTTTGCAAGGGGACCAGCCTTTCTCGGAGGTACTTTGTTCCGGTGGGTGCGCGCGAGCGCACCCGCCGGGTGTAGCCCCCGAGGCCTCGGAGGAGTGGTTTCACTCCTTCGAGGTCTTAATGCCTTGCGCAATGCTTCGGCTGGTCTGGCGGTTCCCTCATGCGAGCAGGGCGTAACCCAGGTGCACTGTTGGGGCCCAAGTTCTCGGGCTGGTATGTTGACGCTGTCAACGGTTCGGCCGGAGCCGGGTTTGCGAGAGCAGCCCCCGAGCCCTCGCACGGAGCGAGAGGACGATCAGGGACAGACTCGACTTTTTATATACGCCCCTACGTCGCCTTTCCGCAAGGAGGAGGGGGGGAGTGCGCCATGTTACCCTCGATGGGCACCGAACATGGTGTCTCCGGTGAGCTGCAATCGGGTAATCCGAGTGGACGTCCGTGCCCCGTTCGTTGGGGGTCGGCTAGGGGCCCGGAGGCACGCCCAAAAGTACCTGCGGGTGATCTGCCGGACCCGGTCCCCTAGCGACGGGGTCCGAGGGCTCGTTGCCTCCCTCCGATGGGATTCCGTTACAGAGTCGTTCCCGCTGGTCTCGGAAATGTCCTAGGGTACCTCGGGAGCGCAGCCCGAGCCTTGGTTATGTATCGAACGTACCCCTGGTCATCCCTCGCTCGGCGTCTGAGGCGGCTGTGAACCCTTCGACAGGCCAGCCTTCGAACCCCTGATCAGTAGGGGGCACGGAGCCCGAGTAGCCTGAGGCGGTCGTGGAACCTTTCGGGGGCCGACCTTCGAACCCCTGACCAGTAGTGGGTGTCGGGCCCACGCGATCTGAGGCGGCTGTTGAACCCTTCGGGGGGCCAGCCTTCGAACCCCTGATCAGTAGGGAGGCTCGGAGCCTAGTTCCTTCACGGGGAAGGATCCCTTTGGGGTTATCCCCCTTCTCGGTCCCTGTTGCAAGAGATAGAGAAAGAAGGAAAAGGGAAATGGGTTCGAAATTGAACGTCGTGGCGTACCTTTTTCGGCGTGGTCGTTTTGGCGAAGGCGAAACGTCACCAGCCGCTCCCGCTCGTAGCGCTGTCCGTCGAGCCGCGGAGTTAAGGCGCCGGGGTGAGTAGTTGGCGAGGTTGCCGTTGCGCGTGCGCGAGCCGTTCGAGGCACGGGTCACGGACGCGTCGTCTTCACGCCGTGAGAGGGGGTTCTCTTGCTGCCTCCGGATGGGACGTGAGCCTGGCCGATGGCGTGACTGCTGCCCTCGCGCGCCTGCCACCGTCATCACTGCCGGCCCATTTTTGACCGCGTTTGACCGCTGCGCCAGGCTGGCGCCGCTGGATCGCAGGCTGGGCGGCCTCGAGTCGCGGTATCGGTTCCGCAATCGAGGAGGTGCGGTGGTGGAGCGAGAGGCGCGGCGGTTCGCATGCAGCGCCCGGCGCGCCAGTTGAACGACGCGTGGGCTTGAGCCGTCGCGCTGGCCTGTCAGGAGTCGGAGAGGCGCGTCCACTTGGCGCAGTTGCATGCCGCCTGCATGGCCGCTCGCCCCTTTTGCCCGTTGGTCTGGGCAAAAGTGGAGGGTTACTTGTAACCGCTGGGCGGTTGCGTGCGTCGTGCGCGGCGGTTCGGCTTCCTCTGCTTGGAGTCGGTCTGCATGACAGGCGGGCCCCAGCCCCCGCGTCGCAGGGGAGGACTTTGGAGGCGTGTTGGAGAAAACTCCGCCCGTGACGGTTGAGGGCGCAAGCAAGGGGAGTTGTCTTTAAAAGGAGGGCGACCCTCTTCGCGAGGTGACCATGTCTCCTACCTCCCTTATGCATTGTGTCTTTCCATCTTCCGAGCCCCCGGATGGGGGAAACCGCCGTCTTTTCGCTCCATCGCCGGAGGGACGCAACTCTGTGGGAGTTGGCACCTTTCAGCCATCGTTCGGCTTCAAGGATTTTCGTCAGGCAGCCCGGTTGCCCCCCTCGGCTGGGGGTCACCCGAGACGGTGACCACTAGCTCCTGGGTGGGGAGGAGCAAACCGGACTGCGATCTTGGTCCCACCCTCAGCTTCAAGGATGTTCATCATCCTCGCTGGGGTGGGTGCCGGACTGAGCTGGCGCTCCTCCTCCCGCACGGGTTCGTGGGTCATCCTCTCCCACGATATTCGAGGGAGAAGGCGTTCACTGGCCCTGCGGGCGGCGCGGACTTCGACAACGCGGGATGGGTCGGCGGCGAACGCCATCACCTCCAGCGTGTCGGGTCCGCTAGCTCGGCTCCGGCGGGCCCCTTTGTCGGGGGGTGGCTGCCGCGCCGTGTACACGGGAGGTCCACCCTAGACACCGCACGCTGCTAGGGCGGCGCTCGTGTTCTGGGGTGGCCCTACTTTTGCACCAGGGCGGCGGCTTTGCGCGGAGGTCGGTGCCCCACTCATCGGGGAGGATTTGAGTGGGGATCTGGCAGTAAGCTGGCGGCTCCTGGCGTCAGTGCCGAGGTGGAGGCGGCTCGAGAAGTCCCCGTCAGCGACGGGATCACCGCCACCATCGGCGCTTTGGGCCTTCGGCTCTTTGTACTTGTCCTCGCCCCTCGGGTGGCGTTATGGGCGAGGGCAAGACAGCAGCTGTGCCTTCCCCTGAGGCCTGCGCCGCCGCAGAGGGAGGAACCGGAGTTCCGCTTGTAATGGCACTTCGAGTGCCGGGTTTTTTGTTCATTTTCGGCTTTCGGGGCCTGAACATGTATGTAACTCCGGCACAGAGCCGTGCTTTTTCCTCATTTCTGAGCAATAAGGCTTGCCTGTCGATTGTCTGAATCGCTTCACCAAGCATGAGTCGCCCCGTGTCCAGGTGACGAGTGAGGTATCCGTATCCCGGAGGCGTAGGAATCCCTCGGCTCGGTCGGACCTGTTGTCCGAGGCTCCTCTAGCTTAGTTAAAGAGACCCCTCGGCCGCTCTTCGACGAGCCGAGGCCAGGGGTAGCGATATCAGCACAAGCAGAGGCATTGTTAGCTCGGAAATGAAACCTGGTTGGCCGGAGCTCAGCTGGGTCGTCTGCTGGCAGGATCGACGCCGGAGCTGATTGGCCGAGGCCTCGGACCGAGCTGGCGCCCTCGGAAGGTGGTCGGCCGAGGCCCCGGAGGTGGCCGGCCGAGCCGTCCGCTCGGGCCGGATTCTCGGGGAAGCCTCTGGCGGAGATTGCTCGAGCGCGGTGACGACGTCGTCCTTCGGAGCGGAGGCCTTCGGACCGCGTCGCCGCCCGAGGTCAGGTCGGGCCTTGCCGAAAGTGCTGCTGATGCCGAGGGTGTCGTCGCCCTCTTCCAGCGTCAAGATCCGCGCCTGCAGGGTCAAGTCGTCTTGTAGCGTGGGCCTTGTGCGGCCGTTGAGGCCAGAACACACACCCTTGTTGCGTTGTAAAGTTGTGTCTCTTTTCCTCTTGTTTCGAGTATCTGGACTTTCTGTCGGTAGCAGGGATGTTAGTGCGAGCAAGAGTTGCTTCTCGCGGGAGGTGATGAGTGAGGTATCCGTATCCCGGAGGCGTGGGAGTCCCTCGGCTCAGTCGACCTCGCCGCTTACGCGTACCTTTACCCATCCATGAGGCCCTGTTACCGACTCGGTCGAGAAGGCTCGAAGAACCGCTTCAACAGAAGAGCTTCCGTACGTAAAGACTCGTTCGATCCGCGGAGTCACTTTATCCGAGCGCGAGTTACTTATCGCAGAAGGTGATGAGTGAGGTATCCGTATCCCGGAGGCGTAGGAGTCCCTCGGCTCGGTCAGCCTTGACTGCTTACGTGTACCCCGTCGTTTCCAGGACCCACTTTCCGAAGTAGTCAAAAAGCACGAAAGATGTTCTGGTGAAAGAGGTTTTTTGTTCGAGGAAAATTTTGACGCAGAGGGGGTTAACCCCCTTTTAGCCCCCGAGGGAGGGTCGGGCTCTGCCGAGGCGAGGCCGACCCTTCCTTGTTGACTAAACTTTGCGCAGGTGCGAGGTATATGAATAACTTGGAAACATCTTAAGGGTAGAAGCGACGTAGCTGTCGGATGTTCCAAGCGTTGCCGTAGACCTCGCCTTGACTGTTGGCCAGCTTGTACGTTCCGGGCTTCAGAACTTTGGCGATGATGAACGGCCCCTCCCAGGGGGGTGTGAGCTTGTGCCTCCCTCGGGCGTCTTGCCGCAGCCGAAGCACCAGATCGCCCACCTGGAGTTCTCGGGGTCGGACCCCTCGGGCGTGGTAGCGTCGCAGGGACTGCTGATACCGCGCCGAGTGTAGTAAGGCCCTGTCCCGAGCCTCGTCCAGCTGGTCCAGCGAGTCTTCTCGGCTGGCTTGGTTGCTTCCTTCGTTGTAAGCCCTCGTCCTCGGGGAGCCGTATTCTAGGTCCGTGGGCAGGATTGCCTCGGCCCCGTAGACCAGGAAGAACGGCGTGAAACCCGTGGCTCGGCTTGGAGTCGTCTTCAGGCTCCAGACCACCGAGGGGAGTTCCTTCATCCATCGCTTGCCGAACTTGTTGAGGTCATTGTAAATCCGAGGCTTGAGCCCTTGTAGAATCATGCCATTGGCACGTTCCACTTGCCCATTCGACATGGGGTGAGCTACGGCGGCCCAGTCCACCCGGATGTTGTGATCCTCGCAAAAATCCAAGAATTTTTTGCCGGTGAACTGGGTGCCATTGTCGGTGATGATGGAGTTCGGGACCCCGAAGCGATGGATGATGTTGGTAAAGAACGCCACCGCCTGCTCGGACCTGATGCTGTTTAGGGGTCGGACCTCGATCCACTTGGAGAATTTGTCGATGGCGACCAGCAGGTGCGTGTAGCCCCCGGGCGCCTTCTGCAAAGGGCCGACGAGGTCCAGACCCCACACAGCGAAGGGCCAAGTGATGGGTATCGTCTGCAGAGCCTGAGCGGGCAGGTGGGTCTGCTTCGCATAGAATTGGCACCCTTCGCAGGCGCGAACAATTCTAGTGGCATCAGCCACCGCCGTTGGCCAGTAGAAGCCTTGGCGGAAAGCGTTCCCAATGAGGGTTCGAGGTGCTGCATGATGACCGCAAGCCCCCGAGTGTATTTCCTGCAGGAGGTCCTGACCCTCGGCGATGGAGATGCATCGCTGGAGGATGCCCGAGGGGCTGCGGTGGTAGAGCTCCTTCTCATCGCCCAGCAGGACGAACGATTTTGCTCGTCGCGCTACCCGCCGAGCCTCGGCTCGGTCGAGGGGCAGTTCTCCTCGGCGGAGATACTGCAGGTACGGGGTTTTCCAGTCTTGATCTGGCGCGACCCCGTTCTGCTCCTCCTCGATGTGCAGCGCTTCGCCCTTAGGCTCCGAGGGTTCCTCGGGTTGAACCGAGGATGGCTCGGGCTGGGCCGAGGTTACCTCGGACGAGGCCGAGGGTGCCTCGGGCTCGGTCGCATCGCCTATCTTGACGGAGGGTTGGTGCAGATCCCGGGAGAAGACGTCCGGGGGAACCGTTGTCCGCCCCGAGGCTATCTTCGCCAACTCGTCCGCAGTCTCGTTGTAGCGCCGGGCGATGTGGTTAAGTTCGAGCCCGTAGAACTTGTCTTCCAGGCGTCGAACCTCTTCACAGTAGGCCTCCATCTTCGGGTCACGGCAGTGGGAGTTCTTCATGACTTGGTCGATGACGAGCTGCGAGTCGCCGCGCGCATCGAGGCGTCGGACCCCTAGCTCGATGGTGATTCGCAGTCCGTTGATCAGAGCCTCGTACTCAGCCACATTGTTGGACGCCGGGAAATGGAGGCGGAGCACATAGCGCAGGTGTTTTCCGAGGGGCGAGACGAAAAGCAGGCCCGCGCCAGCTCCCGTCTTCATCAGCGACCCGTCGAAAAACATGGTCCAGAGCTCTGGCTGGATCGGAGCCGTTGGCAACTGGGTATCGACCCATTCGGCTACGAAATCCGCCAGTACCTGGGACTTGATGGCCTTCCGAGGGGCGAACGAGATTGCCTCGCCCATGATTTCCACCGCCCACTTCGCGATCCGTCCCGAGGCTTCTCGGCACTGGATGATCTCCCCCAGGGGGAAGGATGACACCACAGTCACCGGATGGGACTCGAAGTAATGTCGCAGCTTTCGCCTCGTCAGGATCACAGCGTATAGCAGCTTCTGGACTTGTGGGTAGCGGATCTTGGTCTCGGACAGCACTTCGCTGACGAAGTAGACTGGCCTCTGAATGGGCAAAGCATGCCCCTCTTCCTGCCTTTCGACTACGATCGCGGCGCTGACCACCTGAGTGGTTGCGGCGACGTAGACCAGGAGGGTTTCTCCATCCGCTGGGGGTACCAAGATGGGCGCCTGGGTGAGGAGCACCTTCAGGTTCCCGAGGGCTTCCTCGGCCTCGGGAGTCCAAGTGAAGCACTCGGCCTTTCTTAAGAGGCGGTACAGGGGCAGGCCTCTTTCGCCGAGGCGCGAGATGAAACGGCTCAAGGCCGCGAGGCATCCCATGACCCTCTGTACGCCTTTTAAGTCTTTGATGGGCCCCATGTTTGTGATCGCTGCGATCTTCTCCGGGTTGGCTTCGATGCCCCGCTCGGAGACGATGAACCCCAAGAGCATGCCTCGGGGCACCCCGAAGACGCACTTCTCGGGATTGAGCTTGACGCCCTTCGCCTTGAGACACCGGAATGTCAGTTCGAGGTCGGAGAGAAGGTCGGAGGCTTTCCTCGTCTTGACTACGATGTCATCGACGTAGGCCTCGACCGTGCGACCAATGTGTTCACCGAACACATGGTTCATGCACCGCTGGTACGTTGCACCCGCGTTCCTCAAACCGAACGGCATTGTGATGTAACAGTACATGCCGAAGGGCGTGATGAAAGAAGTCGCGAGCTGGTCGGACTCTTTCATCTTGATTTGATGATACCCTGAGTAAGCATCGAGGAAGGACAGGGTTTCGCACCCTGCAGTGGAGTCCACGATCTGATCGATGCGAGGTAGAGGGTAGGGGACCTTCGGACATGCTTTGTTGAGACCAGTGTAGTCTACACACATCCGCCACTTCCCCCCTTTTTTCCTCACAAGCACAGGGTTGGCAAGCCATTCGGGATGGAATACCTCTTTGATAAACCCTGCTGCCATCAGCTTGTGGACCTCCTCGCCTATCACCCTGCGCCTTTCCTCGTCGAATCGGCGCAGAGGTTGTCTGACCGGTCGGGCCCCGGCCCGAATATCCAGCGAGTGCTCGGCGACTTCCCTCGGTATGCCGGGCATGTCCGAGGGACTCCACGCGAAAACGTCGGCGTTTGCGCGGAGAAAGTCGACGAGCACTGCTTCCTATTTGGGGTCGAGCCCGGAACCGATCCGGATCTGCTTGGAGGTGTCGCCACTGGGGTCGAGAGGGACGGCCTTAACCGTCTCCGCTGGCTCGAAGTTGCCGGCATGCCGCTTCACGTCCGGCACCTCTCGGGAGAGGCTTTCCAGGTCGGCAATGAGGGCCTCGGACTCGGCGAGGGCCTCGGCGTACTCCACGCATTCCACATCGCATTCGAAGGCGTGCTTGTACGTGGGGCCGACAGTGATGACCCCATTGGGGCCCGGCATCTTGAGCTTTAGGTAGGTGTAGTTGGGGATGGCCATGAACTTCGCGTAGCATGGCCTTCCCAACACTGCGTGGTAGGTTCCTCGGAACCCGACCACCTCGAACGTCAATGTCTCCCTTCGGAAGTTGGAGGGTGTTCCGAAGCAGACAGGGAGGTCGAGCTGTCCGAGGGGCTGGACGCGCTTCCCGGGGATGATCCCGTGGAAGGGCGCAGCGCCTGCTCGGACAGACGACAGGTCGACGCGCAGGAGCCGGAGGGTCTCGGCGTAGATGATGTTGAGGCAGCTGCCTCCATCCATCAGGACCTTGGTGAGCCTGACGTCGCCGATGACGGGATCGACGACGAGCGGGTACTTCCCCGGGCTCGGCACGTGGTCGGGGTGGTCGTCTCGGTCGAAGGTGATGGGCTTGTCGGACCAGTCTAGATAGACTGGCGCCGCCACCTTCACTGAGCAGACCTCCCGACGCTCTTGCTTACGATGCCGAGCCGAGGCGTTTGCCGTATGCCCTCCGTAGATCATGAAGCAATCGCGGACCTCTGGGAACTCTCCTGCTTGGCGATCCTCCCTTTTGTCGTCGTCGTGAGCCCTGCCACCCTCTGCGGGTGGCCCGGCCCGATGGAAGTGACGCCGAAGCATGACGCACTCTTCGAGAGTATGCTTGACGGGCCCCTGATGGTAGGGGCACGTCTCCTTGAGTGCCTTGTCAAAGAGGTTTGCACCTCCGGGGGGCTTCCGAGGGTTCTTGCGCTCGGCGGCGGCGACAAGGTCTGCATCGGGAACGTCGCGTTTCGCTTGCGACTTCCTCCTGCCTCTCTTCTTGGCGCCGCACGGAGTGGACGCCTCGGGAGCATCTTCCGACGGGCGGCCCTGGGGCTACTTGTCCTTTCGGAAGATGGCCTCTACCGCCTCCTGGCCGGAGGCGAACTTGGTGGCGATGTCCATCAGCTCGCTCGCCCTGGTGGGGGTCTTGCGACCTAGCTTGCTCACCAGGTCGCGGCAGGTGGTGTCGGCGAGGAACGCGCCGATGACATCGGAGTCGGTGATGTTGGGCAGCTCGGTGCGCTGCTTCGAGAACCGCCGGATGTAGTCCCGAAGGGACTCTCCCGGCAGTTGCCGACAGCTACGGAGGTCCCAGGAATTCCCGGGGTGCACGTACGTGCCCTGGAAGTTCCCGGCGAAAGCCTGGACCAGATCCTCCCAGTTGGAAATCTGCCCCGGGGGCAGGTGCTCCAACCAGGCACGAGCGGTGTCGGAGAGAAACAGGGGGAGGTTTCGGATGATGAGGTTGTCATCGTCCGTCCCACCCAGCTGACAGGCCAGGCGGTAGTCCGCAAGCCACAATTCCGGTCTCGTTTCCCCCGAGTACTTCGTGATAGTAGTCGGGGGTCGGAATCGGGGCGGAAACGGCGCCCGCCGAATGGCTCGGCTAAAGACCTGCGGGCCGGGTGGTTCGGGCGAGGGACTCCGATCCTCCCCGCTGTTGTAACGTCCCCCACGCCTGGGGTGGTAGCCTCGGCGCACCCTTTCGTCGAGGCGTGCCCGACGGTCGCGATGAGGGTGCTCGACGCCGAGGTGGCCCGGGGCCGCAGGCGCGGTGTTGCGCGTGCGCCCGGTGAAGGCCGAGGCTTCCCGCGTGAGTCGGGAAGTCGCGGCACGAGGTTCCGAGGGGTATCCCTGCCTGCGGGAGGCAGAGCTCTCGGCCCGCCGGGCCGCAGCGCCTTCCAGGAGATGCTTGAGTTCTCCCTGGATTCGCCGACCCTCGGTGGTTGATGACTCCGGCATCGCGCGGAGGAGCATTGCTGCAGCGACCAGGTCCTGGCCAGTCCCGCCGGATGCGGGTGGCGGTTTGTCCCTGGCATCGTTGGCGATGCGGTGCTGGAGACCTTGGGGCAGGTGACGTATTCCTCCGGCCGGGGGTTGGCTCGCCCATACCTGCCCGATGTTCTGGCGGATTGCCTCGAGCGCTCCTGCTCCTTCATCGAACCCGGCCTGCGCCCCGCGGACTTGCTCGAGCTGTGGGTCGTGACCCCCCGCCGGAACGGGGACCACAGCTAGCTCCCGCGAGATGTCGGCGCGAGGCGCTGGCCTAGGGGGATCACCATCCTCCGGCATGCCGAGACAGCCGCCTCCGGAGGGATCCCCTAGCTCGATGTGGAAACATTCGCGACTCGGGCCGCAGTCCTTGTCGCCAAGGCTGCGGCTGCCGTTGGAACAGTCGGAGAGGCAATAGTCACATGCGGTCATGAAGCCCCGCATGGCACTAGGGTTGCCAGATCCGGAGAAATCCCAGCAGATGCTGGGGTCGTCATCTTCCTCGGACCCAGAGGGTCCGTAGGTCGAGACGCCCGTCAATCGGTCCCAAGGCGACCGCACACGAAACCCCAGAGAGGTTGCACTCGCCTCAATGTGAGCGCCCGCCAAAGCGAGGTCGCCAGGCGGGCTGAGGCCGAGTCGAAATAACGAAAGATGGGGAGCAGTCGGTACCTTTTCGTCGACGAGGAGCGATGAAGTCGTGTCGGGGGCTGACCGCGCCGTCATCTTGGGTACGAGGGCGACGTCCTGCAGGCCCTCCGTGAGCGTGCTGGCGTCGTCCACTTGCTCGGGGTCGACGTGTTGCGGGGGGATGGCGCTCGCGTTTGCCTCGAACGCGAGGGCGACGCTTGGCGTGTCCTCCGCTGGGGCGCCGGGGATGTCGACTTGCTCGACAGCCGTCGGAGCGCGGCCTCCCGCTCGGTCCCGGTTGCCCCGCCTCCTCCTCCTCCGATGGCGAGGGAGAGGATGGGGCGAGCTCGAACGTTGTCCTTCCCCAACGCGGGAAAGACGTCGTTGATTCCGCCGCCGGCGGGCGGGCTGTCCGCCACCAATGTCGTCGTCGCGCGGCGGTGGAAGGAGTATCATGTCGTAGTCGCCATCGAGAGACATGAACTCGAGGTTCCCGAAACGGAGCACCGTCCCGGGTTGAAGAGGTTGTTGGAGACTGCCCATCTGGAGCTTGACGGGAAATCGAACGTCAACACGCAGCGTGCCCCTACCTGGCGCGCCAACTGTCGGCGTTCCGAGACCGGGGGGTCCTCGAGCCGACGAGTGAGAGTGCCGCGTGCCCCAGCCCAGATGGGTCGAGCGCGTGGAGCGAGCGCGAAGGGGGGAACAGAGAGAGAGAGAGAGTCGGTGGCCGGAGCCGGGTCGTGAGGGAGTCGGAGAAATTCCCGCGGCCTTCGTGTTCGTCCCGCGCCCAGGTCGGGTGCGCTTGCAGTAGGGGGTTACAAGCGTCCGCACGAGGTGAAGGGAGAGAGCGGCCCCGAGAGAGCGCCTGCCCCTGCCTTTCGTCCCCGTGAGGCCAACCTTCTCTAAGAAGGCCCTGGCCCTTCCTTTTATAGTCGTAAGGAGAGGGTCCAGGTGTACAAGATGGGGGTGTAGCAAGGTGCTACGTGTCTAGCGAGGGAGAGCTAGCGCCCTATGTACATGCCTAGGTGGCAGCCGGAGAGATCGTGGCACCCTGTTGGTGTGGCGTCGTGGCTGTTGGAGGAGTAACGGAGCCGGACGGGGGGGACAGCTGTCGAGGTGGCTGGGTCCTTGCTGACGTTCTCCTGCTTTCGTAAGGGAGCTGGGAGCCGCCGTCGTCATGATCTAGCGGGGCGCCATCATGGCCTATCTGGCATAGCTGGCCAGATGGGACGCCGGTCTTGTTCTCTGCGACCCAAGTCGGCTCAGGGCAGGGTGATGATGACGCTTCCTGTTGACGTGGCGGTCTCGTATCCTAGGTCGGGCGTCGTGGAGGCTCCTCCGAGGCCGAGGCCGAGTCCGTCCTGCAAGACAGAGACAGAGTCCGAGCCCTGGGTCGGGCGAGGCGGAGATTATTCGGCAGAGGCCGAGGCGGAGTCCGAGCCCTGGGTCGGGCGAGGCGGAGGTCGCCGTCTTCCGGGGCCTTAGCCCGAGTCCGAGCCCTGGGTCGGGCGGAGCGGAGTTCGCCGTCTTCCGAGGCCTTAGCCTCAGTCCGAGCCCTGGGTCGGGCGGAGCGGAGTTCGCCGTCTTCCGAGGCCTTAGCCTGAGTCCGAGCCCTGGGTCGGGCGGAGCGGAGTTCGCCGTCTTCCGGGGCCTTAGCCCGAGTCCGAGCCCTGGGTCGGGCGGAGCGGAGTTCGCCGTCTTCCGGGGCCTTAGCCCGAGTCCGAGCCCTGGGTCGGGCGGAGTCTCCTATGGCACCACTGGCGAAGTCTGGTCGCCCGTCGGTCTTACCTTTTGCGTTAAACGCCCTGGTGACTCGGTCGGTTGGTGCGGTGATTTAGTCAGGGTTTCTCCTTATCGGAGGCGGGGCCTAGGGCGAGCCGGAGATGCGTCTGCCGTGAAAGAGGAGACCTCAGGCGAGACGGAGTCATCTTAGGGTCGGCTGCCCTCGCCCGAGGCTAGGCTCGGGCGTGGCGTGGTCAAGTCACTCGTATGGACTGATCCTGACTTAATCAAACCCATCAGGCCTTTGCAGCTTTATGCTGATGGGGGTTACCAGCTGAGAATTAGGCGTCTTGAGGGTACCCCTAATTATGGTCCCCGACAGTTACGTGCGTGAGTCTCTTAGTCCGTGTGCTGTTCCGGTTATTTTAGTGCCTAAAAAAGATGGAACATGGCGTATGTGTGTTGATTGTAGGGCTATTAATAATATCACGATACGGTATCGACACCCTATTCCACGTTTAGATGATATGCTTGATGAATTGAGTGGTGCCATCGTCTTTTCTAAAGTTGATTTGCGTAGTGGGTACCACCAGATTCGTATGAAATTGGGAGATGAATGGAAAACTGCTTTCAAAACTAAGTTCGGATTGTATGAGTGGTTAGTCATGCCTTTTGGGTTAACTAATGCACCTAGCACTTTCATGAGATTAATGAACGAGGTTTTGCGTGCCTTCATTGGAAAATTTGTGGTAGTATACTTTGATGACATATTGATCTACAGCAAATCTATGGATGAACATGTTGATCACATGCGTGCTGTTTTTAATGCTTTACGAGATGCACGTTTATTTGGTAACCTTGAGAAGTGCACATTTTGCACCGATCGAGTTTCGTTTCTTGGTTATGTTGTGACTCCACAGGGAATTGAGGTTGATCAAGCCAAGGTAGAAGCGATACATGGATGGCCTATGCCAAAGACTATCACATAGGTGCGGAGTTTCCTAGGACTTGCTGGCTTCTATCGCCGTTTTGTGAAGGACTTTAGCACCATTGCTGCACCTTTGAATGAGCTTACGAAGAAGGGAGTGTATTTTAGTTGGGGCGAAGTACAAGAGCACGCTTTCAACGTGCTGAAAGATAAGTTGACACATGCACCTCTCCTCCAACTTCCTGATTTTAATAAGACTTTTGAGCTTGAATGTGATGCTAGTGGAATTGGATTGGGTGGTGTTTTGTTACAAGAAGGCAAACCTGTTGCATATTTTAGTGAAAAATTGAGTGGGTCTGTTCTAAATTATTCTACTTATGATAAGGAATTATATGCTCTTGTGCGAACATTAGAAACATGGCAACATTATTTGTGGCCCAAAGAGTTTGTTATTCATTCTGATCATGAATCTTTGAAACATATTCGTAGTCAAGGAAAACTGAACCGTAGACATGCTAAGTGGGTTGAATTTATCGAATCGTTTCCTTATGTTATTAAGCACAAGAAAGGAAAAGAGAATATCATTGCTGACGCTTTGTCTAGGAGATATACTTTGCTGAATCAACTTGACTACAAAATCTTTGGATTAGAGACGATTAAAGACCAATATGTTCATGATGCTGATTTTAAAGATGTGTTGCTGCATTGTAAAGAAGGGAAAGGATGGAACAAATATATCGTTAGTGATGGGTTTGTGTTTAGAGCTAACAAGCTATGCATTCCAGCTAGCTCCGTTCATTTGTTGTTGTTACAGGAAGCACATGGAGGTGGCTTAATGGGACATTTTGGAGCAAAGAAAACGGAGGACATACTTGCTGGTCATTTCTTTTGGCCCAAGATGAGAAGAGATGTGGTGAGATTGGTTGCTCGTTGCACGACATGTCAAAAGGCGAAGTCACGGTTAAATCCACACGGTTTGTATTTGCCTCTACCTGTTCCTAATGCTCCTTGGGAAGATATTTCTATGGATTTTGTGCTAGGATTGCCTAGGACTAGGAAGGGACGTGATAGTGTGTTTGTGGTTGTTGATAGATTTTCTAAGATGGCACATTTCATACCATGTCATAAAACTGACGATGCTACTCATATTGCTGATTTGTTCTTTCGTGAAATTGTTCGCTTGCATGGTGTGCCCAACACAATCGTTTCTGATCGTGATGCTAAATTTCTTAGTCATTTTTGGAGGACTTTGTGGGCAAAATTGGGGACTAAGCTTTTATTTTCTACTACATGTCATCCTCAAACTGATGGTCAAACTAAAGTTGTGAATAGAACTTTGTCTACTATGTTAAGGGCAGTTCTAAAGAAGAATATTAAGATGTGGGAGGACTGTTTGCCTCATGTTGAATTTGCTTATAATCGATCATTGCATTCTACTACAAAGATGTGCCCATTTCAGATTGTATATGGTTTGTTGCCTCGTGCTCCTATTGATTTAATGCCTTTGCCATCTTCTGAAAAACTAAATTTTGATGCTACTAGGCGTGCTGAATTGATGTTAAAACTGCATGAAACTACTAAAGAAAACATAGAGCGTATGAATGCTAGATATAAGTTTGCTAGTGATAAAGGTAGAAAGGAAATAAATTTTGAACCTGAAGATTTAGTTTGGTTGCATTTGAGAAAGGAAAGGTTTCCTGAATTGCGAAAATCTAAGTTGTTGCCTCGAGCCGATGGACCATTTAAAGTGCTAGAGAAAATTAATGACAATGCATATAGGCTAGATCTGCCTGCAGACTTTGGGGTTAGCCCCACATTTAACATTGCAGATTTAAAGCCCTACTTGGGAGAGGAAGTTGAGCTTGAGTCGAGGACGACTCAAATGCAAGAAGGGGAGAATGATGAAGACATCCACACGACTGATACATCTATGCCAATACACGTACCAATTTTTGGTCCCATTACTCGCGCTCGTGCTCGTCAACTCAACCATCAGGTGATTACACTCTTGAGTTTATGTCCATCATATTTAGACCATGGAGACCCGTGCACTCTTGTTTTGCTTAGGAACCAGGGAGAAGACCGAAAGGGAAAAGGATTTGAACATGCTGGATTCGGACTGCAGAAGAACACCAACTTGTGACGGTCACCACGGTCAGATGCGGGCTCGGATTAGAATGTTCAAGCACAACATGGAAAGCTTATCAAGTCTACTTTCATATGGATCCGGAATTATAGTCATATCTGTTCTGAGGCCGCCGTAATCATTGTTTTCTTACCGAGACATTTCCTGCCTTTTCTGCCCATGGTGCTACGTCACCCTATTTTGGCCCAATGGGTCGTGTATCAAGTTAGGTCCATTAGGGACGCATCCTAGGGTTGCAGCACGACCCCAATACCCTTGTGGTCGTCCTCCCATGTTTATAAACCCCCTAGCCGCCACCAAGAACAGCGGGTTTTGTTTAGATCAAGTTTAGCTCTCGCTACTTGCTTGTAAGCGCGTGTGCTGGTTCAGCCGCCCGTCTTCTTGTCTTCGGAACCCCACCATATTGGAGTTTGATTTTGAAACCTACATTTAGATCTGGTAATTCAGTACTTGTTCTACTTGTTCTTGCTAGTTCTTCGATTGCTTGCAGGACGAGTGCCCTAGTGGCCAGGGTGTCACGCTCCACAAGATCGTGACATCCATAGGAGGTGGTGTATCGGTTGCTAAGGCGCAGCCTCTTTGGAAGGTTGTAGTCGGGCCGAGAACGTTGTCTCCTCCCCCAATCGAGTTATTCCACACCCTCTCATCGAAAGATCGGGCAATCACCCAACGGGTGCACATCAGAAAGCACTTTTGCAATCTACTCCCTTCGATCTATGCATAATAGTAAATATAGTCCCTGCTGACGTATTTTTGTTATTTTTCTAATGAATATTTGGGTCCCAATAACTTGATTACGATTCTGTTAACATCATATTTTGTATGCTAAATAGCTCTTTTCAATAGTTTTTATGATTTCACTATTTCAGGTTTAATAATGTTTACTACAGTGTGTAAACATAACTTTTCTAAATTTCTTAAAACCCAATATTATTATAACTGAAAATAGGGAATGATGAATTGTCTAGTTATATTTTCTCGTGGAAGATAGAGAAATTTATTAGTCGAGTTATACATATAGATGTTGTATATTTTCAATGACGTAGTGTTCCAAAATATTAAAGATAGTAAATTAGTATTCATTTACGTTGTGTAAGAAAACTAATAGATTATATATTGTTTTTCAATTCATTTTACTCATGAGATTTGGTTCACGCATGTACCGACAGGCATAAGAACATATTGAATTTATACCATAGCTTTTCGTAAATAAATACTAATAATATGTTTATATAATTCTCCTAAAGATATAGTCATGGCCGTCTCTATTATAGTCTAATAGTTTAATGAACTATAGGTTATGGGTCTTATAAACAACATTATATTGTTTTAATAAAGTTTTCCAAATGAAAAGTTAAAAGGATTCATAACCCACTTGCTTTCTGGAAGAAATAATAAATCTAGTACCATAATGGTTTGATTTAGCGCTACATCTATGTTATTTTATATGAGTTTATATAGTATTTGCTTCCAAAGTCAATTTGCCATATAGATTTCTCTAGTGAATTCTCGAAACTAAATAATTAGTATTTTACCTCATAGAGATGATCGTCGATATGGATAGACTTATATTATAGTTACAAATCAAGTTTTATTTTTAGATGTCTTCATTTTATAAGTATGATTTGTAAAGTGTATGTTTTATTATTTGTTGAATGGTGTTTATTTATTGGTGTATGTTTTCTTTTTGTATGGCGACGTGCGACGTTATTAGTAGCTGATTGTGTGGTAGAGGATCCGAATTTGTCTGAGGACGACCCGCGGGATATTTTTTAGCAAGGCAAGTGGATTCTCCCTCGGTATTTCTGTTTGTACCTAAATAATACATATAATAATGTTTACTTTTTAAATATTTGTATAATTTGATGGGATTTGCCTAAATAGGATTTTCTAGAAATACCAATCCTATTCCTTGATTACCCTGGGATAAATACTATGCTTAGCAATTTGTGCTACCGCTCAACTTGATAATTATGTTGTCACTCTTTAACTATACTATTGTTCCAAAAATCAAATTTGTATTATGATGTTAACTCGATGGTTAAACAAGATTATTTCATATTAAATGGAACATGGAGTGACCACCCAGGATAACAGTTCAACCATGGATTCTATCATGGCTCTAGCTTTGGTAATTAGCTTAATGCGCTTAGTACCTAGCAACCTTACCTGAAATATGGGCAAGAGGGAGAGTGGCAGTGGTGGCAGCTCACTTTAATATGGGGACGTATTCTTGGCTAAGGTACCTCACCTAGAGAGCCTTCACACCGACTTAGAAACCTTAGCAGGTTGCTTTGTATTAAGTGTATTTTGTGAAAACCTCATAGTGGATCCCTAGCCAATCACCTCGGTTGTGTTGAAGGGTCTGTACAACCCAGGCTAGATGGGATACACGGCTTATGGGTAAAGCTATACCACCTTTGCAGAGTGTAAAATTGATATGTCAGTCATGCTCACGGTTAAGAGCATCCTGGATCCTCACATGATAATTGAACATAAAGATGGAGAATAAATCGTGATCCGATGATTCACCAATGGTTTGCTTAAATGATTTCACGTTTTTGATATAATCTTATGTCTTCGAATAATTGGGATATTTAGGACATACCTATTAGTAAGGCAGGTGTTGCTAATAAAATATTGACCAGCTAAAATGCTTACCGCTTAACCTTAGCCTTACCTTGTTAAACTTGCATAATTTCCCCCACTTGCTGAGCCCCGACCATAAGTGAGCTCACCCTTGCTAATATTTTGATCAGAGGGTGATGGAGAAGACTTTGATGGAGATTTTGATGAATACTGAGTCCAACGATGCGTCGGTCATCTTCCTGTGGGAGATTACTCATGTTATTTCCGCTATACTTTGATGATACTGTTTAAAATACTTATGTCTGGATGATGTTATAAAGTTATTCTACTCTCTTTACACCTTTATTGCATTGACTTTTGATATATTACACTTGTGACATCAACATATGTGTGGAAAATGGATCTTGGCACACATATGCTATGCATTCGGTTTTGCCCCCAGAACCAGGTGTGACAGAAGTGCTATCAAAGTTGTGCTGACCCTAGGTCATTAGACTAGTTAGAAATGGAAAACCTAGTTAGTCTTTCAAAACTTGAGTTATTTTCCTCCATAAAAAACTTAATTATCTCAAAACTCAACTCCTTTATATTCAACTCTTCTAGTATGATTTTCTCTCGTCTATCGAAAGGTTGCTATCAAAAGAACTACTTACAAAAGTATCGCCTATGTTGCTCAAGATCGGCCAACACCCTGTACCCCACCATTGGATGATGAAGAAGAAACGTCTTTCTCTGCCTTATCCTCATTCTTTTGGAAGGCTTTGTTATGGAACCCCTGAGTCTATCACCATACTCCTTTAGGTTGATAGGATAGATTATTGAAATAAGCTAGACGTAGTAGACAATAAAACTGTGTTATACTATAATAATATATAACAACCATGTGATGGTGATGTTTGCATAATGTTTGATTTGGATTTTTGCTTGAGTGCAATGATCTTATGGAATAATGGCCATAAGAACATTTAAAATTAACAAATAAACTTAACTCTAGTTAAAAGCTATTTTCCCTAGAATCTTTCTCTACTCTTCTCTTATCTAAATGAATTCACTCTCTAACCAACCAGATGGTAAATACCCACTCAGGTGTAGGACAAAATCAAGGTCAACACTTTGGTCAACAGTTACCACCACCACCACCTAACCCATCAATGGAGCAGTTCATCGCTGAGCATATGCGGTTACTCCAAGGCCTCACTGCCTCAGTGCAGCAAATCCAACAGAATCAGTAGAATCAGCAACACCAAAATGCACCCCAAGCTCGGGACAAGCATAGAGACTTCATGAGTCATCATCCACCTATGTTTTCTCACTCAGTTGATCCCTTAGATGCCGATGACTGACTTAAGGTCATAGGAAAGAAATTGGACATTGTGCAGTGCAACGACCGGGAGAAGGTCTTATATGCTTCCAGAAGACTCGAAGGCGCCGTGTCCGACTGGTGGGATGCTTTCACTGCGGCCCATGCAGACGCAAATACTATAACTTGGCAAGAATTCTAGGAAAACTTCCATGCTCATCATATTCCCTCGGGAATAATGAAACTAAAAAAGAAGGAGTTCTTATCACTCACTCAAGGAGGTATGTCCGTTAGTGAGTATCGGGATCGTTTCACCCAACTTTCTCGCTATGCACCGAAAGAAGTGGACACTGATGAGAAGCGCCAAGAGCGTTTCCTGGAAGGTTTGATTGGACCACTGAACTATCAGCTGCAGAGTCACACATTCCCAACTTCCAGACTCTGCTGAACAAGGCAATTGGCCTTGAAAGCAAAAGAAAAGAATTGTCTGATCATAAGAGGAAACTTCAAGGACATTCTAGCAGGAATACCCGCTAGAACAACTCTCAAGGTTCTCAGTTTTGCTCTAGGAATCAGAGTGGAAACAACTATCAAGTGCAACGCTCTAGACAACAAGGTCAGAGAAGCAATCAACATCAGAACCAGCAGAGGAACAACTCTTAGACCAACCAAAGGTCGGGTGGTAATTTATAGACTCGTCAAGGAAGCGTCGTGAACACCCCAGGCAAAAATAGCAGTACAACCACCCCAGTTCAGCCTAGTCGATGTTTCAAATGTGGTGAACTTGGTCACTATGCCAACAATTGCCTCACGCACAACCCACAGACACCCCAGAGGAACAGCAATCGAAGAGCTGATCAGAATACACCTACTCGTGGTTCTGCATAGAACAAGACTCCACAGAACCAGAACAAGGGAAGAGTCAACCACATCACTGCAGAATCAGCTCAGGATGCACCAAATGTAGCACTTGGTACGTATCTCATCAATTCCGTACCTGCTTCAGTTTTGTTTGACTATGGAGCTTCTCATTCATTTATAACATACCAAAGTACCCTCTTAAGAAGATGTTACATATTAGTTCACTAGGAGGTGAAATGAAGGCCACACACTCATGCCTCCATGTTAATCTCAAGATTCAAGGAATAGATTTTCTAGTCAACCTAGTGGTCTTAGGATCCAATGGTATTGATGTGATTCTTGGATGTGACTGGTTGAAAAGTTGTGATAGAGTGATACAATGTG
Source organism: Zea luxurians (assembly GCA_029449295.1). Lineage (NCBI taxonomy): Eukaryota > Viridiplantae > Streptophyta > Magnoliopsida > Poales > Poaceae > Zea > Zea luxurians. Next base: position 20,516,662 of record JAOPSE010000005.1, on the reverse strand, counting down.
CCAAAGGAACAATTATGTTGACAAGTCCACAAGGAGAAAGAATCCAAGTTGGCATAGACATGTCAACAGATGCAGAAGGAGAGACAATGGTAAATCACTTGGAAGAAAAGCCCCTGGAAAATATCAAGGTAGTGTGTGAACACCTAGACGTATTTCCGGAGGAATTACCAGGTATGCCACCTGATCGTGATATAGAGTTTTCTATTGAATTATTACCCGGAACTGAACCAATTTCAAAAATACCTTATAGAATGGATGTCAAAGATTTGTTTGAACTAAAGAAACAAATAGAAGAACTATTAGAAAAAGGTTTCATTCGCCCAAGTTCATCCCCTTGGGGAGCCCTAGTTCTATTTGTGAGCAAGAAAGATGGTTTGAGAAGAATGTGTGTTGATTATAGAAGTTTGAATGAAGTAACAATTAAGAATAAATACCCTTTACCTTAGATTGAAGATTTATTTGATTAGATGAAATGAGATAAGATATTCTCAAAAATAGATCTAAGATCAGGATATCATCAGCTAAAGATTCGAGCGGAAGATGTACCCAAGACAGCCTTCACCACGAGATATGGATTATATGAGTTTTCGGTCATGTCGTTTGGACTGACTAATGCACCAGCATACTTTATGAAATTGATGAATAAAGTATTCATGGAATATCTAGATCAGTTTGCTGTCGTATTCATTGATAACATACTTATATACTCTTCGAAAGAAGAAACACATGAAGATCATCTAAGACTAGTCCTACAGAAGCTTCGTGACAACCAATTGTATGCAAAGTTCTCGAAGTGTGATTTTTGGCTAAAGGAAATTGCTTTCCTAGGACATATTGTTACTGATGGTGGAATTAAAGTAGATCCAGGTAGGTTAAATAATAAATTGGAAGCAACCGAAGGATGCGTCCAAGATCAGAAGTTTTCTTGGATTGGCGGGATACTACAGAAGATTTATTAAAGGTTTTTCCAAGTTAGTGGAACCTCTTACCTCACTACTAGAGAAAGATAAAGAGTTTAAGTGGGATGAAGCATGTCAGAAATGTTTTGAGGAACTCAAGGAAAGGTTAACCACTTCACCAATATTGTAATGTGAGACTTTCACAAAGGATTTGATGTGTATTGCGATGCATCACACCTAGGACTTGGTTGTGTGCTAATGCAAGAAGGAATGCCTCAAGACAGTTGAGAAAGCATGAGAAGAATTATGTTACGCATGATTTGGAACTAGCTGTCGTAGTGCATGCTTTGAAGATTTGGAGACATTATATGATTGGAAACAAGTGCAAAATCTTTACGGACCACAAAAGCTTGAAATACATATTCACTCAGAAAGAACTCAACCTAAGACAAAGAAGATGGCTTGAGTTAATAAAAGATTATGATTTGGATATTCAATACCATCTAGGAAAAGCAAATGTTGTGGTAGATGCTTTGAGTCATAAAGGTCAAGTAAACAGTATTACTACCTATTTGATGCCACAAGAATTATGTTGGGAAATGGAACAACTCAACCTTGGTGTGCTGAATAATATGGAAGCAATAGTTATGGAAGTGGAATCAACTTTGGAACAAGAGATTCGTAAAGGACAGGAATCTGATGACAAAATTAAGGAAATTAAAACTCTGATTAGTTTGGGTAAAGCCCCAGATTTCACAGAAGATGAACAAGGCATCGTTTGGTTTAAAAATAGAATACGTGTACCAGAAGTCAAACATCTATGTCAACTTATTTTGAGAGAAGCTCATTATTTGGCTTATTCTGTTCACTCTGGAAGTACTAAGATGTACCAGGATTTGAAGGAAAAATATTGGTGGTATGGTTTAAAGAGAGATGTTGCCAATCATGTTGCACTTTGTGACGTATGTCAACGAGTTAAGGCAGAACACCAAAGACCAGCCCGTTTCCTACAACCACTCAAGGTACCAAAATGGAAATGGGAAGAAATTGGTATAGATTTCATAGTTGGATTACCCCGTACTCATGATGGCTATGATTCCATATGGCTACGATTTCATAGTTAGCAGAAGATTTTGAGAGGCTTAATCTGGGAATAGTTGCTCATACTGAAGGAATTACCATAGAAGTAGAGCCTACCTTAGAGCAAGAAATACAAAAGAGTCAGATCAGTGATGTCAAAATTCAGGAGATCAAAGATCTAATAACAGAAGGAAGAGGCCCAGACTTCACAGAAGATGAGTAGGGCACGATATGGTTCAAGAATCGGATTTGTGTTCCTGAGATCGACAGTCTTCGTGAAACCATATTGAAGGAAGCACATGACTTAGCTTACTCCATCCATCCGGGCAGTACCAAGATGTACCAGGATTTGAAGCAGAAGTATTGGTGGTACGGACTAAAAAGGGATGTTGCGGCACATGTGGTGGAATGTGATGTTTGCCAGAGGGTTAAAGCCGAGCATCAAAGACCTGCTGGATTACTTCACCCAATTAAGATACCCGAGTGGAAATGGGAAGACATTGGCATGGACTTCATTGTAGGTCTACCCCGCACTCCTGCAGGGTATGACTCTATTTGGGTGATTATGGACAGACTAACAAAAGTAGCTCACTTCATCCCTGTGAGGACTAATTACACGGGAGCCAAGCTAGTAGAGTTGTATATGGCTCAGATAGTTTGTCTACACGAGTGCCTAAAAAGATCGTTCCAGACATAGGATCACAGTTTACTTCTTGGTTTTGGCAGAAGTTGCACGAGTGCTTGGACACACAGTTGAATTTCAGTTCGGCCTACCATCCTCAAACCGATGGGCAGACCGAGAGAACCAACCAAGTACAAGAAGATTTGTTAAGAGCCTGTGCTCTTAAACATGGTGGCAGTTGAGATAAGAGTTTACCATATGCAGAGTTCTCTTACAATAATAGTTACCAGGCCAGTTTGAAGATGTCCCCGTTTGAGGCTCTATATGGCAGAAAATGCAGGACTCCTTTATATTGGGATCAGACTGGTGAAAGGCAGTTCTTTGGGCCAGAGATTATACAAGAGGCAGAAGAGCAAGTCCGGTTGATAAGGGAGAACTTGAGGACTATGCAGTCAAGACAGAAAAGCTATGCGGATACCTAGAGAAGGCTATTGGAGTTTAAGGAGGGTGATCATGTGTATCTGAAGGTGTCACCGATCCGGGGTATGAGGAGATTTAAAGTTAAAGGGAGATTGTCCCCTCGCTTTATTGGGCCCTTCTTGATCCTAAATCGAGTGGGAGAAGTTACTAACCAACTGGAACTACCCGACCATCTTGCGGATGTACATGATGTCTTCCATGTGTCCCAACTAAAGAAGTGCCTCAGGGTACCCGAAGAGCAGCTACCTATGGAGGATCATAGTGTTCAAGATGATCTGACTTATACGGAGTATCCTATCAAGATCATTGATACTTTGACTCGCGTCACGAGGAGTAAAGTGATCAAAATGTGCAAAATGCAATGGAGTCATCATGGAGAATATGAAGCTACTTGGGAAAGAGAAGAAGAGTTGCGAGTAGATTTTCCCCAACTCTTTCCTAGCCCATCCTAATCTCGAGGACGAGATTATTTTTAAGTGGGGTAGGATTTGTAATACCCAAACTAGTAAACCATAGAAAAAGGGGATAACTCTCTTATGTATTTTGTCTCTACTTATTATCATATGAGAACACCCACTCCTAAAAAGAATAAATAACAAATGACACATGAACAAAATGTGCATCATGTTGGAGTTTTGTTGTTTGCGCATTTAATAAAAATAACAATAATATGAATAAAAATATAACAATGAGTTGAGGATTTGAATTAAAACCTAAATTAGAATTTGGATTTGAAAATGGAAAAAAAGAAGAGAGAAACACTAGTTTTTACAAAATAAATTTAAAAATAAATAAATTCATCCCACACTATGTTTAAGCTGGACATTTAATGTGAAGACAAATTTACCAGGAAGTTTGAATTTAAATGGGAATTGAAGTTTTGAATTTGGAAATAAGAAGAAAAGAAAATAGAAAAGTAAAGGAAATAGGAAAATCTACCCTTAGCCGAATTTGGCTTGCTAGGCCCACTTAACGCGAGCGCAGCCCAATTTCCCCTTTTCTGCGCCACCCTCGCTTGTGTCCTGTCGTGTGGGACCGTCACGACAGATCCTTCGCGCGTGCCTGGCGCTGGGAGACCTAAAGCCGACAGTGTGCACCCACGCATCAGCGTTGGTGCGCCCACGGACTCAACTCTCTCTAGCTGTGGGCCCTCCTCGTCAGCCACACCGTCGCGACCAGCCTCAACATAATGGACTGCGTCCTTCGCTGGAGTTTGCGTTGGCAATCTAGCATCGGCGGTTACCCCCTCGAGGGTATATAATGGTGGGAATTTCTCGGCCGCGCTTGCCACGCCATCTCCCTCTACCCACATCGAGATCGGACTAAAGCCGGTGTTGGGGGCCTTCGTCTTCTGAAGGTCCTCAAAAACATGATTTAACAATGTTTCTGGAGTATAAATACATGAACAGGTATCTTCGGACTCGGATCAGAACCACAGTGTGAAGAAGCACAAAGAATATGAAGGTTGGCGCAGAGCCGAAGCTATGCGCAGGGAAGCTTCGGCAAGACATCAGAAAAGGAAACCGACTTAAAAGGGAAAAGGCTATTTAGACCTCGATGGATTACTATAGAATCATTAGCAAATGTAAAGGGCATGGGTGTAATTTTACATGGGCTGCGTCCCGTGCCTATAAATAGATGAACAGTGCTCCCGTACTGTTCACGCTGACTCGGCATTTGCTTTTGCGTCACGCTTGTACTTTTACCTTCTTTCAAGCCGAAGGTACATTTGTAATTTGATATCATTTCTATTTTTCCATAATACTAAAATAGAAATGAGTTGATAATAATACATGATTGTTTATGTTATTTTTTACATTCCATATGATTCCTTCTTCATCATTATATGTTATGTTGTTGAAGGTATGTCTTTCATAACCTTCGTCCAAAAATCATTATATCCCAAGGGAAATAATGCTTCGAAGGACGAAGGACTTTGATGCTTAACGTTTTTCGTGTTGCCTTGTTCTTAATTCATAGCATTTGAGAACAAGTCTACAACATTGGCGCCCACCTCTGGTGAACTCTTTTTGACCACCTTTGGCAAGCATTGACCTTCGTCATGCCACCGAAGAAAGCTTCAGCAACAGGGGCTGCTGCTCTGTAGCCGCTGGACCCGAACCAGGAGACCCTTTCTCTTCGAGAGGCCCAAAACCAGAAGAGGAAGGCCACTAGTCCAACACCCCAGGAGGACGAGTTGGACCAAGAAATCAGAAACATGGAGATGCTCCATCAACAAGTACAAAGGAAGAAAGAAAAGATGGCCCGACTAGCTGATCTTCAAAGGCAGATTGACGAAGCCACTGAAGAAGTACGCCATCTTGCTCAAGATGAACAAGAGCAAAGGCCCCAACACAGGGAGCTTCACCAAGAAGGCTTCTTCAACGAGGATGAATGGTATGACGATTTCCATCATGGAAATTTTGCTTTTGATGATTCTTCTCCTCTGTCAGCAGAACTGCAGGCTACACCTTGGCCCACATCTTACAAGCCACCTCAGCTCCCCATGTATGACGGGCACTCAGATCCAAAGCAATTTCTGATGAGCTATGAAGCAACCATATCTTCATATGGAGGCAATACCGCAGTCATGGCAAAATCTTTCGTCATGACAGTCAAGAATGTTGCGCAAACCTGGTATTCCTCTCTTCGGCCAGGAACAATTACATCATGGCAGAAACTGAAGGACATGCTGATCACCAGTTTCCAAGGGTTTTAGACGAAGCCGGTCACCGCTCAAGCTTTGTTCCAGTGCACACAAGACCACGAAGAATACCTCCAGGCGTATGTCCGAAGGTTCTTGCGTTTGAGGGCACAAGCACCAACAGTGCCCAATGAAATTGTCATTGAGGCCATGATCAAGGGGCTTCGGCCAGGACCTACGGCTCAATACTTCACCAGGAAACCCCCTCAAACCCTAGAGAAATTGCTGCAAAAGATGGATTAATACATCCGCGCTGACAATGACTTTAGTCAGAGAAGGGAGTAAGCCTACAGGTTCTCTGAGATGACCAGGGGCTTCGGAGGGAGAATACACCCAAGGAATGTTAGATTAATCCACTCCACCCAGAATGATGACAGAGGAAGTCAGCAACAGAGGCCACAATATTCCTCGCAAGCTTTGGGGCAGCAACAAAGCTATCTTCGGCCGCCAGCTCCAAGAGGCAGAGGCGCCAGGGGCTTCGGAGGAAGGTTTGGGGATCAGCCTAGAAAAATTTATTGCTTATTCTGTGGTGAGGACAAGGGCCATACTACAAGGATGTGCCATGTCACCATTCAGAAACAGAAGGAAATAGCAGAAGCTGCAGCCCAACAGAACCAGTCGAAGCAGGTCATGCACACTGCTTCGTATCACTCACCTTACATACCAGAGTATGTGGGTAACCATCCTGCAGCCTCTGTTGCTTCGGCTAGCCAACCACAGGCATCTTGGCAACAACCTCCACCTCCACCACCACTACAGCCTGCATATTCACGTGGCCAATAGCCAGAAGGGAGTCAATAGACCCATCAGCAGAGAGACTTCAGGGAGGAGTCCGAAGCTCGCACAGTCAACAGTACTATGCTAGAATCGAAGCATATCTCTTAAAGAGATATCCTACCCCTAAAACAGTTTTTACGTTCATTGTTATTTTCTTTCTTACTAAGGAACAATTGTTGAAAACTTAGTTTTCTTGTCGTTTTCAATTCCTTGTAATAGCTTCATTTTTGCCATAGTGAAAATATATTTTATCCACAGACTTACGGAGTTTAAAAAGTCGCCGGAGCACAAAAAAGTCGTTCCTAAGAGAACGCGCGGCTAAAAAAGTACATCACAAGAATTGCCGAAGCTACAAAAAGTCGTTCTACGGAACGCAGCGTAAGTTTGCCGAAGCTACAAAAAGTCATTCCTTAAGGAGCGCATTGTAAGTTTTCTGCTCAAAAGTCGTTCCAAAGGGAATGCAGAGCCAAATACCGCCGAAATATAAGGCGAAGCACGAAAAGTCAACGCGAATACCGCCGAAATAGAAGGCGAAGAAGTTCAAAAGACGTTCCTAAGGGAATGAAGAACTTACAGCGAAAAGTCAGCGCTGATACACCGAAAAATAAGCGGTGAAGCCGAAAAATAAACGGCAAAGAGATTGTGTATTCCATTGTGGGGATGTGTGTGTGTCTTTGGCACAAATATCGTCTTGCACAGCATAACATCATCACATTATTTGCATAACATAACATCATACATCATGTTGCATCAATGGCACAAGAAGGGGGTACAATGTTAACCTTCGGAGAATGCTTCGAAAAAGTGAAATTGTGCTAAGGCACAAAATAAGTTTTGAAGAGATACAGATTTATCAGCTCTGAAGTGGATGAAAAAGTGTATTGTTGACGAAGCATCAGTGTTATGGCGACGTTTGAAGCATTTTTTATGAAGTACTCTGATATCGAGGAAGAAAGTCTGTTATTGACGAAGCATTGATGTTTCTGCGATGATTGGAGGATTTTTCACGAAGCATAAAAACTCTTCTTTACGAAGCATGAAAAGAATGGAAGGTGTTTTTTCGCCGAAGGCTCAAAAACGGTATGTACAATAAAAGTTTCATGCATCGCAAAGAAATGAATTACAAAGCCATTTATACATTACATTAAAAACTCATGAGCGCCAAATATTACAAGCATAGTCCAGCAAATGTTACATTGATATTCTAACAATGTTTTTACAATATCTATTATTCCTTCTTCAAAACTTTGTCCGCAGCTTCGATCAACAGTTGAGTAACGACTTCGTCCAAAATGCTTTCGGCCATTTTAATAATTTCTGCTAGTTCCTTTGTCTCTGGCTCGATCAATGACTCGAAGGGTTCTGGGGGAGGAGATAGTTCGGCTGCGGTAGAAAACGTAAATAAGTTCGAAGTCACAAAAATAGAAAATGAAGTTAAAAGCTATTAAGCAATACCTATCCGCCTTTCTAGTTCCGCAGCTTTTTCAGCTGCCTTCGTTGCTTCCCTTGCATCGTGGGTATCTTTTTCGCTCTTTTTTATTATTTCGTGGGCCATCTCTCAGCCGCCGTTTTCCCAGATGTCAGTAAAAAATTTTCCACCAACTAAGCTCGCTTCGGCCGAGGGGTCCTTCGTGTCATCAATAGATAAAGCAGCTTCGGTTTGCGCCAAAAATTTCACATGTTCGCAACCTGCCTTCTCGAAGACCCTCGCGCCAGAGAAGGCGCAGACATCCCCACGACCACTCAAAACTTCCTCAAAAGCTTTGGCTTCGCTGCTGATCCATTCAATTGGCCCCTCGAGATCGCCCCGTACAAAGTTGTCTTTACTTGAAAATGCGCCAACATTGGCAAAGCTAGTTTTTATTTTCTTCACGCAGTCTATAGACTTTTCATAGCATCTTTCCTTGGATATGCGAAGTTCTTCAACGTTCTTCTCTAAATGATTCGTCCATTGTTCGCTGATTCCTTGTTTAGCTTCTGCAACTGCGCACTTCTCTTTAGCTTCGGCCAGTTGCTTCTGAAGGTCTTCAATCTCAATCTTTTGGGCTTCAGATTGAGCCTTGTAGTTAGCTTCATCCCCCTTTACCTTGTCTATCAATGTAAGCAGGATTTTATCTTTTTCCAAAGCTTCGTTCCTCAGCTTAATAACCTTTGTTCGGAGGTTGTTCAAAGCAATAGTGTAGCTCTCATCTTCGGCATTCTTTTGTGCCCTCAAGGCGTTGCTAAGTATTAAACCCTATATAAGGAAAAATTTTATTTTTAGTATAAGAGCAAAAGAATAATTTAAAATTTATAAACTTCCGAATATATAATTTTTGTGTACCTTCAGACTATTATATGCGAGACTATCTGCAAGATCATCCTTCGTCATAGCGCAGAGGCCAGCTTCAAGCTTCGGGAACCCCATACTTTTAGCCATCTCCCGACAGACAGATAATTCTTTGTTGTTTGGGAGGCAGTATAAGAAGTCATATTTGTCTGTGCCATTGAACACTAAGGCCCATTTTGGATACTTCAATTCTCGAGCATAGTATTTAGCTTCAAAAATCTCTTCATCAGATAATCTTTTTGTCGAAGCATGTCGTACAATATAATCGAAAACTTCGGAAGATGCTTCGGGAATTTGTTCTGCAGCTTCTTTTTCTGTTTCCTCTTCTCCGGTTTCCAAGGATTTCTCCTTGGCAGGCTCTGAAGGCCCAGCTTCGGTCTTGGCCTGGCTCTTTGCAGCTTCGGCTTTGGTTAGTTTTGTCTCAGTCTGCGTTTTTAAAGCTTCGGCAGTTTTACCTGGAGTAGAGCTTGAAGTCTTTATCGTCTCCAGCACATCTAGTACGTTGACCATCCTTTTCCTCTTGGGGGTCGCTGTAAGATCTTTTTGTGTCTTCGGCACTGACGCTTCTGCCGAAGGGCTTATAACTTATAATATCTTTGTTCTTTCAACCTCTATCCCTTCAACATTATTGGCCTTCGGCTCAGCTAATTTGGCCGATGATGCCTTCGGCATTGTAGCCGGCTCTTCAATCTTCTGTGTAAGCGCAGATTCTTTGGCTTCAGTAGACGAAGAGGTCTCACCGCCAAATTCGGGCACTGTGGCCGGTTCAATATAGCGCGATCGGTGAGTAAGAACCTTTACTTTTCTCCTCTTCGGCACGGGCTCACTCGGAGCAGCTGAAGTAGCATCCTTCCCAGAAGTTGCACTCTTTCTCTTTTGCCCCTTTGGCGGGTAGCGGTAGTCAGGATACATAAATCCGATGGCATCAAGAACTCTATTTAGCCTCTTCTTTTTTGGCTCCCAAAGGCCGCAGGTAATGCGTTATCTTCGGACTTGGAGTAGGCTCCAAGTAGTTCATCGCTGGTGTTTTCAACGCACTTCAGCCAGTCGTCATCTGGTTCGATAAATTGATCTCCAAACCTAAAGGTGTATTTTAATCGAACCAAACCACCTTCGTCAGGATTGCTGATGGTCTCTTTTGGCACCTCCCAGTTGTCTACCAATGGCCATATCCTATAGGCCACGTGTTCTTGAACTAAGTCCCTTGTCCCAATAAAAGAGCAGACTATGCCGAAGGCCCTTCGGCATCCTTCGGCTGCTTCATCAATCTCTACCTTCGGTTTCCGGAGGCCGAAACGCTGCTAGATAGGGCACATGATGATCTCTTTAATGTCTTCTTGTGCCTTTAAATCATTTTTCACATAGAACCATTCTTTCATCCAGTCTCCGGGCCATCTCTTCCGAAAGGTTGGCACGGGGCAGCTTGACCCAGAGCGAGCAACGAAGCTATAGCAACCGAAATTGTTATGATACTGCTCTTTACCCCAGGGTTTCGTCTCATATAAAAGTTCATGCATACTGCAGAAACTTTTTGCACTTGGCTCCAAGCCCTGACTCCTCACGGCCCAGACGAAGATTCTCATTCTTATGATTGCTTCGGGAGTAATTTGGTGAAGGAAAATCTGGTATATTTTTAAAAACTTCAACCACAAATCTGCTTAAGGGGAGCCGAAGCCCAGCTTTGAAAAAGCTTCGGAAGATCACGACTTCATTCTCTTCGGGAGCAGGAGAAGTCCTATCTCCGTTGTCAGCCCTCACAATAGTCATATCTCGAAAATATCTTCCCCTCATATTATCAAGATGACTCTGTTTAATAGTTGATTTTCCGAAAACTGCATGACTTGGTCGCCAGTGTCTATCTTCGGAGTCTTCGCCCCCACTTTCCACATCATAACTGTCGCTGTCATCGGTGTCTTCAGATAAGCCATCTAAAATCTCCCTAGTAATCTTTTCTATATTCGTCTTTGCTATTGATTCAATAAAGCCAACAGTCTTCTCCTCAGAAAGCTTCTCCTCCTCGCTCAGCTTCATCTCAGCAATAGCTTTCTTATCTTGAGACATCTCTTCGGAAATGTGCTCTTAAAGCCGAAGCTCAGAGGCTCAGAAACTTAAGAAACAAAGCAACTGTTGGAAAGCAAAAGCTAAGAAAACCAAGCAAGCAAAATAAGCGTATCAAATGTGCTCGAGGTGAGTTCTTATTTATACGCCCAGCACGATCCAAGTTGGAGGGCCCCGGCTGTCATTGACTGTTGCTATTCTAGCAAAGGGGAGGTGTTTTTTCGGACCTTCGGCTTAGGGCCTTCGTCCATATCGCAATCTGAATTCGTTATTCTAACAAATTAACCTTGCGAGGGGCTACTATTGGGGGCCTTCGTCTTCCGAAGGTCCTCAAAAACATGATTTAACAATGTTTTTGGAGTATAAATACATGAATAGGTACCTTTGGACTTGGATCAGAACCACAGTGTGAAGAAGCACAAAGAATACGAAGGTTGGCGCAGAGCCGAAGCTATGCACAGGGAAGCTTCGGCGAGACAGCAGAAAAGGAAACTGACTTAAAAGGGAAAAGGCTATTTAGACCTCGATGGATTACTATAGAATCATCAGCAAATGTAAAGGGCATGGGTGTAATTTTACATGGGCTGTGTCCCATGCCTATAAATAGATGAATAGTGCTCCCTTACTGTTCACGCTGACTCGGCATTTGCTTTTGCGTCACGCTTGTACTTTTACCTTCTTTCAAGCCGAAGGTACATTTGTAATTTGATATCATTTCTATTTTTCCATAATACTAAAATAGAAATGAGTTGATAATAATACATGATTGTTTATGTTATTTTTTACATTCCATATGATTCCTTCTTCATCATTATATGTTATGCTATTGAAGGTATGTCTTTCATAACCTTCGTCCGAAAATCATTATATCCCAAGGGAAATAATGCTTCGAAGGACGAAGGACTTTGATGCTTAACGTTTTTCGTGTTGCCTTGTTCTTAATTCATAGCATTTGAGAACAAGTCTACAACAGCCGGTGACCCCTGCCACGGCGAGCCGAGAGCGATCAGAGAGTGCACCGCCACTCGCGGTGGTGGCCTTGGAGGGATACTCAGAGGGCTTCGTGGGAGCACTGCGAAGGTATCTTAGGCAACCTCGGGGACTGCGACAGCTCGTGATCACGGGATTCGTCGCCGTGATCTGCTTCTCCGCCGTGGTGCGCCTGTTGCCGGGAGCAAGCTTCGTCGTTGCACGACTATGGGTAAATATGGCCTAATCCCATTCCCTATATTGTGCGCATCGCGTAGGACTACTGGGGGTTAGATTTTGGGGTCCTAGGCGTCCGTGGGAGCTCGCTGGAGAGACCTCCGCCGTGGGAGAGCTCACCGTCGTCGCGCTGCTACGGCTGGAGGTGGGAGACTGGGTTTTGTCATTAGATGCTCGTTGGACGGCGAGGAAACCCCTTCAATCAGTTAAATCCACGTCACAGATCTACAATCCGAGGGGCGCGAATGAGTTTAGTTAATACAAAATCTGGGTCATTGATCCTTGGTCCACGGGCCCGCATTCCTTACCGTTTCAGTGAAAGGTTAGATTTAATCTAGACTGTAGGATCTGATCGGACAGGTCAGAGCGACTCCGGAGTAATTAGATTCGTGCCATGGATCGCGGATCGGGCGGTCTGCGCTGCGTACCATTTCATGGGTGGATCGATCTAATCTGGAGCATCGGTGGTGGATCGGACGGCTGCAGTTGCATGGTACCCCTTCGTGATGGCACCTTTTCATAAGAGCCCCTCCGCTTCTGGGGATTCAACCCGCAGTCCACCGTGAGTGTAGCTCTGAGTCTGGGGGATTTTATGGTCTAGTCCCCAGGCTTCTCTGTTTTTGTGCACACGGTCCAGTTAGGGGAAAATCAGAGAAAAGAATTTAGAAAATTGATTTTTGGGTATAAATATAATTGCAGAAATTCATTTAATTCATAGAAAATTCATATTAAATCGTTTTTGATCCATTCTAGTGGCATTAATTTTATAATAATATTGTCTATCACCTAGTAACTCTGTTTAGCCATGAAACTTGGATTAAAATTATTCACTTGAATTTAGTCTATACTAAACACTTGAAACTTTAGAAAATCATAACCCAATAACCGTAACTCCGAATTTAGTGGTTCTTGTTCCTACGATTTCGTTACGACGCGTAGAATATTATCATATATTATGTTCTGTTGTTTGGTGTGATGTTACATTGTGCTATACCGTGTTTTCTTGTATTGTTGTGAGTAGACGAGCAAGCCATAGAGGATCCGGGTGTTCAGCAGGTGGAGACTGCTGAGTAGGAGCTTGTTGAAGGCAAGTTGTGCCCTTGATCACTTCTTTTTACCCAATAATATTCATTTTGATGGGACCCAATAGGTTAGCCTAGTTTGGCTATCTTTATACCTTGTTTACCATTAAATTTTTGGGTAGTACCTGCTATTTGTAACACTCCATTGCTACCACACAATGGGTGTTACCAAAAACCCTTCCCAAAAATTAGAAAGTATAAAAAAAATGGAGACAGAATGTAAAAATTCGGCAGCACCTTCCTTGAAAGTAGCATAACGAGAGGAACACATAGTTTATACATGATGCAAAAGAAAGGTAATCCGCAGTGTATAATTAGGATGCAAAGGTAGAAATAAACATTTAAGACAATTAATTCAGTCAACCAAAATTACGACCACCATAAAGACTAGAATATAATAGACCACTGGCACACACTATTGCATAATAATCAACCTCCTTGACTTAAAACCCTTGTTTAACATCATTACTAAGCAGTGGTATAATTATTTAGGGATGTAGTGATCGTGCTGCTACGTCTCTCCTTTTCCCAAGCAAATTTCAAGTGCCTGCATCAAATAATGCAAGAGCGAGATGACACATCTCAGCAAGTAAAATGATCAAACAACAATTGGACAGCGTAAACAAACCGTGTTTTAGCAACCACAAAGTTCACAACTCCCCTCTTGAATATTAAAATGCAGCAAGTATATAAGGTACCAAATACCCAGTTCCAAAATAAAACACAAAGGGGAGATCCACAATATCCACGCAACCATGACAGGTTCCACGTTTCACCCATGAATGCACATGGCTACAAATGCAGCAATGACTTCTGCCTTCTTACCTCTAAGAATATGAAGCTGCATCATACCCCTCCACGGGCAACGTATGATGCTTATTGTACCGGTACGGTCAGACCATATGATTGCGATGAAACTTTCATGCAAAGAATGATGGATGCACTATGCATGACACCAACATGAGACCACCCCATCTAACATGTGTTAAATATATACTTCCACTTCTTCAAAATAATAATCAACACGTGTAACATGCTCAAACAACGCCCTCAACATATGTAAATAGTAGAACATGAATAACTTCAAGCAAAAATTCTCAAAATGGAATATGAGGATGAACACATTTGACATGGATATGAATCAAGTACAGGACACATAAATCGACCAACGGTATAAACCATCACTATTTTATTTGCCTTCACCGGGAATTTGGACAAAGCCCTAAGTACGATCTGAAAGTCTACCACATGTTTTTGACACACATCTTAGTGCATAAATCCACATAACAAATGCTCATAAACAACACTGGACCTACGCACAATTCCAAACCCGTCGCGAGCGACAACTCTCCCCATCACCCACCTAACTGCAGCGGCGCTGATTAACAATTTCATATCTTTAAAATTATGACAGCAGTGATATCAAACAAAAACTCCATAAGCATCTACATAAAATTCCCCACAAGTTTTGTATACAAAAGACAATTAAATTCCAACATCTAGCTGGCCCCAAACAGCCCACAAGATACCCACTGCGTTCAGTTTTTTGGACAGCCACCTAGCTGAGTTCAAAATGCGATATCTCCTAAAATATACCTCCGAATCGAACGCATAAGTACTCCTTGGAAAGATATGACAAAGCTCTACATGATTTCCACAGTGATTACTGCTAATTACTCCCGCAAAATTCCCATAAACTACTAATACCACTGTTGTTCGTCCTCCAACAAAAATTCTGGACAACACCTTGTTGGGGCGAAGGCAAAGGCGCCACCCTTTGCTCGAAGCCTTTGCTGCAGCAGCTGAACTAACAGAAACAAAACAGGCAGGGACACCCTTCGCTTCTTCCGCACCAGACGAAGACTGGCGGCGAAGGGCATCCCACGGTGCGGCCTCGTCCAGCTCGGAGGCCCACGTGCAACCCGGCCCATTGTAACGGGCCCCGCTTGGCACCGTGCGTTACGGGCCTAATTTGTAAAAGCATTCCTGTAATTACGGTCTGTAACCCCGCTTTATGGGAATATTCTAGGGATAATCTAGGTAGCTGAGGGCACATGCGTCCTTAGCTCGAGGTGCTACGCACTCAGGTACCTATAAATACCCCTGCAAAGTGCCCGTGAGAGGCCAGATTAACAGAGCTTTTGCCATCTAGCGCGAGTGCCCTGTTGACGTCACTGTTCACCCTTGTTGGATCCCCTTGCAACTGAGAGCAAGTTCCAACATTTGGCGCCCACCGTTCGTGCTACGAGAAAACCACTCGCGATGGCACCCAAGAGAGCTAACCCGAAGGCTAACGAGGCTGCGAAGGCAGCACTGCTCGCCGCAAGAAAGGGCAAGGCCCTCGCCCTCACCCAATCCACCCACCAAGAGGCCACTGAAGACGATGTCCCTCGCGCATGCGAAGACGACACCCTCCGCACCTGCGACCCTGAGGGACAACCACAGCCACCCTCAGGCTTCGCACAACCGGAGGGCGCGGACCTCGCCGAGGACGGTGAAGTCCTCGGCGTCTCAGCAGAAGAACAGCTACAGCTGCGCGCCCTGCGCCTCAAGAACCGCAATCTCCAGAGGCAGAAGGAGATACTGGAGGCCAAGCGCAAACGTGTGTCCGCACTAGCCAAAGTGCGGCAAATGATACGCGACGAAGAGCACAAGGCCCAAGAACTCGAGCGGGAGATTGCGCTGATGCAGCGCGAAGGCCACCTCGGCCTGCAGCACGAGTCACCCCTCCAGCAGCGCGCACAACTCGAAGACACGCGCGAAGGCCACCCCGGCCTGCAGCATGGGCCACCCCTGCAACACCGCGCGCAACCGGAGGACCCGCGTTTCCCTCAACGCGACCACACCTTCCCGCACGCCGCGCCATTCCAAGGGGTCAACTATCTCGATGAGCGAAGTCCCCTGGCGCCTCACCTGCAAGTGACGCCGTGGCCGGCTAACTTCCGGGCAGGGACCTATCCCAAGTACAACGGCAGCACCGACCCGGCTCAATACATAATGAGTTATCAGGTCGCCGTTGCATCGTCCGGAGGGGACGACGCCACAATGGTGAAGTCTTTCATCATCGCCCTCGAGGGCCCCGCACTCACCTGGTTCACCAGGTTGCCTCCGCTGTCCATTGATTCCTGGAGAAGTCTCCGGGACAAGTTCCTGCTCAACTTCCAAGGGTACCGCCCAGACACCGACGCCCTGGCCGAACTTTCGCTCTGCATGCAGCTAGAAAAGGAGACTCTGAGAGAGTATTACCGCAAATTTTTAACACTCAAGTCACAGCTGCCCTCAGTCGATGACCAGATTGCAATCCACTATGCTATCAGTGGCCTTCGCGCCGGCGTCCTTTACAGCCACTGCATCAGAGATCCACCAAAGAACCTCCAAGAGTTATATCAGCTGTTTGAAAAGTACGCCAGATCCGAAGAGCTCCACCAGCGCAAGATTGAGTCCCAAAGGAAGCCAAAAGATGCTCCACAGTCCAGCCGCACGTGGACAAGGACTCCGCAGCCAGACTCCGGTCGAGACGACCGCAATCAGCAGCAAGTGCACAACATCGCCAACCAGCATCCCGCTGTTGACCCCCCTCGTCGCCAGGAGTATCCCCCCCAGGGCCGCGGAAACGGCACTCGTGGCAGGGGCCGAGGGCGTGCGCAGCCGCCGCGCCGATTCTACTGCCTCTTCCATGGCGAAGACTGCGCCCACCAAACCAAAGACTGCCCCGAAACGAAGGCTACCAGAGACAGAATGGCACGGGCGCAGCCAGCCGACAACCCCAGAATTGTCGCGCACAATTACCAGCAACCCCCTCCACCATATATCCACGCTCCCGCCCCGCATCCACCGCACCACGCTTACCAACACCATCAGGAAGTACAAATCGTACCTCCTCCACCCCCACCACCACACCAGCAACATCAAAACATCCCCCATGCCCCAAAGCAGGAAGACTTCGCCGATCAACCATATCGCGGAATCATCCACATGATAACTGGGGGGTCCAGCACTGACTTCGACACCAAGCGGCAGAAGCGGGACCACTACCGCAGCATCAACCATGTCACCGTCACGGGCCCAGTCGTGCAGACAAAGTGGTCCCACATACCGCTAACCTTCGACGCACGGGACGTCGACTTGCGCAGCGCCCCCCACTGCGACGCCATGGTTATCAATTGCAGCGTGGCAGGCTGGGACCTGCACAAGGTCCTCGTTGACAACGGCAGTCAGGCGGACATCATCTTCCTCCACGCCTTCGATCGCATGGGCATAAGCCACAGCCTGCTTAAGCCTTCGGACAACCCGTTGTATGGCTTCGGCGGCAAGGGCACCTTCCCCGTCGGCAAAATAGAGCTGCCTCTCTCCTTCGGTGTAGCACCCAATGCCCGAAGCGAGCAAATAACCTTTGACATAGTGGACATGGTATATCCTTACAATGCCATCATGGGCCGGGGCTCCATCAATAAGTTCGAAGCAGCCATTCACGGACTGTACCTATGTATGAAGATACCAGGTCCGTTAGGCGTCATCACAGTCTTCGGCAATCAACAGACTGCGCGTAACATAGAGCGGGACTTCGTGCCCGGTCAAAGAAACGTGCACTGCCTCACGGCCCAACGCGAGGTCCCCGCGCCTGCCAGCCCAACCGATAAGCAACACGACAAGGCGCAGCTGCAGAGCAACGACAGGACCAAGACTGTCCCCCTCGACCAGGCCACGCCCAGGCAGACAGTCATTATCAGCGAAGACCTTACTTCGCATGAAGAAGAAAAGCTCCTCTGCTGCCTGTCCAAGAACAAAGATGTCTTCGTCTGGTCGGCCCTCGATCTGGTCGGGGTCAGTCGTTCAATAATTGAGCACAGTCTAGGAATCGACCCTTCGGTACGGCCGAAAAAGCAGCGGCTTCGCAAGATGTCCGACGAAAAGACGGAGGCCGCCAAGGCAGAGGTGCACCGCCTCCTGGAGGACAAATTCATCGAGCCGGTGGCTTACCCCACATGGCTCTCCAATGTCGTGATGGTGCAGAAAAAGAGCGGGAAGTGGCGAATGTGCATCGACTTCACCAGTCTCAATAAAGCCTGCCCAAAGGACAATTTCCCGTTGCCGCGGATCGACAAAATAGTCGATAGCACGGCCGGATGCGAGGTCATGTCCCTCCTCGATTGCTTCTCCGGTTACCACCAGATATACATGAAGGAAGAAGACAAGGCCAGCACCAGCTTTATAACACCCTTCGGCACATATTGCTTCATCAGAATGCCGGAGGGACTCAAGAACGCCGGGTCCACCTTCTCCAGGCTTACCAAAACAGTGCTCGAAGGGCAGGTCGGCAGAAACATATTCACATATGTAGACGACATTGTCGTCACCAGCAAAAGCAAGGAGGACCACCTCGCCGACCTCGCCGAAACATTCGCGAACATGCGAGACGCACAACTCCGCCTAAACCCGGAAAAGTGCGTCTTCGGCGTTCGCCAAGGCAAAATATTGGGCTACCTGGTATCACACCGCGGCATCGAGGCCAACCCGACCAAGATTCAGGCCATCTTGGACATGACGCCTCCGCAGTCCGTCAGGGACGTCCAGCGCCTGACAGGCAGATTGGCCGCTCTCAAAAGATTCATCTCCAGGTCCGCCGAGCGAAGTCTCCCCTTCCTCAAGACACTCTATGGTGCAAAAGACTTCGCCTGGGGACCAGAGCAGGCGGCGGCCTTCGCCTCATTAAAACAGTACCTGACAGAGTTGGCCGTCCTTACCAGCCCCGACCCCTCGCTCCCCCTACTGCTCTACGTCGCGGCTTCGCCACATGCGGTCAGCGCGGCACTAGTGCAGGAGCAGACTGTCGAGGGCGTGGTCCGGCAGTGCCCCGTGTATTATGTCTCCGAAGTGCTGACACCGTCCAAGTGCAACATGACAGAGCTGGAGAAGATTGCCTACGCAGTCGTCATGTCGTCGCGCAAACTGCGCCATTACTTCGAAGCATTCAAAGTCCGAGTCACCTCAAACAGGGGACTCGGCGAATTATTCAGAAACCCGGAGGCGTCGGTGAGGATTGCCAAGTGGGCGGCCGAACTCTCCGGCTACCACATCTGCTTCGAGCCCAAGACAGCTATCAAGTCTCAAGTCCTGGAAGACTTCATCGTCGACTGGACTGGGCCAACAACATAGCCAGATCCGTCCGCAGAGAAGACTTGGACGATCCATTGCGACGGCGCATGGTGCCATGCGGGGGCAGGCGTCGCTGTAGTCATCACCTCACCAGTTGGGGTCAAGCACAGATATGCAGCACGACTCAGCTTCAATCTGGAATCCGATAGATGCACAAATAACATAGCAGAATACGAAGCAGTCATCCTCGGCCTCCGCAAGCTAAGGGCCCTCGGAGTCACCACCTGCATCATCAAAACAGACTCCAAGGTAGTTGCCGGCCAAGTCAAAAAAGACTATGCAGCCAAGGACCCCACGCTCATGCAGTACCTCGCGGCCATCCGAAGTCTCGAGAGGCAGTTCAAGGGGTTCACCTTGCAACATGTGGATCGGGCCAAGAATGAGGAGGCCGACGCATTGGCCAAGGCCGCCGCCAGGGGCGAAACTCTGCCCTCCGACGTGTTCTTTCATGTCATCGGCACGCCAGCAGTCCGGAGCCCTGAAGGGCTCCAAATAACCAATGACAGCAAGGGCCACCGCACAGTCAACCTTATCATGACCGAAGACTGGCAGGCACCCATAACCCTATTCCTGTAGGGGTATTATCATCCAGCCGACATCAGTGAGGCCAAGCGTCTCAGACATCGAAGCCGAGACTTCGCACTGATTGAAGGCCAACTCTACAAAAAAGGGGTCAGTCAGCCAATGCTTAAGTGTGTCACCGAAGCCGAAGGCATGCAGATTCTACGTGAAGTTTATAGTGGCACGTGCGGCTCACACGCAGGGCCGAGGGCCCTTGCTGCTAAGGTGATCCGCCAGGGCTTTTACTGGCCCGCAATGATTTGCGCCGCAAATCGGGTCACACGGTCCTGCGAAGCCTGCCAGAAGTTTTCTCCTCGGTCAGGCGGCCCCTCGCAGTATACAAAGTTGATCGCCCATACATGGCCTCTCCAGCGCTGGGGCCTCGACATTGTCGGGCCCCTGCCCACCGCTCAAGGGAACCTTAAGTTCGCCTTCGTCGCGGTCGAGTACTTCACCAAATGGATCGAGGCGCGGGCTGTTTCTACAATAACATCAAAGACTGCCCAAAAATTCTTCTGGCAGAACATCGTTTGCCGCTTCGGAGTACCGTCCGAACTAATAGTTGACAACGGCAAGCAGTTTGACAACCAAGACTTCAAGGATTTTTGTTTCTCCATTGGCACCAAGCTTGCCTTCGCCTCAGTCTATCACCCGCAGTCCAACGGGGTCGTGGAGCGCGCCAACGGGAAAATTTTCACAGCTATCAAGAAAATGCTCCTTGATGAAAAAAAGGGCAGATGGACCGATTTGTTACCTGAGGCAGTCTGGGCACTAAACACGACTGAGTGCAGGGTGACCGGGTTTACTCCCTTCCGCCTTCTATACGGATCGGAGGCCATGACCCCGCAAGAAATAAAGCACGGGTCCCCGCGAACAGTTCCGTCAGCCGTCCCCGATGTGGACGAGCCAACTTCAAAGGATCTCATCGACGGAGACCGAGTCTTCGCCCTACAGGCCCTGAACAAATACCAAGCCCAGACCAAAGCATGGCGCGACCACTCAGTCATCCCGAGGGAGTTCAGCGAGGGGGACCTCGTACTCGTTCGAACAGCTCGGACGGAGTCCAAGGGCAAGCTAGAGCCCAGGTGGGAGGGCCCCTTCATAGTCAAGACAAAAGCTTCCCCCAACGCTTACAGGCTCACAACGCCAAACGGCGAGGACCTGGAGCACTCCTGGAACATCGACAACCTCCGCAAATTTTTTGTTTGATTCCTCAGGGCCGTCTTCGCCCTTGTAATTCGCAAAAACAATCTTGTACCGGCCCGCACTCTTTTCCTCCCGGAGGGTGAGGTTTTTAACGAGGCGGAGCCATGTAATATATGTGTGAAAAATCCCCCGCAAAGACATGCGTCGAAAAAGACCGCGACGACGGTCTTCGACATTCGACCAACACGAGGTCACCGCGAGGCTAAGCGCTAGCCACCCTCGCGTGCGACAAATCCGTGCAGAAGTCGCCTAAGGGTGCAGCCGGATTAGCACAACAAGTGCGAAAAAATCGAAGTATATCGCGAAGACTATCCGCGCAGAAGTCGCCTAAGGGTGCAGCCGGATTAGCACAACAAGTGCGAGAAAATCGAAGTCTATCGTGAAGACTATCCACGCAGAAGTCGCCTAAGGGTGCAGCCGGATTAGCACAACAAGTGCGAAAAAATCGAAGTCTATCGCGAAGACTATCCGCGCAGAAGTCGCCTAAGGGTGCAGCCGGATTAGCACAACAAGTGCGAAAAAATCGAAGTCTATCGCGAAGACTATCCGCGCAGAAGTCGCCTAAGGGTGCAGCCGGATTAGCACAACAAGTGCGAAAAAATCGAAGTCTGTCGCGAAGACTAACCGCGCAGAAGTCGCCCAAGGGTGCAGCCGGATTAGCACAACAAGTGCGAAAAAATCGAAGTCTATCGCGAAGACTATCCACGCAGAAGACACCTAAGGGTGCAACCGGACTAGCACAACAAAGGCAGAAACGACAACATCAAACCGTCCACGCCAAGACCAACTTTAATCACACAAACACAGCACAACAAAACAAACCAGACAAAGTACACAACGCCTTCGCACACATATGCAAGCGAGGGCACACAATTTCATCATACAAGCCTCTAAATATACAAGCGAGGGCACCACACTCTACATCGGCTCAACCTTAGGAATAATTCCCATCTCCCTATAATTAAATAACATTATCCTAAGCTCCTCACCCGCAAAAAGACTTCGTAGTTCCCTTTCACCTGTATTCTCGGCGGCCGGCAAAGACAACAGTTCCTGCCGGGCAGCCCCACTCACACGAAGCCGAGCCCCCTCCGCCCCACTAACTCTACGTTTCGCAACTGCCCTTCGCCGCCGTCGCCCGGTGCTAGGACCTGGCACATCCCCTGCGTCCGTGGCGTGCGGCGAAGCCTCCGCCGCAGCCACATCCAAGGCCGCGAAGTAGTCCAAGTCCTCCGACGACTCCTCAGTCCACTCAATCGAGCTCCCAGAGTCAGCACAATCAAAAAACTCAGATGCAGACCCACCACATTCATTACCATCTTCCGCGGTCGAAGCCGCCAAAAATTTAGTAGTAGCGGTTGTGTGCGCAGGCCCAAAATTTTGAACCTGCGCAGCAACCAAAATTCAGTAACATGTACAAATTCCCCCAACCCTCTACACCCACTACGCCACCTGCGATGGCCCTGACGTTGCGGGAGCCTCCGCTGTTGGCTCCACCGTTGCTTCCGCTGTTATCTCCGCCGCTACCGCCGCGGGATCTTCAGCACTCGGCGCGGCAGCTGCGGAAGCATCAGGCGCGCCTTCGGCGACCTCTGGGGGCAGGTCTTCGCCGGCCGCAGCGGATGCGGGGGCACCCGGCGCGTCCCCCGCAGCGTCCGGGGTCGGCTCCAGGGCGACCCCAGACACGGCCTCCGCCGGGGTCGACTCCGGGTCAGTCAGCATGCTGTTCAGCGCCCCGAGGTCATCGACCCTCTCGCCACGCGCCGCCTAAGCCAAAACACACAAAATTCATCACACACACACACACAGCCCACGTCCAACAAATACCAAACAAGCGAAAACGTTACCAGATCCCTCGCCGTCTCGGCGCGCTCCCTGACCACCTCGCGACCGTGTGGACCCCACAGCCGGTCGAAGATAGCTCCGGCGGATTCCTTCACTACGGGGTCCTCAACCTTGAAGATATCTTGCTCAAAATCTTCTTCGACTTGGTCGAAGACCTCGAAGTGCCGGCACCCTTCGCGGGAGAGCGCGTTCATCGCCCCCTCGCAGGTGACCAGGGAGGCATACGCCATAAACCCCTCCACGACAGTGGGGAGCGCCTGCAACTCCTCCTGCACCCACTCCAGGCATCGAAGTCCGGGCTCTCGGTCCGGCACTTCGAATTCACCGGTCCCCGCGCCCAGGCCACGGTATGTATCCACAAGCAGTTGGCGCGTCCGCTCTGCCTCCGCTCGTGACACGGCCTCGGCCCCCTTCACGCGGCTCTCCAGGGCGGTGAGCCGCTCCTGCAGCTGCTCGGCGCGCTCCCTAGCAAGATTGCCCTCCGCCCGTGCCAGGTTGGCCTCCGCCTGCGCCTTGACAAGGGCCTCGTTGGTCTCCCTCCTTTCCCCCGCCAACTGGCGCCGGAGGGCGGCCTTCTCGTCCTCCAGTGTAGCCACCTTGTCCGCCAGCTTGCGACACTTGCTGTCGGCGGCCGATTTTTCACGGACGGCGTCAGCATGTTGTGTCCGAAGTCTTTCGACTTCGGCAGCCACAGCTGCCGTGAGGGCCCCCGACGCAGTGCGGCTGGCGAAGTCAGCCACCTGCAGAGCAATCGTAAGACCGCGGCCCCAGCAAGCCGAAAAAAAAGGGACGAAGTCCAACTCAGCGGACCTGACGTAGCGCCTCCGTCACCTCCGTCAGCCGGCGGGACGCAGCGCCCGCCTCATCCAGGACAACCGCGAGGGCCGACGCCTCACCTCCGGCGCTAAGAGCCCCGCCTTTCGCCTTCGGCACTGCGGCAGCCGTCGTGGTCGCCGCGGCAGGCGCAACCATAGCAAGTTGGCCTTCGCCCAACCCTGCAACGTACCAACGAACCAATCAGAAAAAAAAGGCCAAGTCAACAACTTACCACCGAGATAGTCATCCACACTAATATCGGTGACGAAGTCGGCGACACGTTTGCCCGCCAACGGCAACGCTCGGGCCGCCTTCGCGACCTCCGCCACTCCGCTGGACGGCGGCACCGCCTTCGCCGATTTCGAGCCTCCGGCGCCTTCCGTTGCCTCCGGCGCCTTGCTAGATGCAGGGATGCCCGACTTCGCCGCCAGCGGCGGCCGGCCTCCGCCGGGGGCCGCAGCCTTCGCAGCCCCCCGCTGCCTCTTCGGCCTGGCTTCAACGAGCCTGACAGCCGCCTGGCGCTTCTGTGCAGCTCCCTGGCGATCCTTGTCCATCACTGCTGACACAACAGCAGCAATATTCCGCCCGTAAGGAAATACCCTCCATTCACGAACCATACGAGATGTAAAAAAGTCCTCGCCAGCCGTGCGGGGGACAGGAACGTTCCTAGGCCAGCAACCCCCGGTAACCCTCAGCATCCGAGCCGAAGACTCCCGGAGCTCGGGCGAAGACATCCTTTCCCCCGGGGCCGCGCACGTCCTCATCAACTCTCTAGCAAAACGATCAGAAACCCCAAGTCCTCCCATAGCAGTACCAAATTTTCTCTTTTTAGAGGATGGGGCGGCCGCCGGCGCAGGGTCGTCTCCGGTCTCCACCGCCGGTTTCTTCCCACGGCGGTCCGCATCGTCTTGACCAGGGTAGCCGTCATATGGCAATTGATTTAATTCAAAAACCCTGTTCAAGCGGTCATTCGACCCGCGGATATCCCAGCTGCGCTGGCCCTCTGTCCTCGGCACGTAGCGTCCAACAAGCCGCACCGCCCCATCCTCCGCCTCACGCACAACGGCGGCCGGATCGCGGTTTTGCAGATTCAGGGCGAAGGCGGGACTCCGCACCACCCTTCCACCATGAAAAGGCATCTGGCGAGGGCATACTTCGCCCAACGCCCAGCCATGCGCCAATGGCCACACCCCGTACGCCACAAATTCTTCAACCAAGTCGCGCCCACTGCTCAGGCCGGCGGCGCACCGAAGAGCCCCTTCGTCCTCTTCCCCCTCCGCCACTTCAAAGGGCGGGTACGCTGAGTAAAAATGAGAACACATCGCGGACACGGGGAGTCCCTCATGGCCTTCGACGGTACCCTCAGCGACGTAAAACCAAAATTCATTCCAGTTGCCCCACTTGTTGCGGGCGCAAGGAACCAACTCGACTACCTGCATTGTGGTTTTGCCGGTCTTCGGCGTGAATGTGCAGGATCCAAACTGAGCAACTTCGCTTCCAATCATCCTCTTCTGCCAATGCAAACAATAATACTTCGCAAAAACTTCCACCGATGGCTGTCCGCCGTACGAAGTCGTCGCCTAGACATACTTCGACAGAGCCACTATGGCATTCGGTGTCAGCTGATGTATTTGAACGTTGAACCTGCGCAGGACTTCGCCAACAAATCGGTGCGCAGGCAAGCGGAGTCCGGCGGCGAAGAACGCCTCGAAAACGACCAACTCGCCCTCTGGCTCGGGGACTTCCTCCGTCCCCGGGACTCGACCAACTCCGCCGCCGAAGTAACCCAACCGCTGCATATCTTGCACGCGGGCCGACGACATCCGCGATATGCCAAAATCAACAGAATCGCCGGCGCGCAACTCCTCCGCCATTAAACTACTCAGCGTCTCCTCAGACGAGGCGGCGGCCGGCGGCGAGGGAACGGCCGGCGGTGTAGCGGCAGCGGAAGAAGACGAGGATGGCATCGCTACGTACCATCGGCGGCGGCGGGCGGTCTGCTTCACTCGAGCCAGATCTCCGGCGAACAAGCGCACGGCGGGCAGACGAGCAGCAAGACGGCAGAAAGGGCGGCTAGGGTTTTCGCGGAGCGCGGAAGGTGAAGTTCAAAAAGCGCCGACCCCCGCCCCCTTTTATAGACAGGGCGCGGCTCTTCGGGAAACCCGCAATCCAATAGGGCGCGGCGCTTCGGGAAACCCGCAATCCAACAGTACGCCGTCAATCAATGGTCATATCAAAAACCCCCGCGGAACCACTTCGAGCGAGGGCAGCGTCTCCGCCATCTAACGACGTCTTCGGCACCAGGTGACTTTGTCGAACTGGTCCCTCGGAGGGCAAATGTTGGGGCGAAGGCAAAGGCGCCACCCTTCGCTCGAAGCCTTCGCTGCAGCAGCTGAACTAACAGAAACAAAACAGGCAGGGACACCCTTCGCTTCTTCCGCACCAGACGAAGACTGGCGGCGAAGGGCATCCCACGGTGCGGCCTCGTCCAGCTCGGAGGCCCACGTGCAACCCGGCCCATTGTAACGGGCCCCGCTTGGCACCGTGCGTTACGGGCCTAATTTGTAAAAGCATTCCTGTAATTACGGTCTGTAACCCCGCTTTATGGGAATATTCTAGGGATAATCTAGGTAGCTGAGGGAACATGCGTCCTTAGCTCGAGGTGCTGCGCACTCAGGTGCCTATAAATACCCCTGCACAGTGCCCGTGAGAGGCCAGATTAACAGAGCTTTTGCCATCTAGCGAGAGTGCCCTGTTGACGTCACTGTTCACCCTTGTTGGATCCCCTTGCAACTGAGAGCAAGTTCCAACACACCTCTACCGAATCGCATAGATGAACAGATGACCAAATGAATTGCAGAACAAATAAAAAGATAACCACAAGATCACCTTAAGTTCTTCCTTTCCTCCTTCCTTCTTCCTCCCACCAAAACTCCAATTGAAGGCTTGCACCAACACGAAGATCCAAGCGGGAAGGGGCTGCACCTTGGAGAGGAGGAGATGGGGGTGGCTAGGGTTGTATGGTGGGCGACTGCAAGAACTTGGGGGGAGAAGGAGAGGGAGGGGCGGACAAAGGGAGGACAAGAGGAGGGCGGCTGCAAAACAAAAGAGGGAGGAGGGGGTCGGCTAGGGTTGGGGGAAAGGGTGGGCTCCCATCCATCGGATCGAAATCAATGGCCCAAACCCGCCCTCACGGCTGTGCTCCCGATCCCAGCGTATAAGTCAAAAAAGTTCTACTATTTCACTGATGTATGCCTCCTAAAACTCCAAACCCCAATAGCACAGGACACGGAAGAAAAGAGAAAAAAAAACTTCAACTTATTTTCAGAAAATTGGGTATCACACTATTGCTTTATGTGGTTTTGGGTATGGAGATACACATTATTCATGATCATACTTTTATTATCAGTTTTTTATTTATTGTTCATGATAAGATCATTATGTTAATTGGAACATAGAGAACCACCCGGGAAAACAGTGCGAGTTGATCTAGGTGGCGTCTCCAAGAGGAGTTGCCCTATAATGAAGAGTACGAGTTGATCTAGGTGGCGTCTCCCAGTCAGCTTTGTGGCGCCAAGGAATAATACTTAGTTCGCTTTATTATTACCATTTATTTTGTAAGATTTCTGCTACGTAATAACGACATTTATGATATTTGTGACATTTATCTCTATACACTTTGTCATTATATGTGATGTTCTTCTTTGGCGCACATATGAGACGCACCCGGCTTTATCCTTTAAATCCAGGTGTGACACTCTGGCTTTGGTAATTAGCTTAATGCACTTAGTACCTAGCAACCTTACCTGAAATATGGGCAAGAGGGGGAGCGGTAGTGATGGCAGCTCACGTTAACATGGGGACGTATTCTTGGCTAAGGTACCTCACCCAGAGGGCCTCCACACCGACTTAGAAACCTTAACTGGTTGCTTTGTATTAAGTGTATTTTGTGAAAACCTCACAGTGGATCTTTAGTCATTCACCTCGGTAGTGTTTAAGGGTCCGTACAACCTAAGCTAGATGGGATACACGGCTTGTGCGTAAAGTTGTACCACCTCTGCAAAGTGTAAAACTGATATGTCAGCTATGCTCACGGTTAAGAGCAACCTGGACCCTCACATGATAATTGAACATAAAGATGGAGAATAAATCGTGATCCGATGATTCACAAATGGTTTGCTTAAGTGATTTCACTTAAGTGTTTTTGATATAATCTTATGCCTTTGATTAATTAGGATATTTGGGACACACTTATTAGTAAGACAGGTGTTGCTAATAAAATATTGACCAACTAAAATGCTTACCGCTTAACCTCAGCCTTTCCTTGTTAAACTTGCATAATTTCCCCCACTTGCAGAGCCCCGACCATAAGTGAGCTCACCCTTGCTAATATTTTGATCAGAGGGTGATGAAGAAGACTTTGATGGAGATTTTGATGAATACTGAGTCTAACGATGCGCCAATCATCTTCCAGTGGGAGATTACCCATGTTATTTCTGCTATACTTTGAAGACACTGTTTAAGATACTTATGTCTGGATGATGTAATAAAGTTATTCTACTCTCTTTACACCTTTATTGCATTGTCTTTTGATATATTACACTTGTGCCGTCAACATATGTGTAGAAAATGGATCCTGGCACACATATGCTATGCATTCGGTGTTGGGGTCTTCTTCCCCGTCGAAGGTGCTCAAGGCAAAAACACCTTCGGCAAGATAATACAAAGGCATATGCGACATGATGACACGGATGGAAGCCGAAGCTATGACTGAAGAAGCTTCGGCTTAGTATTATGACGAAGCCGAAGGTCGTCACCGACTCAAGGGAAAAAGATTGTTTAGTCCTTGATCACTCACATTATGATTGCATGTAAATGTCAGAGACATAAATGTAATTGTGTCCGAGCTGTGTCCCGCGCCTATAAATAGATGAACAGTACCACCGTACTGTTCATGCTGGATTGTAATCTCTCTCTCGCGTCATCTTTGCATTTCCACCTTCTGGTGAACCGAAGGTACCACTGTATTATAAATATCATTAATGTTAATTCTTATATGTGGATATGAATATAAATAAATTGTGAGGATCTAATCATTATCTTCCATTTTTTAATATTCTTTCACATTCTTATTTATATTTATATTCATATTTATATACTTAGATGATGAAGGTACGTCCTTCATGACCTTCGTCTGAAGATCATTATATCCGAAAGGAAATAATGATTCGAAGGACAAAGGTCTTTAACCATTAACAATTGTGTTGTCTTGTTCTTGATCTATAGCATTTGAGAACAAGTGACCAACATTGGTGCCCACCTCCGGTGAACTCACTTCCACAACTGTGATGATGTCTCTGTAAAGCAACCAACCTTCAGTTATGAAGCTAGTGCTCCCGATCACAGATTCACAGGCGGTTCAACTTCTGAACCAGATAACAAGAGGCAAAAGAAAGAAGCATAGAGAAGGGTACAGCATGTTGGGGTGCAAGGACCCTTCATCAAGTCCAAATGGTCTCATATTCCAATCACTTTCT
Source organism: Zea luxurians (assembly GCA_029449295.1). Lineage (NCBI taxonomy): Eukaryota > Viridiplantae > Streptophyta > Magnoliopsida > Poales > Poaceae > Zea > Zea luxurians. The sequence goes on along the minus strand of JAOPSE010000005.1, from coordinate 20,487,304 downwards.
CTTAGGAAGACCTTCAGCTTAAGTATTATCCTCACAATGATGCAATGGTCATATCTTGTGTTATCAAGGGATTTCTTGTCCATAATGTCCTGGTGGACACAGGCAGTGCAGCGGATATCATCTTTGCAAAGGCTTTCAGGCAAATGCAACAGCCAGATGATAAGATACATGATGCAACGCACCCTCTCTGTGGTTTCGGAGGAAAACAGATTGTGGCGCTTGGCAAGATAACAATGTTGGTCACCTTCGGCTACGTTCACAACATAAGGATAGAGCAGGTTGTCATTGATATTGTTGATATGGAGTATCCATATAATGCAATCATTGGTCAAGGGACGCTCAATGCCTTCGAAGCTATACTCCACCCAGCATACCTTTGCATGAAGATACCATTGGAACAAGGACCCATTGTTATGCATGGAAGTCAAGAAGCTGCTAGGAGAGCCGAAGGAAGTTGGACAGATTCGAAGGCTATTCATAACATAGATGAAACCAAAGCTCATCAGTAGTATAAGCATAAAAGAGAAAAGGCTGCTTCGGTAGATCAGTCAAAGCCTATGCTTTTGTGTGAAGACATAGCAGAGCAAAAAGTGCTGCTGGGGTCTCAGTTATCTGATGAGCAGGAAAATACTTTGCTAAGGTTCTTATTTAACAACAAAGATGTTTTTGCATGGACAGCCAATGATCTCTGTGGTGTTAATAGGGACATCATCGAGCACTCACTCAATGTAGACTCGTGCTTCAGACCAAGGAAGCAGAGACTTCGGAAAATGTCTGATGACAAGGCCGAAGGTGCACGAAATGAAGTGAAAAGACTTCTAAGTGCCAATGTTATTAGAAAGGTAACATACCCAGAGTGGCTAGCCAATACAGTCATGGTAAAGAAAGCCAACGGAAAATGGAGGATGTGTATTGACTTCACAGATCTTAACAAGGCATGTCCGAAGGATGAATTTCCATTGCCAAGAATAGACTCCCTTGTAGATGCGGCAACTACTTCAGAACTCATGAGCTTATTGGATTGCTACTCAGGCTATCACCAAATCTAGATGAAAAAGGAGGATGAGCCAAAGACAAGCTTCATAACTCCTAGTGGCACCTATTGGTATCTTCGGATGTCTTAGGGGCTCAAGAATGCTGGAGGAAGCTTCAGCAGAATGGTTAGCAGGAAGGTGCTGACATATGTTGATGATATTATAGTAAAAAGCACAATGCAAGAAAACCATGTCGCTGATTTGCAAGATACATTTGCCAATTTTAGACAAGTTGGTCTTAAGTTAAGTCCAGAAAAATGTGTCTTCAGAGTGAAGAAGGGCAAGTTTCTTGGTTGTCTGGTATCGACAAAGGGCATCGAAGCTAACCCGAGCAAAATCGAAGCTATCCTTTGGATGGAGCCGCCAAATTCAAAAAAGGGGCAAAACGGTTAGCAGGAAGGTTAGCATTGTTAAACAGATTCATTTCAAGGTCAGCAGAGAGGAATCTACCTTTCTTTGAAATATTGAAATCAGCCGAAGTCTTCCAATGGGGTCTAGCTCAACAGAAAGCCTTTGAGGAGCTGAAGCAGTATTTGATAGATTTAACAACTCTAACCCCACCTTCATCAGGGGCCCCATTACTTCTGTAAGTGGCTACTTCCCATGCTATGGTTAGTGTGGCACTTGTACAGGATAAACAAGATGGCCAAATAAAAAAGCAAGCACCGGTATACTTCATCTCCGAAGTACTCAGCCCATCAAAGAAAAATTACACAGAATTGGAGAAGGTACTATATGCTGTATTAATGGCCTCCAGGAAGCTTTGGTATTACTTCCAAGCATATCATATAATAGTGCCTTCATCACAACCCTTAAAGGACATAATGAGGAACAGAGAAGCAACAGGAAGGGTTGAAAAATGGGCTGCAGAACTCAATGAATTCACCATTGATTTTGTTCATAGATCTTCAATACAATCTCAGGCGTTAGAAGACTTCATTGCTGATTGGACGCCAGGGGCTTAGGATGAAGAAACAATAAAAGATGTCGAAGCTTGGACGATATTTTGCGATGGGTCGTGGGGGACCTTCGGTGCAGGGGCAGCTGCTGTCCTGGTTGCACCTTCCAAAGTCAGAACATGTTATACAATAAAATTGGACTTCAGTTGTACAAATAATATTGTCGAGTACAAAGCTCTTCTCTTGGGGCTTCGAAAGCTAAAGGCAATGGGAATAAGAAGGGCAATCCTCAAGACCGATTCACAAGTTATCTTGGGTCATGTGGACAAAATCTATAAGGCAAGAGACCCGAAGCTTGAAAAGTATTTAGATGCAGTCCGAAGGTTGGAAGCCTCTTTTGAAGGATTTTTTGTAAAAAATATTCCAAGGGGAGAGAACGAGCATGCAGACTTATTGGCTAAATCAGCGGTACAGGGGCTCCCTTTACTTTTGGAAGTATTTTTTGAAACAATAAAAGCACCTTCGGTCGAGCTCATGGAAAGAGCAGTGCTCACAATTTCACATGTACATAGTGAGGATTGGAGGACTGAAAGTGTATCCTTCCTCCATGGAAACTATTTTTCAGATGATGAAGCTTATAACAAAAGAATGGAAGCAAGGACAAGGCCGTATGTAATAATAGAAGGGGAATTGTACAAGCACGGAGTTTGCTCTCCATTGCTCAAGTGTTTATCTAGAACCGAAGGACAAGAACTAATGAAGGAGATACATGTAGGGCTATGTGGGGCCCACATTGGGTCTAAGCCTCTGTTGAGGAAGGTCATCAGACAAGGTTTCTATTGGCCGAAAGCAGCTTCGGATGCAGCAGAATTGGTACAGAAATGTGAAAATTGCCAAAGATGCGCCACAGATCAGAAGCAACCTTCGTCTTTGACTCAACTAATACAACCAACTTGGCCATTGCAAAGATGGGGTTTGGATCTGTTAGGACCACTCCCACCGGCATAGGGCAACTTAAAATATGTTGTGGTGGTAGTGGAATATTTTTCTAAGTGGATTGAAGCAAAGCCTTTGGCTACAATAACTTCGGCCACAGTACAAAAATTCTTCTGGCAAAACATCGTTTGTCGCTTCAGCGTATCGAAGGCTATCACCGTTGATAATGGAACTCAGTTCGATGCCGAGACTTTCAAAGCTTTTTGTAGCCAAATTGGTACAAAAATACACTTTGCATCAGTGAGGCATCCTGAGTCAAATGGGTTGGTAGAAAGGGCAAACGGAATCATAATGGTAGGAATAATGAAGTCATTTTTCAATCAGCCTAAAGGAAAGTGGTCAAACGAATTAATAAAGGTGGTTTGGAGCCACAACACTGCTGTAACAAGGTCAACAGGGTTTACTCCGTTCAAGCTTCTATTCGGCGACGAAGCAATAACACCAGAAGAAGCAAGAACGGGTTCAATAAGAACCCTAGCTTCGACAGAAGATGAAAGTGACTGCCGAGTAACAAAAGATACCATAGAAGGGACCAGGCTTCAAGCCATAGAGCATATCAACAAATACCAGGCTGAAACAATAAAATGGCGTGACAGAAAAGTTAGATTGAAAAACATCAAGCTAAGTCATTTAGTGCTTCGAAGAGTGGCTAACCCTGATACAGTAGGGAAGCTTTAGCTCAAATGGGAAGGCCCTTTCTTGGTGGTATCTTTGTCAAGACCCGGTTCTTACAGACTGAAGGATATGAACGGCAACGACATACCTAGGTCTTGGAATGCGGATGAGCTTTGGCGATATTATGTGTAATTGATGTAATTTTCTTTTTCCCTATGGCACCATTTTCCTTTCAAGAGGGGGAAAGGTTTTTAATGGGGCCATAAGTTGTAATTTTCAAATTTTCTTATTTAGCCCTATGTAATACAAGGGCCAAATTCTCTAAGAATGTATCATGTAACAACAAAATCCACACCATCGAGTGCAAAAAGATAGGGAAAAGCTCAAAAAGTCGTTCCTAAGGGAGCACAGAGTAAGTTTCGAAGCTCAAAAAGTCATTCCTAAGGGAGCAGAGTAAGTTTCAAAGCTCAAAAAGTCGTTCCTAAGGGAGCGCAGAGTAAGTTCTGAAGCTCAAACGTCGTTCCTAAGGGAATGCAGATCCAAAATACCACCTAAATCAGAGGTGAAGAAGCTCAAAAGTCGTTCCTAAGGGGATGCAGAGCTTAGCTCAAAAGTCATTCCTAAGGGGATGCAGAGCTAAAATACCACCTAAGTAAAAGGTGAAGGGACTCCAAAGTCATTCCTAAGGGGATGCAAAGTCTAGGTGTGGTTTTGTGCGTGTTGTGACATACATTTGCATGACTCATCACATCATTTTTGCATTCATATAAGCATTCATTAGACATTCGTAGGATCATCATCATCATGACGTGAAGCACAGGCGTTAACAGAAAAGAAAAAAGATGCCTCTATGGTGACAAAATGCTTCATTGAATACGAAAATGCTTCGTCTCAGAGAAAACTTCATTGTGTATGGAGGCGCTTCGTCTTTAATGAAAAATTCTTTGATGTGAACAAAAAGAAGGGAATGTGTTTTCGCCTTCAGCTCAAAAATTGAAAGTATTGGTTTCGCCCATAGCAAAGCAATTCAAACATAGACGAAGAGGTAAGATTATATTACAAGATATGGATAAATATGTACAATATTCTACTCAAATGTCGATTACAATCTTTTGCCAAACAGAAGTCTAAGTTTATCTACAGATAAATGCAAGACGGGAATCCTAGTCTTCAGGACCTTCGGCGCATGCTTCAGTCTAACGGTCTTCGGCACCACCATCCTGCAGATAGATAAAGGTATAAGGCGGACGACAATCTAATAAAGGTAAACTAAGGTAAAAAGATAAAGATAAAAGCTCCATACTGAGTTAAGCAGTTTCCGAGCTTCGTCTCCAGCTAGCTCACGCCCGCCCTTTGCCCAAATTTGAGTAATAAACCTGTTTCTGATGCTTTGGGCTTCAGCGGGAATGTCAACTAAATCTGACATTGAAAGGCTAAAGGTTGGCTTGTTAACTGTTTTTGCATGAGTGCATCCAGCCTTCAAAAACACAGCAATTGAGCCACGAGAAGCTAACAAAGCACAGAAATCTCTGTGCCCAGTTATAACTTCATCGAGGGCTTCAACTTCGTTTTCAATATGCTCGAAGACCTTGGGGATATCTTCAGCCGAAGGGACAATTTCTTCAGAGGTAGCCCCAACTGAGTTGAATATTCCTTTCAGTCGGTTCACACAGCGGGTGGCGAAGTCCGTGCACTTGTTCCGAAGATCTTTCATAGACTCACGAAGCTTCGTATTTTTCTCAGCTTCGACTTCAGCCCTTGATTGCAGTTCTTTTATTTCTTGGTCGAAGCGCTTCGATTTTTTGTTCAAAATTGTTCGAGCATTGTCAAGTTCCTCACTTAATTTAGTGTTTTGAGATTATGCTTCCACGAGGGAGCCTTCGACCTCTTGCAGCAGGAAATCCTTCTTCTCTAGAGAATCTTCAAGATCTTTTATCTTACTTTCCAAGCCTTCAATTATAATTTTGTTTTTCCTATCTTCGTTATCCTGCTGCATTTTTAACGCTTTACTTAGCAGCATACTCTGCAACAACAAATTATAGTCAGGACAGTTTATTCACCACAAAGATAATAATAATAACCTAGGCACAGGTCCCACCTTGAAGTTGGAATAAAATAAGCTATCGACAATATGTTGTCGTCGGTAGCAGCTTCAAAGGTTTCTTCAAAGTTTTTTCATCTTCCTTTATTAATCGGGTAGCTTGCCTACTTAGAATGCTGACTATTATTTTTCTCTTTATCCCTTCGGCCCCTTCGTCGAGCTTCTCATAGTCAGGGTAATCAAAGTTTAAAGCATCCATCACACGGTTTAGCCTTTGTTTTGGCCGGGTGCCGAAGGCGACAGTCATCAATTGATCTTCTTTCTTGGTGTAATTACCAAGTATCTCGTTGCACATGGTCTCAATCATCTCCAACCATTGGTTGCAAGGTTTCTTGAATTGTTTCTCAAATTTAAAGCGATAGGGGAGCTGTACAAGCTCATGCTTTTCCCCCTTCTTTCTTCTTCGGCATCCCCCAACCGCTGGAAGTCAGAAATGTCTTGTTCACCAAATATTCTTGTACTAGGTCCCTAGTACTAATTTTGGTAGCTACCACTCTAAACTCAACTTCGGCTACTTGGCATGGGGAGCCAAGTTGCATATGGCACAAGGGCCTGGTCATTCCGAAGCTTAGTTTCATGGGCTTCATGACCATAGTCATTAATTTCTCCCTTTTCTTCTCATCTGCTTTCACATAAAACTATTCATTTGTCCACTCGGTTGGCCATTTAGTGCGATAGCCAATTACTAGAGCATTCGTATCTTTTCTATATGCAAAGTTGTAACAGTCAAAGTTCTTATGAAGACCATCTGCTCTAGCCTTTGTCTGATTGTGTAGTTCATGCACTCGGTAAAAAGCTTCAGCATTAGCGTCCATACTCTGGCTTCGGAGAGCCCATATAAAAACACTGAGTCTAATAATAGCATTGGGTGTCAATTGATGAAGGTATATCTCAAAGTTCTTTAAAACTTCCCCTATCATGTCATTTAAGGGGAACCGAAGTCCTACTCTGAAGAAGCTATTGAAAATGACAACTTCGTCCTCTTTTGGTTCCGGAACAATCTCCTCCCCAGCAAACCGGACAAGCTTGCTCTCGGCCTCCCCGAAATAGCCAAGTTTCCTCATCATAACCATGGCATCCTCTGTTACAGTAGATTTCCCAAACTCAATGTGGCTAGGCTTTGTTGGGCTCAGAATACTGTTATCTTCTTCACTTTCATTGTCACTTTCGCCTTCAGCTACAATTTGTTCAGCTTCGGCATTGGACGCACCTTTGGCAGTAGCTTCCTCTAACACAACCAGACCTGATCGCTTCATCACTTCTAAAATCGGTGCAGTTTCGGCGATTTCGGTCTCCTCTCCTTCACGAGACACCCTGGCAGTGGATCTTACCCTAACCATTTGTGTGTTCAGGTTCTCTAAGCCAAAGCTGATCTCAGGTGATGAAGCGCTTGCTTGAAAAAGGAAGCTTCGGCTATGGTTGAAAATTTTAACAGCACAACGACGCGATAGCAATGAATGTTGTGGTAACTTCTCACCAACCCATCTGTTTATATAGTGCTGCAAGGGGAGAAGGCGAATCACCATACTGCTTACATTGGCTGAGCGGTGGACCGACCGACGATCGGAATACTTTAATCGTTTCCCGCCAACGAGCTCAGGGAAGGTGTTTTCGGACCTTTGGCATTCCGAAGCCTTTGTGTTTTTCACGGATCGAGCTCGTTACGTAAAACGATCTAGCACCGCGAAGGGGATACTGTTGGGGGTCTTCTTCCCTGCCGAAGGTCCTCAAGGCAAAAACACCTTCGACAAGATAATACAAAGGCATACGCGACCTGATGACACGGATGGAAGCCGAAGCTATGACTGAAGAAGCTTTGGCTTAGTATTATGACGAAGCCGAAGGTCGTCACCGAGTCAAGGGAAAAAAGACTGTTTAGTCCTTGATCACTCGCATTATGATTGCATGTAAATGTCAGGGACATAAATGTAATTGTGTCTGGGCTGCGACTCGTGCCTATAAATAGATTAACAGTACCCCTGTACTGTTCACGCTGGATTGTAATCTCTCTCTTGCGTCATCTTTGCATTTCCATCGTCTGGCGAACCGAAGGTACCACTGTATTATAAATATCATTGATGTTAATTCTTATATGTGGATATGAATATAAACAAATTGTGAGGATCTGATCATTATCTTCCATTCTTTAATGTTCTTTCACATTCTTATTTATATTTATATTCATATTCATATTTATATACTGAGATGATGAAGGTACGTCCTTCATGACCTTCGTCTGAAGATCATTATATCCGAAAGAAAATAATACTTCGAAGGACGAAGGTCTTTAACCATTAACAATTGTGTTGCCTCGTTCTTGATCTATAGCATTTGAGAACAAGTGACCAACATTCGGTTTTGCCTCCAGAACCGGGTGTGACACCATGGTGTCCACCCTCAGCGCGGTTGTGCCCATCCCGGCGCGGCCAGCCCTCTCGCTCAACGAGGATAGTTAATGAACATAGGGAACCCCTTAGCTACTGTTACTTCTATTGGACTTGTGATTACTCTGTTGCATATTGTCAGGTACGATAATTAGGGGTACCCATAACATGCCCCTAATACGCGCTTAAAATCCTAAAGACTCCGTCAAGGATCGTCCTCCGAGAACAAGGAACCAAAGCTCCGCCTCGCCCGAGCTCCCCCTTAGGGGTCTTCCTAAAGCTCCACCACACCTGAGCCCTATCTCGGATAGGACATAAGCTTGGGAGAATGTCCGACCCGTTCGAGGCTCCCTCGTCCCAAGATTAGTTGTATCCTCCTTGCCCGAGCCCGCCTCAGGCCATAAAGATAAGGCTTGTCCAAGGACCATTAGGAGACAGCCACATTCAATGCGCGCACCTACCTCGCGTCAGGCTATAGGTGAATCTTTCAACAGGACCACAGTCTTGTCAAAGATTCACCAACACCATTACGCATGCGCACGCCGCCTGACAAACCCTAACAGGACGTGTAACACGACAGGACGTCGGCCAAGACCTTAGGCGCAAGTTCTGCCTCACCCAACGTAGAACTCAACCTCGGGCGCAAGCTCCATCTCGCCCGAGCCCGGCCTCGGCTACTTGCTCCCACGCGAATCCCATGGAAGGCCACTTTGTCGACTGTGGCACACGTCATCAAGTCTTCATACAAGGCTTATTCATGACCTCGGATGGACCTCCACCTCGCCCGAGCTCAGTCTTCCCTCGATACATGTGACAGAAGACCTCCCAACGTCATCATAAACAGTGGAGTTGACGCTTCCAATGAGAAGCATTTTCCTATGACGGACCCTGTGTTAATCACTACGGTATGGGAAACCCCGCGCCAGGGGGCTCGGGTACGCGACTGAGCCCTCGGCTCTCAGCGAAAACCAAGCAAGAACAAGTCAACAACAAACTACAAGGTCGTTGGGGCGAAGGCTCAACGCCCCCTCCACGGCGGGTGTTGGGGCGAAGGCTCAACGCCCCCTCGCTCGAAAGATTACAATGTCGAAGGGTTAAGGACTGGAGGGCGTGAAGGCCTGAAGAGCGACCACGCTTCGAAGAGCACAAAGAGTCCAGGCGAAGACTCAGACGCTCCTTTCACCAGGACAGGCCAGAGCGAAGACCATCGAGAATTCCATAGGCAGAGAATCTAGATTACAAAGACCTTGTGTTGTGATCTACCACCAATTGTAATAGGGGGGGCCCATGTATAGTCGGCCCACACTATGAGATCTAGCTAGCAGGCCACCACGCGGGTAGGGCTATTAGTGGATCAGCCCATGCTTGTAACTAATTACGCTGTAATGACCCGCTGTAACCCCCAAGGGAGAATATTCTAGGGATAACGTAGGTAACCGAGGGTACAATCGTCTTTGATGGGGCAGGGCCGACCCTCGGTTACCTATAAATACCCCCGTATAGCACCATTGCGAGGGACGGAAGAAACACTATTGCCCTAATACTCTGTGTTAAGTAGCATCAAAATGTTTCCTATTCTCCCACTGTTTGAGCTTGGCTGACCGCGAGTTAGCGAGTTCCAACATTTGGCGCCCACCGTTTGTGCTACAACAAACCATTCCCGCGATGGCCCCCAAGAGAGCAAATTCGAAGGCCGCTGTTTCCATCGATGATGCAGCGAAGGTGGCCCTTCTGGCTAAAAAGAAAGGAAAGGTTTCCATTGCAGACGACATCCCTCAGGAGGCCTTTGACAATGAGGAAGTCAACAGCAAAAGGCAACGCCAAGACAATATGCCTACGCTGGAGGGCACCGCATGCACCTGCAGCTCTGAGGGGGTACCTCAGGCAACCCCGCCAAGCTTCATCCACCCGGGAGAAGACACCGTCGAAGACGGCGAAATCATAGGCATATCAGCGAAGACCAACTCAAGTTGCGAGCCCTGCGCATCAAGAACAATCATTTACATAAGCAGAAATAAATACTCGCAGCCAAGCACCAGCGCATCAACATGCAAGCCAAAGTCAGGCAAATGATACTGGATGAGGAACAAAAGGCCAGAGAACTAGAGCAACAAATTGCAGATATGCAAGGCAAAGGCCCACACCACATGCAGCGAGGCCCTCTCATCACTATAACCACTTTCCAGGGATTAATTACCTTGACAAGCGAAGCCCACTTGCACCACAGCTCTAGGCCTCACCTTGGCCTAGCAACTTCAGAGTAGGTGCTTACCCCAAGTACAACGGTACCACAGACTATAACATCCCAATTTTGATCCCAAGGTTAGAAACCCTAAAACTCCTAAACCCCCCCCCCCTTAATTGTGTCCTAAGACCCCCACCTCATGAGACATTTCATTCATCATATGCATACACTATGGTTGTTAGTAGCACCTCACATAGAATATCTTGACACCCAAGAAATGTAGATAAATATTTGTTTAAAGGAAAAAGGAGATCATAGAAAAGAAGAAAGTAAAATAGATTTGGAAATAGGAAAAGAAAAAGAAAAAGGAATTTCTCTCCCCCCCCCCCCCCCCCGCCCCCCGGCTGGGCCGATTCTGGCCCAAGTTCCCCCCCTCTCTCTCTCTCTCTCTCTCTCCCACGTGCTGCGCACGGCCCACGTGGCCCACCCCTCGAGCCCGCCCACGCCACTGCCCTCCCCTCCCCTCGCTGACAACCCGACCCCACCCATCAGTCGCGCCCGCTCTCGCTCCCTCGCGACCGCTCTCCCTCTGGCAAGTGGGCCCCGCTTGTTAGCCACTCTCCCCACGCACGTGATCAGGCTATCGGCGCGATAGCCACCGGCCACCGCCTGCCCCGTCACCTCGCCATTATCGTGCTCACCAGCTCGGTTTGGTGCCTTGTGTCTGCCCGAGCCATCCCGTCGCAACCACTGTGCGCCATCATCGCCGCCGCAGCAAGCATTGCCGGTGCTCGCCACCCCCCTTCCTCCCCCTCCCCGGCCACCTATAAAAGGACCGCCTCGAGCTCCCCCAACTCCTCACCCCAGCCTCGGCCACCTCTTCCCCTTCCCCGAGCTCGATTGAGCCAGCGCCGCCGTCATCTTCATCTCCGGTGAGCTCCCCCTTCCTCCCTCTGTTGGGTTCTAGTCAAATTAGTGTAGCTCTTGAGCTCCACCACTTCACCATGAGAACGGCACACCTTTTTCCCTCGCCTATTACACCCATTGGCCTCGCCGGCAACCTCACCGTCGCGGGCGCCCGCCACCTCGCCATGGACCGGCCGTCTCGAGCACCCTTCGACCAAATTGACCCCTCCACCATGATCCCCTACCCCTGTCCATGCTAAACCACTTCCCCGACCACCCCGAACCGCGATGGAGAACCGTCGCGGAACCTCACCGGCGGTCGACTCCAACCGATTCGCCCCCCCCCCCCCCCGTCACCACCCCCCTAACGTCGTTCCCCCCTCCTCGCTGGCACGTGGGCCCACGCCCACGACGCCATCAGCCGCGTCGCTCCCGCTGGCGGGTGTGTTGGGCCGCATGCCGCGTGGCCACGCGTGCGCGCCCCGGTTGGGCCAAAATCCCCCCCCCCCCCCCGACCTAGTTAGCAGGGAAATCCCTTTTCTTTTTCCCATTTCTTTTTCCTATTTTCATATATAAAGGCATATATTGATATTTTTATGCACCAAAAATAGTCTAAATAAATTAGAGAGCACAAAACAATAATATTTAAAACTTGGCACACTCCACTAAGCCACCATGGTTGATGTATTGTTCATTGCTTGTTTTTGCTAGGAGAAGAGGGATCCTATCCTCCGGAAATTATAGCTCTAGAAGAAGGGTAGGAACCCGACCTCTCCGAAATAGATCTTTCGTGCCAGGAGAACTTCGATGAAGGCAAGTCCATTCTTCCCTTGATGCATAAATTACCTACTCTTTCTACCACTACCTAAGCCGGGAATAAGGGTTGAGTCCTTTGCATTGTGAGAAGAGAGATAGCCCGCATTAAAGAATATCTTTTGAGTACAAAATGTGGGATGACAAAAGGGTGGTGTTCTTACTAAGTGATGTTTTCAAAAAAGTGTATGATGAAGGGTATTCACCCTTATCACCTTTTGAGTGGGATAATCAGGGACTCCCTAGTTTAGGGGAGGGCCTCAGGTGATGGCTCAGTCGGGTTAGGTGTGAGCAGAAGGATTGTCCCCTCATATAAGGACCGGTTTGTCATCCTTCACTACCTGTACTCATGACAAGTACAACCACTCGAGACTGTATGGGCAGTCACTCAATCTGAACTCGTACAGTCCAAACCCCAGGGTTATGATGGTTGGGGAGCACTGGGAGGATAAGGAGGGGGAATGTTTTGTCCGGTTTGGACATGGCGGTGGCCTGACTCCTTCCGGTATAACCGTTAAGGTAAGGACATGCGAGGAAAGAAAGAGATTCGGATTCGGGTCTCATTGGCCTTGAGACTGCAGAGCCGGACTAGTGGGTAAATGTACCCCTCTGCGCAGAGTTCAAACCTATTCGAATAGTCCATGTCCACTGGTATGGACGAGTCTGGTGTGGTATGACAATTAGTGTTTATGACCTCCACGAACAGGGAAATGTGTGAGTGGGTGTTTTTGGAAATGAAAACAATGCCACGGGAGCAGGAAGCTCAGTGGTGGTTGAGTGTGAAAATGTGCTACTTCTTCCTTTGGGGAAAACCATCAAAGTATTGCCTTTTTCTGAAAAAGAAGAGTAACTTCAGCTCCACCATATAAAGCATGTATTATATAGGTCCCTCTCTCTTTACGGGCGGGATGGGCTTGCGGAATACCTAGTGTATTCACCCAGATTTATTTATGTTTTTCAGCAGCTGAAGACTTCTTTTCTGCTATGCTCGACTAGAAGTGGGTTGTGTCTGCACCCAGTCTGCCTGTGGCTTGGGCTAGTTGAACTTCCACTGTGCTTTGTATTTTAGGCTCGCTAGAGCTTGTACTCTGGTATTGTAATAACTTTTATTCGAACTCTGTACTATTTGAAGTAAGGAATGTGGTTACTAGCCTCCTAGGACTAGTAATTGTATCACATTTGAGTCCCAGAGGATCGGGACGCTTCAGGTGGAATCACAGCCATAGGACTGGCCATAGATTGTAGCCCCGACCTTAAAAGTTTGCCCTAAAAAGAAAAATACCTCTTGCCCTCTAAAAAGAATCTTCTCTCATTTCCCCAATATTAACAAACCCTTCTTCTCTTGCTACCAGATGGAAGGCTCCTTTGTCATTACGACATCCTACTGCTCAGAGGTGGAAGGATTCCCTCATCATTTACAGAGTTGCGCGCTTCGCATGGGGATCCGCAAGAAGCCGGAGTATGTTTGGAAGGAATACTGCGAGAAAGGAATTGAGAAATGCTCTATGGTAGACTACCTGGGAGAAAGCCAAAACTACCCAAATCACCCTCCCTTCCAAGTCACCGCCACTGGACACCGCTTCCCAGACACTTGCCAAAATGTTGCCCAAAAAGCCCTCCGCCAGCTATGCCAAAACTACAGCAGGGAAGTCTCCGAGACACCCCTTCGTTACTTTCCACCCAGCAACAAAAATACCCCTGCCTGGAGGAAAAGACTTCAGGCCTTGTTAGGGAGAGATCCTAATGAGGATGACCCCACCATAGTCTACATGGCCAGATATCTCCACACCCTTGACAACCACTATGATGACCATTTCTCCCACTACACCCACCTAAATTCCCGAGTGGAAAGACTAGAGCAACAAATCAAGGAATTAAAGAAGGAAAAGGCGTCCCTCCAAGAAAGTCTCAAAATGGCAGAAGGTGAAGAGGCCAACACTCGTGAAGCCTACTGAACTCTGAAGATGGACTACGATAAGAAGTTAAAGAAGCTCGCCCCCACTAAGAAGATCCAGAAGCGGACCAAGAGCCAAGGATGTCAGACTGAACAAAGAGAGGAAGCCCTACCAACACTGCCTCCCTCCAGGATAGAAAGCTTGTCAGACGTTGAGGAGATGTCCCTGGCTAGCCTTGACGATCTTCTCAGGGAATTTGGGGACACCTTAGAAAGGGAGTTCGGAAGCACCTTAGAAAACGCTCACGCGTAGTGTGATCTATGGCAATTGTATGCTTGTAATGAACTTGTGTAATGAATAAAATAACATGTTTGAAAAAAATATGGCATGTGCATAGTAGTAATCCTTTCCCCTGGTAGATGGCTTCGGATAAAACCACGCCTACCGCCTCAGGGATTGGAGCAAGGTCTCCCCTAGGTGCTGAAGGAGAAGTCGGTGGAGAAGGGAGTGAAACCCACCTCCCCGCACCTCCGAAGCTGCCATTAGACTTAGCCCAAGTTATGTCCAACCAAACCCAACTCATTGAGGTCCTCACCAGAAGCCTTAAGAACCAGCACCCGAATGGTGGAAGGCCTCAGGACATGATGGGAGATTTTCTAAGGCTCAAGCCTCCCACATTCGTTGGATCCAGCAATCCGCTCGACGCTGATGACTGGCTGCGCACAATAAAAAGGAAGTTAGAGGCCATCGGATGCCCTGAGAACCAGCGTGTTCATCTGGCTGCTCGTCAACTTTTTGGGATGGCCCTATCCTGGTGGGATACCTTCAGCACTGCCGTCAGAGATGCTACCTGGGCAGAATTTGAAGCTGCCTTCCGAGAACATCATGTGCCCCTAGGGATCGTCCAGCTCAAAGAAGATGAATTTCGGGAATTAACTCAAGGAGGGAGATCTGTCAGTGAATACGTCCACAAATTCACAGAATTGGCACGCTATGTGCTTGATGTCAGCACAGAAACCAAGAAGATGGCATGTTTCTTGAAAGGGCTAAGACCAGAACTCAAGACTATCTTCGCCAGCTAAGACTTCCTCAGCTTCTCGCACCTCTCAAATAAGGCCATACAAGTGGAAAGGACTAGGGAAGAAGAAAAGGGTCACCTCAAGAGGAAGTTCCAAGTCCTCCGAGCTCAACAGCAGGACAGGCACCAAAGAATTTGATCCTTTGGGTTTCCACCCAAGGGACCAAGCTTCAGCAAGCTAGCTGGGCCCACTCTGTCACGTTTCAGTCAGTAGGGTCAAAGTTCCCTTTAGGCTCCCTCCGTTGCAAGCAACCAACCTCCAGCCAATGCCTGTTGGCACTGCGGAGACCCTAGTCACTACAAGAATAATTGTCCTCAGTTGAAGACATACGTGCCTACCTACTCCAACTCGGTGAATGGCCCCAAGAGTGCCCCAGCACCCTCCAAGGCACCCTCCTCCAACAGCTAGCTAAGCAAGACCAAGTATCATGGCAGGGCACGGGTAAACCACGTCGACACTCAAGAGGCTCAGCAAGCCCTAGGAGTAGTGCTCGGTGAGTTCCTAGTTGAATTTACTCCTGCCGCTATACTTTTTGATTCAAGAGCATCTCATTCATTCATAGCCACTGGTTTTGTGGAAAAGCATGGCATTCCCACTGCATATCTAGAAATTCCCTTGGTCACCCGAACCCCAGGGGCAGACCTTCTATGCCACCTCAAATACTCCCAAGTCAAGATTCTTTTAAGTGGGGTAGTGTTCTTGGCAGACTTAACCGTCTTGCCATCCCATGGAATTGATGTGATCTTAGGAATGGATTGGTTAACCAAGAATAATGGCGTCATAAGTTGCACAGATAAGACTGTTCTTCTCACTGACCACCAAGGAAAGTCAGTTTCAAGTCAGGCTCAGCCACCCACCCAAGATCCAATGGTGTTTAATCTAGAAAGCATATCTGTAGTAGAAGAATTCATAGATGTATTCCCAAAAGAATTGCCAGGAATGCTGCTAGAAAGAGAAGTGGAGTTCTACATTGATCTAATTCTAGGCATCGCACCAATCGCAAAAAAACCATACCGCATGGCTCCCACCAAATTAGCAGAACTAAAACTCCAGATCATAGAACTTCAACAGAAAGGGTACATTCGTCCCAGCTCATCTCCTTGGGGAGCACCAGCCTTGTTCGTCACCAAAAAGGATGGAAGTATGAGGATGTGTATTGATTACCGATCCTTGAACGAAGTTACAATCAAAAACAAGTACCCACTACCTCGGATCAATGACCTCTTCGACTAGCTTCAAGGGGCCAAGTATTTCTCCAAGATAGACCTAAGGTTAGGATATCACCAGCTAAGAATCAAGGAAACAGACGTTGAGAAGACGGCTTTTGTCACCCGGTATGGACAATATGAGTTCACAGTAATGCCCTTTGGACTAACCAACGCACCTGCCTTTTTCATGAATCTTATGAATAAGGTATTCATGGAAGAGTTGGATAAGTTTGTCGTAGTCTTCATTGACGACATCCTGATCTACTCCAAAAGTCGCAAGGATCATGAGCATCACCTCCGGATTGTCCTCGGAAGACTCAGAGCACATCAACTCTATGCTAAGCTCAGCAAATGTGAATTCTGGTTAGAGAAGATAGCCTTCCTCAGGCATATCTTAACTGCAGAAGGAATACAAGTGGACCCATCCAAAGTAGAAGCAGTATCCAAATGGAAGCAGCCATCCAACGTTAGTGAAGTTCAAAGCTTTTTGGGAATGGCGGGATATTACTGTCGTTTTATCAAAGGATTCTCCAGCATAGCAAGACCTATGACCAAGCTCCTCAAGAAAGATAATAAATTTGTATGGACCCCAAAGTGTGAGGAAAGCTTCCAAATCATAAAGAAGAAACTCACGACCGCACCGGTATTGACGCTACCAGATATTCACCAAAATTTCGTCATCTTATGTGATGCTTCAAGGCAAGGTTTAGGATGTGTGCTTATGCAAAATGAGAAAGTCATCGCCTATGCATCACGCCTACTCAAGCCGCATGAGCAGAATTATCCAACACATGATTTGGAATTGGTGGCCATAGTGCATGCCCTAAAAATATGGAGGCACTTCCTGATTGGGAACAAATGTCACATCTTCACAGATCACAAGAGCCTAAAGTACATTTTCACTCAGCCAGACCTCAATCTCTGTCAGCAAAGATGGCTAGAATTGATTAAGGATTATGACATTGAGATCCACTACCACCCCGGGAAAGCCAATGTGGTAGCAGACGCCCTCAGCTAAAAACCTTTCGGGGAGAAAGCAACCAACTTCTTGGAAGACTGGAAGAAAGAATAAGCTCAACTAAATGCTTGTTTGGGAGACCATGGAAGCCTAGAAGTCAAGCCAATGCTAGAAGACCTCATACACAAGGCTCAGCGCCTGGACACCGAGACATCAAGTCTTGCAGAAAGGGCTAGCGAGGAACAACTCCCAGACCTCAGGACAGATAAAGAAGGAGCCCTTTGGTTCAGGACCCGTCTGTGTGTGCCAAAGGGAGAGGCATGAGGAATCCTGCTCGATGAAGCCCACAACTCAGCCTACTCTATCCACCTAGGGACCACCAAGATGTACCTAGACCTCAAGACTAGATACTGGTGGAGAGGAATGAAAAAGGAGATAGCTCAGTATGTGGCCTGGTGTGATAATTGCTAGCGAACTAAGGCAGAGCATCAGAAGCCTGCAGGTCTACTGCAACCCCTCCCAGTGCCCAAATGGAAGTGGGAAGAAATAGGCATGGATTTCGTAATCAGACTGCCTCGGACCCAAAAAGGGAATGATTCTATCTGGGTTATAATCAACCGTCTCACCAAGGTAGCCCACTTCATTCCAGTAAAAACTACCTTCGGAAGAGCCACCCTTGCCCAGATATATCTTAAAGAAATAGTCAAACTCCATGGTATTCCACGGAAGATAGTGTCAGACAGGGGAACACGGTTCACCTCAAAATTCTAGATGAGTCTTCAGCAAGCTTTGGGCACCAAGCTAGACTTCAGCACCACCTATCACCCCCAGTCAGATGGTTAGACAGAAAGAGTCAACAAAGTCCTCGAGGATTTATTGAGAGCTTGTGTGTTGACCTTTGACAAGAGTTGGGAGTCCAGCTTGCCATATGCAGAGTTTTCTTATAACAACAGCTACCAGGACAGTATCAAGATGTCACCGTTTGAAGCCTTGTATGGACGAAAGTGCTAGACCCCTCTGATGTGGTCCAACATAGGGGAAAAGACACTGGAAGGGCCTGCTTTCATCAAGGAGGCAGAGGAGAAAGTTGCCCTAATCCGCAGAAGACTACTCGAAGCTTAGAGTCGGCAGAAGAGTTACGCAGACAACAGAAGGAGAGAACTCAGTTTCGAGGAGGGAAACTTCGTCTACCTCAAGGTCTCCCCAATGCGCGGGGTCAAAAGATTTAAAGTGAAAGGGAAGCTAGCTCCGCGATTCGTTGGCCCCTATCCTATCATTGGTAGAATAGGGCCCGCAGCCTACCGCCTTGAATTGCCAGAATCCATGTCAGATATCCACAATGTGTTTCATGTATCCCAGCTCCGCAAATGCCTGAAAGTGCCAGAAAGGCACATCGAAGAAGAGACAATTCAGATTCAGAAGGATCTGCAGTACCGAGAAAATCCAATGAAGATTCTTGATTCAGCCATCTGAAAGACCCGAAACTCAGAAGTGAAACTTTGTAAAGTTCAGTGGAGCAGAGAAGGAGAAGAGGAGGCTACCTAGGTGAGTGAGGACTCTTTGAGGAGGGAATACCCTTACCTTTTCTCAAGCCCAGTCTGAATCTCGAGGGTGAGATTCTTTTAAGTAGGGTAGGTTTGTAACATCCCAATTTTGATCCCAAGGTTAGAAACCCCAAAACTCCTAAACGCCCCCCTTAATTATCTCATAAGACCCCCACCTCATGAGACATTTCATTCATCATATGCATACATTATGGTTGTTAGTAGCGCCTCACATAGAATATCTTGACACCCAAGAAATGTAGATAAATATTTGTTTAAAGGAAAAAGGAGATCATAGAAAAGAACAAAGTAAAATAGATTTGGAAATAGGAAAAGAAAAAGAAAAAGGAATTTCTCTTCTCCCCCCGGCTGGGCCGATTCCGGCCCAAGTTCCCCCCTCTCTCTCCCGCGCGCCACGCACGGCCCACGCGGCCCACCCCTCGCGCCCGCCCGTGCCACTCCCCTCCCCTCGCTGATAACCCGACCCCACCCATCAGTCGCGCCCGCTCTCGCTCCCTCGCGACCGCTCTCCCTCTGGCAAGCAGGCCTCGCTTGTCAGCCACTCCCCTCACCCGTGATCAGGCTATCGGCGCGATCGCCGTCGGCCACCACCTGCCCCGTCGCCTCGCCATTATCGCGCTCACCAGCTCGGTTTGTCGGCTTGCATCTGCCCGAGCCATCCCATCACCCCGTCTGCCCGAGCCATCCCGTCCCCACCACTGCGCGCCATCATCGCCGTCGTGGCAAGCATCGCCGGTGCTCACCACCCCCCTTCCTCCCCCTCCCCGGCCGCCTATAAAAGGACCGCCCCGAGCTCCCCCAACTCCTCACCCCGGCCTCGGCCACCACTTCCCCCTTCCCCGAGCTCGATTGAGCCAGCGTCGTCGTCATCTTCATCTCCGGTGAGCTCCCCCCCTTCCTCCCTCTGTTGGGTTCTAGTCAAATTAGTGTAGCTCTTGAGCTCTGCCACTTCACCACGAGCACGGCACACCTTTTTCCCTCGACTATTACACCCGTTGGCCTCGTCAGCGACCTCACCGCCGCGGGCGCCCGCCACCTCGCCATGGACCGACCATCCCGAGCACCCTCCGTCCAAATTGACCCCTCCACCATGATCCCCTACCCTTGTCCATGCTAAACCACCTCCCCGACCACCCAAAACCGGAACTGCGACGGAGAACCACCGTGGAACCTCACCGGTGGTCGACTCCAGCCGGTTCCCCCCCCCCCCCCCGTCACCACCCCCCTAACGTTGTTCCCCCTCCTCGCTGGCACGTGGGCCCGCGCCCACGGCACCGTCAGCCGCGCCGCTCCCGCTGGCGGGCCGTGTTGGGCCGCATGCCGCGTGGCCACACGCGCGCGCCCCGGCTGGGCCAAAATCCCCCCCCCCCCCCCCGGCCTAGTTAGCAGGGAAATCCCTTTTCCTTTTCTTTTTCCCATTTCTTTTTCCTATTTTCATATATAAATGCATATATTGATATTTTTATGCACCAAAAATAGTCTAAATAAATTAGAGAGCACAAAACAATAATATTCAAAATTTGGCACACTCCACTAAGCCACCATGGTTGATGTATTGTTCATTGCTTGTTTTTGCTAGGAGAAGAGGGATCTGATCCTCCAGAAATTATAGCTCCGGAAGAAGGGCAGGAACCCGACCTCTCCGAAATAGATCTTTCGTGCTAGGAGAACTTCGATGAAGGCATGTCCATTCTTCCCTTGATGCATAAATTACCTACTCTTTCTACCACTACCTAAGCCGGGAATAAGGGTTGGGTCCTTTGCATTGTGAGAAGATAGATAGCCCGCATTAAAGAATATCTTTTGAGTACAAAATGTGGGATGAGAAAAGGGTGGTGTTCTTACTAAGCGATGTTTTCAAAAAATTGTATGATGAAGGGTATTCACCCTTATCACCTTTTGAGTGGGATAATCAGGGACTCCTTGGTTCAGGGGAGGGCCTCAGGTGATGGCTCAGCTGGGTTAGGTGTGAGCAGAAGGATTGTCCCCTCATATAAGGACCGGTTTGTCATCCTTCACTACCTGTACTCATGACAAGTACAACCACTTGAGACTGTATGGGCAATCACTCAATCTGAACTCGTACGGTCCAAACCCTAGGGTTATGATGGCTGGGGAGCACTGGGAGGATAAGGAGGGGGAATGTTTTGTCCGGTTTGGACATGGCGGTGGCCTGACTCCTTCCGGTATAACCATTAAGGTAAGGACGTGCGAGGAAAGAAAGAGATTCGGATTCGGGTCTCATTGGCCATGAGACCATAGAGCCGGACTAGTGCGTAAAGTGTACCCCTCTGCGCAGAGTTCAAACCTATTCAAATAGTTCGTGTCCACTGATATGGACGAGTCTGGTGTGGTATGACAATTAGTGTTTATGACCTCCGCGAACAGGGAAATGTGTGAGTGGGTGTTTTTGGAAATGAAAACAATGGCACGGGAGCAGGAAGCTCAGTGGTGGTTGAGTGTGAAAATGTGCTACTTCTTCCTTTGGGGAAAACCATCAAAGTATTGCCTTTTTCTGAAAAAAAAGAGTGACTTCAGCTCCACCGTATAAAGCATGTATTATATAGGTCCCTCTCTCTTTACGGGCAGGATGGGCTTGTGAAATACCTAGTGTATTCACCCAGATTTATTTATGTTTTTCAGCAGCTGAAGACTTCTTTTCTGTTATGCTCGACTAGAAGTGGGTTGTGTCTGCACCCAGTCTGCCTGTGGCTTGGGCTAGTTGAACTTCCACTATGCTTTGTATTTTAGGCTCGCTAGAGTTTGTACTCTGGTATTGTAATAACTTTTATTCGAACTCTGTACTATTTGAAGTAAGGAATGTGGTTACTAGCCTCCTTGGACTAGTAATTGTATCACATTTGAGTCCCAGAGGATTGGGACGCTTCACAGACCCAACTCAATACATCATGAGCTGCGAGGTTGCGATTGCATCATCCGGAGGGGACGATGCCACCATGGCCAAATCCTTCATCATAGCACTCGAAGGCCCAGCCCTGACATGGTACACTAGATTGCCGCCACTATCAATCGAATCATGGAAAGCCCTTCGCGACAAGTTCTTGTTGAATTTCTAAGGGTACAGGCTAGACATAGATGCCCTGGCTGAATTATCACTCTATAGACAATAGGAGAAAGAAACCCTGCGGGAGTACTACAAAAGTTCCTCCTGCTTAAGTCACAATTGCCATCTGTCAATGACCACATAGCCATCCATTATGCAATCAGCTGTCTCTGTGCCAGTGTCTTATATAGCCACTACATAAGAGACCCACCCAATAACTTACAAGAGCTGTATTAGTTATTCAAAAAATACGCCAGGTCCAAAGAGCTACATCAGCGCAAGATAGAATCTCAACGAAAGCCCAAGGACACCCCGCAGTCCAGCAGAACAAGGGTCAGACCGGCATAGTCCGAATCCAGCAGGCCAAACCGCAACCAGCAACAAGTGAACACCATCGCCAACCAACACCCCACTGGAGAAATCGCTCATTGCCAGGAGTACCCCACACAACAGGGCCACGATGCCAACCAGAGACAGAGTATGGGGGACATAATATCCTCCGGGTCCACTAGAAGGCGAGAAGGCCTCGCACGGGCCTTGGGCCAATTACCTAGCAAGGCCATCCCTTCGTGGGCTAGGCTAGAGCTACTGGCGGAATGGGCCGACCTGAGAAGGCAACGGACTCAAGCCTAGACAATTTGTCGGCTCATGCGCTATCCACAGAAACCACCCGACTTTCCTGCGCATGGCGCTCTCGAATATCGGGGCAAGTTAGGGATAAGTCGGCAAGATTGTAGGAAGATCAGTGAGTCGGTTCACTATTATTTAGGAGACATATGGTCCTCATGTACGTGTGGAGTGCCCCACGGTCGTGTATATAAGGCCCAGGGGGTAACCTATCATTTCCATCGACCATCAACCTATCTCATTAGCTTTACTCCATTCAAGAGACCTCACTTATAACCCACCACATATAGATCCATACCAGGAAGTAGGGCATTACGCCTCTCTAAGCGGCCTAAACCTGTAGAAAATCACCTGTCCCTTTCTCGTGTGTCCAGCACGAACCATTGAGTTACAGTCAACTACATTGTCCTACCCAAAAGCACCGCAAGGGGTAACCCTGGGTGTGCGGTCGGACTCTAAACACCGATAGCTGGTGCGCCAGGTAGGGGGTGTGCCATTGATCCAAACTAGCTCAATGGCCATCACCTCTAAGTGCAAGATCGCCCTTCGCCCTGGGACCATGTTCTGCTTTAGAACCATCTCGTCCATAGTGGATGAAGAAAGAACTCTGCACCGCATAGCAGACCTATCAGAGAAGAAGCTCTCCTCGGGGATCTCGAGGGAAGCCAGGGCAGAACAACGGGTGGCGCCGCCACCCGCATCTCGAGTGAAGATGACCTCTTACAAACCCAAGGTCAGGAGCTCACCTACCCGAAAAACTCCGTTGTCCACCTTGCCCACAAAGGAGTGAACATGGATCACTCGAAAGAAGAAAGCAAACGTCTCGAGTCAGGGGACGAGAGCACACCGCGCCATCTTTTCGGCACCTTCGCCCTCAAAGGAGGACGGAAAGAAGAGCGCCATCACGCCAGCTCCTTTCTACCCCGACATCCTCTTCATCAGGGGGAGACTGGAGTCATCACCCATCTCCAACTAGGAGCCTACCATGCAAGGGGAAGAACCTCCCCAGCGTGAAGCATGGCGACAGAGGAACAGACGCCAGAACGTGCGGCGATATCACGAGGCTGGAGAATGGGATCTAGCATAGCCCGTATCCTGGGACAAAGCCTCAGAAGTGGGAGAAACTCCTGATGAGAAAGGTGGAACTCTCGCCGCCGTGATCGCCGACAAGCTCAGGACCGAGAACGGGAGCAAGCCGAGCAAGGTGCAAGGCTGCGCCGAGAGAACCCTCTCTTTGCTCGGAACCTGTACCCCGACTTTGCTCGCACAATGAACACACCGAGTGAAGTCGGAGGGGTGCTAGCCCAGATAGCTGACGGCCTCTCGCGAACTCCAGATGCGGAAGGCTACCGGTGGCTGTAACACCCTGAATTTGGGGTATAAAATTTCTTTACTCATATTCACAAATTCAGGTGTTATTCCTCTCTTCACGCCTTTCCCAATCTCCTCTTTCTCTTTTCTATAGAAGAAGAGTGGTAATTTTTAATTGTAAATGTAATTATAATCTAGTAGGTTAAACCCTAAGGGAACAATGGTTGTTGCATCATGTTAGAAAGCATTTGTTTCTTTTTGCTTGATGAATG
Organism: Zea luxurians; assembly: GCA_029449295.1. Taxonomy (NCBI): domain Eukaryota; kingdom Viridiplantae; phylum Streptophyta; class Magnoliopsida; order Poales; family Poaceae; genus Zea; species Zea luxurians. The sequence goes on along the minus strand of JAOPSE010000005.1, from coordinate 20,463,392 downwards.
GTTTGCTTGATCTTTCATTTAATCATTGATTTGCACATAATGTCAAACTGAAATAAATAGAAAAGAGAAAGAAAAGAAAAAAAAGAGAAATAGAATTCAGCCTCCTCCCCTCCCTGGCCCATCTCGGCCGGCCCAGCCGCCCCCCCTCCCCTCTCTTCCCTTCCCCCTGCTCGGCCCACCGCGTCGCGGCCCAGCTCGCAGCGCCGCGCCAGCGTCCTCCCCCCCCTGCGTGCGCGCGCGACAGCCGCGCGGCCCAGCTCAGCGCCGCGGCCCAGCCAGCGCCCGCCAGCCCAGCGTGCCGCGCCCCCCAGCCTAGCCCCGCGGCTAGCCCTGCCCGCAGCGCGCGCGCTCTCAACGCCGCGCCCAGCCGCCCTACCGCGCGTGCGTCCGCGCGCACGCATCCGCGCGTGGAGCGCCGCCCAGCTCCGCGCCCACGACCGCGCGTATCGCGCGTGGGCGGTTCCGCGCCCGCAGCCGCCTGGTCAGTCGGTCCCACGCGCAGGAAGCACGGCTTCTTCCCAAACCGAACCGCAGGAACAACCGCCCGTCGCGCAGATTTTCTCTCGCCAGTCGCGCAGTTTTTCCGTCCGAATTCCCAGTTTTCTCACCCACGACCTCGCTCTCCACCTTGCCGTCGCCGCCGTCGGTGTGCTGCGCTGCGTCCCGCCCGGAGTCGCCGCGCCGTCGAGGTGAGCTCGCCCCGTCCTCTCTCTCCTTCCCCATTCTCCCTCTCCCACCGTAGGCGTTCGCTGCGTTCCTGCAGTCCCTCGTCGCGCTGTTCTTCTTCCCCGGCGAGACCTCGCCCTGCCGCTGCCCAGCTTCGCGGCCAGCAGGCCCTGCGCGCGGCTGCTTCCCTGCCGTCGCGGCTCGCAGCGTGCAGCGAGCCCGGTGCCCGGCGTGCAAGCCCCGCGCGCCCTCGCCTCGTCCCTGCGCGCAGCGGCCAAGTAGCTGCGCACTCGGCGCGCTCAGACCCGTCCCCATGCCGCGCAGCCCAAGCTCAGCGCGCGCTCGCAGCACGCCCAGCCGCGTTGACGTTTAGCGCCGTAGCAGCCGTTCACCGTCGAACCTCGCCCCTACGCGTCGCAGCCGAGTCGCTGCGCTCGCTGCATGCCCAGCTCGTCCCCGTGCCTCGCTACTGTTACCTAGCGTGTCGCGTACTTGTCAAGTCTCACGCGCGCGGGTTCGCACGTGATCATGGGTATTGCGCGCGCCGTCATCGTTGTTTGCTTAGTCCTCGCGCTGTTTCGTGCGTGTCGCGCGCGCAATCTGCGCGCATTAGTTAATTACTTCGCTATAATCGTCTATACGCATTAGTCAATTAATCCTCGTATTAATCATCGATTAATTGATAATTCATTTTATCTAAAATATCCCACCCAAATAATTTATGTTAACTAAGTTGAACTTAGAAAAATATAGTTTTCGCGTTTAAGCGTAATATAGGTTGTCCGTTCGTCATGTCATTATTTAGCCGCGGTTTGTTAACTATTCGATGTGTCGTGCGTCGCACAACTAGTGTGCGCGCTCGCGTTCGCTTGCGCGCAGTACGTCGACGGGACTTCGTCTACCCCCCCTCCCCCCCGTCTACCCTTCGTCTACCTCCCGTCTACCCCCCCCCCCCCCCCCCGTCTACCCCTCGTCTAACCCCCGGGTGCGTTCGTGTCGTTCGCCATCGCCCGCGCATTATATCGTCGCGTGTTGTTCGCACGCGTTGTCGCGCGCCATTTCTGCATGTTGTGTGTTGTCCGCGCGCTAAGTCGCACGAGCCCGCGCGCCATTCGTGTGTGTGTCACGCGTTGTTCGCACGTGTTGTGCGTGTCGTCGCGTCGTTCGCGCATATCGCACGTGCTGTTTCGCGTGTCGCGCGCTGTGAGCGCGCGATATTTAACCGTTCGATTATAATCACTCATGTCGATTAATTAACTATTTGTTTAATCGTCCGCTATTAAAAAATAGTAAAATAGTCAAAGCGAAGTAGTGCTTTTAATTTATATTTGGTATGATAATGTCAATTTGTGTAATTATAATTAAGTCGAATTAAATATTATAATTCATATCCGCTTAGTGTAAACGTGATATCCCTCGACCGTAGCGTCAGTCGTCTCAGTTCTTTTTCTCGCATAGTCGTAGATGCGAATTCTATGTCGCGTGCGTATTCATTTGATCTATATTGTTGTATGGTGTACTGTTTTCTGTCATTTCAAGAATGTTGGGTGTATGTTTGCACTCGCGTAGATATCGGGCCGTTCGTGGAGTCTGAGGAATTGCAGGAGAAGACCCTGAGCAGCAGCAGCTTGGTGAAGGCAAGTGTCCTCTGACCCACTATGTCCTATCTATTTATAATTCATTGTCCCGCACTACTTAATTGAAACCTAAGGATTGACTAGCTTTCTATTTATCTTATCCTTGTTTACCTTTCGGCTTACTAAGGTTAGCTTCATGCTAGCGCTTTACTTTAATCAATGAACATGATGAGATACAATGATGATACTATGGTCTTATTCTGGATATGATGATATACTTGTGGCATTTGAGGGGACTCGGGATGTTTCCGAGTACCTCTCTGTAAGGACCTGTTCGTTGAGAGACCACCCGGGATAACAGTGCAACCATGAGGGTGAAATGGGATGCCCTTAGCTAATTAATTAGAGGAACTAGAGGTGTAGTTGCTTCGCCGTCGTGCCGTCAATGGGGTCCAGGCACAGTGCTTGCTCTGCCGAGGCTGAGTGCCGAGGTTCTTTCGTTTTGCTTTTTGTTAGTCACTCTCCTACGGGGAGGGGTACTGTGTTTATCAAACTGGAGAAACCTAACGGGCGGCTATGACCTCTAGGGAATCTTTGTAAAAGCTACGTAGTGATACCCTGCCGGACCACCTAGGAAGTGATCAATGGGGATTAGCTCTCCCCGGGCAGAAAGGGAATCACGACTCATGGGTAAAGTGTGCGACCTCTGCAGAGGGTAGTGAAACTGATATATCAGCCGTGCTCACGGTTAAGAGCAGCCTTGGGATCCTCTTTGATTAGAGATACTCCGGATACACCTCAGATGATGACTTTAATGATGATGGTTAATGATGGTGACTTTAATTATGTATTCTAGTATTTCTTCTCTGAGGAGGTACTTTTTGGTATTATAACCTGGGTCTTATGATAAAATCTGGCTTCTACTAACAATAAATACCTGACCAACTAAAAGCAACTGCTTGAGCCTAACCCCACATAAAAGCTAGTCCACTTCAGCCAAACGGGGCATTTGCTGAGTACGTTGATGTGTACTCATCCTTGCTTTACCACAAAACACCAGGTTTTCCACATTGCAACCACTGCTCAGGAGAAGACGAAGCCGTGGAAGGAGACTTCCAGGAGTTTCAAGACTACGACGAGTTCTAGGTGTGGGTTGGCGGCAACCCCCAGTCAGCTGCCTGTGAAGGCCTTATCTTTACTGTGTTTTGCTTAGCACTTTGATTTATCTGTTAAGTTGATGACTATGTGGATGTCTCTGACTCTGTGATGTAATAAGTTAATACTCTTTTATGTTATTATTCGAGCACTGTGCGATGATGTTCATTTATGTAATCGCTGTGTATGTGAGTTCTGATCCTGGCACGTACATGGTTCGCATTCGGTTTACCTTTCAAACCGGGTGTGACAGCGGCTGCTCACTCGAGCAGCTAATCACCTTCTACCCATCGCTCATCCTCCGAGTGACCTACGCCACACTATCAACAGCCAGCGAGACGTGCGGAGCTCCATCAACGCTTCACGTGACCGACGACACGAAAGTGAGATAAGGCGTCAGGAGGAGTATGATCAAGATCACGACGTCCCGGCCCGAAGTCGCGCCACCCGAGTTGAGTCAGCTGCGGCCTCGACTAGTGGCCCATTCCGGGGACGGTCGAGAAGACACACTACCGGTTCCCCTCCCAGGGATCGACCTCATGAACGCTGACAGGAAGACACGTGCGGAGTCTCCACGCTTACTCCACGACGTCTCCGGGCCATCCAGTGGCCTCCCAACTTCAAGGTCTCCAACGTCGACAAGTACAAGCCCAAACAGGACCCGGGTGGCTGGTTGGCCGTCTACACAACCGCCGCCCAGGCCGTTGGGGCGATGGAAGACGTAATGATGGCATATTTGCCCATCGTCCTAGGGCAAGACGCACTGTAGTGGCTTCGACATCTGTCATGTCACTGCATTGACGATTGGAGCGATTTCAGTCGATGTTTCATTGCCAACTTCCAGTCTCTCTCTGACAAGCAGGCGCAGCCATGGGACCTCAAATCCATCAGGCGCCAGAGCAATAAAACACTCCAGTCATACCTCAAGAGGTTTCAGACCATGAGGAACCGCATCCCCGAGGTCGTCGAGGCAGCAGTGATTGAAGATTTCTACCGGGGATCCAATGACTCGGCCTTCGTCCGAGCCATACTACAGAAAGCTCTTGCCACCTCTGAACAATTGTTCTAAGAGGCAGACCTCTACATCACCGTAGATGAGCGGGCCCAAGACCTCATCGGAGGTACAAAACCTGCACCACCCGCGCCACGTCGTGACACGAACTAGCAACCTGACATGCGCTGGGAGAAGAGGCCTCGTGAGGAGGTGCACGCCACCGGGCCACCCGTCGCTCAAGCCCACGGTGCGCCCCACGAAGGTGTACGTACACTAGATGAAATCCTCGACACCCAGTGCCCATACCACAAGGACATGCGCCACACCCAACGGAACTGCAGGGACTACAAGCACTCCGTCGGGCATGGTCGACCATTCCAGCCTCTACCGCCTCCCCCACCATGAGGAGGGCCTAGCGAGCCAAGGCAACCTCAGCAGCAGGAAGGGGGAGGGGCAGAGCTTTTCCACGCGTTAACAGGGAGGTCAACGTCATCTTTAGAGGGCACAGAGCACAAGAGAACCGGAGGCAGCAAAAGCTCAACGACCGATAGGTCCTGGTGGCTACCACCAGTGCCCCAGCTCCTTATCGGTGGTCGGAGCACGTAATAACCTTCAGCCGAGCTGATCAATGGCTCAACTTTGATCATCCCGGCAAGTACCCGCTCCTCGTTGATCCAGTGATCCAAGAAAGCCGGGTGAAGAAAGTATTACTGGACGGGGGAAGCAGCATCAACGTCACCTTCCCCGGGACGCTCTAGGCCCTGGGGGTCGAACTCAAAGACCTCACCAAGTCAGATACTCCCTTCTTCGGCATCGCGCCGACTGAAGGGGAGTACCCGCTCGGGCACATCTACATGTCCATCACCTTCGGGACCCCAGAGAACTACAGAACCGAGTTCCTGAGGTTCGAGGTAGCGTGCTTCAACTGCGGGTACAACGCCATCATCGGAAGGCCAGGACTAGCGAATTTCATGGCTATTCCACATTACCCATACATGATATTGAAGATGTCGGGACCTCAAGGAATCATCACTATGCGCGCTGACTTCCAAGGCACCATAGAGTGCTTTCAGGGAGTCATTCAAACAGCTCTCACTGCTGGGCCTTCGACAGCTCTTCCCGTGCAGGAAGACACCAGGCTGGAGGAGGAGGGTTTCACGATACCCACTAATGAAGCTCAAGTCGTGACCTCTATGCGGCCGACTGAGGAGATCAAGAGGATCAATCTGGGATTTGCTGATGAGTGCAAGACCGCCATCATCAGTTCTAGCCTTGATGACAAATAGAAAAGCGCGCTCGTCCGGTTCCTGCAAGATAACCGAGACGTATTCGCATGGCAACCTACGGATATGCCAGGAGTCCCAAGAGAACTGACCGAGCACAAACTGAAGGTGTATCCTCAAGCAAGGCTGACTCGATAGAAGTTGCGTCGTTTCACGCCTAACAAAAGGGAAGCTATTCGCGTCGAGTTAGCACACTTAGTGTCAGCAGGATTCATTAGGGAAGTACTGCACCCCGAGTGGCTAGCGAATCCTGTTCTTGTACTCAAAAAGAATAAAGTTGATTGGCGCATGTGCGTCGACTATACTGATCTCAACAAACATTGTCCGAAGGATCCCTTCGGTTCCCTAGAATAGATCAGGTAGTCGACTCAATGGCTAGCTATTCTATGCTCTCCTTCCTTGACTGCTACTCTGGATATCATCAGACCAGCTTGGCAAAAGAAGATGAGGAGAAGACTGCTTTCATCACCCCGTTTGAAGCTTTCTGCTATACCTCCATGACGTTTGGCCTCAAGAACGCTGGAGCAACTTACCAGAGAGCCATCCAAACATGCTTAGCCGATCACTAGGGCAAGCGGGTGGAAGCCTACGTCGATGATGTGGTTATCAAGACAGAAAACTCAGAAAACATCATTGAAGATTTATAGCTGGTCTTCAATAGCCTGAGGCGCTACCGGTGGAAGCTGAATCCAGAAAAGTGTGTCTTCAGAGTACCGATCGAAAGCTATTTGGATTCATTGTCAGTTACCAAGGAATTGAAGCGAATCCGGAGAAGATCGAGGCCATCATGAGAATCGAAGCGCCACGGTCGCAGAAAAAGGTGCAAAGGCTTACTGGATGCATGGCAGCTCTGAGCAGATTCATATCAAGGCTAGGCGAGAAAGGAATGCCATTTTACAAATTGCTCAAGAAGGTGGACAACTTTCAGTGGACCATAGAGGCATAGGAGGCTCTAGAGGCACTGAAGAAGTTCTTGACCACACCGCCAGTACTCAAGCCGCCGCGCCGAGCTACGCCTGGTCAGCCGACGGAAGACCTGCTCCTGTATATCTCCTGCACGACTCACGTGGTAAGCACCATGTTAGTAGTCGAGCAGGCGGAGGAAGGACATGCATACCCTATGTAGTATCTAGTCTACTTCATCAGCGAAGTCCTTGGACCCTCAAAAATAAGGTATCCTCAAGTCCAGAAGCTGCTGTACGCGGTACTTCTAACCGCTCGCAAGCTCCGACACTACTTTGACGACCACAAAGTCATAGTAGTCACAGGATTTCCGATAAGTGACATTCTCCACAACAAAGAAGCTATTGGAAGGATAGCCAAGTGGGCATGCGAGCTCGGGGCTCACGACATAGAGTTCCGGCCCCAAACGGCGATAAAAACTCAGGCACTAGTCAACTTCATATTAGAATGGACTGAGCACCAGGTCCCGGATAGCCCACAAGTTGTTGAAGTGCGAAGAATGTACTTTGATGGCTCGCTGAAGCTGCGAGGAGCGGGTGCAGGTATTATCTTTATTGCTCCCGGAGGTAAACAACTCAAGTACGCACTCCAGTTGTTGTTTCCAGCATCAAATAATGCAACAGAGTACAAAGCACTGGTCCATGGGCTGAGCATCGCGGTATCACTCGGCATCAAGAAGCTGATGGTATATGGCGACTTGCTAGTGGTCATAAGACAAATAAACAAAGATTGGGACTGCTCGACCAACTCAATGGTCAAATACTATGTAGCTGTGCGAAAACTGGAAGACAAGTTCGAAGGATTGGAATTTCATCACATGGAAAGGAACCGCAATGCAGCAACAGATGCATTGTCGAAGCTGGGATCCAGTCGGGCCCAGACTCCGCCTAGGATCTTCGTCCAGGAAATATCACAGCCGAGCATCATCATGGACCAGATGGAAGAATGCAATGCCCTGAGTCAGCCAGAGACAGACCTCAATGACTGGAGAGAGCCTATCATCAGGTACATAAAGAATGAAGAAGAGCCAGATGATAAGGTTGTGGCATAATGCATTGCAAGGCACTCAGCCCACTACACCATCATAGGGGGCTTGCTGTACAGAAGAGGCGCAGGAGGAGTCTTCATGAAATGCATCCACTCAGCCAACGGGAGGCAGTTATTAGATGAAATTCATGATGGGCAGTGTGGTGTGCATGCTGCATCAAGGACACTAGTGGGAAAGGCTTTTAGATCCGGTTTTTACTGGCCAACTGCGAAGAGTGATGCTGCTGAGCTAGTCCAAAGGTGCGAAGCGTGCCAATTCTTGTCGAAGCAACAACACTTGCCTGCACAGCAGCTGTAGACCATTCCTGTAACCTAGTCGTTTGCATGTTGGGCCTGGACATGATCGGACCTTTCAAGAAAGCTCAAGGAGGTTATACACAAGTACTGGTTGCTATTGATAAATTTACAAAATGGATAGAGTACAAGCCAATTGCTTCCTTGACCTCAGCAAAAGCAGTGGAGTTTATCCAGGATATAATGTTTAGGTTTGGAATACCGAATAGCATCATCACTAACCTGGGATCCAACTTCACCAGCTCGGAGTTCTTCAATTTCAGCGAGCAAAGGAGCATCCAGATCAAGTACGCATCAGTGGCACATCCAAGAGCTAATGGCCAGGTGGAAAGAGCCAACGGAATGATACTAGATGCACTCAGAAGAAAGGTATTCGACAAGAGCGAAAAGCTTGCAGGAAAGTGGATCAAAGAGCTGCCATATGTGGTCTGGAGCCTGCGAACTCAGATCAGTCGGGCTCTGCATGGAAATACCCCGTTCTTCATGGTGTATGGGTCGGAGGCAGTGTTGCCTGCCGATCTGATCTTTGGGGCGCCTAGACTAACCTTTGAAAGCATAGCTGAGGCAGAGGCAACCAGGCTAGAGGACATTGATGTGCTGGAAGAAGAACGATTGAACATGGTAATTCAGTCGGCTAGGTACCAATAGACCTTGAGGCGCTACCATGACAAAACTGTGCGGCACCGATCCTTTGCAGTGGGAGACTTGGTCCTCCGTCGAGTTCTAACGAGGGAGGGGCGACACATGCTGTCACCATTGTGGGAAGGACCGTTCATCGTAGCAGAGGTCACACGGCCAGGATCATATCGGCTTACTCAGATGGACGGCACAGAAGTGGGGAACTCGTGGAACATTGAGCACCTCAGAAAGTTCTACCCTTAGCGATGCCTCAAAACTCTCAAAGAAAAGTTGTACATTGTAACCAGAAGGTTTCATCATCAATAAAGCTTTCATTTTCCAAAGGCATTCTAACTCTTGATTGACAACTGACTTAGATTGGGCTCGACTCAAAATCGGCATGACATGACTAACGTTGATCATTATGCCCTACAAGCGAAGCAATCGGCTTAAATCGGAAACGCCTTAAGTTGGTGTGACATGCTCATGCTTACATGACTAAGGGTGATCACTATGCCCTACTAATGGAGCAATCGGCTTAAGTTGCAAATACATTAAGTCGGTGCGACATGCTCACGCTTACATGACTTAGGGTGATCACTATGCCCTACTAATGGAGCAATCGGCTTAAGTCAGAAATGCCTTGAGTCGGTGCGACATGCTCACGCTTACTTTACTTAGGGTGATCACTATACCCTACTAACGGAGCAATCGGCTTAAGTCAGAAATGCCTTAAGTCGGTGCGACATGCTCACGCTTACTTGACTTAGGGTGATCACTATGTCCTACCGATGGAGCAATCGGCTTAAGTCGGAAACGCCTTAAGTTAGTGTGACATGCTCACGCTCACATGATTTAGGGTGATCACTATACCCTAGTAGCGAAATAGTCAACTCAAATCGGGAGTACTTCGAGAAAAGAAATATTTCGCTTACAGTGGCAGGGGTGTTTTTCAGCATCCTACCCACGGAACAATCAGTTCAAACATAACTGTCGTGCGCATACAAGAACTCACATTACACCTTTTCTCTAAAAGATGCTAACTCGATAAACAAGTGTTTTTTAGGCAAATCATTGCGCTGAAGTATCCCTGCAGGCAACATCTTTTGCAGGAGCAACGGAGGAAGATGGACGACTTGCAGCATCAGGCGCGGCCATGACATCAGCGACTATATCATCAGGCACTACGACACCAGGTCTCCTCATCACGATCCACCAGGCGTGAACGGCCTTGTCCATGGCCTTGTCGTGCTGAGCCTTCAAGGCGAGACAGTCATTCTCCAAGGTCTTGATAGCGAGATGGGTGGCCTCCAGCTCCTACGTGACAAGCTTCTTGGAAGCACGCAACTCCTTGATGGTGGAATCCTTGGCGGACAACAACTTGCCGAGTCGAGAGACTTCATCCTGAGAAGCCTGCAGCTCGTTGCGATGATGCTCCAAGTCAGACATGGTAAAGCGATGGCTCCTCTCCAGAATGGTCAAAGAGTTACTAGCATCATGATACAACATGTCCAGATTGTCACGGGAAGCAACGAGTGGTTGTTTTTCTTCCTGCAAGCAAGAACAACACTAAGCATTGAAGCAAGGAGAGCAAAGCAAGAGCAACCAAGGAAGTTTACCTCGTGTGCCATCTTCTCAGAGTCGAGCTGTGCATTTAGAGAGGAGTTTAGGGAGCGAGCACCATCCAGGAAAGCAGAAGTTTGGATTAAGTCGGCCTGGCTCTGAGAATACTTCTCTTCAATGTTAGAGCACCGTCGAGCCAAATCTGACAAAGCAGCAGAAGAAGAGCGCATGACTTAGAATAAACTGAGTAATGAAAGCGAATAAGGAAATTGTGGGCTCACTAACCAGTATTTGATGCCTTCAGGTCATCTACTTGTTTTTGGAGCAGCAGAGGGTTCCACTGCATCAGAGACGAAGCTTGATCGGGGACAGGAGCACCGTAGGATCTCAGTTGGGTAGATACACCGCCAAGAAAATCCTATGATCATGGAAAGATAAGCAAAAAAACTAGTTTGCCAGTAAGAACAGTAAAAAAAGTTGACTCACCTGAAAATTGGAGAGGAACAGGAGAAGACCCAAAGCAAGAAGAGTGGGTGCATTGCTCGACGTGGGGAGATTAGTGGGAATAATATCAAAGGCATGACTCGGAGGAATTTTGACCCCATCAGCAGACGGCAAGCTCCTAACGTCTGGTTCACTGGCTTCTAAAGTGACGAGACCAGCGAGAGCCAAAGAAAGATGTGTCACCGTAGCCTCCTCGGACCAAACTGGGGGCGATCCAACATGGACGTCCACAGAAGCAGCAGAGAGGGAACCCACCCCAACACCCTCGGGGGCTGGGTCGCTACCAGCACCACCCTCGGGGGCTGGGCTCTCCGCAGCAGCCACCTCTAGGGTTGAAGATTCCTTAGCCACATCCATAGGAGTCAGGTGACTCAGATTAGCGTTTTCGCAAGGAAGACCGCCCTCTAAGGTTGACAAGGCACGAGAAACCACCCGGGTTACCTCTTGCTCGGCTGAGTCATGCGGCAGAAGACCATCATCTGGGACCTCTGAACAGATAGTGGGATTGACAGCTTCAGGAGGCTCTGATAGAATGTCTTCGGGGATGACCTCTTCCAGCGCTTGGTCCAAATCAGATATTGACAACCCTTGAAGGCTGACGAGTGCTGACAAGGCTTGTGTGGGAATGCTGCTACCCCTGCCGCTGCCCCTGTAGTGATGACTATTCTTGTAGATCAGCGGAATTTCTTCTTCTTCCTCTTCTTCCTCATCAAGCATACCGCCAGCAGCCTGAGCATCATCACAACCTTCAGCATTGTCCTCAGGGATGGCGCTCATCGGGCCATCGCCAAGGAATAATGTGGAAGGGCCATCGTCTTGCTCCAGGCATGACAACCACCGGAGTCGCCTCTTCTTCTTCTTCTCCTCGACAGGTGCAGCTGGGTGGTTCGCTCGGCATGAACGCCTTCGGCGGGCACCTTCGGGTTTCTGGATTTCCTCATCTTCGCCAAACTCTTGCCTAGTCGCAATTGCCATCGGCTCAGTGCGGGTAGAGTCAGATGATTCCCCGGCCAGCAGGCTAAGTACGACATCCATTTCAGCATCATCGGTACTGGATGGCATCTCGAAATGAGTTTGTTTCTCAGCCTTAGGAAGATTTCGAAGTGGGGCAATCAAGGCCTCAATGTCCTTTGGGGAGGGCCGTACTCTATGGCCCAGGCTACCATCTCGAGTAGGAGGATTGGAGACAAAATCAGAGAAGGGACTATTCGGAGGCAGGTCCCATGCAGAGTAAGCTAAGGGAGCACCAGCATTCGAGACCTTGCCCCTCAGTATCATATCCAGTCGGCTTAACAGGTCCTCATTGGGAATCTGCCTGTTAGTGACTCGGGTAGAATCATTGGTGCTAGTATACAAGTAAGCAGGGTAGACTATGTCCTTCAAAGGTTGAATGTTCTTGAATACAAAGTCGGCAACCAAAGCCTCAGCAGTCAGACCTCTGTCCTTCAGTGAGCAAATTTCAGCAAGCAGCATGGCTTTGGCTGCCTCTGAGTAAGTAGGGTACTCCACCTAGCTAGGCGTGCGAACGCTGGGCTGCCTTCCTAACCGAGGGGGAGGGATTTATTGTGATTCTCCATGGTGAACCACTCGAGGCACCATCCCTTAATACTGTCCTTGAGGGGAATGTCAAGGTATTCCACTTTCCTCCCCCGGCGAAGTTCCAAACTTGCGCCGCCGATGAGCTGATGCTGTCCTCCAGCCATGCGGGGCCGACAGTGGTAAAGATACCTCCAGAGTCCAAAGTGGGGGAGAATTCCAAGAAAAGCCTCGCACAGGTATACGAAAATGGCAACTTGAAGAATGGAGTTAGGGTTTAAATGTGACATATTTAAATTGTAGAAGTCAAGGAGACCGCGGAAAAAGGGAGAAATGGGAAGAGCAAGTCCGCGGATGAGGAACGACACGTAAACAACAGATTCGTGGGTGCCCTCTGTTGGAACAGTGACCCCGCGCCAGATCCGCCAAGAACATAGTTCTTTCGGCGGCAAAACCCCAGTCTCAACAAGATGAAAAAGATCTAATTCAGAAATTATGGACATGTGATTACCAGCAAACGGAAGCTGGCTGTTGGGATTGATGGGTGGAATGATTAGAACGACGGCGCTCTGTCTCTTTCACTTGGGAGCCATCGCAATCTCTCGGGCGGAACGAGCGGGCTCAAAAATTCAGGAAAGCAGAGAAGTGGCAAAGGAAAAGTGAGAGTTAGGGTTCAAAACTCAAGAAGGCACGTCGGCATGAGTATAAGTGGACTCCTTAGGTCGGGCATTACCTCTAAAGTGCCAGATCACCACTCGGAAAAGTAAAGACCACAATCGTCACTCGGGCATTACCTATTGTTGGGGGCCTTCGTCCTCCGAAGGTCCTCAAAAACATGATTTGACAATGTTTTCCAAGTGGATTATATGAACAGGTATCTTCGGACTTAGAATTATGAACATGAAGTACGGTCAGGACGAAGCCTGAACCAGACGAAGGGGGATTGAAATGGAGGACGGGCTGATTACCAAGCTCTACGAAGGATGGTGCACAGCCGAAGCTGTGCGCAGGAAAGCTTCGTCGCGATAGCAGAAAGGGGAACCGACTTAAAGATGAAAAGACTACTTAGGCCTTGACAGATTTCTATAAGTCATTAGCAAATGTAATGGACATGAATGTAATTTTACATGGGCTGCGTCTCACGCCTATAAATAGATGAACAGTACTCCCGTACTGTTCACGCTGACTTGGCATTCGCTTTTGCGTCATCCCTGTACTTTTGTCTCCCTGCAATCCGAAGGTACACTTGCTATTTGAAGTCATTTCTATTGTTATATGATAATAAAATAGAAATGACATTGTGATGAAATTTAAATGTTCATATTACTTTTTATGTTGCGTGTAAATCCTTTGTCATAACTTACGAAGATATATTATTTGTGACCTTTGTCCGGGGCACATTATATCCCGAAGGGAAATAATGTTTCAAAGGACGAAGGAACTTATCATTTAACACTTTTCATGTTGCCTTGTTCTTAATCCGAAGCATTTGAGAACAAGTCACCAACATTGGCGCCCACCTCCGGTGAACTCACTTCCACTTTGAGTTTTTTTGAACACCTTCGGAAGCCATAGACCCTCGCTATGGCGCCGAAGAAAGCTTCAGCGACTGGGGCTGCAGCACTGCAACCGCTGGACCCCAACCAGGAGACTGTCTCTCTTCGGGAGGCCCGAAGCCAGAAGAGGAAGGCCGTCAGCCCGACGCTTCAGGAGGATGAACTAGACCAAGAGATCAGGGATATGGAGATGCTTCATCAACAGGTGCAGAGGAAGAAGGAAAAGATGGCCAGGCTAGCTGAGTTGCAGAGGCAGATAGACGAAGCTTCTGAAGAAGTTCGCCATCTTACTCACGATGAGCAGAACAGAAGGCCTCAACAAAAAGACCTTCATCAGGAGGGCTTCTTCAACGAAGATGACTGGTATGACAATTTCCATCATGGAAATTTTGTTTTCGATGATGCTTCTCCCCTGTCCGCTGAGCTGCAGGCTACACCTTGGCCTCCGTCCTACAAGCCACCCCAGCTTCCCATGTTCGATGGCCATTCAGACCCGAAGCAGTTTTTGATGAGCTACGAAGCAACAGTGTCTTCGTATGGTGGCAATGCTGCAGTCATGGCAAAGTCTTTTGTTATGGCTGTCAGGAATGTTGCTCAGACCTGGTATTCCTCCCTTCGACCAGGAACGATTACTTCATGGCAAAAGCTGAAGGACATGTTGTTAACCAGCTTTCAAGGGTTTCAGACGAAGCCGGTTACTGCTCAAGCCTTGTTCCAGTGCACTCAGGATCATGAAGAATACCTTTAGGCGTATGTCAGAAGGTTCTTACGTTTGAGGGCCCAGGCACCAACGGTGCCCAATGAAATTGTCATCGAAGCCATGATCAAGGGGCTTCGACCTGGACCTTCAGCTCAATACTTCGCTAGGAAGCCACCTCAGACTTTGGAGAAGCTACTCCAGAAGATGGACGAGTACATTCGTGCCGACAATGATTTTCGCCAAAGAAGGGAGGAGGCTTTCAGATTTTCTGAAATGACCAGGGGCTTCGGAGGAAGATTCTATCCGAGGCATGTCAGGTCCATCCACAACTCTACTCAAAATGATGACAAGGGGAGTCAGCAGAACAGGCCGCAGTGCTCCTCACAGGCTTCGGGGCAACAGCAAAGTTTCTTCCGGCCACCAGCTCCAAGAGGCAGAAGCGCCAGGGGCTTCGGCGGAAGATTTGGAGATCAACCAAGGAAAATGTTTTGCTTGTTCTGTGGAGAAAACAAGGGCCATACCACCAGGATGTGCCATGTTACAATCCAGAAGCAAAAGGAAATAGCCGAAGCTGCAGCGCAACAAGCTCAGCCGAAGCAGGTCATGCATACTGCTTCGTACCATCCGCCTTACATCCCACAATACATAGACAACCACCCTGCAGTTTCTGTAGCTTCAGCAAGTCAACCTCAAGCTTCCTGGCAACAGCCTCCGCCTCCACCTCCACTGCAACAAGGCCAACAGCCAGAAGGGAGCCAATATGCTCCACACCAAAGGGACTTCAGAGAACAATCCGAAGCTCGCACAGTCAATAGCACTGTGCCAGAGTCGAAGCACATTTATTGACACATATCCTATCTTTGATAACAGTCTTTTCTATTCAGTTCTATCTTCTGTGTAACAAAGAACATTGTTAGTTTTCATATAATAATTTCGTTGTTTCCCACGAGGAAAACCTATTTTCTCCACAGGCTTAAGTTGCTGAAGCTTAAAAATTTGCGATAACAAGGAGGACCTTCGAATTATTAAAAATCCTTCGAAGCAACAGAAAGTCGTTCTAAGGAACGCAGAGTAAGTTGCTGAAAGTCAGAAAAAGCCGTTCCAAAGGGAGCGCAGTGTAAGTTTTCTGCTGAAAAGTCGTTCCAAAGGGAATGCAGAGCTTACAGCGAAAAGTCAACGCTGATACCGCCTAAAGCAAAAGGCGAAGAAGCTCCAAAGACGTTCCTAAGGGAATGCAGAGCTTACAGCGAAAAGTCAACGCTGATGCCGCCTAAGTAAAAGGCGAAGAAGCTCCAAAGACGTTCCTAAGGGAATGCAGAGCTTACAGCGAAAAATCAGCGCTGATATAAAAAGATTGTGTGTTTCACGGGGATATGTGTGTATCTTCGGAATCAATCTCATCTACATAACATAACATCATCACATCATTTTGCATGGCATAAGCATCATACATCATATTGCATATGGCAAAAGAAGGGAGGACAGTATCAACCTTCGGAAGAATGCTTTGAGAAAGTAAAAATCTTCGGAATATAGCTTCGGAGAATGTTTTCACGAAGTTTGGGTATTTTTCATCAGAGCGCTATGGATTTTGTGATGCATAAAAGTTTTTCTATCTTCACGAAGCATGAAAAGAAGGGAAGGTGTTTTTTTCGCCGAAGGCTTAAAAACGGTACGTATGTAAAGTTTCATGCATCGTAAAGAATTGAATAATGAAAAGAAACTTGTATATTACATTCAAATGTACAAAATATTACATAGATCACATTTCAAATGTTTTTTCTAATAGCATCTAGTCTTCTCTTAGTATCACTTCGGCAGCCTCATTCAGAAGTTGTTCAACAACTTTATCCATGATATCTTCGGCCATTTGTTTAATTTCGTCATCCCCTTTTGTGTGAGGGTCAGCGGACGATCCAGTAGGTTCTGAGGGAAGGGAATATGTCTACATTACTATCACAAACCGCGAACAAAGTTTGAAATAAAAAAAATTACAACACAATAAGAACGACTAATTAATACCTATTTGCCCTTCGGGCTCTGTACTTTTTTCGGCAACTTCTGTCACTTTCCTAGCATCATGAATGCCTTTTTCACTCCTTTGAATAATTTCTTGCGCCATTTCTCGGCCGCCGTTGTCCCAGATATCAGTAAAGAATTTACCGCCAACCATGCTTGCTTCGGTCGAGGGGTCTTTGATGCCTTCGGAGGACAAGGCAGCTTCGGACTGAGCTAAGGATTTTACATGCTCACAACCTTTCTTCTCCAAAACAGTAGCAACTCCTCTGGAGCCCGAAAAAGCGCAGATGTCACCACGGCTACTCAGGATTTCCTCGAAGGCCTCTGCTTCGTGACTGATCCAATCCAGTGGACCTTCGGGATTGCCTCTTGAGAAATTCTCTTCGTTAGAAAATGCGCCAACGTTGGCGAAGCTAGATTTTATCTTTTTGACGCATTCTATAGATTTAACATAGCATTTCCTCTGGGATGCACGAAGCTCCTTAACACTTAACTCTAAATGATCGACCAACTGATCACTAAGCTCTCGTTTTGTTTCTTCAAGCACACGTTCCTCTTCAGCTCTAGCTAGCTGTTTCTGAAGATCTTTAATTTCACGTTTTTGGGCTTCGGCCTGGACCTTTGAGGCAGCTTCGTCCTTTTTTACCTTGTCTATCAATGTAAGCAGAATTTTATCCTTTTCCAGAGCTTCGTTTCTCAGTTTAATAACTTCTGACCGTAGGTTGTTGAACGCAATTTCATAGCTCTCATCTTCGGCACTCTTTTGTGCTCTTAATGCGTTGCTTAGAATTAAACCCTATATGTAAAAAAGTTGGTATAAGAATAAAAGAAGGAGTTACGAATTAAAAAGTTTTTCAAGCGCCTAATTCCCATACCTTTAGGCTATTGTACGCAAGACTGTCCGCGAGATCCTCCTTCGTCATAGCACATAATCCAGCTTCGAGCTTCGGGAACCCCATACTTCTAGCCATCTCCCGGCAGACAGATAATTCTTTGTTATCAGGGAGGCAGTATAGGAAGTCATCTTCATTTGTCCCATTGAACACTACTGCCCCCTTCGGATATTTTAACTCTCTAGCATAGTGATTGGCTTCATAAGTCTCTTCTTCAGATAATTTCTTCCCCGAAGCATGTCGCACGATGTAATCGCATATGTTGGAAGGAGCTTCGGGGGCGGCAGTGTCAATTTCTTCAACCAAAACTGGTTCTGATATTTTTATTTTTTCAGTTTCCAAAGATTGTTCCTTGATGGGCTCTGAAGGCCCAGCTTCAGCTTCAAGTTGCTGCTTCGAAGCTTCAGTAGACGCTTCAGCAAGTTCAACAGTCTTCTTTGGAGTTGTGCTTGAAGACTTAATTGTCTCCAAGACATCTAGCACGTTCACCATTCTTTTTCTTTTTGGGGTCACCGATGGGCCCTTTTGATTTTTTATTGTTTCAACATTTGCTGAAGGACTTAAGATTTCCAATATTTTTTGTCCTTCAATCTTCGGTTTTTCTGCCTTCTCTGTTGAAGGCGCTTCAGTTTTTTCTTCTATCTTCGGCACTGGAGCTGGTTCTGTAGTTTCAGTGGCCAAAGAGACTTCACCAATAAATTCAGGCACTGTGGCTGGCTCAATAAAACGTGCTCGGTGGGTGAGCACCTTCATCTTTTTTCTTTGCGGCGCTGGCCCACTAGAAGCACTTGTGGTAACTTCTGTTGCAGGAGAAGTATTTTTTTCTTTTGCGGCTCGGCACCGGATAGTGGTAGTCAGGGTAGACAAACCCGATTGCATCAAATACCCGGTTGAGCCTTTTCTTCTTTCGGCCTCCGAAGGCTGCCGATAATGCAGTGTTCTCGGCCTTCGAATACACCCCAAGCAGTTCGTCACTTAATGTTTCAATGCTTTTCAACCAGTCGTCATCAGGTTCAACAAACTTATCCCCGTATTTGAATGTGTATTTCAGTCTGACCAGTCCGCCTTCGTCGGACTCTTTGATGGTCTCCTTCGGCATTTCCCATTTTCCTGCAAGTGGCCACACCCTGAAGGCAATATGCTCTTGGACCAAGTCCCTTGTCCCAATAAAAGAGCAGATTACGCCGAAGGCTCTTTGACATTCCTCGGCTGCTTCATCCATTTCAACCTTCGGCCTTCGAAGTCCGAAGCGTTGCCAGATGGGGCGCATAATGATACTCTTAACATCTTCCTGCGCTGTTAAGTCATTCTTTACATAGAACCACTCTGTCATCCAGGCTCCGGGCCACCTCTTCCGAAAGGTTGGCACAGGGCGGCTTGACCCGGAGCGGGCACCGAAGCTGTAACACCCAAAGTTGTTGTGATATTGTTCTTTCCCCCAGGGCTTCGTCTCATATAACAACTCATGAATATTGCAAAAGCTTTTAGCATTTGGTTCTAAACCTTGGCTTTTCACAGCCCAGACAAACATCCCCATTCTTATGATAGCTTCGGGAGTAATTTGATGAAGGTAGACTTGAAATGTCTTCAGGACTTCGACAACAAAGCTGCTTAGGGGGAATCGAAGCCCAGCCTTGAGAAAGCTTCGGAAGATTACGACTTCATCTTCTTCGGGAGTGGGAGAAGTTTTTTCTCCAGCATCAGCCCTCACAATAGATATATCTCGGAAATATCTCCCTCTCATATTATCAATATGACTCTGCTTAATAGTGGTTTTCCCGAAAACCGTGTGACTTGGCCGCCATGGTCGATCTTCGGACTCTCCCCCACAGCTTTCTGCATCATAACTGTCGCTGTCGCCAGTATCTTCAGACAAACCTTCCAGAATCTCCTTGGTGATTTTTTCCGTATTGGTCTCCGCCATCGCTATAAGGAACCCCAAGTTCTTTTCTTCGTCGAGGCTCAGCTTCATCTCAGCAGCGACCTTCTTATCTTCAGACATCTTCGGAAACACTAAAAAAACTGTTTTCAAAGCCGAAGCTTCAAAACCAAAATATCAGCAAATCTTAGCGCGCAAGAGCTAAAAATTTAGTGAGCGGAAGCAGATGGCAAGTGTGCGTACCAAATGAGTTTGCTATATGATCTTATTTATACGCCCAGGGCGTTGAAAATTGAAAGACCCCGCTTGTCAGTGAACATTGCTGTTCTAGCAAAGGGAAGGTGTTTTTTCGGACCTTCGGCTCAAGGCCTTCGTCCATATCGCAATCTGAATTTATCATTAACAAATTAATATTGCGAGGGGCTACTGTTGGGGGCCTTCGTCCTCCGAAGGTCCTCAAAAACATGATTTGACAATGTTTTCCAAGTGGATTATATGAACAAGTATCTTCGGACTTAGAATTATGAACATGAAGTACGGTCAGGACGAAGCCTGAACCAGACGAAGGGGGATTGAAATGGAGGACGGGCTGATTACCAAGCTCTACGAAGGATGGTGCACAGCCGAAGCTGTGCGCAGGAAAGCTTCGTCGCGATAGCAGAAAGGGGAACCGACTTAAAGATGAAAAGACTACTTAGGCCTTGACAGATTTCCATAAGTCATTAGCAAATGTAATGGACATGAATGTAATTTTACATGGGCTGCGTCTCACGCCTATAAATAGATGAACAGTACTCCCGTACTATTCACGCTGACTTGGCATTCGCTTTTGCGTCATCCCTGTACTTTTGTCTCCCTGCAATCCGAAGGTACACTTGCTATTTGAAGTCATTTCTATTGTTATATGATAATAAAATAGAAATGACATTGTGATGAAATTTAAATGTTCATATTACTTTTTATGTTGCGTGTAAATCCTTTGTCATAACTTACGAAGATATATTATTTGTGACCTTTGTCCGGGGCACATTATATCCCGAAGGGAAATAATGTTTCAAAGGACGAAGGAACTTATCATTTAACACTTTTCATGTTGCCTTGTTCTTAATTCGAAGCATTTGAGAACAAGTCACCAACACCTATAAAATGCCATTGTTGTCAAGCGCATAGACAAACTTTCAAGCGCACAAATGAAAATCAAATAGCAGTGATTAT
Organism: Zea luxurians; assembly: GCA_029449295.1. Lineage (NCBI taxonomy): Eukaryota > Viridiplantae > Streptophyta > Magnoliopsida > Poales > Poaceae > Zea > Zea luxurians. The sequence continues at coordinate 20,442,930 of JAOPSE010000005.1, read as the reverse complement.
CTGGAGCAACTTCATCCTTGATTCGTAATAGGGGGAGTAATACAAACTCGAAGCCGACTCATTATGAGTCAACCCTTTGTCCCTGGTCACTACAGTACATTACATTTCCTTACTAATTACACTACACTATGCTACTAACTAACACTACCTTATTCTACTGCTACTTACTACTACTATCTATACTAATATTTAGACCAGTGGCATTATGCCACTGGCCTTGCCGCTGCTGTTGTCGCCCTTGCTGCTGCTGCCGCCATCGCCCCTGTCGCCGTCACCGTCGCCACTGCCGTCGTCGCCCTTGTCGCCGCCACTGCTGTCATCGCCCCTGCTGTCGTCGCCCTTGCCACCGTCGCCGCTGCTGCCGTCACCGTCGCCCTTGCCGTTGCCCCTACCGCCATCACCGTCGCCACTGCCGCCATCGCCCTTGTCGCTGCCACTACCATCGCCACTGCTACCATCGCCCCTGCTGTCGTCGCCCTTGCCACCGTCGCTGCTGCTGTCGTCACTGTCGCCCTTGCTGTCGCCACTGCTGCCGTCACCCTTGTTGTCGTCGCTCTCGTCATCGTCGCCGTCGCTGCTGCCGTCGTCATCGTCGCCGCCGCTCCACTCCTCGGAGGAGTCAGAGGAGTCCACCTCGTCCGAGGAGACCCCCGACTCATCTGACCCACCGAGCCCGATGCGCTCAATGGAGCGCCAGTACGCTCGGGCCATGGTGGAGAGCCCCATGGAATCATCCGAGTCCTCGGATGACGCTGAGGGAGAAGCCGGAGCAATCGAACGATCAGACTCAGAGGAGGTCTCCTCCGAGTACTCCGAGTCCCCAAAGTCCTCTGAGGGAGGACTCGGAACACGCTTGCGCTTGCCATCAGCGCGGTGAGTCCAGCCACTACCCCTCCTGCCTCTGCCCATGGTTGGTTGGAAAGGGAGGGAAGGACGAAGAAGAAGAAGAAAGCATATGATCAGAGAATGAGTGAAGAGAACAGACGGGGCAAGTAGGTTGGGGGTGACCGTCCACTTCCTACCCCGCTCATTGAACAGTTGTAAGAATTCAATAAGCAATTCAAGCCGCCTAAAAATGAGTTAGGCAACAGGCGCCGCTTCGTGTAACATGGCACCGGTTGGACCTAAGTCAACTGCTCAAGCAAATGATTACACCTCTTGGTCACATCAAGTTACTACTCTAGGACAGTGCGGTAAACACTCTGCATACCAAGACACCCTTTGGGCACACCCATTGGGTGTGTCGTCCAGAATTTTCAAATATTTTCTGAAGAAGTCATATCCACAAAATATACGCAATGAATGTACCACGACAAAAGGAGGAGATCGGCTGAGATGGAAGGAAGTCCAAATGTAGCTACTGAAGCACGAGTCTAATCAGCAGAAGCATTGAAGCACAGACTAGAGTGATGTCCAGCCGAGAACCATCTGCCTCAACTAGCCAAATGTCCAATCTGTCACCGATCAAATTGATTTTAGACCTAACAAGGCATGGACAGATAGCATTGTTTGAATTTCTAGAGCACAAGAGGAAGACCTTTGAATGGATTATTTCTAAAATCCACTCAAAGCTCAGGGGCTAAACCCATTGGGTGCACCTTCAGTGCACCCAATAGAATTTTAGTCCCATGGAGACAAAAATGTTGATTTCTAAAACACAAGATGAAGACCTTTGAATGGATTATTTCTAAAATCCACTCAAAGCTCGGGGGCTACACCCATTTGGTGCGCCTTTGGTGCACCCAATAGATTTTTAGTCCCATGAAGACAAAATGCTGATTTCTAAAGCATATGATGAAGACCTTTGAATGGATTATTTCTAAAATCCACTCAAAGCTCGAGGGCTACACCCATTGGGTGCATCCAATAGATTTTTAGTCCCATTAAGACAAAATGTTGATTTCTAAAGCATAAGATGAAGACCTTTGAATGGATTATTTCTAAAATCCACTCAAAGCTCGGGGGCTACACCCAATGGGTGCACCTTCAGTGCACCCATCGGCAGAGCAGAAATCGTGCTACAAAACAAACCCATAAGCCAGACCTAGAATCTTTGGGCTGATTATTTTAAAATCAACTCAAAGATTGGGGGCTTGTGGGGGACAGATATCCCCTAGGTCCACTAGAAGGCGAGAAGGCCTCGTGCGGGGCCTTGGGCCAATTACCCCACAAGGCCATCCCTTCGTGGGCCGGGCTAGAGCTACTGGCGGAATGGGCCGACCTGAGAAGGCAACGGACTCAAGCCCAGACAATTCATCGGCTCATGCGCTATCCACAGAAACCACCCGACTTTCCCGCGCATGGCATCCTCGAATATCGGGGCAAGTTAGGGATAAGTCGGCAAGATTGTAGGAAGATCAGTTCAGTCGGTTCACTGTTATTTAGGAGACATATGGTTCTCATGTACGTGTGGAGTGCCCCACGGTCGTTTATATAAGGCCTAGGGGGTACCCCATCATTTCCATCGACCATCAACCTATCTCATTAGCTTTACTGCATTCAGGAGACCTCACTTGTAACCCACCACATATAGATCCATACCAGGAAGTAGGGTATTACGCCTTTCTAAGCGGCTCGAACCTGCAGAAAATCACATGTCCCTTTCTCGTGCGTCCAGCATGAACCATTGAGTTACGGTCAACTGCACCGTCCTACCCAAAAGCACCGCAAGGGGTAACCCTGGGTGCGCGGTCAGACTCTAAACACCGATACAGAGGCAGAGGCTAGGCTCCACAGTCGTGAAGGTTCTACTACCTCTTTCACGGTGAAGACTGTGCACACCCCACTTGGGATTGCCCCGAAACCAAGGCCACCAAGGATAGAATGGCCAGAAATCAGCCAGCCGACAACCAACGAGTTGTCGCGCACACTTACCATCCCAAGCAATACCACCAACAACAATTCCACAATGAACCAATCCATCACGAGCCCAATCATATTGTCGGGGACCATAATTAGGGGTACCCTCAAGGCTCCTAATTCTCAGCTGGTAACCCCCATCAGCACAAAGCTGCAAAGGCCTGATGGGTGCGATTAAGTCAGGGATCAGTCCATTCGAGGGACACGATCACGCCTCGCCCGAGCCTAGCCTCGGACAAGGGCAGCCGACCCCGGAGGATTTCCGTCTCGCCCGAGGCCCCCCTTCAGCGGCGAACATATTCCCGGCTCGCCCGAGGCCCTGCCTTCGCTAAGAAGCAACCCTGACCAAATCGCCGCACCGACCGACCAAGTCGCAGGAGCATTTAATGCAAAGGTGGCCTGACACCTTTATCCTAACGCGCGCCCCCCAGCCGGCAGAGCCAAAGTGACCGCCGTCACTTCGCCGCTCTACTGACCGGCCTGACAGAAGGACAGCGCCGCCTGCGCCACTCCGACTGCAGTGCCACTTGATAGAGTAAGACTGACAGGCAGTCAGGCCCTGCCGAAGGCACCATAGGAAGCTCTGCTTCGCCCGACCCAGGGCTCTGACTCGAGCTAAGCCCCGGAAGACGGCGAACTCCGCTCCGCCCGACCCAGGGCTCGGACTTAGGCTAAGTCCCGGAAGACGGCGAACTCCACCCGACCCAGGGCTCGGACTCGGGCTAAGTCCCGGAAGACGGCGAACTCCGCTCCGCCTGACCCAGGGCTCAGACTCGGGCTAAGTCCCGGAAGAAGGCGAACTCCGCCCGACCCAGGGCTCGGACTCGGGCTAAGTCCCGAAAGACGGCGAACTCCGCCCGACCCAGGGCTCGGACTCGGGCTAAGTCCCAAAAGACGACGATCTCCGCCTCGCCCAGGGCTCGGACTTGGGCTCGGCCCTAGAAGACGACGATCTCTGCCTCGCCCGACCCAGGGCTCGGACTTGGGCTCGGCCCCAGAAGATGACGAACTCCGCTTCGCCCGACCCCAGGGCTCGGACTCCGCCCCGGCACCAGCCGGCAATCTCCGCCTCGCCCGACCCGGGGGCTCGGACTCGACCTCGGCTTCGGAGGAGCTTCCACATCGCCCAACCTAGGGCGCAGACCAGCCACGTCAACAAGAGGTGCCATCATCACCCTACCCCGAGCTGACTCGGGCCGCAGGGAACAAGACCGGCGTCCCATCTGGCTCGCTCCGCCAGATAGGCAATGATGGCGCCCCACATGCTCTGTGACGACGGCGGCTCTCAGCCCCCTTACAGAAGCAAGAGGACGTCAGCAAGGACTCGACCGCTCCGACAGCTGTCCCTCCGCCAAGCTCCATCGCTCCTCCGACGGCCACGACATCACACCAGCTGGGTGCCAAGATCTCTCCGGCTGCCACAACGGCATGTACCTAGGGCGCTAGCTCACCTCCGCTAGACACGTAGCACTCTGCTACACCCCCCATTGTACACCTGCATCCTCTCCTTACGCCTATAAAAGGGAGGACCAGGGCCCTCTTAGAGAGGGTTGGCCGCGTGGGGATGAGGACGAGAACAGGCGCTCGCCGGAGGCCGCTCGCTCCCTCTCCCACGTGGACGCTTGTAACCCCCTACTGCAAGCGCACCCGACCTGGGCACGGGACGAACACGAAGGCCGCGGGATTCCCACCTCTCTCACGCCGGTCTCCGGCCGCCTCACTCTCCCCCCTTCGCGCTCGCCCTCGCGCTCGACCCATTTGGGCTGGGGCACGCGGCGACATTCACTCGTCGGCTCAGGGACCCCCCGGTCTCGGAACGCCGACAGTTGGCGCGCCAGGTAGGGGTCTGCTGCGTGTTGACGAACAGCTTCCCGTCAAGCTCTAGATGGGCAGTCTCCAGCAACCTCTCCAACCCAGGACGGTGCTCCGTTTCGGGAGTCTTGAGTTCATGTCCCTCGACGGCAGCTACGACATGATACTCCTTCCACCGCCGTGCGACAACAACAGTGGCGGCCGACAACCCACCTGCCGGCGGCGGAATCGGCGACGTCTTCCCCGCATGGTGGAAGAGCAACCTTCGAGCTCACCCCGTCCTCTCCCCCGCCGACGGAGGAGGAGGCGGGGCAACCAAGGCCAAGCAGGAGACAGCGCCTCGTCGGCTGTCGAGCGAGTCGACGGCCTCGACACCCCAACGGGGGGCGCACCGGGCGTCGACCTCGCGTTTGAGACGAAGGCGAGCGTCGTCTCCCCGCGACACGCCAAACTCGAACAAGCGGACGACGCCAGCACGCTCGCGAAAAGCTTGCTGGACGTCACCCTCGTACCTAAGACGGCGGCGCAGTCAGTCCCCGACGCGATCTCATCGCCGCCCGTCGACCAAAAGGTACCGACCGATTCCCATCCCACGTCTTTCGGATCCAGCCTCAACCCGCCTAGCGACTTCGCTTTGGCGGGCGCACTCATAGAGGCAAGTCCAAACCCTCTGGGGTTTCGTATGCGGACACCTTGGGACCGGCTGACGGACGTCTCGACCTACGGGCCCTCTGGGTCCGAGGAAGACGACGAGCCCAGCGTCTGTTGGGATTTCTCTGGACTTGGCAACCCTAGTGCCATGCGGGACTTCATGACCGCATGCGACTACTGCCTTTCCGACTGTTCCGACGGTAGCCGTAGCCTCGACGACGAGGACCGCGGCCCAAGTCGCGAATGCTTCCACGTCGATCTAGGGGGTCCCCCCGAAGGCAACCATCTCGGCATGCCGGAGGACGGTGACCTCCCTAGGCCGGTGCCTCGCGTTGACATCCCACGGGAGCTAGTTGTGGTCCCCGTTCAGGCGGGGGGTCATGACCCACAGCTCGAGCAAATCCGCGGGGTGCAGGCCAGGCTCGACGAGGGAGCAGGAGCGCTTGAGCCGATCCGTCGGGACGTCGGGCAGGCATGGGCGGGCCAACCTCCGGCCGGAGAAATACGTCATCTCCCCCAGGGCTTCCAGCACCGCATCACCGACGACGTCAGGCTCAGGCCACCACCCGCATCTAGTGGGGTCGGCCAGAACCTGGCGGCAGCAGCAATGCTTCTTCGCGCGATGCCAGAGCCATCAACCACCGAGGGGCGACGAATCCAAGGAGAGCTCAAGAATATCCTGGAAGGCGCCGCGGTCCGACAGGCCGAGAGCTCTGCCTCCCGAAGGCAGGGGTACCACTCGGAACCTCATGCTGTGACTTCCCGATTCATGCAGGAAGCCTCGGTCTACACCGGGCACACGCGCAACACAGCGCCTGCGGCCCCGGGTCGCCTCGGCAACAAGCACCATCACCGCGACCGACGGACCCACCTCGACGAGAGGGTGCACCGAGGCTACCACCCCAGGCGTGGGGGACGCTACGACTGCGGGGAGGATCGGAGTCCCTCACCCGAACCACCCGGTCCGCAAGCCTTCAGCCGAGCCATCCGACGGGCGCCGTTCCCGACCCGGTTCCGACCCCCGACTACTATCACAAAGTACTCGGGGGAGACAAGACCGGAACTGTGGCTCGCAGACTATCGTCTGGCCTGCCAACTAGGTGGAACGGACGATGACAACCTCATCATCCACAACCTCCCCCTGTTTCTCTCCGATTCCGCTCGCGCCTGGTTGGAGCACCTGCCTCCGGGGCAGATCTCCAACTGGGACGACCTAGTCCAAGCTTTCGCCGGCAATTTCCAGGGCACGTATGTGCGCCCCGGGAATTCCTGGGACCTCCGAAGCTTCCGACAGCAGCCGGAAGAGTCTCTCTGAGACTACATCCGGCGATTCTCGAAGCAGCGCACCGAGCTGCCCAACATCACCGACTCGGATGTCATCGGCGCGTTCCTCGCTGGCACCACCTGCCGCGACCTGGTGAGCAAGCTGGGCCGCAAGACCCCCACCAGGGCGAGCGAGCTGATGGACATTGCCACCAAGTTCGCCTCCGGCCAGGAGGCGGTCGAGGCTATCTTCCGAAAGGACAAGCAGCCCCAGGGCCGCCCATCGGAAGGTACTCCCGAGGCGTCAACTCAGCGCGGCGCTAAGAAGAAGGGCAAGAAGAAGTCGCAAGCGAAACGCGACGCCGCCGACGCGGACCTTGTCGCCGCCGCCGAGTACAAGAACCCTCGGAAGCCCCCTGGAGCTGCCAACCTCTTCAACAAGATGCTCAAGGAGCCGTGCCCCTATCACCAGGGACCCGTCAAGCACACCCTTGAGGAATGCGTCATGCTTCGGCACCACTTCCATAGGGCCGGGCCACCCGCGGAGGGTGGAAAGGCCCGCGACGACGACAAGAAGGAAGATCACCAGGCAGGAGAGTTCCCCGAGGTCCGCGACTGCTTCATGATCTATGGTGGGCAAGCGGCGAACACCTCGGCTCGGCACCGCAAGCAAGAGCGTCGGGAGGTCTGCTCGGTGAAGGTGGCGGCGCCAGTCTATCTAGACTGGTCCGACAAGCCCATCACCTTCGACCGAGACGATCACCCCGACCATGTGCCGAGTCCGGGGAAATACCCGCTCGTCATCGACCCCATCATCGGCGATGTCAGGCTCACCAAGGTCCTCATGGACGGAGGCAGTAGCCTCAACATCATCTACGCCGAGACCCTCGGGCTCCTGCGTGTTGATATGTCCTCTGTCCGGGCAGGCGCTGCGCCCTTCCATGGGATCATCCTCGGGAAGCGCGTCCAACCCCTCGGACAGCTCGACCTTCCCGTCTGCTTCGGAACACCCTCAAACTTCCGAAGGGAGACCCTGACGTTCGAGATGGTCGGGTTCCGAGGAACCTACCACGCGGTGCTGGGGAGGCCATGCTACGCGAAGTTCATGGCCGTCCCCAACTACACCTACCTGAAGCTCAAGATGTCGGGCCCCAACGGGGTCATCACCGTCGGCCCCACGTACAAACACGCATTTGAATGCGACGTGGAGTGCGTGGAGTACGCCGAGGCCCTCGCCGAGTCCGAGGCCCTCATCGCCGACCTGGAGAGCCTCTCTAAGGAGGTGCCAGACGTGAAGCGTCACGCCGGCAACTTTGAGCCAGCGGAGATGGTTAAGTCCGTCCCCCTCGACCCCAACGGTGACACCTCCAAGCATATCCGGATCGGCTCCGGGTTCAATCCCAAATAGGAAGCAGTGCTCGTCGACTTTCTCCGCGCGAACGCCGACATCTTCGCGTGGAGTCCCTCGGACATGCCCAGCATACCGAGGGATGTCACTGAGCACTCGCTAGACATCCGAGCCGGAGCCCGACCCGTCAAGCAGCCCCTGCGCCGATTCGATGAGGAGAAGCGCAGAGCCATAGGCGAGGAAATCCACAAGCTAATGGCGGCAGGGTTCATCAAAGAGGTATTCCATCCTGAATGGCTTGCCAACCCTGTGCTTGTGAGGAAGAAAGGGGGGAAATGGCGGATGTGTGTAGACTACACTGGTCTCAACAAAGCATGTCCGAAGGTTCCCTACCCTCTGCCTCGCATCGACCAAATCGTGGATTCCACTGCTGGGTGCGAAACCCTGTCTTTCCTCGATGCCTACTCAGGGTATCATCAAATCAGGATGAAAGAGTCCGACCAGCTCGCGACTTCTTTCATCACACCCTTCGGCATGTACTGCTATGTCACCATGCTGTTCGGCTTGAGGAATGCGGGCGCGACGTACCAGCGGTGCATGAACCATGTGTTCGGCGAACACATTGGCCGCACGGTCGAGGCCTACGTCGATGACATCGTAGTCAAGACAAGGAAAGCCTCCGACCTCCTTTCCGACCTTGGAGCGACATTCCGATGTCTCAAGGTGAAAGGCGTCAAGCTCAATCCCGAACTTCGGGGTGCCCCGAGGCATGCTCTTGGGGTTCATCGTCTCCGAGCGGGGCATCGAAGCCAACCCGGAGAAGATCGCAGCCATTACCAGCATGGGGCCCATCAAGGACTTGAAAGGCGTACAGAGGGTCATGGGATGCCTCGCGGCTCTGAGCCGCTTCATCTCACGCCTCGGCGAAAGAGGTCTACCTCTGTACCGCCTCTTAAGGAAGGTCGAGTGCTTCACTTGGACCCCTGAGGCTGAGCAAGCCCTCGGGAACCTGAAGGCGCTCCTCACAAAGGCGCCTATCTTGGTGCCCCCAGCTGCCGGAGAAGCCCTCCTGGTCTACGTCGCCGCGACCACCCAGGTGGTTAGCGCCGCGATTGTGGTCGAGAGGCAAGAAGAGGGGCATGCATTGCCCGTTCAGAGGCCAGTCTACTTCGTCAGCGAGGTACTGTCCAAAACCAAGATCCGCTACCCACAAGTTCAGAAGCTGCTGTACGCAGTGATCCTAACGCGACGGAAGCTGCGACACTACTTCGAGTCTCATCCGGTAACTGTGGTGTCATCCTTCCCCCTGGGAGAGATCATCCAGTGCCGAGAGGCCTCGGGTAGGATTGCAAAGTGGGTGGTGGAGATCATGGGCGAGACAATCTCGTTCGCTCCCCGGAAGGCCATTAAGTCCCAGGTCTTGGCGGACTTCGTGGCTGAATGGGTCGACACCCAGCTACCGACGGCTTCGATCCAACCGGAGCTCTGGACCATGTTCTTCGACGGGTCGCTGATGAAGACAGGAGCTGGCGCAGGCCTACTCTTCATCTCACCCCTCGGAAGGCATCTACGCTACGTGCTACGCCTCCACTTCCCGGCGTCCAACAATGTGGCCGAATATGAGGCTCTGGTCAACGGGTTGCGGATCGCCATCGAGCTAGGGGTCTGACGCCTCGACGCTCGCGGTGACTCGCAGCTCGTCATCGACCAAGTCATGAAGAACTCCCATTGCCGCGACCCAAATATGGAGGCCTACTGCGATGAGGTTCGGCATGTAGAAGACAAGTTCTACGGGCTCGAGCTCAACCACATCGCTCGGTGCTACAACGAGACTGCGGACGAGCTGGCTAAAATAGCCTCGGGGCGAACGACGGTTCCCCCGGACGTCTTCTCCCGAGACCTGCATCAACCCTCCATCAAGATCGACGACACGTCCGAGCCCGAGGTACCCTCGGCCCAGTCTGAGGCACCCACGGCTCAACCCGAGGCACCCTCGGCTCAGTCCGAGGCACCCTCGGCTCATCCCGAGGCACCCTCAGCTCGGCCCGAGGCGCCCTCGGTTCAGTCCGAGGTACCCTCGGCCCCCGAGGGTGAGGCACTGCGCGTCGAGGAGGAGCGAAGCGGGGTCGCGCCTAATCGAAACTGGCAGACCCCGTACCTGCAATATCTCCACCGAGGAGAGCTACCCCTCGACCGAGCCGAGGCTCGGCGGGTGGCGCGGCGCGCCAAGTCGTTAGTCTTGCTGGGCGATGAGAAGGAGCTCTGCCACCGCAGCCCCTCAGGCATCCTCCAGCGATGCATCTCCATCGCCGAAGGTCAGGAACTCCTGCGAGAGATACACTCGGGGGCTTGCGGCCATCACGCAGCGCCTCGAGCCCTTGTCGGGAACGCTTTCCGGCAAGGCTTCTACTGGCCGACGGCGGTGGCCGACGCTACCAGAATCGTCCGCACCTGCGAAGGGTGTCAATTCTACGCGAGGCAGACCCACCTGCCCGCTCAGGCTCTGCAGACGATACCCATCACTTGGCCTTTTGCGGTGTGGGGTCTAGACCTTGTCGGCCCCTTGCAGAAGGCACCCGGGGGCTACACGCACCTGCTGGTCGCCATCGACAAATTCTCCAAGTGGATCGAGGTCCGACCCCTGAACAGCATCAGGTCCGAGCAGGCGGTGGCGTTCTTCACCAACATCATCCATCGCTTCGGGGTCCCGAACTCCATCATCACCGACAACGGCACCCAGTTCACCGGCAGAAAGTTCCTGGACTTCTGCGAGGATCACCACATCCGGGTGGACTGGGCCGCCGTGGCTCATCCCATGACGAATGGGCAGGTGGAGCGTGCCAACGACATGATTCTACAAGGGCTCAAGCCTCGGATCTACAACGACCTCAACAAGTTCGGCAAGCGATGGATGAAGGAACTCCCCTCGGTGGTCTGGAGTCTGAGGACAACGCCGAGCCGAGCCACGGGCTTCACGCCGTTCTTTCTAGTCTATGGGGCCGAAGCCATCTCGCCCACAGACTTAGAATACGGTTCCCCGAGGACGAGGGCCTACACCGACCAAAGCAACCAAGTCAGCCGAGAAAACTCGCTGGACCAGCTGGAGGAGGCTCGGGACCAGGCCTTGCTACACTCGGCGCGGTACCAGCAGTCCCTGCGACGCTACCACGCCCGAGGGGTCCGGTCCCGAGACCTCCAGGTGGGCGACCTGGTGCTTCGGCTGCGACAAGACGCCCGAGGGCGGCACAAGCTCACGCCCCCCTGGGAGGGGCCATTCGTCATCGCCAAAGTTCTGAAGCCCGGAACATACAAGCTGGCCAACAGTCAAGGCGAGGTCTACGGCAACGCCTGGAACATCCAACAGCTACGTCGCTTCTACCCTTAAGATGTTTTCAAGTTGATCATATACCTCGCACCCACGCAAAGTTTAGTCATCAAGGAAGGGTCGGCCTCGCCTCGGCAAAGCCCGACCCTCCCTCGGGGGCTAAAAGGGGGGGAACCCCCTCTGCGTCGAAATTTTCCTCGAAAAAAGATCTTTTCTGCCAGAATGTCTTTCGCGCTTTTTGGCTACTTCGAAAGTGGATCCTGAAAACGATGGAGTACACGTAAGCAGCCAAGGCTGACTGAGCCGAGGGACTCCTACGCCTCCGGGATACGGATACCTCACTCATCACCTTCTGCGATAAGTAACTCACGTTCGGATAAGTGATTCTGCGGACCGAACAAGTCTTCACGCTCGAAAGCTCTTCTGCCGAAGCGATCCTTCGAGCCTTCTCGACTGCGTCGGTGACAGAGCCCCATGGACGGGTAAGAGTGCGCGTAAGCGGCAAGGCCGACCGAGCCGAGGGACTCCTATGCCTCCGGGATACGGATACCTCACTCATCACCTTCCGTGAGAAGCAACTCTTGCTCGCACAAACATCTCTGTTACCGACAAAAAAGTCCAGATACTCGAAACGAAAGGAAAAGAGACGCAGCTTTACAACATGGCGAGGGTGTGTTTAGGCCTCGGCGGCCGCAGGAAACACACACTACAAGACAATCCGATCCTGCAGGCTCGGATCTTGACGGCTGAAGGGAGCAGCAGCACCCTTGGCATCGACGACACCTTCGGCGAGGGCCGACCTAGCCTCGGACGGCGACGCGGTCCGAGGATCTCCACTCTGGAGGACGACGTCATCACCACGCCCGGGCCATCGCCGCCAGGGTCTTCTCCGGGAATCCAACCCGAGCAGGCGGCTCGGCCGGTCACCCCGGGGCCTCGGCCAGTTACCTTCCAAGGACGTCAATCCGGCCCGAGCAGGCGGCTCGGCTGGTCAACTCCGGCGTCGGTCCCGCTAACGGACGACCTGGCCAGGCTCAGGCCAACCAGGTTTTCTTTTCGAGCCAACTCTGCCTCTGTTCATGTTGACGCCGCTACCCCTGGCCTCGGTTCATCGAAGAGCGGCCGAGGGGTTCCTTTAACTAAGTGAGAGAAGCCTCGGACAACAAGGCCGACCGAGCCGAGGGACTCCTACGCCTCCGGGATACGGATACCTCACTCGTCACCTGTACACGGGGCGACTCTCGCTTGGTGAAGCGGTTCAGACAACCAACAGGCGAGTCTTAGTGCTCGAAAAGGAGGAAAAAACACGGCTCCGTGCCGAAATCACCTACATGTTCAGGCCCCGACAGCCACGATGAACAAAAACCCTGGCATTCGAAGTGCCATTACAAACAGAACTCCGGTTCCGTCCCCGCGGGTATGGACAACCTCCACGACGGGGAAGCCCGTGGAGCGACAAGCTCTGGGCGAATCACCAGCAAACGAGGGTCGCCCCAAAGCGCATCGGCAGGTCCTCACTCCTATCCTCGCCACGCAAGCGAGGAAGAGGACGGAATGTTGCATCCTAGCTAGACAGCAACAACCCGCCTCCCCCAGCATGACTGGAGGACGTCTCCTCCGCAGAACTGGAGGATGGTCTCCACCACCAGAAGCTGGAAGAGGAGGCGGTCGGCCGACCCGCGCGGGGGGTAGAGCACCGGCTCAGCCCGGGCCCCGCCCCAGCGGGGATGATGAAGACCAGCTGGGGGCGGGGCAAAGATCACAGCCCAGCTTGCTCCTCCCCATCCAGGGGCTGGTGGTCACCGTCTTAGGTGACCCCCGGCGAGGGGGAACAGCCGGGCTGGCTGATGAAAATCCTTGAAGCCGAACGATGGCTGAAAGGTACCAACTCCCGCGGAGTTGCGTTCCCCCAACGACGAGGCGGAAAGACGGCGGATCCCCCCCATCCGGGGGCTTAGAAGGTGGAAAGACACGATGCATAAGGGAGCGCGAAGACATGGTCGCCTTCCAAGGGGGTCACCCTCCTTTTAAGGGCGGTTCTCCCTACTCGCGTCCCCAGCTGTCACGGGCTGAGTCTTCTTCAACACACTCCAAGGTCCTCCCCTGTGGCGCGGGGGCTGGGTCCCACACGTCATGCGAGCCGGCTCAGAGCAGAAGAAGCCAAACCGCCGCGCGCGGTGCGTACGACTGCCCAGCGGTTACAAGCGACCCTCCACTTTTGCCTAGACCAGCGGGCGAAAGGGTGGGCAGCCATGCAGGCGGCATGCGACCGCGCCAAGTGGGCACGCTTCTCCGACTCCCAACACGCCCGGCATGGAGACCCAGGCCCACGCGTCATGCAACTGGCGCGCCGAATGCTTCGTGCATGCAACTGCACCGCCACTACCGCGCCTCCTCGACTGCGGAACCAATACCGCGACTCGAGGTGACCCGGCGTATGACCCAGCAGCACCAGCCTGGCGCGACGATCAACGCGGCCAAAAGTGGGCCGGCAGTAATGGCGGTGGCAGGCGGGCAGGAGCAGCGGCCACGTCGTCAGCCAAGCTTACGTCCCATCCGGGGGCAGCGAGAGAACCCTCTCTCACGGCGTGAAGACAACGCGCCCGTGATCCGTTCCTCAAACGGCTCGCGCATGCGCAACGGTCGCTCCTCCGACCACTCGCCCCATCGCATCAACTCCGCGGCGGGACACGCGGCGCCTCTGGCAGGAGAAGCAGGCGACGCTTCGCCTTCGCCATAATGACCGCGTCCAAAAAGGTACGCCGCGTCGTTCGATTTCGTATCCTTTTCCGTTTTTTCCTCTTTCTCTCTCTTGCAACAGGGACCGGGAAAGGGGGATACCCCGAAAAGGATCCTTCCCCGAGAAGGAACCAGGCTCCGAGCCCCCCCTACTGATCAGAGGTTCGAAGGCTGGCCCCCCAGAAGGGTTCAACAGCCGCCTCAGATCGCGTGGGCCCTACACCCACTACTGGTCAGAGGTTCGAAGGCCGGCCCCTCGAAAGGGTTCAACGACCGCCTCAGGCTACTCGGGCTCCACGCCCAATACTGACCAGGGGTTCGAAGGCTGGCCCCCGAAGGGTTCACAGCCGCCTCAGACGCCGAGCGAGGGATGACCATGGGTATGTTCGATACATAACCAAGGCTCGGGCTGCGCTCCCGAGGTACCCTAGGACATTTCTGAGACCAACGGCAACGATCTTGTAACAGAATCCCATCAGAGGGAGGCATCGAGCCCTCGGACCCCGTCACCAGGGGACCGGGTCTGGCAGATCACCCGCAGGTACTTTTGGGCAGATCACCCCTAGCCGACCCCTAACAAACGGGGCACGGACGTCCACTCGGATTACCCGCTTGCAGCTCATCGGAGACACCATGTTCGGCGCCCATCGAGGGCAACATGGCGCTTTCCCCCCCTCCTCCTTGCGGAAAGGCGACGCAGGGGCGTATGTAAAAAGCCGAGTCTACCCCTGACCGCCCTCTCGCTCTGTGCAGAGGCTCGGGGGCTGCTCTCGCAAACCCGGCTCCGGCCGAACCGTTGACAGCGTCAACATACCAGCCCGAGAACTTGGGACCCGACCGTACACCCGGGCTACGGCCAGCTCGCATGAGGGAACGACCAGACCAGCCGAAGCACTACGTGAGGCAGTAAGACCTCGAAGGAGTGAAACCACTCCTCTGAGGCCTCGGGGGCTACACCCGGCGGGTGCGCTCGCGCGCACCCACCGGAACAAAAGCGCAACCGAGAAAGGCTGGTCCCCTTGCAAAAAAGTGCGACGAAAGCCTCCAAGCGAGTGCAAACACTCTCATCGAGGCTCTGGGGCTACTGTCGGGGACCATAATTAGGGGTACCCTCAAGGCTCCTAATTCTCAGCTGGTAACCCCCATCAGCACAAAGCTGCAAAGGCCTGATGGGTGCGATTAAGTCAGGGATCAGTCCATTCGAGGGACACGATCACGCCTCGCCCGAGCCTAGCCTCGGACAAGGGCAGCCGACCCCGGAGGATTTCCGTCTCGCCCGAGGCCCCCCTTCAGCGGCGAACATATTCCCGGCTCACCCGAGGCCCTGCCTTCGCTAAGAAGCAACCCTGACCAAATCGCCACACCGACCGACCAAGTCGCAGGAGCATTTAATGCAAAGGTGGCCTGACACCTTTATCCTGACGCGCGCCCCCCAGCCGGTAGAGCCGAAGTGACCGTCGTCACTTCGCCGCTCCACTGACCGACCTGACAGAAGGACAGCGCCGCCTGCGCCACTCCGACTGCAGTGCCACTTGACAGAGTAAGACTGACAGGCAGTCAGGCCCTGCCGAAGGCACCATAGGAAGCTCCGCTTCGCCCGACCCAGGGCTCAGACTCGGGCTAAGCCCCGGAAGACGGCGAACTCCGCTCCGCCCGACCCAGGGCTCGGACTCGGGCTAAGTCCCGGAAGACGGCGAACTCCGCCCGACCCAGGGCTCGGACTCGGGCTAAGTCCCGGAAGACGGCGAACTCCGCCCGACCCAGGGCTCGGACTCGGGCTAAGTCCTGGAAGACGACGATCTCCGCCTCGCCCAGGGCTCGGACTTGGGCTCAGCCCCAAAAGACGACAATCTCCGCCTCGCCCGACCCAGGGCTCGGACTTGGGCTTGGCCCCAGAAGACGACGAACTCCGCTTCGCCCGACCCCAGGGCTTGGACTCCGCCCCGGCACCAGCCGGCAATCTCCGCCTCGCCCGACCCGGGGGCTCGGACTCGACCTCGGCTTCGGAGGAGCTTCCACATCGCCCAACCTAGGGCGCAGACCAGCCACGTCAACAGGAGGCGCCATCATCACCCTACCCCGAGCTGACTCGGGCCGCAGGGAACAAGACCGGCGACCCATCTGGCTCGCTCCGCCAGATAGGCAATGATGGCGCCCCGCATGCTCTGTGACGACGGCGGCTCTCAGCCCCCTTACGGAAGCAAGAGGACGTCAGCAAGGACTCGACCGCTCCAACAGCTGTCCCTCCGCTAAGCTCCATCGCTCCTCCGACGGCCACGACATCACACCAGCTGGGTGCCAAGATCTCTCTGGCTGCCACAACGGCATGTACCTAGGGCGCTAGCTCACCTCCGCTAGACACGTAGCACTCTGCTACACCCCCCATTGTACACCTGGATCCTCTCCTTACGCCTATAAAAGGGAGGACCAGGGCCCTCTTAGAGAGGGTTGGCCGCGCGGGGACGAGGACGAGAACAGGCGCTCGCCGGAGGCCGCTCGCTCCCTCTCCCGGGTGGACGCTTGTAACCCCCTACTGCAAGCGCACCCGACCTGGGCGCGGGACGAACACGAAGGCCGCGGGATTCCCACCTCTCTCACGCCGGTCTCCAGCCGCCTCGCTCTCCCCCCCTTCGCGCTCGCCCTCGCGCTCGACCCATCTGGGCTGGGGCACGCGGCGACATTCACTCGTCGGCTCAGGGACCCCCCGGTCTCGGAACGCCGACACATATGTACCACCAACACCAAGAGATCCAGGTCCTCCCTCCACCTCCACACCACCAAAATCCTCCACCACCCCCACCAGCACCCAAACAAAAGGACTTCGCTGAACAACCTTTCCGTGGGGTCATCCACATGATTACCGGAGGGTCAAGTTCAGACTTCGACACCAAACGGTAGAAGAAGGATCACTACCGCAGTGTCAACCACGTAGCCCTCTGAAAGTCGCCTAGAGGGGGGGTGAATAGGTGGAATCTGAAAATTATAAACTTAAGCACACACTACAAGCCGGGGTTAGCGTTAGAATTAAAATCGAGTCCGAAAGAGAGGGCGAAAAACAAATCAAAGGCAAATGAAGTGAATGACACGGTGATTTGTTTTACCGAGGTTCGGTTCTTGCAAACCTACTCCCCGTTGAGGTGGTCACTAAGACCGGGTCTCTTTCAACCCTTTCCCTCTCTCAAACGGTCACCTAGACCGAGTGAGCTTTTCTCCTTAATCAAACGGGTCACTTAGACCCCTACAAGGACCACCACAACTTGGTGTCTCTTGCTTTGATTACAAGTGTCTTGAGAACAAGAAAGAGGAAGAAGAAAAGCGATCCAAGCAACAAGAACTCAAATGAACACAATTGTCTCTCTCTCACAAGTCACTGAGCTTTGGAATGAATTTGGGACTTGGAGAGGATTTGATCTTTTGTTTTGTGTCTTGGAGTGAAGTCTAGAGCTCTTGTATTGAATGCAAATTGCTAGAAACTTGGATACCTTGAATGGTGGTGGTTGGGGGGTATTTATAGCCCCACCCACCAAAATGACCGTTGGGGAGGCTGTCTGTCGACGGGTGCATCGGACAGTCCGAAGCGCCACCGGACACTGTCCGGTGCGCCAGCCACGTCACCCAACCGTTAGGGTTCGACTGTTAGAGATATGACAACTTGGGCCACCGGACAATCACTGTTCACTGTCCGGTGCACCTTCTGGCGCCTGCTCTGACTCTGCGCACGCAGACGCGCACTGTTCACTGTTCACTGTTGCTTTTGCATACGACCGTTGGCGCAGTAGACGTTGCTCCGCATGGCACACCGGACAGTCCGGTGGTGCATCGGACAGTCTAGTGAATTATAGCGGAGTGGCATTTCTAGAAACCCAAAGCGGAAGAGTTTGAGTTGATCCACCCTAGTGCACCGGACAGTCCGGTGCGCCAGACCAAGGCACACTTCAGTTTTCTTTGCTCCTTTTGTTTTGAACCGTAACTTGTTCTTTTTATTGGTTTGTGTTGAACCTATGGCACCTGTAGAACATATAATCTAGAGCAAACTAGTTAGTCCAATTGTTTGTGTTGGGCAATTCAACCACCAAAATCATTTAGGAAAAGGTTTGAGCCTATTTCCCTTTCAATCTCCCCCTTTTTGGTGATTGATGCCAACACAAACCAAAGCAAATATATAAGTGCAGAATTGAACTAGTTTGCATAATGTAAGTGCATAGGTTGCTTGGAGTTGAACCAATATAATTATTTCAATAGATATGCATGGATTGCTTTCTTCTTATTTAATATTTTGGACCACGCTTGCACCACTAGTTTTGTTTTTGCAAATTCTTTGGAAAATTCTTTTCAAAAACCTTTTGCAAGTAGTCAAAGGTATATGAATAAGATTAAAAGAAGCATTTTCAAGATTTGAGATTTTCTCCCCCTGTTTCAAATGCTTTTCCTTTGCCTCAAACAAAACTCCCACTAAATGAAATTCTCCTCTTAGCTTTCAAGAGGGTTTTGGGATATATTAATTGAGATACAATTTCTTAGAGGAATACTAATTTCAAATATACCAATTAAAAAACATTTTAAAAACTTTAAACTTGTTTCGAAAAATTTTGAAATTGGCGTGGTGGTGCGGTCCTTTTGCTTTGGGCTAATACTCTCTCCCCCTTTGGCATGAATCGCCAAAAACGGAGTCTTTAGAGCCCTTATTTAAATTCTCTCCCCTTTGGCAAACAAGATATAAGTGAAGGATTATACCAATGTGGAGAGGTGGCGGAATACCGGCAAAGATTAGATAATATCGATGGAGTTGAGTGGAAGCGTCGTCTTTGTCGAATACTCCATTTCCCTTTCAATTCTATGACTAAGCATAAGAATATACTTGAAAACACATTAGTCATAGACATAAAAGAGATATGATCAAAGATATATAAATAAGCTATGTGCAAAGTATCAATCAAAATTCCGAGAATCAAGAATGTTTAGCTCATTCCTATGTTTGGTAAAGGTTTTCTCATCTAATGGCTTGGTAAGGATATCAGCTAATTGTTCTTTGGTGTTAATATAGGCTATCTCGATATCCCCCTTTGTTGGTGATCTCTCAAAAAGTGATACTGAATGGCTATGTGCTTAGTGCGGCTATGTTCAACGGGATTATCCGCCATGCGGATTGCACTCTCATTATCACATAGGAGAGGGACTTTGCTAAATTTGTAGCCATAGTCCCTAAGGGTTTGCCTCATCCAAAGTAATTATGCGCAACAATGGCCTGCGGCAATATACTCGGCTTTGGCGGTAGAAAGAGCTACTGAGTTTTGTTTCTTTGAAGCCCAAGACACCAGGGATCTCCCCAAAAACTGACAAGTCCCTGATGTGCTCTTCCTATCAATTTTGCACCCTACCCAATCAGCATCTGAATATCCTAATAAATCAAAACAGGATCCCTTGGGGTACCAAAGACCAAACTTAGGAGTATAAACTAAATATCTCAAGATTCTTTTTACGGCCCTAAGGTGAACTTCCTTAGGATCGGCTTGGAACCTTGCACACATGCATACGGAAAGCATAATATTCGATCGAGATGCACATAAATAGAGTAGAGATCCTATCATCGACCGGTATACCTTTTGATCTACGGATTTACCTCCCATGTCGAGGTCGAGATGCCCATTTGTTCCCATGGGTGCCTTGATGGGCTTGGCATCCTTCATTCCAAACTTGGTAAGTATGTCTGGAATGTACTTTATTTGGCTGATGAAGGTGCCCTCTTGGAGTTGCTTGACTTGAAAGCCTAGAAAATACTTCAACTCCCCCATCATAGACATCTCGAATTTTTGTACCATGATCCTACTAAACTCTTCACAAGTAGATTTGTTAGTAGACCCAAATATGATATCATCAACATAAATTTGGCATACAAATAAATCTTTTGCAATAGTTTTAGTAAAGAGAGTAGGATCGGCTTTTCCGACTTTGAAGCCATTAGTGATAAGAAAATCTCTTAGGCATTCATACCATGCTCTTGGGGCTTACTTGAACCCATAAAGCGCCTTTGAGAGTTTAAACACATGGTTAGGGTACTCACTATCTTCAAAGCCGGGAGGTTGCTCAACATAGACCTCTTCCTTGATTGGTCCATTGAGGAAGGCACTTTTCACGTCCATTTGATAAAGCTTAAAGCCATGGTAAGTAGCATAGGCAAGTAATATACGAATTGACTCAAGCCTAGCTACGGGTGCATATGTTTCACCGAAATCCAAACCTTCGACTTGCGAATAGCCCTTGGCCACAAGTCGTGCTTTGTTCCTTGTCACCACACCATGCTCATCTTGCTTGTTGCGGAATACCCACTTGGTTCCTACAACATTTTGGTTAGGACGTGGAACCAAATGCCATACCTCATTCCTTGTGAAGTTGTTGAGTTCCTCTTGCATCGCCAACACCTAATCCGAATCTCTTAATGCATCTTCTACCCTGTATGGCTCAACAGAAGACACAAAAGAGTAATGTTCACAAAAATGTGCGACTCGAGATCGAGTGGTTACCCCCTTATGAATATCGCCGAGGATGGTGTTCACGGGGTGATCTCTTTGAATCGCCTGGTGGACTCTTGGGTGTGGCGGTCTTTGACCCTGTTCATCTTCCCTGTCTTGATCATTGTCATCTCCCCCTTGATCATTGTCCTCCTCTTGAGGTGGCTCATCTTCTTGATCTTCTTCTTCATCATCTTGAGCCTGTTCCTCATCTTGAATTGGTGGAGATGCTTGAATGGAAGATGATGGCTAATCTTGTGCTTGTGGAGGCTCTTCGGATTCCTTAGGACACATCCCTAATGGACATGTTCCTTAGCGCGACGCACGGAGCCTCTTCATCATCTAGCTCATCAAGATCAACTTGCTCTACTTGAGAGCCGTTAGTCTCATCAAACACAATGTCACAAGAAACTTCAACTAGTCCAGTGGACTTGTTGAAGACTCTATATGCCCTTGTGTTTGAGTCATAACCAAGTAAAAAGCCTTCTACATCCTTAGGAGCAAATTTAGATTTTCTACCTCTTTTAACAAGAATAAAACATTTGCTACCAAAGACTCTAAAATATGAAACATTAGGCTTTTTACCGGTGAGGAGTTCATATGATATCTTCTTGAGGATTCGGTGAAGATATAACCGGTTGATGGAGTAGCAGGCGGTGTTAATCGCCTCGGCCCAAAACCGGTCCAGAGTCTTGTACTCATCAAGCATGGTCCTCGCCATGTCAAGTAGAGTTCTATTCTTCCTCTCCACTACACCATTTTGTTGTGGCGTGTAGGGAGAAGAGAACTCATGCTTGATGCCCTCTTCCTCAAGAAAGCCTTCAATTTGTGAATTCATGAACTCTGTCCCATTGTCACTTCTTATTTTCTTGATCCTCAATCCGAACTCATTTTGAGCCCGTCTCAAGAATCCCTTTAATGTTTCTTGGGTTTGTGTTTATCCTGCAAAAAGAACACCCAAGTGAAGCGAGAATAATCATCCACAATTACAAGACAATACTTACTCCTGCTGATGCTTATGAAAGCTATCGGGCCGAATAAATCCATGTGGAGTATCTCAAGCAGCCTGTCGGTCGTCATGATGTTCTTGTGTGGATGATGGGCACCAACTTGCTTTCCTAATTGACATGCGCTACAAACCCTGTCTTTCTCAAAATGAACATTGGTTAGTCCCAAAATGTGCTCTCCCTTTAGAAGCTTGTGAAGATTCTGCATCCCAACATGGGATAGTCGGCGATGCCAGAGCCAACCCATATTAGTCTTAGCAATTAAGCAAGTGTCGAGTTCAGCTCTATTGAAATCAACTAAGTATAACTGACCCTCTAACACTCCCTTAAATGCTACTGAATCATCACTTCTCCTAAAGACAGTAACACCTAAATCTATAAAAATACAGTTGTAACCCATTTTGCATAATTGAGAAACTGAAAGCAAATTGTAATCTAATGAATCTACAAGAAAAACATTGGAAATAGAATGGTCAGGCGATATAGCAATTTTACCAAGTCCTTTGATCAAACCTTGATTTCCATCCCCGAATGTGATAGCTCTTTGGGGATCTTGGTTTTTCTCATAGGAGGAGAACATCCTTTTCTCCCCAGTCATGTGGTTTGTGCACCTGCTATCAATGATCCAACTTGAGCCCCGGGATGCATAAACCTACAAAACAAGTTTAGGCCTTGTTCTTAGGTACCCAAACGGTCTTGGGTCCTTTAACATTAGAAACAAACACCTTGGGTACCCAAACATAAGTCTTTGAGCCCTTGTGCTTGGCCCCAACATATTTGGCAACTACTTTGCCTGATTTGTTAGTTCAAACATAAGAAGCATCAAAAGTCTTAAATGAAACAATAGGCTCATTTGATGCAGTAGGAGTTTTCTTTTTAGGCAATTTAACATGAGTGGATTGCCTAGAACTAGATGCCTCACTCTTATACATAAAAGCATGATGAGAGCCAGAGTGAGACTTCCTAGAATGAATTCTCCTAATTTTGTGTTCGGGATAACCAACAGGATATAAAATGTAACCCTCGTTATCCTGAACCATGGGAGCTTTGCCCTTAACAAAGTTAGATAATTTCTTAGGGGCATTAAGCTTGACATTGCCTCCCTGTTGGAAACCAATGACATCCTTAATGCCAGGGCGTCTCCCATTATAGAGCATGCTTCTAGCAAATTTAAATTTTTCATTTTCTAAGTCATGCTCATTGATTTTAGCACTAAGTTGAGCTATGTGATCATTTTGTTGTTTAATTAAAGCAAGGTGATCATGGATAGCATCAACATTAATGTCTCTACATCTAGTACAAATAGAAACATGATCAACAGTAGATGTAGAGGGTTTGCAAATATTTAATTCATCAATCTTAGCATGTAACATGGCATTTTCATTTCTAAGATTGGCAATAGTATCATTGCAAACATTTAAATCCTTAGCCTTAGCAATTAATTTATCATTCTAAATCTTAAGGGTAGCAATTGATTCATTCATTTTGTCAATCTTAGCAATTAAACTAGCATTATCACTTTTAAGATTGGCAATCAAATCATCACATACATTTGATTTCTCAACCTTAGCAATTAATTTAGCATTTTCATTTCTAAGGTTGGAGATAGTGTCATGGCAAGTGCTAAGCTCACTAGTCATTTTTTCACATTTTTCTGTCTCCTGAGCATAAGCATTTTTAACCTTAACATGCTTCTTATTTTTCTTAATAAGGAAGTCCTCTTGGCTATCCAAAAGTTCATCCTTCTCATGAATAGCACTAATCAATTCATTTAGTTTTTCCTTTTGTTGCATGTTTAGGTTGGCAAAAAGGGTAAGCAAATCATCTTCATCATCACTAGAACTAGCCTCATCACTAGATGTTGTATATTTTATAGAGGCTCTAGATTTTACCTTCTTTCTTTTGCCGTCCTTTGCCATGAGGCACTTGTGGCCGACGTTGGGGAAGAGGAGGCCTTTGTTGATGGCGATGTTGGCGGTGTCCTCATCAGAGGAGTCAGTGGATCTCTCATCGGAGTCCCACTCCCGGCATACATGGGCATCGCCGCCCTTCTTCTTGTAGTATCTCTTCTTTTCCTTCCTCTTTCCCTTCTTGTTGTCGCCCCTATCACTATCACTAGATAATGGACATTTAGCAATAAAATGACCAGGCTTACCACGCTTGTAGCAAACTTTCTTGGAACGGGGCTTGTAGTATTTCCCCTTCCGTTGCTTGAGGATTTGACGGAAGCTCTTGATGATGAGCGCCATCTCCTCGTTGTCGAGCTTGGAGGCATCGATGGGGAGCCTACTTGATGTAGACTCTTCTTTCTTCTCCTCCGTTGCTTTGAAGGCAACGGGTTGCACCTCGGGTGTGGAGGTGGCGCCTCGCTCGATGATTTGTTTTGAGCCTTTGATCATCAATTCAAAGCTCACAAACTTTCCTATAACTTCCTCGGGAGACATTAGCTTGTATCTAGGATCACCACGAATTAATTGAATTGTGTAGGATTAAGAAAAACGAGTGATCTTAAAATAACCTTGACCATTTCATGGTCATCCCATTTTGTGCTCCCGAGGTTGCGCACTTGATTCACCAAGGTCTTGAGCTGGTTGTACATGGCTTGTGGCTCCTCTCCTTGGTTGAGCATGCATCGACCGAGCTCCCCCTCGATCGTCTCCCGCTTGGTGATCTTGGTCACCTTATCTCCCTTGTGCATGGTCTTGAGTACGTCCCAAATCTCTTTGGCACTCTTCAACCCTTGCACCTTATTATACTCCTCTCAACTTAGAGAGGCGAGGAGTATAGTAGTGGCTTGGGAGTTGAAGTGCCGGATTTGGGCAACCTCTTCCGAATCATAATCTTCATCCCCTACGGATGGTACCTGTGCTCCAAACTCAACAATATCCCAAATGCTAGTGTGGAGTGAGGTTAGATGGTGCCTCATTTTATCACTCCACATACAATAATCTTCACCGTCAAAAACCGGTGGTTTGCCTAGCGGGACGGAAAGTAAAGGAGTGTGTTTCGAAATGCGAGGGTAGTGTAGGGGGATCTTACTAAACTTCTTGCGCTCATGGCGCTTAGAAGTGACGGACGGCGTGTCAGAGCCGGAGGTGGAGGGCGACGAAGAATCGGTCTCGTAGTAGACCACCTTCTTCATTTTCTTCTTCTTGTTGCCACTCCGGTGCGACTTGACGCGTGGAGGTGATTCCCCCTTTCCTTTGGAGCTGGAATCCTTTGATGGAGCCTTCCCGTGGCTTGTAGACTTGTCACCGCCAGTCACGATTTCTTTCTTGGCGTGATCTCCCGACATCACTTCGAGTGGTTAAACTCTTAATGAAGTACCGACTTTGATACCAATTGAAAGTCACCTAGAGGGGGTGAATAGGTGGAATCTGAAAAATTATAAACTTAAGCACACACTACAAGCCGGGGTTAGCGTTAGAATTAAAATCGAGTCCGAAAGAGAGGGCGAAAAACAAATCAAAGGCAAATGAAGTGAATGACACGGTGATTTATTTTACCGAGGTTTGGTTCTTGCAAACCTACTCCCCATTGAGGTGGTCACAAAGACCGGGTCTCTTTCAACCCTTTCTCTCTCTCAAACGGTCACCTAGACCGAGTGAGCTTTTCTCCTTAATCAAACGGGTCACTTAGACCCCTACAAGGACCACCACAACTTGGTGTCTCTTGCTTTGATTACAAGTGTCTTGAGAACAAGAAAGAGGAAGAAGAAAAGCGATCCAAGCAACAAGAACTCAAATGAACACAATTGTCTCTCTCTCACAAGTCACTAAGCTTTGGAATGAATTTGGGACTTGGAGAGGATTTGATCTTTTGTTTTGTGTCTTGGAGTGAAGTCTAGAGCTCTTGTATTGAATGCAAATTGCTGGAAACTTGGATGTCTTGAATGGTGGTGGTTGGGGGGTATTTATAGCCCCACCCACCAAAATGGTCGTTGGGGAGGCTGTCTGTCGATGGGCGCACCGGACAGTTCGGTGCGCCACCGGACACTGTCCGGTGCGCTAGCCACATCACCCAACCGTTAGGGTTCGACTGTTGGAGCTCTGGCAGCTTGGGCCACCGGACAGTCACTGTTCACTGTCTGGTGCGCCTTCTGGCGCCTGCTCTGACTCTGCGCGCGCAGACGCGCACTGTTCACTGTTGCTTTTGCAGACAACCATTGGCACAGTAGCCGTTGCTCCGCATGGCACACCAGACAGTCCGGTGGTGCATCGGACAGTTTGGTGAATTATAGCGGAGTGGCATTTCCAGAAACCCGAAGCGGAGGAGTTTGAGTTGATCCACCCTGGTGCACCGGACACTATCTGGTGGCACACCGGACAGTCCGGTGCGCCAGACCAGGGCACACTTCGGTTTTCTTTGCTCCTTTTGTTTTGAACTGTAACTTGTTCTTTTTATTGGTTTATGTTGAACCTATGGCACCTGTAGAACATATAATCTAGAGCAAACTAGTTAGTCCAATTGTTTGTGTTGGGCAATTCAACCACCAAAATCATTTAGGAAAAGGTTTGACCCTATTTCCCTTTCACCCTCACTGGGCCAGTGGTTTAGACAAAATGGTCTCATGTACCAATCACTTTCGACGCAAGAGATGTCGATCTACATAGCGTGCCACATGCAGATGCCATGGTGATCAACTATCATGTGGCAGGCTGGGATCTACATAAAGTACTGGTCGAAAATGGCAACCAGGTTGATATCATCTTCTTGCACGCTTTCGATCGCATGGGCATCAGCCACAGCCTCCTCAAGCCCACAGACAATCCTCTATACGGTTTTGGAGGAAAAGGCACCTTTCCCATCGGCAAAATAGAACTGTCGCTATCCTTCGGCGCGGCGCCCAACGCGCGAAGTGAACAAGTCACCTTTGACATCGTCGACATGGTCTACCCTACAACACCATAATGGGGCATGGATCCATTAATAAGTTTGAGGTAGCAATACACAGACTTTATCTATGCATGAAAATACCAGGCCCTCAACGCGTAATCACAGTTTATGGAGACCAGCAAGCAGCAAGGAACATAGAAAGAGACTGTGTCCTAAGACAGTGTAATGTTCATTGCCTAACAGCAGAGCGTGAAGACAATAACAGTCCTTGCCCAACTAAATACAAAAAAGTCAACGCACATCTGCAGAGCAATGAGGGAACTAAGACGGTCCCCCTTGACCTCGCAACTCCTAAGCAAACAATCTTGATCAGCGAAGACCTTTCACCAAACGAAGAAGCAAGACTTCTCTCCTATCTCAATCGCAATAGAGACGTCTTCGCCTGGTCCGCTCTAGACCTAGTTGGGATTAGCCGCACCATCATCGAACATAGTCTAGGCATCGACCCCTCTGTGCGCCCAAGGGAGCAGCGGTTAAGGAAAATGTCCGATGAGAAAACAGAAGCAACGAAAGTTGAGATACACCGTTTATTAGAAGCAAAGTTTATCGAACCATTAGCTTACCCCACCTGGCTCGCCAACGTCGTCATGATACAGAAGAAAAATGGGAAATGGTGAATGCGCATCGATTTCACCAACCTCAACAAAGCCTGCCCCAAGGACAACTTCCTCTACCACGAATCGACAAAATCGTCGATTCCACAACTGGCTGCGAAATCATGTCTCTCCTAGATTGTTTCTCAGGTTATCATCAAATCTACATGAAAGAGGAGGACAAGGCTAGCACAAGTTTCATCACACCCTTCGACACATACTGTTTTGTGCGGATGCCTGAAGGGCTTAAAAACGCTGGCTCAACCTTCTCCTGTCTCACCAAAAAGATTCTAGAGGACCAGATGGGCTGCAACATCTTCACCTATGTTGACGATATAGTTGTTACGAGCAAAAACAAAGATGATCACCTTTTAGACCTCGCATAAACATTCGCCAACATGCACGAAGCCTGACTCCGGCTAAACCCGGAAAAATGCATCTTTGGTGTACGCCAAGGCAAAATACTCGGCTACCTCGTATCGCACAAAGTAATTGAAGCCAATCCGAGCAAAATTCAGGGTATCATGGACATGGCACCGCCACAATCCACTAGAGACATCCAAGGACTGACACGCAGATTGGCTGCACTGAACATATTTATTTCGCGATCCACCGAGCGAAGCCTTCTGTTTCTCAAAACGTTATGTGGTGCCAAATACTTCGCTTGGGGCCCAGAACAAGCCGCCACCTTCGAATCTCTGAAGCAATATCTGTCCAACCTAGCAACATTAACAAGTCCAGACCCAGGGTTACCCCTACTACTATGCATCACAGCTTCACCCAGCGCGGTCAGCGCAGCCTTAGCCCAGGAAAAGACCAGAGAGGGCAAGACTCACCAATGCCCAGTATATTTTGTCTCTGAAGTCCTCACAAGCTCAAAGTGCAACATGACAGAGCTAGAAAAGATAGCATACGCGGTCATCATGGCTTTGCGCAAGCTGAGACACTATTTCGAAGCACACAAAGTACGAGTCACTTCTGATAGGGGTCTTAGGGAGTTACTCAAGAATCCAGAGGCATCCGCCAGAATAGCCAAATGGGCGGCGAAACTCTCCGGTTATAACATCACCTTCGAGCCCAGAACAGCAATCAAATCATAGGTTTTGGCCGATTTCATCGTAGACTGGACAGGGCATTCGAAACCACCACAATGTCATGAAGAAACCGACTGGACCATCCACTGTGATGGGCATGGTGTCACGCAGGCGCCGGCGCTACAACAATCATTACATCACCTGCCGGACTCATACAGATATGTCGCGTGTCTCTACTTCGCACTAGAACCAGCTAAGTGCACAAACAACATCGTTGAATACGAAGCAGTCATCTTAGGACTTCGCAAGCTGCGAGCCCTCAGAGTGACCACCTGCATTATCAAAACTGATTCCAAGGTCGTCGCTGGCTAGATCGGAAAAGATTACTCCGCCAAAGAACCCATACTAATGCAATATCTTGCCGCCATTTGAAGCCTAGAAAAACAATTCAGGGCTTGTTCGGTTCTACCCCAATCCATATGGATTGAGGGGGATTGAGGGGGTTTCAATCCCCAGTAAGTCAAAATCCCCTCCAATCCGTATCAATCCCCTCCAATCCATATGGATCGAAAATAACCGAACAAGCCCTCAAAGGTTTCACATTACAATATATTGAGCGGAACAAGAACGAAGAAGCCGACACACTAGCCAAAGCAGCAGCAAAAGGGCGAACCCTTGCCATCCGATGTATTTTATCACATAGTCAGCACACCAGCCGTAAGAAACCCCGAGGGTCTGCAAATAACACAAGACACCGATGGGCATCGGATAGTCAATCTGATAATGGTCGAAGACTAGCGGGCACCAATCACCCTTTATCTTCAAGGCCACTACCACCCCTCCGACCAAAGTGAAGCCAAAAGATTAAAACACAGAAGCAGAGACTTCGCTATAGTCAACGAACATCTCTATAAGAAGGGGATAAGCCAACCCATGTTGAAATGCATAACTGAAGCCAAAGGCATAGAACTCCTCCACGAAGTACATAGGGGTATATGCGGATCACATTCGGTACCAAGGGCCCTTGCTGCTAAAGTCATTCGTCAAGGTTTCTATTGGCCGGGGATTGTGTACACGGCCAACCGGGTAACCCGTTCGTGTGAAGCATGTCATAAATTCTCGCCTCGAATGGGTGCCCTTTCGCAGCTTACAAAGCTTATTGCACATACCTGGCCACTACAATGTTGGGGACTAGACATCATCAGGCCATTGCCCATAGTGCAAGGCAACCTAAAATTCACCTTCGTTGCCGTTGAATACTTCACCAAGTGGATTGAAACCAGAGCCGTATCGATAATAACTTCCAAGATAGCACAAAAAATTCTTCTGGCAGAACATCATGTGTCAGTTTGAAATCCCATCAGAGCTAACAGTCGATAACGGAAAATAGTTCGACAACCAAGATTTCCGGGAATTTCGCAACTCTATCAGCACGAAGGTCGTGTTCGCTTCTGCCTACCATCCACAATGCAACGGAGTAGTTGAACATACCAACGACAAGATTTTCAGCGCCATCAAGAAAAGGCTACTTGACGACAAGAAAGACAAGTGGGCAGACCAGCTTCCCGAAGTCATATGGGTGTTGAACACAATAGAATCCAGAGCGACCGGGTTCACACCTTTTCGCTTGATGTACGAACCCGAAGCAATGACGCCGCAAGAACTAAAGCATAGATCTCCACGAGCAAGCTCCACAGCTGCCCTCGATGTCGATGAGTCAACCTCCAAGGACATTATCGATGGAGACCGTGTTCTTGTCCTGGAAGCACTAAACAAATACCAAGCGCAAATGAAGGCGTGGCACAACAATACTGTCATCCCCAAAGAATTCAAGGAAGGAGACCTAGTCCTCACCAGAACCACCAGAACAGAGTCCCGGGGCAAACTCAAGCCCAAATGGGAAGGGCCCTACATCGTCAAGAAAAAAACGTTCCCCAATGCCTATAGACTCACATCACCATCCAGCGAAGACCTAGAGCACTCATGGAATGTGGATAATTTACGAAAATTCTTTGTCTAGTCCCAAGGCCTTCGTGCCTTTGTAATTTTCTCAAACACTATTACAGTCGGGCCCACACTCTTTTCCTCGCAGGGGGTGATGTTTTAACAAGGCGGAGCCATGTAATAAATTGCTGCAAAGTCCCCCCCAAAAAATCAAAACGGCACCACAACCGCGGATGTCAAAAAAGACTACAGAATCGGTCTTCGGCATTCGACGCCAAAACAGTCACCGCAACGGCAAGCCTCGGCAACCCTTACATGCGATAAGTTCAGGCAAAAGTCGCCTAAGGGTGCAGCCAGATAGGCACAACAAGTGCGTAACACCACCCACAAGGTGCGAAGTCGTCTATAAGACACACATTTTTATCCGAGCAAAAGTCGCCTAGGGGTGCAGCCGGATTGGCACAACAAGTGCGTAACACCACCCACAGGGTGCGAAGTCATCTATAAGACACACATTTTTATCCGAGCAAAGTCGCGTAAGGGTACAGCCGGATAGGCACAACAAGTGTGTAACATCACCCATAGAGTGCGAAGTCGTCTATAAGACACATTTTTATCCGAGCAAAAGCCACCTAAGTGTGCAGCCGGATAAACACAACAAGTGTGCAATGACACCACAAGGGTGCGGAGTCATCTACAACACACATACTTCCATCCCATACAAAAGCCTCCTAAGGGTGCAGCTGAATTCACACTAAGCGCAGCATGCGAAGTCGTCACAAAAGATTACCAACAGATCAACACAAAGCGCACGAAGACACAATTCAGCGCAAAACGAAAATGAAACACATTGTCACTACATAATGTACACCATACACAAGATATCCACCCATCATAGATGTCCCCACCGCCGTCCTTCGGCGAAGGGGGGCGAGGGCAGCATTTTCGCTCATCGTCGCCAAAGAACGCCGCTGGCAACACATCATTACATTGGTTCTTCTTTCAAAATAAGACCAGCTTCTTGGAAATTAAAAAGCATCAACCTCAACTCTTCCCCATCAAAAAGATTCTGCATACCCCCTTTTCCAATACACGACCCGGACATCGACGCCAGCAAGTCATGATGGCCCCCCTGATCAAACTATGGCCCGCTCCGAAGATGCAACCTCTCCATGCCCATTCGACAATGCCTTCGAGCACCTTGCGATGGCTCACCGACGTTTTGCTTTGGTACCCCCATCATTTTTCGCCCTGTAGGTCACCAGGGAGTATGTCATTCGAAGTCACCGGTGCGTCGCGGGGGACGACCCTCAACGTAGACTCCGCTGCAGCCAAATCCAACGCCGCAAAATAATCTAAATCATCCTCCGAGGATTTATCATTTATCCAAGAAAAAGGACTCCCCAACTCCCCACCCTCCGAAGACCACAACCCAGCATCAAATTCCCCAGACGCGTTAATACTAAGATACACCGCATTTCCATCCATCAAAATATCATCATTCATGTCATCATCAGGGTTTGCTTGCGTAGGACCGGACGCCGGAACCTGTGCAGCAACCGATCTTCAGTATCACCCACGCATCGCTCTCTCATTTACTGCCATATGGACCTCTAGCGCTCGCGTAGCTACTGCGCCTGTCCAACACCCGATCCCGCCCGCACAGCTACCACACCGTGCAAAAATAGTGCAGAGCGAGCACTCGAACCCACATCCACTGCTCTAGAAATTTAGGACCACCAAACTACGCATACCTTAGTGTTTAGAAATAAACAATATTATATTTGAATAAATATCTCAATAATTATTTATATAATATATAACAACCATAGCAAAGAACAGTCAAATGTCTATTAGCCTCATATTTGTAGTTGGTCACATGGCCGATGCGAGAAATTTGAAATTATACCATTATGAGAAATGGGTTTTGCCAGTTTGACATCAATTGATTAGGTTTCGCATGAATGCCATTGGTTCATACGCTATAATGCCATTTTTCTATACTATACATCCCGCGTCATTTTTTATAAATAACCCCTCACAACTATTTTAAATTAACCCGATGCACGCCAATAGATGGCCAAACGGCGACCCAACACGGGTCAGACGTCCGCGGGCCACAACTCTAGCCCAGGTACGTCATGCCGACCTGCTAACTGTGCCGGGCCAGCCTATTAGCTCACGCCCATAGATGGCCAAACGACGGCCCGGCACGAGCCAGACACCCGCAGGCCACAACTCTGGTCCAGACACGTCATGCCGACCTACTGACTGTGCTGGGCCAGCCTATTAGCTCGTCGGCTGTCACACCCGGTTCCAGGGGGTAGAACCAAGCGCATACCATATGTGTGCCAGGATCCATTTCCACACATATGTTGACGTCACAAGTGTAATATATCAAAAGACAATGCAATAAAGGCGTAAAGAGAGTATAAAACTTTATTACATCATCTGAAACATTGTGTCTTAAACAAGTATCACATCAAAGTTAAGCGGAAATAAACAACTGGGCAATCTTCCACAGGAAGTTGACCGGCGCATCGTTAGACTTAGAATTCCTCGTCGATAAATTCTCCATCAAAGTCTCCAGCATCACCCTCTGATCAAAATATTAGCAAGGGTGAGCTCACTTATGGTCGGGGCTCAGCAAGTGGGGGAAAATTAATGCAGGTATAACAAGGTGAGGCTAAGGTTGAGCAGTAAGCATTTTAGTTGGTCAACATTTTATTATCAACACCTGTCTTACTAACAAGAGTGAATCCCAAATATCCCAATTAAACAAAGGAATATGAATATAACAAAAACACTTAAGTGAAACCACTTAAGCAAATTATTGGCAGATCATCGGATCTCAATTTATGTCCATCTTTAAGTTCAATTATCATGTGAGGAGTCCAGGTTGCTCATAACCGGGAGCACGGCTGATATATCAGTTTTACACTCTGCAGAGGTGGTACAACTTTACCCACAAGCCATGTATCCCATCTAGCCCGGGTTGATCGGACCCTTAGACACTGCCGAGGTGAATGGCTAGGGATCCATTATGAGGTTTTCACAAAATACACTTAATACGAAGCAACACGCTAAGGTTTCTAAGACGATGGTGGTGGCCCCCTGGGTGAAGTACCTTAGCCAAGAATACAACCCCATGTTAACGTGGGCTGCCAGCACCTACCGCTCCCCCTCTTGCCCATATTTTAAGTAAGGTTGCTAGGCACTAAGCATATAGAGCTAATTACCAAAGCCAGAGCCATGATAGCACTCGTGGTTGCACTGTTATCCTGGGTGGTCACTCCATGTTCCAATTAATTTGTAATAAAGTTATCTTAACCATCGGGTTAATGTCATAATTGCCAATTAACATTTTTGGAACATTAAAACCAATTAATGAGTGACATTAGGAATCATTAAGTTGAGCGGTAGCATAAATCTTGCACAGCTTAATTATTTCCCCAGGTTAAACAAGGAATACAGGTAGTAAATCTAGGAAATCCTTAATTAGGTATAACCCAACAAATTATGCAGTATATCAAAAAAGTAAACATTATTATATGCAATGAGTAGGTACAAACAGAATATGGAGAGGGAGAATCCACTTGCCTTGCTCAAGCGAGTCCTGCGGATCGTCCTCGAACGAGTTCGGATCACCTACCGCACAATCCGCTTCTAATAACGTCGCACGTCGCCATACAAAAAGAAAACATACACCATTCAACAAACAATAAAACATGCATTATACAATTCATACTTATAAAAAAAACATTCAAAAACAAAACTTGATTTGTAACTATAGTATAAATTTAATCCTAAATTAAGGTTCATCATTAGAATTATTAATTTACTTCATCTTTTACGAAAATCTAAGTGATATTTATATAACATGTTATTACTATTTATTTAAAACAAACTAAGTATAGGCCTAAGGATGTGTTCATGCAAAAGAACTAAAATAGAGAATATTATCTTCAATTTTATGCAAGATATATATATTTCACGAGTGAACTACTTTCAATTCGATAACAATATATAATCTAAAAATTTACTTACAAATTATATTAGTTAACTATTTTTAGTATTTTTGAAATATCAAGGCGTATAAAACATACTACACTCGTATATATGCATAGCTTGAATAATAAACTAGTCTATATTCTATGAGTAAATAGACTAAACCGATAACCATTCTTTCAATATAGGAGTTAAGTTCTGTTTTAATTTATTACTTGAAAGCTACACATTATTACAACGTAATTCAAGTAAGAATATGACAATACTAAACATTGTTGCAGATCAATGAATTAGAATACGTAGCACACTAAAGTGATGTTAATAAAACAATAACAAACTTATTTGGATTAGAATTTATTGTGAAATAATGCCGCAACGATTAACACGTATTTAACCTTAGTTTCCAATGGGTAGCAAAACAGGGTCTTATTTAAATACTTTTGCTCTACATGAAATATAGACGCAATTTTAACAAGAAACCAGAGGTCTAAACAAAAGTTTATTTTCTTCTACCTTCTCTGTGTTCACAGCACGCAGCAGGAGGGCGATAGCGAGCTAGGGGATGGGCGGGCTCTCGACGGCGACCGGTGGCACACCAGAACACGGCACCGGCGGTGGGGTCGACGGGAGACGTGACCGAGTAGCTCGCCGGGGGCTGAAACGGTCCGACAGCTCTGGCGTCGATGGACAAGACGATGACGGCGGCCTTGCGTAGGCAGCAGACAGGGCACGGAGCGTATGCGGAGTAGCAGGGGAAGCAAGGAGCTCGGCGGGCAGTATTTATAGGTAGAAGGGAGGAATATAAAGACGAATTAATGCTCCTTGATGGTTAATTGATGCGCTGAATTGCATTTGTGAAGAATCAGGAACCGAAATCGCCATCAATGGCGAGCGTTATCTGCACGAAGAGAAATTGCCGCGCGGAATTAGGAGCAGGGAAAGACGCGACTGTTTCCGGATGCGAGAGGACGGGGAGGCGAGGAGGCCAGGCCAGACTCCACATGATAGACGAGGTCGTGGTACTGCGTGGAGACGAAACGGCGCGGCGACGAGCATCCAACAGTGAATACGGCGGCTGTGTTCATACGTCCGTGAGAAATAAGGAAGAGGAGGAAGGATAGGAATATTACATGTGGGGCCCAAGTGCCATAGAGACAAGATAGGGAGGGCCCATGTGTAAGCCAAAGGATAGGAAAGAGTGGGGGGCACTCGATGGGCCTGGATTCGGCCAGGAGACGAGCGAGCATACGTTAGTTTGTTTTTTTCTTTTTTCGAAATTCTTTTTATTATTCACTAAAAATTGTAAATAAATATAAATTTAAATATCTCTAAAAATTCACCAAAACTATTTATAAATAAAATACTTGTTTTTAGACTAATAATTAATATATTATTTAATTATTATATTAATTACTAGGTTTTTCTTTAAAAAGAGTTGATAATAAACATCCGATAATCAATCAAGCACATACAAAGAAAATGATCAAAATGCAAATAAATAATTAAACACTTAAAAAATTTTATTACCCTAATTACCATAATAACTAAATTCATTATTTTTAGTTGATGGCTTTTGTGGTGTTATAAACCTACCCCTCTTAAAAAGAATCTCGTCCTCGAGATTAAGAAACTTCCGAGAATAACTGGGGAAATTCTGCTCTGAGTTCATCTTCTCTTTCCCATGTGGCCTCATCTTCCGAATGATGACTCCACTGAACCTTGTACATGTTAATAATTTTACTCCGTGTAATTCTGCGAGATGTTTCCAGAATTCTGACCGGGTGCTCAGAATAGGTCAAATCTTCATTGACATTCAGTTCTTCCATAGGTAATTGTTCTTCCGGTACTCTTAAGCACTTCTTAAGTTGCGACACGTGAAATACGTCATGCACATCCGATAATCTATCGGGTAGCTCTAACTGATAGGCTACCTCACCTTTTCTTTCCAAAATCTTGAATGGGCCAATATAACGAGGTGATAATTTTCCCTTAACCTTAAACCTTTTCATTCCTCTCATCGGTGAAACCTTAAGGTAGACAAAGTCTCCTACTTCAAACATCAACTCTCTTCTTCTATTATCAGCATAGCTTTTCTGTCTTGACTGTGTTGTCTTCAAATTTTCTCTAATAATCTGCACTTGCCTTTCCGCTTCTTGGAGAATTTCTGGACCAAATACTTGACTTTCTCCAGTCTGATTCCAATAAAGCGGTGTTCTACACTTTCGTCCATAGAGTGCTTCAAACGGTGCCATTTTGAGACTTGCTTGATAACTATTGTTATACAAAAATTCTGCATAATGCAAACTTTTATCCCAGCTTCTACCATGCTTTAGAGCGCAAGCTCTTAGCATGTCTTCCAACACTTGGTTTGTCCTTTCCGTTTGCCCATCCGTTTGCGGATGATAAGCTAAACTAAAATTTAGCTTGGTATCCATGAACTCATGTAATCTTTTCCAAAAGCGCGAGGTAAACTGGGTTCCTCGATCTGATACGATCTTCTTCGGTACTCCATGCAGACAAACAATCCTCGACATGTATAACTCTGCTAACTGGGCTCCCGAGTAAGTTGTCTTCATAGGTATAAAGTGTGCTACTTTAGTTAACCTGTCTACTATGACCCATATTGAATCATAGCCATCCCGAGTACGGGGTAGTCCAACTATGAAATTCATACTGATTTCTTCCCATTTCCATTACGGTACCTTGAGAGGTTGTAGCAATCCTGCTGGTCTTTGGTGTTCGGCTTTAACTCGCTGACACATGTCACATAATGCAACATGAGTAGCAACATCTCTTTTCAAACCGTACCACCAATACTTTTCCTTAAGATCCTGGTACATCTTGGTACTTCCAAGGTGAATAGAGTAAGCTGAATCATGGGCTTCTCTCAAAATAAGTTGGCGCAGGTGTTCGATTTCGGGTACACAGATTCTCTTCTTAAACCATACTGTGCCTTGATCATCTTTCGTGAAATCTGGGGCTTTACCCAAACCAATCAAAGCTTTAATTTCCTTAATTTTCTCATCAGACTCTTGTCCTTTACGAATCTCTTCTTCCAAAGTAGATTCAACTTCCATCACTGTTGCTTCTACATTATTGAGCAATCCAAGGTTGAGTCGTTCCATTTCCCAGCACAATTCTTGTGACATCAAATGAGTAGTGATGTTGTTCACTTGACCCTTACGGCTCAAAGCATCAGCTACTACATTGGCTTTTCCGGGGTGATATTGTATCTCCAAATCATAGTCTTTAATCAACTCAAGCCATCTTCTCTGTCTGAGGTTGAGTTCCTTCTGAGTGAATATATATTTCAAGCTTTTGTGATCCGTGAAGATTTTGCACTTGTTTCCAATCATATAGTGCCTCCAAATCTTCAAAGCATGCACTACGGCAGCTAGTTCCAAATCATGCGTAGGATAATTCTTCTCATGTTTCCTCAACTGTCTTGAAGCATAAGCAATCACTTTTCCTTCTTGCATTAGCACACATCCAAGTCCAAGGTGTGATGCATCGCAATACACATCAAATCCCTTGTGGATGTCTGGCATTACCAGTATTGGTGCAGTGGTTAACCTCTTCTTGAGTTCCTCAAAACAATTCTGACAAGCTTCATCCCATTTGAACTCTTTGCCTTTCTCCAGTAGAGAGGTAAGAGGCTTCACTAACTTGGAAAAACCTTCAATAAATCTTCTATAATATCCTGCTAATCCAAGAAAACTTCTGATCTTGGACGCATCCTTGGGTTGCTTCCAATTTAGTATCTCACTTATCTTTCCTGGGTCCACTTTAATTCCACCATCGGTAACAATATGCCCTAAGAAAGCAACTTCCTTCAACCAAAAATCACACTTCGAGAATTTTGCGTACAGTTGGTTGTCACGAAGCTTTTGTAGGACTAGCCTTAGATGATATTCGTGTGTTTCTTCATTCGGAGAATATATCAGTATGTCGTCAATAAATACGACCACAAACTGATCCAGATATTCCATGAATACTTTATTCATCAAGTTCATAAAGTATGCTGGTGCATTAGTCAGTCCAAACGACATGACCAAAAACTCATATAATCCATATCTCGTCGTGAAGTCTGTCTTCGGTACATCTTGTGCTCGAATCTTTAACTGATGATATCCCGATCTCAGATCTATCTTCGAGAATATCTTAGCTCCCTTCATTTGATCGAATAAATCTTCGATCCGAGGTAACGGGTACTTATTCTTGATGGTTACTTCATTCAAACTTCTATAATCAACACACATTCTCCTCGAACCATCTTTCTTGTTCACAAATAGAACTGGGGCTCCCCAAGGGGATGAACTTGGGCGAATAAAACCTTTTTCTAGTAATTCTTCTATTTGTTTCTTCAATTCTACTAAATCTTTAACATCCATTCTATATGGTCTTTTCGAGATAGGTGCGGTTCTGGGTACTAATTCAATAGAAAACTCTATATCACGGTCAGGTGGCATACCTGGTAATTCCTCCGGAAATACGTCTGGGTATTCGCACACTACTTTGATATTTTCCAAGGGCTTTTCTTCCAAGTGATTGATCACTGTCTTCCCTTTTTCATCTGTTGACTTGTCTATGTTGACTTGGATTCTTTCACCTTGAGGACTTGTCAACATAATTGTTCCATTGGCACACTGTATCACTCCATCACAACTTTTCAACCAGTTGTATCCAAGAATCACATCAATACCGTTGGATCCTAGGACCACTGGGTCGACTGTAAAATCTATTCCTTGAATCTTGATATTAACATGAGGGCATGAGTGTGTGGCCTTCATGTCACCTCCCGGTGAACTAATGTGTAATATCCTCTTCAGAGGGTACTTAGGTATGTTATGTTTTTCCACAAATGACTCAGTTATAAATGAATGTGATGCTCCAGAGTCAAATAAAACTGATGCAGGTATGGAGTTAACAAGGAACATACCATACACTATGTTGGCATCCTCAGGCACTGATTCCGCAGTGACGTGATTGACCCTTCCTCGGCTCTGGTTCTGCGGAGTCTTGTTCTGAGCAGATCCACGAGCGGGGGTGTTCTGGTCATTCCTCTGATTATTGCCTTTCTGGGGTGTCTGCTGGTTGCGCCTTGGGCAGTTGTTGGCATAGTGGCCTAGCTCACCGCACTTGAAACATCCATTGGGTTGGATAGGTGCGTTGTTTCTGGCCTGCGTGTTGTTGGTGCCACCTTGACGGTTCTGTGAATTTCCACCAGACCTCTGGTTGGTCTGGGAGTTGCTTCTTTGCTGGTTCTGGTTTTGATTACTTCTCTGGCTTTGCTGTCCAGAGCGTTGTACTTGATAATTATTTCCACCCTGATTTCCAGAGCGGAACTGCGAACCTTGAGCATTGTTTGGCCGGGTGTTCCTGCTGGACTGACCTTGAAATTTTCTTTTGTGATCAGATAGCTCCTTCCTTTTACTCTCAAGGCCAATTGCCTTGTTCAGCAGTGTCTGGAAGTTGGGAAAAGTGTGACTCTGAAGTTGATAGTTCAGAGGTCCAATCAACCCTTCCAGAAAACGCTCTTGGCGCTTTTCATCAGTGTCCACTTCCTCAGGGGCATAACGTGAAAGCTGAGTGAAGCGATCACGATACTCACTGACAGACATATTCCCTTGAGTAAGGGAAAGGAACTCCTTCTTCTTCAGCTTCATGATTCCAGAGGGGATGTGGTGAGCGCGGAAGTTCTCTTGGAACTCCTGCCAGGTTATTGTATCAGCATTGGGATGTGCCGCTGTGAAGGCATCCCACCAATCGGACGCAGCTCCCTCGAGTCTTCCCGAGGCGTACAAGACCTTCTCCCGGTCGTTGCACTGAGTTACGTACAGCTTTTTCCCAATGACTTTGAGCAAGTCATCTGCGTCTAGAGGATCAACCGCATGAGAAAATGTCGGCAGGTGATGACTCATGAAGTCCCGGTGCTTATCTCTGGCCGGGGGTGCATACTGCTACTGCTGGGGTTGCTGATTCTGTTGGTTCTGTTGTAATTGTTGAACCGCAGCAGTAAGTCCTTGCAGAATCTGCATTTGGGCGGCGATGAACTGCTCCATGTTGGGATTAGATGGTGGCGGTGGTGGTGGTGCTTGTTGTCCACGCTGGTTCCGGTTGTTAGGTCCTTGACGTTGGTTCACCATCTGATTTGTTAGGAAGTAAAGTCTTTAGACAAATGAGGAGTAGAAAAGATTCTAGAGGGAAAATAGCTTAAGTTTTACAAATTTTATATGTTCTTATGGCCATCATTCCATAAGACCATAGCACTCAAACAAAGATTCAAATCAAGCATTTCAACCAATCACCATCACATGGTTGATATTTATTAATATAAAAACTTAAAGATAGTTTCATCGTCTAATGCGAAGCATAACTTATTACATCATGATCAACACTCCTAAAGCAGCCTAGTGACGGATCCGGGCTCTCCATAGCGCAGCCTCTTGCGGGGAGGAGACAACGCCACGGCAGGAACCTGAGCTTCTGGCGGATTCAGTCCCTGCAGTTGGGCTTCCAGGGCTGCAATCCTGGCGTGGGCATTCTCCAGCTCCAAGTGCACACTGTAGAGGTCTAGAGTGGCACTGTCCAAGTCGGTGTTGAGACCGGCCACTACACCAGCTAGGGTGTTGAGGCGGTCCTCACCAGGCTCACCTGGGACAATGTTGGTCTGGTTCTCTCCACGCAGGCGCTGAGGAAGATGCCTGAACCTTGTGTTCTGCAGCTGCTGCCGGTAGGTGTGGCTAAGCGACCACAGGGTCCGACGGGCAGCGTCGCTGACAGAGGCAGCGTAGGTGGACAGCGGTATCAAGGACTCGTGAGCAGACAGAGTCCTGAATCCCCTGTCACCTGCATCCATTACCCTGACATGGATGCGAGTGATGTAATAGCAAGCTCGGGGAGGCTCGCTCACTCGCCTCGTCTCGTACAGGGGGCGGACGTAGGCTCCTAGCTCGTGCAGCACTGCTTGCAGCAGGTTGGGGAAGTGCCCTGTCTCAAACATTGATGTGTAATGTTCGACAACTGGACCAATCCCCATGAAGTGGTCCTGCTGGGCGTAGTCAGCTTCCTGGTTGACGTGCTCATCCTCTCCATCGTCGTCGTTGTCGTCATCCTCGTCATCGCCGTCTCCGGAGTCGTCGGGATCGTCGCCTCCAGGTGCAGGTGCTTGGAAGGCTGGTGATGCGGACGTCGATGACCCGGCTGCGAAGGCCAGGGACTCGGCCAACGGGGTGGGGGTCGGCAGCTGCTCATCCGAGCTGTCCTCCAGGTTGATCACGTTCTCCACTCGGACGGGAGGGAGATTCGCTGGAGCATCCTCGACTACCACTGGGTAGACCGGGATCTGCCGGGGCTGAGGGGCGTAGTTGGTGTTGACGCGAGTGGTTTGGAGAGTGCGAACCATCTACAAGAGAAGAGTTAACTTAGTTGAATTTCAAAGAGGTAAGACTGATAAAGGAATTTATAGGAATGAAATTAGCAAGTTTTGAACAACTAGGCTTTCCATTTCTAACTAATCTAACGACCTAGGGTCAGCATAGGCTTTGATACCACTTCTGTCACACCCGGTTCCAGGGGGTAGAACCAAGCGCATACCATATGTGTCCCAGGATCCATTTCCACACATATGTTGACGTCACAAGTGTAATATATCAAAAGACAATGCAATAAAGGCGTAAAGAGAGTATAAAACTTTATTACATCATCTGAAACATTGTGTCTTAAACAAGTATCACATCAAAGTTAAGCGGAAATAAACAACTGGGCAATCTTCCACAGGAAGTTGACCGGCGCATCGTTAGACTTAGAATTCCTCGTCGATAAATTCTCCATCAAAGTCTCCAGCATCACCCTCTGATCAAAATATTAGCAAGGGTGAGCTCACTTATGGTCGGGGCTCAGCAAGTGGGGGAAAATTAATGCAGGTATAACAAGGTGAGGCTAAGGTTGAGCAGTAAGCATTTTAGTTGGTCAACATTTTATTATCAACACCTGTCTTACTAACAAGAGTGAATCCCAAATATCCCAATTAAACAAAGGAATATGAATATAACAAAAACACTTAAGTGAAACCACTTAAGCAAATTATTGGCAGATCATCGGATCTCAATTTATGTCCATCTTTAAGTTCAATTATCATGTGAGGAGTCCAGGTTGCTCATAACCGGGAGCACGGCTGATATATCAGTTTTACACTCTGCAGAGGTGGTACAACTTTACCCACAAGCCATGTATCCCATCTAGCCCGGGTTGATCGGACCCTTAGACACTGCCGAGGTGAATGGCTAGGGATCCATTATGAGGTTTTCACAAAATACACTTAATACGAAGCAACCCGCTAAGGTTTCTAAGACGATGGTGGTGGCCCCCTGGGTGAAGTACCTTAGCCAAGAATACAACCCCATGTTAACGTGGGCTGCCAGCACCTACCGCTCCCCCTCTTGCCCATATTTTAAGTAAGGTTGCTAGGCACTAAGCATATAGAGCTAATTACCAAAGCCAGAGCCATGATAGCACTCGTGGTTGCACTGTTATCCTGGGTGGTCACTCCATGTTCCAATTAATTTGTAATAAAGTTATCTTAACCATCGGGTTAATGTCATAATTGCCAATTAACATTTTTGGAACATTAAAACCAATTAATGAGTGACATTAGGAATCATTAAGTTGAGCGGTAGCATAAATCTTGCACAGCTTAATTATTTCCCCAGGTTAAACAAGGAATACAGGTAGTAAATCTAGGAAATCCTTAATTAGGTATAACCCAACAAATTATGCAGTATATCAAAAAAGTAAACATTATTATATGCAATGAGTAGGTACAAACAGAATATGCAGAGGGAGAATCCACTTGCCTTGCTCAAGCGAGTCCTGCGGATCGTCCTCGAACGAGTTCGGATCACCTACCGCACAATCCGCTTCTAATAACGTCGCACGTCGCCATACAAAAAGAAAACATACACCATTCAACAAACAATAAAACATGCATTATACAATTCATACTTATAAAAAAACATTCAAAAACAAAACTTGATTTGTAACTATAGTATAAATTTAATCCTAAATTAAGGTTCATCATTAGAATTATTAATTTACTTCATCTTTTACGAAAATCTAAGTGATATTTATATAACATGTTATTACTATTTATTTAAAACAAACTAAGTATAGGCCTAAGGATGTGTTCATGCAAAAGAACTAAAATAGAGAATATTATCTTCAATTTTATGCAAGATATATATATTTCACGAGTGAACTACTTTCAGTTCGATAACAATATATAATCTAAAAATTTACTTACAAATTATATTAGTTAACTATTTTTAGTATTTTTGAAATATCAAGGCGTATAAAACATACTACACTCGTATATATGCATAGCTTGAATAATAAACTAGTCTATATTCTATGAGTAAATAGACTAAACCGATAACCATTCTTTCAATATAGGAGTTAAGTTCTGTTTTAATTTATTACTTGAAAGCTACACATTATTACAACGTAATTCAAGTAAGAATATGACAATACTAAACATTGTTGCAGATCAATGAGTTAGAATACGTAGCACACTAAAGTGATGTTAATAAAACAATAACAAACTTATTTGGATTAGAATTTATTGTGAAATAATGCCGCAACGATTAACACGTATTTAACCTTAGTTTCCAGTGGGTAGCAAAACAGGGTCTTATTTAAATACTTTTGCTCTGCATGAAATATAGACGCAATTTTAACAAGAAACCAGAGGTCTAAACAAAAGTTTATTTTCTTCTACCTTCTCCTCTGTGTTCACAGCACGCAGCAGGAGGGCGATAGCGAGCTAGGGGATGGGCGGGCTCTCGACGGCGACCGGTGGCACACCAGAACACGGCACCGGCGGTGGGGTCGATGGGAGACGTGACCGAGTAGCTCGCCGGGGGCTGAAACAGTCCGACAGCTCCGGCGTCGATGGACAAGACGATGACGGCGGCCTTGCGTAGGCAGCAGACAGGGCACGGAGCGTATGCGGAGTAGCAGGGGAAGCAAGGAGCTCGGCGGGCAGTATTTATAGGTAGAAGGGAGGAATATAAAGACGAATTAATGCTCCTTGATGGTTAATTGATGCGCTGAATTGCATTTGTGAAGAATCAGGAACCGAAATCGCCATCAATGGCGAGCGTTATCTGCACGAAGAGAAATTGCCGCGCGGAATTGGGAGCAGGGAAAGACGCGACTGTTTCCGGATGCGAGAGGACGGGGAGGCGAGGAGGCCAGGCCAGACTCCACATGATAGACGAGGTCGTGGTACTGCGTGGAGACGAAACGGCGCGGCGACGAGCATCCAACAGATGAATACGGCGGCTGTGTTCATACGTCCGTGAGAAATAAGG
Organism: Zea luxurians; assembly: GCA_029449295.1. Lineage (NCBI taxonomy): Eukaryota > Viridiplantae > Streptophyta > Magnoliopsida > Poales > Poaceae > Zea > Zea luxurians. The sequence goes on along the minus strand of JAOPSE010000005.1, from coordinate 20,398,572 downwards.
AAGAGGAGGAAGGATAGGAATATTACATGTGGGGCTCAAGTGCTATAGAGACAAGATAGGGAGGGCCCATGTGTAAGCCAAAGGATAGGAAAGAGTGGGGGGCACTCGATGGGCCTGGATTCGGCCAGGAGACGAGCGAGCATACGTTAGTTTGTTTTTTTTCTTTTTTTCGAAATTCTTTTTATTATTCACTAAAAATTATAAATAAATATAAATTTAAATATCTCTAAAAATTCACCAAAACTATTTATAAATAAAATACTTGTTTTTAGACTAATAATTAATATATTATTTAATTATTATATTAATTACTAGGTTTTTCTTTAAAAAGAGTTGATAATAAACATCCGATAATCAATCAAGCACATACAAAGAAAATGATCAAAATGCAAATAAATAATTAAACATTTAAAAAATTTTATTACCCTAATTACCATAATAATTAAATTCATTATTTTTAGTTGATGGCTTTTGTGGTGTTACAAACCTACCCCTCTTAAAAAGAATCTCGTCCTCGAGATTAAGAAACTTCCGAGAATAACTGGGGAAATTCTGCTCTGAGTTCATCTTCTCTTTCCCAAGTGGCCTCATCTTCTGAATGATGACTCCACTGAACCTTGTACATGTTAATAATTTTACTCCGTGTAATTCTGCGAGATGTTTCCAGAATTCTGACCGGGTGCTCAGAATAGGCCAAATCTTCATTGACATTCAGTTCTTCCATAGGTAATTGTTCTTCCGGTACTCTTAAGCAATTCTTAAGTTGCGACACGTGAAATACGTCATGCACATCCGATAATCTATCGGGTAGCTCTAACTGATAGGCTACCTCACCTTTTCTTTCCAAAATCTTGAATGGGCCAATATAACGAGGTGATAATTTTCCCTTAACCTTAAACCTTTTCATTCCTCTCATCGGTGAAACCTTAAGGTAGACAAAGTCTCCTACTTCAAACATCAACTCTCTTCTTCTATTATCAGCATAGCTTTTCTGTCTTGACTGTGCTGTCTTCAAATTTTCTCTAATAATCTGCACTTGCCTTTCCGCTTCTTGGAGAATTTCTGGACCAAATACTTGACTTTCTCCAGTCTGATTCCAATAAAGCGGTGTTCTACACTTTCGTCCATAGAGTGCTTCAAACGGTGCCATTTTGAGACTTGCTTGATAACTATTGTTATACAAAAATTCTGCATAATGCAAACTTTTATCCCAGCTTCTACCATGCTTTAGAGCGCAAGCTCTTAGCATGTCTTCCAACACTTGGTTTGTCCTTTCCGTTTGCCCATCCGTTTGCGGATGATAAGCTGAACTAAAATTTAGCTTGGTATCCATGAACTCATGTAATCTTTTCCAAAAGCGCGAGGTAAACTGGGTTCCTCGATCTGATACGATCTTCTTCGGTACTCCATGCAGACAAACAATCCTCGACATGTATAACTCTGCTAACTGGGCTCCCGAGTAAGTTGTCTTCATAGGTATAAAGAGTGCTACTTTAGTTAACCTGTCTACTATGACCCATATTGAATCATAGCCATCTCGAGTACGGGGTAGTCCAACTATGAAATTCATACTGATTTCTTCCCATTTCCATTATGGTACCTTGAGAGGTTGTAGCAATCCTGCTGGTCTTTGGTGTTCGGCTTTAACTCGCTGACACACGTCACATAATGCAACATGAGTAGCAACATCTCTTTTCAAACCGTACCACCAATACTTTTCCTTAAGATCCTGGTACATCTTGGTACTTCCAAGGTGAATAGAGTAAGCTGAATCATGGGCTTCTCTCAAAATAAGTTGGCGCAGGTGTTCGATTTCGGGTACATAGATTCTCTTCTTAAACCGTACTGTGCCTTGATCATCTTTCGTGAAATCTGGGGCTTTACCCAAACCAATCAAAGCTTTAATTTCCTTAATTTTCTCATCAGACTCTTGTCCTTTACGAATCTCTTCTTCCAAAGTAGATTCAACTTCCATCACTGTTGCTTCTACATTATTGAGCAATCCAATGTTGAGTCGTTCCATTTCCCAGCATAATTCTTGTGACATCAAATGAGTAGTGATGTTGTTCACTTGACCCTTACGGCTCAAAGCATCAGCTACTACATTGGCTTTTCCGGGGTGATATTGTATCTCCAAATCATAGTCTTTAATCAACTCAAGCCATCTTCTCTGTCTGAGGTTGAGTTCCTTCTGAGTGAATATATATTTCAAGCTTTTGTGATCCGTGAAGATTTTGCACTTGTTTCCAATCATATAGTGCCTCCAAATCTTCAAAGCATGCACTACGGCAGCTAGTTCCAAATCATGCGTAGGATAATTCTTCTCATGTTTCCTCAACTGTCTTGAAGCATAAGCAATCACTTTTCCTTCTTGCATTAGCACACATCCAAGTCCAAGGTGTGATGCATCGCAATACACATCAAATCCCTTGTGGATGTCTGGCATTACCAGTATTGGTGCAGTGGTTAACCTCTTCTTGAGTTCCTCAAAACAATTCTGACAAGCTTCATCCCATTTGAACTCTTTGCCTTTCTCCAGTAGAGAGGTAAGAGGCTTCACTAACTTGGAAAAACCTTCAATAAATCTTCTATAATATCCTGCTAATCCAAGAAAACTTCTGATCTTGGACGCATCCTTGGGTTGCTTCCAATTTAGTATCTCACATATCTTTCCTGGGTCCACTTTAATTCCACCATCGGTAACAATATGCCCTAAGAAAGCAACTTCCTTCAACCAAAAATCACACTTCGAGAATTTTGCGTACAGTTGGTTGTCACGAAGCTTTTGTAGGACTAGCCTTAGATGATCTTCGTGTGTTTCTTCATTCGGAGAATATATCAGTATGTCGTCAATAAATACGACCACAAACTGATCCAGATATTCCATGAATACTTTATTCATCAAGTTCATAAAGTATGCTGGTGCATTAGTCAGTCCAAACGACATGACCAAAAACTCATATAATCCATATCTCGTCGTGAAGTCTGTCTTCGGTACATCTTGTGCTCGAATCTTTAACTGATGATATTCCGATCTCAGATCTATCTTCGAGAATATCTTAGCTCCCTTCATTTGATCGAATAAATCTTCGATCCGAGGTAACGAGTACTTATTCTTGATGGTTACTTCATTCAAACTTCTATAATCAACACACATTCTCCTCGAACCATCTTTCTTGTTCACAAATAGAACTGGGGCTCCCCAAGGGGATGAACTTGGGCGAATAAAACCTTTTTCTAGTAATTCTTCTATTTGTTTCTTCAATTCTACTAAATCTTTAACATCCATTCTATATGGTCTTTTCGAGATAGGTGCGGTTCTGGGTACTAATTCAATAGAAAACTCTATATCACGGTCAGGTGGCATACCTGGTAATTCCTCCGGAAATACGTCTGGGTATTCGCACACTACTTTGATATTTTCCAAGGGCTTTTCTTCCAAGTGATTGATCACTGTCTTCCCTTTTTCATCTGTTGACTTGTCTATGTTGACTTGGATTCTTTCACCTTGAGGACTTGTCAACATAATTGTTCCATTGGCACACTGTATCACTCCATCACAACTTTTCAACCAGTTGTATCCAAGAATCACATCAATACCGTTGGATCCTAGGACCACTGGGTCGACTGTAAAATCTATTCCTTGAATCTTGATATTAACATGAGGGCATGAGTGTGTGGCCTTCATGTCACCTCCCGGTGAACTAATGTGTAATATCCTCTTCAGAGGGTACTTAGGTATGTTATGTTTTTCCACAAATGACTCAGTTATAAATGAATGTGATGCTCCAGAGTCAAATAAAACTGATGCAGGTATGGAGTTAACAAGGAACATACCATACACTATGTTGGCATCCTCAGGCACTGATTCCGCAGTGACGTGATTGACCCTTCCTCGGCTCTGGTTCTGTGGAGTCTTGTTCTGAGCAGATCCACGAGCGGGGGTGTTCTGGTCATTCCTCTGATTATTGCCTTTCTGGGGTGTCTGCTGGTTGCGCCTTGGGCAGTTGTTGGCATAGTGGCCTAGCTCACCGCACTTGAAACATCCATTGGGTTGGACAGGTGCGTTGTTTCTGGCCTGCGTGTTGTTGGTGCCACCTTGACGGTTCTGTGAATTTCCACCAGACCTCTGGTTGGTCTGGGAGTTGCTTCTTTGCTGGTTCTGGTTTTGATTACTTCTCTGGCTTTGCTGTCCAGAGCGTTGTACTTGATAATTATTTCCACCCTGATTTCCAGAGCGGAACTGCGAACCTTGAGCATTGTTTGGCCGGGTGTTCCTGCTGGACTGACCTTGAAATTTTCTTTTGTGATCAGATAGCTCCTTCCTTTTACTCTCAAGGCCAATTGCCTTGTTCAGCAGTGTCTGGAAGTTGGGAAAAGTGTGACTCTGAAGTTGATAGTTCAGAGGTCCAATCAACTGTGACGGAACCTCCCAAGTAATCAGGCCCACCTACAGTTGTCCTTGTCTAACAGACATCAGACATCCTGTAGACGTTCCTAAGTTACTTGACAAGCTCGGTATCTTTCCCGACCTTACCAGGAACGTTTCACCCGTCTTGCAGACATTACAGAACATCGGAGATATAGAAGTGCGGAAGCAATTACATAAACTTACATTCATTTAGAAAGTAAGATCAAGTTACTTATTACAGACCAGAGCTATAAACGAGTGCTGAGTACACATATCAAGGGAGGCAAAAACTCCTCCCAAAAACTATCAAACAAAAAGAGCCTATGTGGAGGACCAAGTCCTCCCGTATCTTCATTCTTGTTTTTCTTCATTAGATACCACCTTGGAGCAAAAGCAACAAAAATTTGTCGCTTCCTCACCTAAAAACAACAAAGGGATAAACCCTGAGTATGGAATTACTCAGCAAGTCTTACCCGACTAAGGAAAAGACTCTCAAGGGTATGCTGGATAAATAGGAGTCAAGGAGAGGCTTTAACAAAAATCAACTTATACTTTTGCAGAAGCAGCTTACTAAAGTGAGTCCTTACTTTCAATCTTTTAATGCCAGATTAAGTATTAATAGACTCTGTTTGCAGCTGGTCTAATTTCACCATCTCATCAATACAACATCATTTTTATTCATGAAGTTCACATCCAGACTTAGGTTGTAGGTCAGTGACCAAGTCTTCATAACCGCGAAGGTACGGCGATCCGAATCGATTATACTCAGCTGAGGATCTCCAATCACACGACATATGTAGCACTTAACCCTTGCATATGTCAACCCGCCACCGGGGTTCTTAAGACCGGATCAGGTTCACGCAAACCGAGAGCACAGATACACAACCGTCCAGCCTCTTGCCACGGAGGGTACACGCTACTCTCGCCACCGCTCCACTCCCATTTCGTGTTATCTTATTCCGGCCTTAGTCTGCCCAAGGCAAGGCTTACCCATGACGAGGCATGTGACCAGTTAAAGGGTCCTCGATCAGCAGGCCTACATACGCATCCAATCCTTAATCAACCTGGGTAGAACATCACCTGTTCCTACCTCCAAGTCTCAATTTTCGTATTTCCATCCTTAGGATTGTGTCTGTTCCTTAGGATGAAAGAGCATCACAGGGAACTTTGCAGTAAGATCCCACCATTGCTCCAAATGAAAATATTCTTGCGGGTAGAAGCCATCCCCTCCCGGGTTAAATTGAGGACAACCTCTATCCACAAGATCTAAGCAAGGCTAAGCATTTTTGTAAATCATAATTTTGATACTTCACAGAAGTATCTATAAAGGTATGGATATCAAGGAAAGCAATGCATCAAAGGGTTTCAAGCACTTCCTATGAACCTAATGCACATTTCACTAGACTTAAAGTGTGCGAAAAGTATTTTTAAAACACAAGGAAAAGGGTTACATGCACCGGGGCTTGCCTTCGTTAGTAGATGAGTCAGGCTTGGACTCGCAGTTGTTGAAGTAGAGCCAAGTCCTTGCCCGAGATTCCAAAGGTGGTGGTGGTGTCTTCTCTTCAGTCACTTCACTCTCTCCTTCGTTCTCTAAATATAACCATATAGGTATATATATAAGAATGAATGCCATGGGATGCTCATGAGGATGCAAAGATAATATAAACTTATTATCTATGTCTTGAGTACAACTTTCCTTCACGGAGTTCCGGGAACTTAGGGTTTCCGGAGTCAGTAAAGGAGTTCATGGAGCAGGGGGGTGGTTTTGGGTTTAGTGATCAAACAAGGTTCAAATCAAACCAAACTCTACCCATGGCTTCTAAATAATGTGAAAAGCTCACATAAAAAGTTTGGGAAATTTTGGACTTATTATTTTTTTTCTAAAAATCCAGAATCAATGGTTTAGGCTATTTTAAATACCCTAAAATTCCCTATTTGATCTAAAAATCATGAGTTTATTTTTATTAAATACTAGGGAAAATAAGGAACCTAGGAAAATTGGTTTCACAATTTTAGCATTTTTCTACATTTTTCTACATATTTCTAAAGCTTCACTGAAAAAGAAAAAGAAAAACATTAAACAGTACTGGGCCGAATTTAGCCCAGCCGGCCCAGAAACCAGGGGAAAACGCGCGCGTGCGCCCGCGCCCTGGCGATTTTGCAGAAAGGCCCACGACTTACTGATTAATCCGAAGTGAGTTTGATTACTATTGCCCTGAGTCGCTGATGGTTTGCAGAAAAACCCTTCGCGTTCTATTCTTTCACCACACCTAGTCCCCGACGGTGCTCCGCACGGGAGGCCGAGCTCCGGCGAGCAAGACCAGCCGGATGACGTGACGGCTGAAGTCCCCAAGCGACAGGAACACAATTGAACTCCTACGGATCATTTCCCCCAAATCAATTTTATGGTTGGGACTACGAATCAATCGGTCCACGGTGACCGAGCGGATGGGTAAGAGGATGAACGCATTCCGAGCAAACGACGGCGAGGACATCCGAATTAAGGCTGGGAAAAGGTTCATGGGTGCACTAGGGTCTACGGACATTCTTTGATTTGGGTAGAACAAGACCCGAAGAACGGGTCGACGGTGGGGGGGGTCACGGTGGTGTTTGACAGCGCATAGGTGCGTTCCGGTAAGGGGCTTCGGTCAAACTCCAAATTGTTGCATCCAGGGGTAATAAGAGATCATATACTAACTAAAACAAAGAGTAATTTGATCATTACTGACCAGAGGAGCGCTGGCTACGAAGAAGTTCTTCTCGGCGGAGCAAGAACGAAGAAGAGAGGGAATTGGGGGTGCGCGGGTATTTCTGGTGAACTCGAGTCAAGTGCTTAGCTGCAGATGTGCGGAATGCGGTGACGACGCAGTGCCCGCGCTTAATTTATAGGCGGCTGGCCGGCGACGGATGAGGATCGCGGATTTCAGACGGTGCAGGTGAGCTCGCCGCGCGGCAGAATCCGGGGATGGCACGGCGGCGCCGTTTAACCGGAGTCCGCCACCACAGAGGGTTACTGCCACGTGACCAAAGATATTTACCGCGGCCCCCAGTCCATTCCGACCGCCGTGGCGTCCTTATCGCCGGCGAGGTCCAAAACCTTATCCACGGCGATTTTACTGAAAACCGATGAACAGTGTTTTGGATTCAGTAAAGTGTTTTGGATTCAGTAAAAGGCTTGACTGACAGATCAATTTGGAGCCCAGTTTTCTCAAATTTTCATGTGAAACCAAGGCCAACTTACTGTAGTAAAGTTGTAGAACTATAATCCCTCTACAACTTTGCTACAATGTGCATTCACAAAAAGTCATTGGATCAAGGTTTAATTCACCCACAAAGTCGACTCTGTTACACTGAAAAGCTGATTTTCAGAATGAACAAGTCTGACAGTCAAACTTTGATTGGGTTTTTCTCCAAATTTCTCATAACAACTGAGCTCACACTCTTTAGCAAAGTTGTTCTCCTATAATTGGTCTTCAACTTTGATGTGGTGACCTAGGGCAAAAACCCTATACTTTGTAAGTTACAAAGCCCCAAAGTTGAGCCCATTCTCTGATTTTCAGACTTACAATAAAACTCACATGAGGTCTATTTTGCATTTAAGTCCAAAACCTTGGGTTTGGCTTTCAAGTCCACATATTTGTGAACCAAAGGACTTAAGGAACCTATTTGGCTTGGTTTTTGCACTTTAACCCAAAAATGGGCAAATTTTGCACATAGGCCCCTAGGGTTTGGTTTTAGGGTTTTCCAGGGTTCTATTTAGGGTTTCTGGTATCCCAGGGGTATAAAAGGAATTCAAGTTTGTTCTTAGAGCCATTTTATGACTTTTACCCTAAAGTCTTTAGGTTTTCTTAACTTGGGTTAAGCTTTACCCCTTTAATCACTATTTAGGGTTAAGTCCTTTAACCAGGGTCCTATTTGTAAAACATTAAAACAATACAACTTGTTTGAAATTTTTGCCTAGTGAATGCACTCTAGGTGTGTCAAACATATGCAATGCCCATGCTCATGATGCCATGCTCAAGTTTTAGTTATAGTAACACCAGAGGTGTTACATCAACCCTTCCAGAAAACGCTCTTGGCGCTTTTCATCAGTGTCCACTTCCTCAGGGGCATAACGTGAAAGCTGAGTGAAGCGATCACGATACTCACTGACAGACATATTCCCTTGAGTAAGGGAAAGGAACTCCTTCTTCTTCAGCTTCATGATTCCAGAGGGGATGTGGTGAGCGCGGAAGTTCTCTTGGAACTCCTGCCAGGTTATTGTATCAGCATTGGGATGTGCCGCTGTGAAGGCATCCCACCAATCGGACGCAGCTCCCTCGAGTCTTCCCGAGGCGTACAAGACCTTCTCCCGGTCGTTGCACTGAGTTATGTACAGCTTTTTCCCAATGACTTTGAGCCAGTCATCGGCGTCTAGAGGATCAACCGCATGAGAAAATGTCGGCGGGTGATGACTCATGAAGTCCTGGTGCTTATCTCTGGCCGGGGGTGCATACTGCTGCTGCTGGGGTTGCTGATTCTGTTGGTTCTATTGTAATTGTTGAACCGCAGCAGTAAGTCCTTGCAGAATCTGCATTTGGGCGGCGATGAACTGCTCCATGTTGGGATTAGGTGGTGGCGGTGGTGGTGGTGCTTGTTGTCCACGCTGGTTCCGGTTGTTAGGTCCTTGACGTTGGTTCACCATCTGATTTGTTAGGAAGTAAAGTCTTTAGACAAATGAGGAGTAGAAAAGATTCTAGAGGGAAAATAGCTTAAGTTTTACAAATTTTATATGTTCTTATGGCCATCATTCCATAAGACCATAGCACTCAAACAAAGATTCAAATCAAGCATTTCAACCAATCACCATCACATGGTTGATATTTATTAATATAAAAACTTAAAGATAGTTTCATCGTCTAACGCGAAGCGTAACTTATTACATCATGATCAACACTCCTAAAGCAGCCTAGTGACGGATCCGGGCTCTCCATAGCGCAGCCTCTTGCGGGGAGGAGACAACGCCACGGCGGGAACCTGAGCTTCTGGCGGATTCAGTCCCTGCAGTTGGGCTTCCAGGGCTGCAATCCTGGCGTGGGCATTCTCCAGCTCCAAGTGCACACTGTAGAGGTCCAGAGTGGCACTGTCCAAGTCGGTGTTGAGACCGGCCACTACACCAGCTAGGGTGTTGAGGCGGTCCTCACCAGGCTCACCTGGGACAATGTTGGTCTGGTTCTCTCCACGCAGGCGCTGAGGAAGATGCCTGAACCTTGTGTTCTGCAGCTGCTGCCGGTAGGTGTGGCTAAGCGACCACAGGGTCCGACGGGCAGCGTCGCTGACAGAGGCAGCGTAGGTGGACAGCGGTATCAAGGACTCGTGAGCAGACAGAGTCCTGAATCCCCTGTCACCTGCATCCATTACCCTGACATGGATGCGAGTGATGTAATAGCAAGCTCGGGGAGGCTCGCTCACTCGCCTCGTCTCGTACAGGGGGCGGACGTAGGCTCCTAGCTCGTGCAACACTGCTTGCAGCAGGTTGGGGAAGTGCCCTGTCTCGAACATTGATGTGTAATGTTCGACAACTGGACCAATCCCCATGAAGTGGTCCTGCTGGGCGTAGTCAGCTTCCTGGTTGACGTGCTCATCCTCTCCATCGTCGTCGTTGTCGTCATCCTCGTCATCGCCGTCTCCGGAGTCGTCGGGATCGTCGCCTCCAGGTGCAGGTGCTTGGAAGGCTGGTGATGCGGACGTCGATGACCCGGCTGCGAAGGCCAGGGACTCGGCCAACGGGGTGGGGGTCGGCAGCTGCTCATCCGAGCTGTCCTCCAGGTTGATCACGTTCTCCACTCGGACGGGAGGGAGATTCGCTGGAGCATCCTCGACTACCATTGGGTAGACCGGGATCTGCCGGGGCTGAGGGGCGTAGTTGGTGTTGACGCGAGTGGTTTGGAGAGTGCGAACCATCTACAAGAGAAGAGTTAACTTAGTTGAATTTCAAAGAGGTAAGACTGATAAAGGAATTTATAGGAATGAAATTAGCAAGTTTTGAACAACTAGGCTTTCCATTTCTAACTAATCTAACGACCTAGGGTCAGCATAGGCTTTGATACCACTTCTGTCACACCCGGTTCCAGGGGGTAGAACCAAGCGCATACCATATGTGTGCCAGGATCCATTTCCACACATATGTTGACGTCACAAGTGTAATATATCAAAAGACAATGCAATAAAGGCGTAAAGAGAGTATAAAACTTTATTACATCATCTGAAACATTGTGTCTTAAACAAGTATCACATCAAAGTTAAGCAGAAATAAACAACTGGGCAATCTTCCACAGGAAGTTGACCGGCGCATCGTTAGACTTAGAATTCCTCGTCGATAAATTCTCCATCAAAGTCTCCAGCATCACCCTCTGATCAAAATATTAGCAAGGGTGAGCTCACTTATGGTCGGGGCTCAGCAAGTGGGGGAAAATTAATGCAGGTATAACAAGGTGAGGCTAAGGTTGAGCAGTAAGCATTTTAGTTGGTCAACATTTTATTATCAACACCTGTCTTACTAACAAGAGTGAATCCCAAATATCCCAATTAAACAAAGGAATATGAATATAACAAAAACACTTAAGTGAAACCACTTAAGCAAATTATTGGCAGATCATCGGATCTCATTTTATGTCCATCTTTAAGTTCAATTATCATGTGAGGAGTCCAGGTTGCTCATAACCGGGAGCACGGCTGATATATCAGTTTTACACTCTGCAGAGGTGGTACAACTTTACCCACAAGCCATGTATCCCATCTAGCCCGGGTTGATCGGACCCTTAGACACTGCCGAGGTGAATGGCTAGGGATCCATTATGAGGTTTTCACAAAATACACTTAATACGAAGCAACCCGCTAAGGTTTCTAAGACGATGGTGGTGGCCCCCTGGGTGAAGTACCTTAGCCAAGAATACAACCCCATGTTAACGTGGGCTGCCAGCACCTACCGCTCCCCCTCTTGCCCATATTTCAAGTAAGGTTGCTAGGCACTAAGCATATAGAGCTAATTACCAAAGCCAGAGCCATGATAGCACTCGTGGTTGCACTGTTTATCCTGGGTGGTCACTCCATGTTCCAATTAATTTGTAATAAAGTTATCTTAACCATCGGGTTAATGTCATAATTGCCAATTAACATTTTTGGAACATTAAAACCAATTAATGAGTGACATTAGGAATCATTAAGTTGAGCGGTAGCATAAATCTTGCACAGCTTAATTATTTCCCCAGGTTAAACAAGGAATACAGGTAGTAAATCTAGGAAATCCTTAATTAGGTATAACCCAACAAATTATGCAGTATATCAAAAAAGTAAACATTATTATATGCAATGAGTAGGTACAAACAGAATATGCAGAGGGAGAATCCACTTGCCTTGCTCAAGCGAGTCCTGCGGATCGTCCTCGAACGAGTTCGGATCACCTACCGCACAATCCGCTTCTAATAACGTCGCACGTCGCCATACAAAAAGAAAACATACACCATTCAACAAACAATAAAACATGCATTATACAATTCATACTTATAAAAAAACATTCAAAAACAAAACTTGATTTGTAACTATAGTATAAATTTAATCCTAAATTAAGGTTCATCATTAGAATTATTAATTTACTTCATCTTTTACGAAAATCTAAGTGATATTTATATAACATGTTATTACTATTTATTTAAAACAAACTAAGTATAGGCCTAAGGATGTGTTCATGCAAAAGAACTAAAATAGAGAATATTATCTTCAATTTTATGCAAGATATATATATTTCACGAGTGAACTACTTTCAATTCGATAACAATATATAATCTAAAAATTTACTTACAAATTATATTAGTTAACTATTTTTAGTATTTTTGAAATATCAAGGCGTATAAAACATACTACACTCGTATATATGCATAGCTTGAATAGTAAACTAGTCTATATTCTATGAGTAAATAGACTAAACCGATAACCATTCTTTCAATATAGGAGTTAAGTTCTGTTTTAATTTATTACTTGAAAGCTACACATTATTACAACGTAATTCAAGTAAGAATATGACAATACTAAACATTGTTGCAGATCAATGAATTAGAATACGTAGCACACTAAAGTGATGTTAATAAAACAATAACAAACTTATTTGGATTAGAATTTATTGTGAAATAATGCCGCAACGATTAACACGTATTTAACCTTAGTTTCCAGTGGGTAGCAAAACAGGGTCTTATTTAAATACTTTTGCTCTGCATGAAATATAGACGCAATTTTAACAAGAAACCAGAGGTCTAAACAAAAGTTTATTTTCTTCTACCTTCTCCTCTGTGTTCACAGCACGCAGCAGGAGGGCGATAGCGAGCTAGGGGATGGGCGGGCTCTCGACGGCGACCGGTGGCACACCAGAACACGGCACCGGCGGTGGAGTCGACGGGAGACGTGACCGAGTAGCTCGCCGGGGGCTGAAACGGTCCGACAGCTCCGGCGTCGATGGACAAGACGATGACGGCGGCCTTGCGTAGGCAGCAGACAGGGCACGGAGCGTATGCGGAGTAGCAGGGGAAGCAAGGAGCTCGGCGGGCAGTATTTATAGGTAGAAGGGAGGAATATAAAGACGAATTAATGCTCCTTGATGGTTAATTGATGCGCTGAATTGCATTTGTGAAGAATCAGGAACTGAAATCGCCATCAATGGCGAGCGTTATCTGCACGAAGAGAAATTGCCGCGCGGAATTGGGAGCAGGGAAAGACGCGACTGTTTCCGGATGCGAGAGGACGGGGAGGCGAGGAGGCCAGGCCAGACTCTACATGATAGACGAGGTCGTAGTACTGCGTGGAGACGAAACGGCGCGGCGACGAGCATCCAACAGATGAATACGGCGGCTGTGTTCATACGTCCGTGAGAAATAAGGAAGAGGAGGAAGGATAGGAATATTACATGTGGGGCCCAAGTGCCATAGAGACAAGATAGGGAGGGCCCATGTGTAAGCCAAAGGATAGGAAAGAGTGGGGGGCACTCGATGGGCCTGGATTCAGCCAGGAGACGAGCGAGCATACGTTAGTTTGTTTTTTTCTTTTTTTTTCGATTTTTTTTTTATTATTCACTAAAAATTATAAATAAATATAAATTTAAATATCTCTAAAAATTCACCAAAACTATTTATAAATAAAATACTTGTTTTTAGACTAATAATTAATATATTATTTAATTATTATATTAATTACTAGGTTTTTCTTTAAAAAGAGTTGATAATAAACATCCGATAATCAATCAAGCACATACAAAGAAAATGATCAAAATGCAAATAAATAATTAAACACTTAAAAAATTTTATTACCCTAATTACCATAATAACTAAATTCATTATTTTTAGTTGATGGCTTTTGTGGTGTTACATCGGCCCCTTTGATTAAATCAGTGTAAAATGTTAAAAACGGTACAGGAGGTGAGGTTCGAACCCATGCCCTGATGGAAGAAGGGCATGAGACACTGGGTGAAGCTGTCTAACCAGTAGAACATCATGCTCAAATATTTTTAATATTAAATATAAATTGTATATACGTATATACATTTTTTTGTAAAATAAAAAATATATAATCGTGTCGGGCCGGACCAGCACTACGGGCCGAGACTACAGTCCAAGCACGGCACGACGTTCTTGGCTCTTGCAAGCATTAGATCGTTTCTGAGACCACATTGGCGCAATGGACTCAATGGTGTTTGAGGTTGCTGAATTGGATGGAGCAACAATGATTTGTCACACTAACAGTGAAATGAAAGATTATTTGTTGGTTTTAAACGTTACTAATTGCTACGAAGTAGCATAATTTATATGAAGCGCATCCAGTTTTTATTGATGATGACTTTAGCAACCACTCCATATTTTGATCTATCTTTTTTATAAGTTTGAGTTTATGTGACTTATTTTAGAAACTTGAGTTCACAAACTTTCTTTTATTTGATCTATGTATGGTGGATTTATGTCATTTTATAATATATGTTCGTTCAGTCAGTCGTTGTGAACTCTCTTCTAATCACTCATATCATTGACTGTATTGTACCAAGACATATTAGATGGAGTAAACAATAACATCAGTTAGTCAAATAAAAAAATCTTATACAGAGAGCGGAGACAATTAATAAAAAATCTTGAAATTTTTTAGTGGATAATTTACACGGGTACTGTTGTAAGCCGTCGCAACGCACGGACAACCGACTAGTGTAATTTAATAAAATGAAAAATAGATTGATTCGTTGTGATTTCTTTGAACGCTCACCTAATGTCGTAGCTAAGCTCTTATGTAGTAGCCCAGCTTGTGATGTGTGGGGTCGAGCAGAGAATGTGTGGGGTCGCCGGGGACTCATCTCCATGGTTGTGGTCGAAGCAGCAACCACCACACAACGTGTGGCGTCTCCTGATGGTGCAGCTGCTCACGAGTCACGACGTCGTGCGCCGGTGCTATAGGAGAAGGCCACTACCAGGTGCGGAGTCGAGCGCGCAGGATGTGGACTAGTAGCTGGGTGGGGGAGAAGTCGGTGATGGCGAGCTCGCTGTCGAGACCGGAGCGGGTGCGGCACACGCAGTTTACCATGGGGTGGTCCCCGAGGACAGCCGCCGCGCGTGGCCTCATGGGCGTCACCACACCGAAGTAGGAGATGCGGCTGCTGTTGCTGTGTCGAAGCCCATACCGGCCTGAATGACCTGGTCTCCGACGATGACGAACAAGGAGCTATTTGCCATGGATGGGGAAGAGAACGAGAGAGGAGCAGAGCTGTGCGAGCTTGATGCTGAGTTAGATGAAGTGCTGACAACCAAAAATTATATTATACTAGTAGGTTGCTCGTGCGTTGCGACGGCTTACAACAATACCCATATAAACTATCCACTAAAAAGTTCAAAATTTTCCACTGATTGTCTCCGCTCTCCGTATAATATTTTTTTAATTTGGCTAACTGATGTTATTATTTACTCCATGCAATATGTCTTGCTACAACACGGCTAATAAAGTGAGCGATTAAAAGAGAGTTCACAACAACTAACTGAATGAACATAGCTTATAAAATAACATAATTCTATCATACAGAGACCAAATAAGAGAAAGTTTATGAACTCAAGTTTCTAAAATAAGTCACATGAACTCGAACTTATAAAAAAGATAGATCAAAATATGTAGTGATTGCTAAAGTCAGGCATCAATAAAACTGGACGCGCTCCATATAAATTATGCTACTTCGTAGCAATTATTAACGTTTAAAACCAACAAATAACCTTTCATTTTACTGTTAATGTGACAAATCATTGTTGCTCCATCCAATTCAGCAACCTCAAACACCATGAAGTCAATTGCGTCAATATGGTCTCAGAAACGACCTAATGCTTGTAAAAGCCAAAAACGTCGTGCCGTGCTTGGGCTGTAGCCTCGGTCTGTAGTGCTGGCCCGACCCAACACGATTATATATTTTTTATTTTACAAAAAACGTATATACATATATATACAATTTATATTCAATATTAAAAATATTTAAGCATGATGTTATATTGGTTAGACAGTTTCATCCAGTGTCTCCCACCATTCTTCCATCAGAGCATGAGTTTGAACCCCACCTCTTGCATCGTTTTTAACATTTTACGCTGATTTAATCAAATGGGCTGATGGGCTGACTCGGCACAGTCAGCAGGCCGACATAATGTGCCTGAGCTAGAGTTATGGCCCGCGGGCGTCTGTCGTAACGGGTTGTCGTTTGGCCATCTATAGGCGTGCAACAGATTAATTTAAAATAGCCGTGAGAGCTTATTTATAAAAAGATGACACGAGACGACCTTGAAACTGGTGTTGTAAGTATAGTATAGATTTTTTTATTAAACTACGAAATGACAATATAGCCTATAGACCGAGTTTTATAATAACATTCATGCGAATCCTCAATTAATGTCAAAGCGACGAAACTCGCTTCTCACAGTGCCATAATTCCAAATTTCTCCGCCGATGCCGTCCTCCCAAATCTCAACCTCGCATAAAACCTCGCCGTCTCCAACCAAACCACCGCTCAATCGTTAGTTTAAGTGTGAGGCCACCGCGTGTGGCCGGGTGGGCAGCGGCGGTGGCACATGCGAGGCGCTCTAAACCTGCTGCCTGATCCCACTCGCGGCGGCCGGTGACCACACCATTGAAACCAACAGCCCTTGGAACAAAAGCGGCGATGAAGAAGGGCACCGCGCTTGGCGCCGGGCTGGTTCCCGACCGGCGCTCGTTGCCGGATCCGCGCCTCCCCGGGGCCACTCTGGTCCCCGCCCCGCTGCGCCGCGCCGGATTGCGGACCCTGTGGCGGGCGACGGTTCTGCGGCGGTAGGGGCTGGGGTTGGGGACCGTGGCGGCGGGGTCCGTGCCGGCTTCTGGTCGGGGCCGTGGTCGGGCAGCGCGGGATCTGAGCCGCCTTTGATGGACCTTTTTCGAGCCTTTTGTTGCGAATGAGTGGTTTTGGTATGCTCTCTGACTCTTCCTTGCCTTAACTTGCCGTCGCCGTTCTTTTGGATGCTAGATTGCAATCTCTCCAGGACGGTGGACGGATGCAGTAGCATGCTGGATGTAGCAGTATGTATGTATGCATGTGTGTTCGCACATTCCCTGAACCCAAACCCTAGATCCAATCGAGGGCACTGCGCGGTCCATTCTCCGGAGCAGCCGTCGCGTCAGGTGTCCATCCATACGGTGCCGCCTCACAGCCGTTACATTGCTTGGCCTCGACCATGCGGAGCCGCCTAGGCGGCTTCCGAGTCAGGTTTGGCCTGCCGCGCCGCCCTCATTCGCTACTCCTGATGGATTTTTTGTCGACATGAGGCTCTGGCCAACAGATCGTGACTGTTTGTAGACTGCACTAAGGCTGCTGGAGATAGCCTGAGGATGACCTTATTTCCATTTATCAAACGGAAATTTGTTCTCATTCGCGGTCGCGGAGCACTGAAACCCACAGCCCTTGGGAACAAAAGCGGCGGTGATGAGGAAGGGTGCCGCTGTTGGCGCCGGGCCTGCTCCTGAGTGGAAACTGTCCTCAGATCCGTGCCTCCATGGGGCTACCCTTGTCCCCGCTCCGCCGCTCCTCATCAGACTGTGTACCCTTGGGCGGGTGACTATGCTACGGTGGCTGGGGCTAGGGTTGGGGACCGTGGGGGTGTGGTCCTTGGCGCGGTTCCAGTCAGGGCTGTGATCTGGTGACACGGGATCTGAGCCGTCCTTGGACTCTTCTTGAGTCTTGGTTGCGGATGTTTCGTTTTGGTGCACTCTCTATCTCTTTGTTGCTAATTATTCTTCACCATGTCCTTCCATTTCGAGACTGGCAGATCGATACGCCTGTATATTTCCGTGCGATTGGATTGATTTTTACCAATTGCGGAAAGATTGGGAGTTAAGATATAGGGAGTGGGTTTTCTTCTCCCGTTCGCTCTGCCTGCTCTCTCGCTCACCTGGTGAGACTAGGAGACCACTGCCACCATATGTCAGGTGCCAGGCCTTTGTGAGCAAGTTTAATAATATGTCCTGTTGATGCTCTACCACGATCTAAGGATGCTCTTCTTCACTTGCCTTCCTATTGGATCTGATCCTGGGACCTGGGTCAATGTTTGTGGGACTAATATGCCAGGTCAGTTGCATCCCATAAGCTCCTGCCTAAGTGCCATCAAGAACAAAGCCATAAAAAATTCCTTATGGGGGCAATGATCAACAACCATGGCTGACATAAGCGCCTATGAGCAATCAAGGCTGCTATGGGTATCAAACTGGAGCCCTCCCTCTTCTCTCCTGGGAACCTTTTCAGTTATGTTCTAATGATAGTGGTTCTGTCCTTGGATGGTCATGCCATTCCGTGTGTGATAACCAGGGCAGCTCCACTTACAATATCAGGACAAGTTGATCTGGTGTTAGGAGATGGTGGGGTTACCAGTTAAATGATTGAGCAAAGGCGAAGCTGAGCCCCCCTCAACACACACACACTTCTGTTGAGTATGTTGTTGCTCTGTGTTTTCTTTCTAAACCTACATATTTTATGACTCCATTACTTTTGTTGCATTTGTGTAACACACCAATCATTTACATTTGGATTCTGTTCATTAGTAGGTTGAGATGTTCTAGTTTCTGATGTTGATTCTGCTATAATTGTTTGCGATAGTATTATTTTGCTTGATGGATACTTTTTGATAATTTTGTTCATCCAGAATTTATTTCAGTAATTTCATGAGTTATGTCTCAGTACTACTGTTGGTGCTGAGTGCCTTTGGACTTAGGAGAGATTTGTGTTTTAGCAGTTACTTCCTTTGGGCCATCACAACTATTATAGCCTTGCAAGGTGCAGCATTGATCCATTTTGGTAGTTCCTATGCATTCCTTTGTTTTCCAAATATTTTGTTGTTGCTTATCTGTTGATCTTCCTTTTTTTTGTAACTATTCTTCAGCGGCTGTGATGTAAAATGCCCCAGTCCCATAGATGGCATTAGTGGTACTAATCGTGTGCCATGGCCTTGATGAATCTTGATTAATCAATCAAAATGATATACATGCTAAGTTATTGTCATGAGTTTGGTTGCGCTTTTTTGGTCATGTTCGTGAAAAGCTTCTCTATTTTTGTGCTGTTCATATGTGAGCAGGCCATTCTTTCTATGGTCTGTTCACGAATGTATCGGCCTATTTTCTCAATTGCAGAGACATTGGGAGTTGGGAAGAGTTGTTGGAGAGTTCTCTTTCCATCCTGCCGAAAAAACCAAATTTGGGAGTGAGTTTTGGGAACTATTGGAGTTGCTCTGTGCATATTTTCACTACTGCTGACTGATGGATGGAACATGCATACTTTTCTCCTGATGCGATGCAGTGGTGATTCAGATTCTTCTTGGGCATTTAATTTTTTTGCCATATTCTCTCCTTCACTCCCCGCCTTTCGTTCTCCCCTTCCTCTTCTCCCTGCGTGCTCTCTGCTCTCGTGGTGATGACTGGGTAGCCACCACCACCCTAAGTCAGGTGCCCAGCTCTCGTTGGGCCCTTCGCCAGGTCTTAACCGGGCAATTTTCTGGCGCCGAGCACCCACCAGGTGTACCAACGCCTTCTCTTCCCTTCCTGTTGTGTGGAACTGAGCACCCAAACTCTAACTTAAGCTATTTGGCTATTTCCATTCGTATCCCTTTTAAAGATTATCACTTATCAGGGCATACATGGGGACACCCATGTCCTTTACTTGACCCGCGCCTTCAGTTCTGTGTGCTTTGATCTGCTTTGCTCTGAATGTAGGTGTTAGGCAGTGCAAATGGGATCAGGATATGTGATGATGATATATAAAGTGGCGGTTTAAAAGCTTTGATGAAATTACCTAGTGGCCATTGCAAGTGAAATTTGCTTAGGGTGACCGTGCTGGGCATGGAAATGAGCCTGAACCTATGAATGGATTGCTGATGGAAGGCAAGGATGTTCTACCTTTTCCTGAATTGCATGCCATTGAGCAAGCGAGGCAGCTGCGAGTACCTAACTAAGCTGACCCTCTATCCTCCTGAAGCATATTTAATCAGCGCTTTTTGTTTGTGGTTCTGCCTAGGAAGATCATTTGGACGTGACAATCAGCACAGTTACACTTAGAGCATCTCCAACAGTACCTTAAAAGAAATACTACGCCAGCCCCAAAAGAAAATCACTTCTAGAATTGCTTGTTTATTCCAATGTTGAGTAACAATTGCACTTAGGAAATAGAGAATGTAAAAAAACTACTAAAGCTAGGTGGTCCCATACCTATATGTGCACTTGGTGTGGGACGAAATTTGAATGCTAGAAGTGCACTTATTTTCGGACAGTGGGAGTAATCGTGAAAATTCTGTTTTTGCAACCTTTCCAATAGATTTTTTTCTTCAACGCTCAAGAGATATGCACATCATTTCATTAAGAAGAGCAGAAAAAAGATCCATAAATGATCAATACAGGGAGACAGAAAAGACCCCATTACGGTGGCCAAAAACAAAGAAACAAAAAGACACCCATGGTAGGAACCAGGAACTACCCTGACCTAAAGACCTGGGATTGGATGCTCTAAGTGTAACTGTGCTGGTTGTCACATCCAAATGATCTTTGTTTTTCTGATGTTTTTTTGTTACTTGTCTGTTGATCTTGCTTTCTTGTTTGGAACTCTTCTTCTGTGGCTGTGATGACTGATGACCAAACACCCTATGCATTCCTTTATTTTCTAGATATTTATTTGTCGCTTATCTGTTGATCTTCCTTTCTTGTTTGGAACTACTCTTCGGCGGCTGTGATGTCAAATGCCCCATCCACTTGAATTGTTTAGGGTTTAGGATTTAGGGTTTGGTACTGTGCTCAATACAGTGTTAAACTTGGATGGCTTGTACCATATACAAGCAACCAGTTTGCAACTGATTGTCTCATTGCCGTGGCGGTGGTGTACCATATACAAGCAACCAGTTTATTTCCAAATGAACAATCCTACTCAAAAGTTCATTTAGAGTAGGATGTGTCGTGTTGATATTGGGGCAAATCTGAGCTGTTCAACATAATATTTCTCTTTCTATTCTGTCTCTTTCTATTCTGTCGTATACTTTCGTTTATGATTCTATTTCCTTCATGCATCCTACTTTTTCCTGTGATTTCAACTTGGGACCTGGATTTCAACTAATGGGATGAATATGTCAAAGTTTGATTTGATGTCATATAAGATTCTTGACCTGGGTAGATTTGATGCGTAGATTCTTCGTGTTTTCTAAAGAATGATTTCATTTCTTCTGCACACTCTTATTTAACTACTTCCATTCTTTCACCAATACCTATAAGGGCTTGTTCGTTTTGCTCTCAATCCATGTGGATTCGATGGGATTGAGTGGATTTCAATCCCAAATAAGTCAAAATCTTTGATATTTTTTTCAATCCCATCCAATCCACATGTGATAGGAATAACCGAACAAGGCCTAAGTGATTCCCTAATGTGTCCTTCTGTGGCCCGAGGCATTGGCTTGGAAATCCCTTTGGGCAACCAGTGTTGGCGTTAATGGTCCTAATCTTGTGCCATGGCCTTGATGAATCTTGATTGATCAATCAAAAGGATAGACATGCTAAATTATTGTCATGAGCTTGGCTGTGCTTTTTTGGTCATGTTCGCGAAAAGCTCCTCTATGCTTTGTGTTGTTCATATGTGAGCAGGCCATTTGTTTTTATGTGTTGTTCACGCATGTATCGGTTGATTTTCCAAAGTACAGAGACATTGGGAGTGGGATGAATTGTTGGAGAGCTTTCTTTCCATCTTGCCAAAAAACCAGGACTGGGAGTGAGTTTTGATAACTATTCGAGATGCTCTGATAGAGAGAAGGGTTCACAGTATCTTCGCTACTCCTGACTGACGTCTACTTTTTCCTGATGTGTTGCAGTGGTGAATAGCGGTGAAAACGGTCTGGATATATCTCGTTCCGTTCCGCTCTGATTTCTACATTGACCCATTGGACGGAAAGGGTATGGATGTTTTTCCGGCCATTTTCGCTTTCCCGTTTTTATCCACATACAATATCCTGTTTTAGATAATACGTTGAACAAATTATAGACGACTATGTCACATCGCAACAAACTAATTCATTTTTTAGATAATAGGAATTGAAAGTTCCCGGCCTTTGTCTCGAAGAGACTACAACCGAATTATTACAAACTTAGATAGGAACATAACTATCTGAAATCTTAGAGAAAGCAAAACATAGTGCGGCAAACGGAACTAAAAACAAAGTCTAAATGCAGATCCCCATCCATGATGTCTAAAAATCTGCATCACCAACTTTATCTTCCTAATTCCTAATTAATTATGTTCTTTGTTAGCCATATGTATATTATAATATATTGCTTCTATATGTCTAGATGTGATGTTTTAATTGATCACATAATTTATTTTTGTATTCTATGTGGCGATGTTTCTGCTTTTTTACGTTTGATACAAATCCGTTATTGATCTGTTCCGTTTGTTTTGGTCGTTTTCTTCATCCTGCTAGTCCCGTTTTATATCTTATTTCCGATTGTCCCGTTTTAGATCTTATTTCCGATTGTCCCGTTTTTTATCCCATTTCCGATGGTTCTGTTTCAAAAATAATGTATAAATAAAAATGGGAGACGGGTTATCCTGACCAACCCGTTCTTTTTCATCCCTACTGTCTTGTTTGGGAGCAAGAATACTGGAGGGGATTGGAGGCGCTAAAATCCTCTTGCTACTTTGAATAGCAAGGAGACTTTAGCCCCTCCAATCCCCTCCGGTATTCTTGCTCCCAAACAAGTCCTACAAGTGTGATCTCCTCCTCCCCTTTCAGTTTCGTTTGGGGCATTTAAAATTTTGCAATATCTACTTCACCCCCGCCTTTCCTTCTCCCTTTTCTCCCTGCTTGCTCTCACTTTCCTGCGTGCTGATACCTTAGGAATTGGTGATAATCTGGTGCTGATGGTGGTGATGACAACAGTTCTGTTGGCACTGGTTCATCCACCTAGCCAGCGGCCACCTAGAACCTCCACTTCTCTAGGGCCTCTCTTTGTTTGTTGTAACACGCTGGCATGGAGAGACTCTTATCATCTTCCAGTGTGGCAGTGGCAGCATCAAGGGGTGGGAACTGAGTTGGGGGTTCATCTGGGCTATGGTTGGTGGATTGGGCTCCCAACGCGGTCTGGAGAACGTATGGGGAAATCTTTGGTGTGAGTTTTGGGGTGTTTGTAGCCATTATTTCTGCTTTCTCTTACGAATATAATTGCATGCAGCCCTCTTGGGTGTTCGAGAAAAAAAAATGGGGAAATCTGTTTCAAACATACTCTAAACTACATCCTCTTGTTTCCTCTCCCACCATTCTTTTTGGACACATGTAGTACATGGTTCACATTTTTTTTCCTGGTGTTTACATATACAAAAAAGACTCGTTTATATCAGATGCCTTATGACTTCCTTTTTTGTCTGTACTACTCTTGGGTGGCTATGATGATTGAACTTTCCATTAGAGAGCTTCTGCATTGTACTAGTATTTTTGGAGCTGATCCCTGGGATATTCTGTTCTGCTTGCTGTTTAACTAGGATGGCTTGTTCGTTTCTACCTCTGTCCCCCAAAAAAAATGCAATCCTGTCTCTGCACTTGGACAACAATTTTTTTGGGCAGTTGTAGCAACAAGTAACCAGTTATGTGGCCATGAAAGAGAGAGAGAGCAAGAGAGATTACTTTGCGCTTCCACTACAAACTGCAGTTGCAATCCTGATAATGTTCAAATATGAAATCTCTGAGCCACTGAAGTGACTTTTTTTCTCCTAGACTCTAGCACCCCCACCCCCCAAAAGAAACTACGGTGGTTTATGAAGGTTGGTTTTGCTGCTGTTTCAGCTAATCTGCTCTTTAAATTGCTTTGTGACATTGTTGATTCATTTCATATTAGCATTGTTGATTCATTTCTCCTAGACTCTAGCACCCCCACACCCCAAAAGATGTGCAGGGTGCATTATTGATTCATTTCTGTTCTATACATCTCTTTGTTTTTTCCGATGCTTTTTTGTTGCTGTTTGGAACTGCTCCTCAGTGGCTGTGATGATCAAATGCCCCAGCCTTTGTAACATCCCGCTGTTAGCATTGTTATTTTGCTCGATTGCTGCTAAACTATGATGGCTTTTACCATAACATGTGACATTGTTGTTGTGGTGTACTATATTTGAATGAATGATCCTCCTTAAGGGCTTGTTTGGGAGTAAGAATACCAGATATGATTGGAGAGACCATCCTCTTGTTATTCAATTTTGAATAGGAGATTTAGCCTCTTAAATCTCAAATCTCTCTTGTTTGGGAGCAAGGATACCAGAGGGGGTTTGATGGGCTAAAATTCCTTTGCTATTCAAAGCAAGATGATTTTAGCCTCTCCAATCCACACCGGTATTCTTGCTCAAATATTTAAGAGGCATGGCGCTTGGGCAAGTATTGTGTTCTGTCTTACTTTTTGTTAGGATTCTCTTTCCTTCATGCTATCCTGCCTTTTCCAATGATTTCAAGTTTTCAACATGACAACATGGGACCAGGATTAATAGGAGCAACCTGTCAACACGGATTTGCTGTCAGCAAAGATTCCTGACCCAGGTAGATTTGATGCGAAGATTCCTTGTTTTTTTGGTCGGGACGCCCAAGCTTATTTGGATAAATTGCTCATTTAGTCATTCGGTTCTAAAGAATCTTTTCTTTTCACATAAACTCATATTTAATATTTTGCATGCTTCCGACAATACTTTGGGCAGGCATTGTTTTGTATAAAAAACTTGGCCGGGAAGGGATATACCGTCCTTCCGGTTTTAGCGTAGTGCCCGTAGTGCCGGCACTCAAGGCGCACACAACACCTTCAAGGGCTGAAGAAGAGAAGGTCCTGGCCGAGAAAATCCTGACCCCCATCACTCACGGGTCTACCGGCCCAAGGTAGCAGGGACATGCCAGTGTCTGCTAGTTCTGAAACTAGTTTTTATTGTGCCAGATATCAGTTGCGAGTTTAGTCTATATAGATCCTCAAATGAAGTAATTACACATCGGGTATTAGGTTGTAGGAACCCATTGCCATCTCTATTCCAAGCATGCTCTCGTTGTGATCGATGATGCAGCTTCAGGTGGAGCACCAGACATGTTGATGTGTGTAAATGTACATCTACATAGTTTGCAACCACTTTAAGGGTCCTACCCAGTGTCGTGTACCTAGTGCATACAGGACACCTTGATATATTTTAGATTGAGCATAGGGTACACTATGCGTCTGATTGGTTACCCGCACCATCTTATCTTGGATCACCACATGGGTTAAGTTTATTTGAGATTATGTCGGCCTGCATGGTGGATACAAAATAAGCCATTTTGATGCTATTAACTTGCATTCATCTATATGCTCAAAATTATAGCCAGGGCGGCGTCAGCCTGCCCATGGACGCCCAACCATCTAATCAGGCTGTATATGTTCAGTGCGGTATCCGGTTGCAGATCGTAAGAATTATATTTTCTATTTATCTTTTGATTTGGTTTCCCTCTGAACTTGTGGGCCCTATTGGGTTTAGGGATGGCAATGGGTGAGTTTGGTGTAAGGATAGTAGCATGTCGAGTTTGGGTCGGGTGGAGTAAAAACCTATATGCGGTCTTACCTACCTAAACTCGCATGTGATCACACCTGCGGGTGTAATTTCAAACTTGCACTAGACCTTGTTACCCGTAGGTTTTACTTAATGCATTCTTTTAAATAATAATTCAACATAAGCAATTAAATACTAACAATAATTGAGTTATGCTATAGATTTTAATCCTTATCATGTTGAGTAGCAACAAAACGTTTCATAAATCATTAGCTAAGGTACTTATTCAAAATAATTACTATTATATCTTAATCATTTTTACGTAAAATAAAGAATGAACCAAATTTTAAGTCGGATGTGGTCACCTATGGGTTGAAATAGAAATTCACACGCACACCTACAAAACTTCATATCGGGTGTGGGTTACACTCTGTCAACCCATAGCCACACTTGTCGGGTTTCGGATTTGTAGGTTAAATTACCATTCATAGTGTCTGATGCGGGTGTAGCAAACATCGAGCCAAGTTGATAGACACATTAAGCCATACCCACACCATTAAAATATCTAATGGGTGGATTTCATCGAGCCAAGTTGATAGACACATTAAGCCATGCCCACACCATTAAAATATCTAATGGGTGGATTTTTACGCTCCCACCTACACCTGATTTTTAATCGACAAATGTAAATAATTAAATAAAAGCTCCACACATAGTAAGAAAAACACATAAATATTTAGAAACACACCTCATAATTATTTATTAGAAGCACATAGTACATAACGTAATACCAATTCATATTCTAAAGAAGTGAATACGAGTAGATAACCTAGGGTTTTATTGGAATGGACCAAAATTTGTGTGAACAATGACTTAAAATTAGTATTTTAGAGCCCATTTGACACTCATGGGTGAAAAGTCACGTCCAATCTTGACCCATTATATGTCAGGTTGATTTTAGACTAGGATGAAATCTGAAACCCGGACCCATATCTAATGGTGTAAAACCCATGGACAGCCACGCTCATGTGTGTACGACTTCCATCCTTAATTGGGGCCTATCACTTGTTCTTCACAAGTTTGTATCACCACACTTAGCTAGAGATATATATTTAATTTGAAATAAATATAATTTTGACTCAATAAAGTTTTAAAATAAAGTCTTGGTAATAAAAATCCTGAGTTTCTTATGGACACATTAGAGCTGGTTTGGTGGGAAGAGAAATGAGAAGGATCCTCTTGCTAAAATTGAATAGCAAGGGATCCTCTTTATGTCCTGTTCATCAAATCAACCCTTAAAAACATGAAAACATGAAGCTGGTAACATTGGAGCGGAGATAAGATCCACACGTGCTGGGCCGTGAGCCCATGAGCCATGCTGGGCCTCATCGCGGAGCACGCCTCACCGCCCTAACGTCACGGGCGCTGGCAGCGGACGCTGCAGTTCGTCACCTCGTCCCCCCTCCTCCCCGTACCTACCCGCATAAAACCTCGCCGTCTCGGACCAAATCACCACTCACTCGTTAGTTTAAGTGTGAGGCCGCCGCGTGTGGCCGTGTCCCGTGTGGGCTTCGGCGGCGGCGCATGCGTGGCGAGCGCTCTAAACCTGGTGCTTGTTCCCACTCGCGGCGGCCGGTGACCACACCATTGAAACCAACAGCCCTTGGAACAAAAGCGGCGATGAGGAAGGGCGCCGCGCTTGGCGCCGGGCCGGTTCCCGACTGGCGCCCGTCGCCGGATCCGCGCCTCCCCGGGGCCACTCTGGTCCCCGCCCCGCTGCGCCGCGCCGGATTACGGACCTGTGGCGGGCGGCGTTGCTTCGGCGCTAGGGGCTGGGGTTGGGGACCGTGGCGGCGCGGTCCGCGGCGGCTTTTGGTCGGGGCCGTGGTCGGGCAACGCGGGATCTGAGCCGCCTTTTGATGGACCCTATTCGAGCGATTGTCTGGATTTGGTATGCTCTCTGACTCTTCCTTGCCTTATCCTCGCCGTCGTCACTAGTAGCGCGCCGCCGTCACCTGCACAGTGTTCCGCTAGGGTCCCTCCCTCGGCAGCTGGTTGCCTGGTTCGTGTCGTGTGTGCGTGGGCGTTGCTCTGTTGGCTCTTAGAGCAACTCCAATAGTTATGTAAATTTTAGTTCTCTAAATCACAGATTTAAGAAGTTGCTAAATAACTTTGGGAGTAAAAAAATGTGAGTTCTTCAATAGTTCTATAAATATAGGATGTAGTTTTGTTTTGTATCTGTCCACATAAAAAAATAAAGTCACAAATGTCATCAATTACCTTCATTATCTACATAATGCAGTAAACATTTTTGTTTAGGGAATTGCTAAATGGTTGCCAAATGTAGAGAGGAAATAAGGTTAGATGAGAAGTTGTTAAATTTAGAAAGTTCATTTAGAGAACTGTTGGAGATGAGTAATTTAGAAAGTTCATTTAGAGAACTGTTGGAGATGAGTTTTTGTGTTAACTACTTAAATTGTTGATTTAGGAAGTCTATTAGAGAACTATTGGAGTTGCTCTTAGTTGTGCAGCTTCTGCTCACGTGGTGGGAATTGGGAAAAAAGAAGCTAAGCTGGGCTGGGCCGCTGGGCAAGTGAAGTGGGCCACTGGGCCGAAATGTCAATCCAGCCAGCCAGGCTGATCGTTCCTAAACTAATTGGACGATTAGTCACGATTAATCGCCGACTAATCGGATGATCTGATCGCGTCGTTACCCTTGATCGGGAGTTACTATCAGCCTATTAATCGTGACTAATCGGACGTTCTGAAAACATTTTACCAAGTGCAGAAAGATTGGGAGTTGAGATAGGCAGTGGGTTATCTTCTCCCGTTCGCTAGTTCTCTCGCTCTCCTTGCGAGACTTGACCACCCAGGTCTTTGTGAGCAAGGCTAATGATTTGTCCTATTGATGCTCTACCATGATCTAAGAATGCTCTTCTTCACTTGCCTTCCTGCTGAATTTGATCCTGGGACCTGGGTCAATGTTTGTGGGACTAATATGCCTGGTCAGTTGCATCCCATAAGCTCCTGCCTAAGTGCCGTCGAGATCAAAGCCATAAAAATTTCCTTATGGGGGCAATGATCAATAACCATGGCTGACATATGCGCCTTTGAGCAATCAAGGCTGCTATGGGTATCAAACTGGAGCCCTTCCTCTTCTCTCCTGGGAACCTTTTCAGTTATGTTCTAATGATAGTGGTTCTGTCCTTGGATGGTCATGCCATTCCGTGTGTGATAACCAGGGCAGCTCCACTTATAACATCAGGACAAGTTGATATGGTGCTAGGAGATGGTGGGGTTACCAGTTAAATGATTGAGCAAAGGCGAAGCTGAGCCCCCCTCAACACACACACACACACACACACACACACACACACACAACGAAAAGGGAAGAAGAAAGCACATTATGTTGTATCTTCACTTCTGTTGAGTATGTTGTTGCTCCGTGTTTTCTTTCCTAACCTACATATTTTATGACTCCATTACTTTTGTTGCATTCGTGGAACACCAATCATTTACATTTGGATTCTGTTCATTAGTAGGTTGAGATGTTCCCTAGTTTCTGATGTTGATTCTGCTATAATTGTTTGCGATAGTATTGTTTTGCTTGATGGATACATTTTGATAATTTTGTTCATCCAGAATTTATTTCAGTAATTTCATGAGTTATGTCTATATTCTATGAGTAGCTTGAATAGTAAACTAGTCTATATTACACTCGTATATATGCATAGCTTGAATAGTAAACTAGTCTATATTCTATGAGTAAATAGACTAAACCGATAACCATTCTTTCAATATAGGAGTTAAGTTCTGTTTTAATTTATTACTTGAAAGCTACACATTATTACAACGTAATTCAAGTAAGAATATGACAATACTAAACATTGTTGCAGATCAATGAATTAGAATACGTAGCACACTAAAGTGATGTTAATAAAACAATAACAAACTTATTTGGATTAGAATTTATTGTGAAATAATGCCGCAACGATTAACACGTATTTAACCTTAGTTTCCAGTGGGTAGCAAAACAGGGTCTTATTTAAATACTTTTGCTCTGCATGAAATATAGACGCAATTTTAACAAGAAACCAGAGGTCTAAACAAAAGTTTATTTTCTTCTACCTTCTCCTCTGTGTTCACAGCACGCAGCAGGAGGGCGATAGCGAGCTAGGGGATGGGCGGGCTCTCGACGGCGACCGGTGGCACACCAGAACACGGCACCGGCGGTGGGGTCGACGGGAGACGTGACCGAGTAGCTCGCCGGGGGCTGAAACGGTCCGACAGCTCCGGCGTCGATGGACAAGACGATGACGGCGGCCTTGCGTAGGCAGCAGACAGGGCACGGAGCGTATGCGGAGTAGCAGGGGAAGCAAGGAGCTCGGCGGGCAGTATTTATAGGTAGAAGGGAGGAATATAAAGACGAATTAATGCTCCTTGATGGTTAATTGATGCGCTGAATTGCATTTGTGAAGAATCAGGAACCGAAATCGCCATCAATGGCGAGCGTTATCTGCACGAAGAGAAATTGCCGCGCGGAATTGGGAGCAGGGAAAGACGCGACTGTTTCCGGATGCGAGAGGACGGGGAGGCGAGGAGGCCAGGCCAGACTCTACATGATAGACGAGGTCGTAGTACTGCGTGGAGACGAAACGGCGCGGCGACGAGCATCCAACAGATGAATACGGCGGCTGTGTTCATACGTCCGTGAGAAATAAGGAAGAGGAGGAAGGATAGGAATATTACATGTGGGGCCCAAGTGCCATAGAGACAAGATAGGGAGGGCCCATGTGTAAGCCAAAGGATAGGAAAGAGTGGGGGGCACTCGATGGGCCTGGATTCAGCCAGGAGACGAGCGAGCATACGTTAGTTTGTTTTTTTCTTTTTTTTCGAAATTTTTTTTATTATTCACTAAAAATTATAAATAAATATAAATTTAAATATCTCTAAAAATTCACCAAAACTATTTATAAATAAAATACTTGTTTTTAGACTAATAATTAATATATTATTTAATTATTATATTAATTACTAGGTTTTTCTTTAAAAAGAGTTGATAATAAACATCCGATAATCAATCAAGCACATACAAAGAAAATGATCAAAATGCAAATAAATAATTAAACACTTAAAAAATTTTATTACCCTAATTACCATAATAACTAAATTCATTATTTTTAGTTGATGGCTTTTGTGGTGTTACATCGGCCCCTTTGATTAAATCAGTGTAAAATGTTAAAAACGGTACAGGAGGTGAGGTTCGAACCCATGCCCTGATGGAAGAAGGGCATGAGACACTGGGTGAAGCTGTCTAACCAGTAGAACATCATGCTCAAATATTTTTAATATTAAATATAAATTGTATATACGTATATACATTTTTTTGTAAAATAAAAAATATATAATCGTGTCGGGCCGGACCAGCACTACGGGCCGAGACTACAGTCCAAGCACGGCACGACGTTCTTGGCTCTTGCAAGCATTAGATCGTTTCTGAGACCACATTGGCGCAATGGACTCAATGGTGTTTGAGGTTGCTGAATTGGATGGAGCAACAATGATTTGTCACACTAACAGTGAAATGAAAGATTATTTGTTGGTTTTAAACGTTACTAATTGCTACGAAGTAGCATAATTTATATGAAGCGCATCCAGTTTTTATTGATGATGACTTTAGCAACCACTCCATATTTTGATCTATCTTTTTTATAAGTTTGAGTTTATGTGACTTATTTTAGAAACTTGAGTTCACAAACTTTCTCTTATTTGATCTATGTATGGTGGATTTATGTCATTTTATAATATATGTTCGTTCAGTCAGTCGTTGTGAACTCTCTTCTAATCACTCATATCATTGACTGTATTGTACCAAGACATATTAGATGGAGTAAACAATAACATCAGTTAGTCAAATAAAAAAATCTTATACAGAGAGCGGAGACAATTAATAAAAAATCTTGAAATTTTTTAGTGGATAATTTACACGGGTACTGTTGTAAGCCGTCGCAACGCACGGACAACCGACTAGTGTAATTTAATAAAATGAAAAATAGATTGATTCGTTGTGATTTCTTTGAACGCTCACCTAATGTCGTAGCTAAGCTCTTATGTAGTAGCCCAGCTTGTGATGTGTGGGGTCGAGCAGAGAATGTGTGGGGTCGCCGGGGACTCATCTCCATGGTTGTGGTCGAAGCAGCAACCACCACACAACGTGTGGCGTCTCCTGATGGTGCAGCTGCTCACGAGTCACGACGTCGTGCGCCGGTGCTATAGGAGAAGGCCACTACCAGGTGCGGAGTCGAGCGCGCAGGATGTGGACTAGTAGCTGGGTGGGGGAGAAGTCGGTGATGGCGAGCTCGCTGTCGAGACCGGAGCGGGTGCGGCACACGCAGTTTACCATGGGGTGGTCCCCGAGGACAGCCGCCGCGCGTGGCCTCATGGGCGTCACCACACCGAAGTAGGAGATGCGGCTGCTGTTGCTGTGTCGAAGCCCATACCGGCCTGAATGACCTGGTCTCCGACGATGACGAACAAGGAGCTATTTGCCATGGATGGGGAAGAGAACGAGAGAGGAGCAGAGCTGTGCGAGCTTGATGCTGAGTTAGATGAAGTGCTGACAACCAAAAATTATATTATACTAGTAGGTTGCTCGTGCGTTGCGACGGCTTACAACAATACCCATATAAACTATCCACTAAAAAGTTCAAAATTTTCCACTGATTGTCTCCGCTCTCCGTATAATATTTTTTTAATTTGGCTAACTGATGTTATTATTTACTCCATGCAATATGTCTTGCTACAACACGGCTAATAAAGTGAGCGATTAAAAGAGAGTTCACAACAACTAACTGAATGAACATAGCTTATAAAATAACATAATTCTATCATACAGAGACCAAATAAGAGAAAGTTTATGAACTCAAGTTTCTAAAATAAGTCACATGAACTCGAACTTATAAAAAAGATAGATCAAAATATGTAGTGATTGCTAAAGTCAGGCATCAATAAAACTGGACGCGCTCCATATAAATTATGCTACTTCGTAGCAATTATTAACGTTTAAAACCAACAAATAACCTTTCATTTTACTGTTAATGTGACAAATCATTGTTGCTCCATCCAATTCAGCAACCTCAAACACCATGAAGTCAATTGCGTCAATATGGTCTCAGAAACGACCTAATGCTTGTAAAAGCCAAAAACGTCGTGCCGTGCTTGGGCTGTAGCCTCGGTCTGTAGTGCTGGCCCGACCCAACACGATTATATATTTTTTATTTTACAAAAAACGTATATACATATATATACAATTTATATTCAATATTAAAAATATTTAAGCATGATGTTATATTGGTTAGACAGTTTCATCCAGTGTCTCCCACCATTCTTCCATCAGAGCATGAGTTTGAACCCCACCTCTTGCATCGTTTTTAACATTTTACGCTGATTTAATCAAATGGGCTGATGGGCTGACTCGGCACAGTCAGCAGGCCGACATAATGTGCCTGAGCTAGAGTTATGGCCCGCGGGCGTCTGTCGTAACGGGTTGTCGTTTGGCCATCTATAGGCGTGCAACAGATTAATTTAAAATAGCCGTGAGAGCTTATTTATAAAAAGATGACACGAGACGACCTTGAAACTGGTGTTGTAAGTATAGTATAGATTTTTTTATTAAACTACGAAATGACAATATAGCCTATAGACCGAGTTTTATAATAACATTCATGCGAATCCTCAATTAATGTCAAAGCGACGAAACTCGCTTCTCACAGTGCCATAATTCCAAATTTCTCCGCCGATGCCGTCCTCCCAAATCTCAACCTCGCATAAAACCTCGCCGTCTCCAACCAAACCACCGCTCAATCGTTAGTTTAAGTGTGAGGCCACCGCGTGTGGCCGGGTGGGCAGCGGCGGTGGCACATGCGAGGCGCTCTAAACCTGCTGCCTGATCCCACTCGCGGCGGCCGGTGACCACACCATTGAAACCAACAGCCCTTGGAACAAAAGCGGCGATGAAGAAGGGCACCGCGCTTGGCGCCGGGCTGGTTCCCGACCGGCGCTCGTTGCCGGATCCGCGCCTCCCCGGGGCCACTCTGGTCCCCGCCCCGCTGCGCCGCGCCGGATTGCGGACCCTGTGGCGGGCGACGGTTCTGCGGCGGTAGGGGCTGGGGTTGGGGACCGTGGCGGCGGGGTCCGTGCCGGCTTCTGGTCGGGGCCGTGGTCGGGCAGCGCGGGATCTGAGCCGCCTTTGATGGACCTTTTTCGAGCCTTTTGTTGCGAATGAGTGGTTTTGGTATGCTCTCTGACTCTTCCTTGCCTTAACTTGCCGTCGCCGTTCTTTTGGATGCTAGATTGCAATCTCTCCAGGACGGTGGACGGATGCAGTAGCATGCTGGATGTAGCAGTATGTATGTATGCATGTGTGTTCGCACATTCCCTGAACCCAAACCCTAGATCCAATCGAGGGCACTGCGCGGTCCATTCTCCGGAGCAGCCGTCGCGTCAGGTGTCCATCCATACGGTGCCGCCTCACAGCCGTTACATTGCTTGGCCTCGACCATGCGGAGCCGCCTAGGCGGCTTCCGAGTCAGGTTTGGCCTGCCGCGCCGCCCTCATTCGCTACTCCTGATGGATTTTTTGTCGACATGAGGCTCTGGCCAACAGATCGTGACTGTTTGTAGACTGCACTAAGGCTGCTGGAGATAGCCTGAGGATGACCTTATTTCCATTTATCAAACGGAAATTTGTTCTCATTCGCGGTCGCGGAGCACTGAAACCCACAGCCCTTGGGAACAAAAGCGGCGGTGATGAGGAAGGGTGCCGCTGTTGGCGCCGGGCCTGCTCCTGAGTGGAAACTGTCCTCAGATCCGTGCCTCCATGGGGCTACCCTTGTCCCCGCTCCGCCGCTCCTCATCAGACTGTGTACCCTTGGGCGGGTGACTATGCTACGGTGGCTGGGGCTAGGGTTGGGGACCGTGGGGGTGTGGTCCTTGGCGCGGTTCCAGTCAGGGCTGTGATCTGGTGACACGGGATCTGAGCCGTCCTTGGACTCTTCTTGAGTCTTGGTTGCGGATGTTTCATTTTGGTGCACTCTCTATCTCTTTGTTGCTAATTATTCTTTACCATGTCCTTCCATTTCGAGACTGGCAGATCGATACGCCTGTATATTTCCGTGCGATTGGATTGATTTTTACCAATTGCGGAAAGATTGGGAGTTAAGATATAGGGAGTGGGTTTTCTTCTCCCGTTCGCTCTGCCTGCTCTCTCGCTCACCTGGTGAGACTAGGAGACCACTGCCACCATATGTCAGGTGCCAGGCCTTTGTGAGCAAGTTTAATAATATGTCCTGTTGATGCTCTACCACGATCTAAGGATGCTCTTCTTCACTTGCCTTCCTATTGGATCTGATCCTGGGACCTGGGTCAATGTTTGTGGGACTAATATGCCAGGTCAGTTGCATCCCATAAGCTCCTGCCTAAGTGCCATCAAGAACAAAGCCATAAAAAATTCCTTATGGGGGCAATGATCAACAACCATGGCTGACATAAGCGCCTATGAGCAATCAAGGCTGCTATGGGTATCAAACTGGAGCCCTCCCTCTTCTCTCCTGGGAACCTTTTCAGTTATGTTCTAATGATAGTGGTTCTGTCCTTGGATGGTCATGCCATTCCGTGTGTGATAACCAGGGCAGCTCCACTTACAATATCAGGACAAGTTGATCTGGTGTTAGGAGATGGTGGGGTTACCAGTTAAATGATTGAGCAAAGGCGAAGCTGAGCCCCCCTCAACACACACACACTTCTGTTGAGTATGTTGTTGCTCTGTGTTTTCTTTCTAAACCTACATATTTTATGACTCCATTACTTTTGTTGCATTTGTGTAACACACCAATCATTTACATTTGGATTCTGTTCATTAGTAGGTTGAGATGTTCTAGTTTCTGATGTTGATTCTGCTATAATTGTTTGCGATAGTATTATTTTGCTTGATGGATACTTTTTGATAATTTTGTTCATCCAGAATTTATTTCAGTAATTTCATGAGTTATGTCTCAGTACTACTGTTGGTGCTGAGTGCCTTTGGACTTAGGAGAGATTTGTGTTTTAGCAGTTACTTCCTTTGGGCCATCACAACTATTATAGCCTTGCAAGGTGCAGCATTGATCCATTTTGGTAGTTCCTATGCATTCCTTTGTTTTCCAAATATTTTGTTGTTGCTTATCTGTTGATCTTCCTTTTTTTTGTAACTATTCTTCAGCGGCTGTGATGTAAAATGCCCCAGTCCCATAGATGGCATTAGTGGTACTAATCGTGTGCCATGGCCTTGATGAATCTTGATTAATCAATCAAAATGATATACATGCTAAGTTATTGTCATGAGTTTGGTTGCGCTTTTTTGGTCATGTTCGTGAAAAGCTTCTCTATTTTGTGCTGTTCATATGTGAGCAGGCCATTCTTTCTATGGTCTGTTCACGAATGTATCGGCCTATTTTCTCAATTGCAGAGACATTGGGAGTTGGGAAGAGTTGTTGGAGAGTTCTCTTTCCATCCTGCCGAAAAAACCAAATTTGGGAGTGAGTTTTGGGAACTATTGGAGTTGCTCTGTGCATATTTTCACTACTGCTGACTGATGGATGGAACATGCATACTTTTCTCCTGATGCGATGCAGTGGTGATTCAGATTCTTCTTGGGCATTTAATTTTTTTGCCATATTCTCTCCTTCACTCCCCGCCTTTCGTTCTCCCCTTCCTCTTCTCCCTGCGTGCTCTCTGCTCTCGTGGTGATGACTGGGTAGCCACCACCACCCTAAGTCAGGTGCCCAGCTCTCGTTGGGCCCTTCGCCAGGTCTTAACCGGGCAATTTTCTGGCGCCGAGCACCCACCAGGTGTACCAACGCCTTCTCTTCCCTTCCTGTTGTGTGGAACTGAGCACCCAAACTCTAACTTAAGCTATTTGGCTATTTCCATTCGTATCCCTTTTAAAGATTATCACTTATCAGGGCATACATGGGGACACCCATGTCCTTTACTTGACCCGCGCCTTCAGTTCTGTGTGCTTTGATCTGCTTTGCTCTGAATGTAGGTGTTAGGCAGTGCAAATGGGATCAGGATATGTGATGATGATATATAAAGTGGCGGTTTAAAAGCTTTGATGAAATTACCTAGTGGCCATTGCAAGTGAAATTTGCTTAGGGTGACCGTGCTGGGCATGGAAATGAGCCTGAACCTATGAATGGATTGCTGATGGAAGGCAAGGATGTTCTACCTTTTCCTGAATTGCATGCCATTGAGCAAGCGAGGCAGCTGCGAGTACCTAACTAAGCTGACCCTCTATCCTCCTGAAGCATATTTAATCAGCGCTTTTTGTTTGTGGTTCTGCCTAGGAAGATCATTTGGACGTGACAATCAGCACAGTTACACTTAGAGCATCTCCAACAGTACCTTAAAAGAAATACTACGCCAGCCCCAAAAGAAAATCACTTCTAGAATTGCTTGTTTATTCCAATGTTGAGTAACAATTGCACTTAGGAAATAGAGAATGTAAAAAAACTACTAAAGCTAGGTGGTCCCATACCTATATGTGCACTTGGTGTGGGACGAAATTTGAATGCTAGAAGTGCACTTATTTTCGGACAGTGGGAGTAATCGTGAAAATTCTGTTTTTGCAACCTTTCCAATAGATTTTTTTCTTCAACGCTCAAGAGATATGCACATCATTTCATTAAGAAGAGCAGAAAAAAGATCCATAAATGATCAATACAGGGAGACAGAAAAGACCCCATTACGGTGGCCAAAAACAAAGAAACAAAAAGACACCCATGGTAGGAACCAGGAACTACCCTGACCTAAAGACCTGGGATTGGATGCTCTAAGTGTAACTGTGCTGGTTGTCACATCCAAATGATCTTTGTTTTTCTGATGTTTTTTTGTTACTTGTCTGTTGATCTTGCTTTCTTGTTTGGAACTCTTCTTCTGTGGCTGTGATGACTGATGACCAAACACCCTATGCATTCCTTTATTTTCTAGATATTTATTTGTCGCTTATCTGTTGATCTTCCTTTCTTGTTTGGAACTACTCTTCGGCGGCTGTGATGTCAAATGCCCCATCCACTTGAATTGTTTAGGGTTTAGGATTTAGGGTTTGGTACTGTGCTCAATACAGTGTTAAACTTGGATGGCTTGTACCATATACAAGCAACCAGTTTGCAACTGATTGTCTCATTGCCGTGGCGGTGGTGTACCATATACAAGCAACCAGTTTATTTCCAAATGAACAATCCTACTCAAAAGTTCATTTAGAGTAGGATGTGTCGTGTTGATATTGGGGCAAATCTGAGCTGTTCAACATAATATTTCTCTTTCTATTCTGTCTCTTTCTATTCTGTCGTATACTTTCGTTTATGATTCTATTTCCTTCATGCATCCTACTTTTTCCTGTGATTTCAACTTGGGACCTGGATTTCAACTAATGGGATGAATATGTCAAAGTTTGATTTGATGTCATATAAGATTCTTGACCTGGGTAGATTTGATGCGTAGATTCTTCGTGTTTTCTAAAGAATGATTTCATTTCTTCTGCACACTCTTATTTAACTACTTCCATTCTTTCACCAATACCTATAAGGGCTTGTTCGTTTTGCTCTCAATCCATGTGGATTCGATGGGATTGAGTGGATTTCAATCCCAAATAAGTCAAAATCTTTGATATTTTTTTCAATCCCATCCAATCCACATGTGATAGGAATAACCGAACAAGGCCTAAGTGATTCCCTAATGTGTCCTTCTGTGGCCCGAGGCATTGGCTTGGAAATCCCTTTGGGCAACCAGTGTTGGCGTTAATGGTCCTAATCTTGTGCCATGGCCTTGATGAATCTTGATTGATCAATCAAAAGGATAGACATGCTAAATTATTGTCATGAGCTTGGCTGTGCTTTTTTGGTCATGTTCGCGAAAAGCTCCTCTATGCTTTGTGTTGTTCATATGTGAGCAGGCCATTTGTTTTTATGTGTTGTTCACGCATGTATCGGTTGATTTTCCAAAGTACAGAGACATTGGGAGTGGGATGAATTGTTGGAGAGCTTTCTTTCCATCTTGCCAAAAAACCAGGACTGGGAGTGAGTTTTGATAACTATTCGAGATGCTCTGATAGAGAGAAGGGTTCACAGTATCTTCGCTACTCCTGACTGACGTCTACTTTTTCCTGATGTGTTGCAGTGGTGAATAGCGGTGAAAACGGTCTGGATATATCTCGTTCCGTTCCGCTCTGATTTCTACATTGACCCATTGGACGGAAAGGGTATGGATGTTTTTCCGGCCATTTTCGCTTTCCCGTTTTTATCCACATACAATATCCTGTTTTAGATAATACGTTGAACAAATTATAGACGACTATGTCACATCGCAACAAACTAATTCATTTTTTAGATAATAGGAATTGAAAGTTCCCGGCCTTTGTCTCGAAGAGACTACAACCGAATTATTACAAACTTAGATAGGAACATAACTATCTGAAATCTTAGAGAAAGCAAAACATAGTGCGGCAAACGGAACTAAAAACAAAGTCTAAATGCAGATCCCCATCCATGATGTCTAAAAATCTGCATCACCAACTTTATCTTCCTAATTCCTAATTAATTATGTTCTTTGTTAGCCATATGTATATTATAATATATTGCTTCTATATGTCTAGATGTGATGTTTTAATTGATCACATAATTTATTTTTGTATTCTATGTGGCGATGTTTCTGCTTTTTTACGTTTGATACAAATCCGTTATTGATCTGTTCCGTTTGTTTTGGTCGTTTTCTTCATCCTGCTAGTCCCGTTTTATATCTTATTTCCGATTGTCCCGTTTTAGATCTTATTTCCGATTGTCCCGTTTTTTATCCCATTTCCGATGGTTCTGTTTCAAAAATAATGTATAAATAAAAATGGGAGACGGGTTATCCTGACCAACCCGTTCTTTTTCATCCCTACTGTCTTGTTTGGGAGCAAGAATACTGGAGGGGATTGGAGGCGCTAAAATCCTCTTGCTACTTTGAATAGCAAGGAGACTTTAGCCCCTCCAATCCCCTCCGGTATTCTTGCTCCCAAACAAGTCCTACAAGTGTGATCTCCTCCTCCCCTTTCAGTTTCGTTTGGGGCATTTAAAATTTTGCAATATCTACTTCACCCCCGCCTTTCCTTCTCCCTTTTCTCCCTGCTTGCTCTCACTTTCCTGCGTGCTGATACCTTAGGAATTGGTGATAATCTGGTGCTGATGGTGGTGATGACAACAGTTCTGTTGGCACTGGTTCATCCACCTAGCCAGCGGCCACCTAGAACCTCCACTTCTCTAGGGCCTCTCTTTGTTTGTTGTAACACGCTGGCATGGAGAGACTCTTATCATCTTCCAGTGTGGCAGTGGCAGCATCAAGGGGTGGGAACTGAGTTGGGGGTTCATCTGGGCTATGGTTGGTGGATTGGGCTCCCAACGCGGTCTGGAGAACGTATGGGGAAATCTTTGGTGTGAGTTTTGGGGTGTTTGTAGCCATTATTTCTGCTTTCTCTTACGAATATAATTGCATGCAGCCCTCTTGGGTGTTCGAGAAAAAAAAATGGGGAAATCTGTTTCAAACATACTCTAAACTACATCCTCTTGTTTCCTCTCCCACCATTCTTTTTGGACACATGTAGTACATGGTTCACATTTTTTTTCCTGGTGTTTACATATACAAAAAAGACTCGTTTATATCAGATGCCTTATGACTTCCTTTTTGTCTGTACTACTCTTGGGTGGCTATGATGATTGAACTTTCCATTAGAGAGCTTCTGCATTGTACTAGTATTTTTGGAGCTGATCCCTGGGATATTCTGTTCTGCTTGCTGTTTAACTAGGATGGCTTGTTCGTTTCTACCTCTGTCCCCCAAAAAAAATGCAATCCTGTCTCTGCACTTGGACAACAATTTTTTTGGGCAGTTGTAGCAACAAGTAACCAGTTATGTGGCCATGAAAGAGAGAGAGAGCAAGAGAGATTACTTTGCGCTTCCACTACAAACTGCAGTTGCAATCCTGATAATGTTCAAATATGAAATCTCTGAGCCACTGAAGTGACTTTTTTTCTCCTAGACTCTAGCACCCCCACCCCCCAAAAGAAACTACGGTGGTTTATGAAGGTTGGTTTTGCTGCTGTTTCAGCTAATCTGCTCTTTAAATTGCTTTGTGACATTGTTGATTCATTTCATATTAGCATTGTTGATTCATTTCTCCTAGACTCTAGCACCCCCACACCCCAAAAGATGTGCAGGGTGCATTATTGATTCATTTCTGTTCTATACATCTCTTTGTTTTTTCCGATGCTTTTTTGTTGCTGTTTGGAACTGCTCCTCAGTGGCTGTGATGATCAAATGCCCCAGCCTTTGTAACATCCCGCTGTTAGCATTGTTATTTTGCTCGATTGCTGCTAAACTATGATGGCTTTTACCATAACATGTGACATTGTTGTTGTGGTGTACTATATTTGAATGAATGATCCTCCTTAAGGGCTTGTTTGGGAGTAAGAATACCAGATATGATTGGAGAGACCATCCTCTTGTTATTCAATTTTGAATAGGAGATTTTAGCCTCTTAAATCTCAAATCTCTCTTGTTTGGGAGCAAGGATACCAGAGGGGGTTTGATGGGCTAAAATTCCTTTGCTATTCAAAGCAAGATGATTTTAGCCTCTCCAATCCACACGGTATTCTTGCTCAAATATTTAAGAGGCATGGCGCTTGGGCAAGTATTGTGTTCTGTCTTACTTTTTGTTAGGATTCTCTTTCCTTCATGCTATCCTGCCTTTTCCAATGATTTCAAGTTTTCAACATGACAACATGGGACCAGGATTAATAGGAGCAACCTGTCAACACGGATTTGCTGTCAGCAAGATTCCTGACCCAGGTAGATTTGATGCGAAGATTCCTTGTTTTTTTGGTCGGGACGCCCAAGCTTATTTGGATAAATTGCTCATTTAGTCATTCGGTTCTAAAGAATCTTTTCTTTTCACATAAACTCATATTTAATATTTTGCATGCTTCCGACAATACTTTGGGCAGGCATTGTTTTGTATAAAAAACTTGGCCGGGAAGGGATATACCGTCCTTCCGGTTTTAGCGTAGTGCCCGTAGTGCCGGCACTCAAGGCGCACACAACACCTTCAAGGGCTGAAGAAGAGAAGGTCCTGGCCGAGAAAATCCTGACCCCCATCACTCACGGGTCTACCGGCCCAAGGTAGCAGGGACATGCCAGTGTCTGCTAGTTCTGAAACTAGTTTTTATTGTGCCAGATATCAGTTGCGAGTTTAGTCTATATAGATCCTCAAATGAAGTAATTACACATCGGGTATTAGGTTGTAGGAACCCATTGCCATCTCTATTCCAAGCATGCTCTCGTTGTGATCGATGATGCAGCTTCAGGTGGAGCACCAGACATGTTGATGTGTGTAAATGTACATCTACATAGTTTGCAACCACTTTAAGGGTCCTACCCAGTGTCGTGTACCTAGTGCATACAGGACACCTTGATATATTTTAGATTGAGCATAGGGTAACACTATGCGTCTGATTGGTTACCCGCACCATCTTATCTTGGATCACCACATGGGTTAAGTTTATTTGAGATTATGTCGGCCTGCATGGTGGATACAAAATAAGCCATTTTGATGCTATTAACTTGCATTCATCTATATGCTCAAAATTATAGCCAGGGCGGCGTCAGCCTGCCCATGGACGCCCAACCATCTAATCAGGCTGTATATGTTCAGTGCGGTATCCGGTTGCAGATCGTAAGAATTATATTTTCTATTTATCTTTTGATTTGGTTTCCCTCTGAACTTGTGGGCCCTATTGGGTTTAGGGATGGCAATGGGGTGAGTTTGGTGTAAGGATAGTAGCATGTCGAGTTGGGTCGGGTGGAGTAAAAACCTATATGCGGTCTTACCTACCTAAACTCGCATGTGATCACACCTGCGGGTGTAATTTCAAACTTGCACTAGACCTGTTACCCGTAGGTTTTACTTAATGCATTCTTTTAAATAATAATTCAACATAAGCAATTAAATACTAACAATATTGAGTTATGCTATAGATTTTAATCCTTATCATGTTGAGTAGCAACAAAACGTTTCATAAATCATTAGCTAAGGTACTTATTCAAAATAATTACCTATTATATCTTAATCATTTTTACGTAAAATAAAGAATGAAACCAATTTTAAGTCGGATGTGGTCACCTATGGGTTGAAATAGAAATTCACACGCACACCTACAAAACTTCATATCGGTTGTGGGTTACACTCTGTCAACCCATAGCCACACTTGTCGGGTTTCGGATTTGTAGGTTAAATTACCATTCATAGTGTCTGATGCGGGTGTAGCAAACATCGAGCCAAGTTGATAGACACATTAAGCCATACCCACACCATTAAAATATCTAATGGGTGGATTCATCGAGCCAAGTTGATAGACACATTAAGCCATGCCCACACCATTAAAATATCTAATGGGTGGATTTTTACGCTCCCACCTACACCTGATTTTTAATCGACAAATGTAAATA
This sequence comes from Zea luxurians, assembly GCA_029449295.1. Lineage (NCBI taxonomy): Eukaryota > Viridiplantae > Streptophyta > Magnoliopsida > Poales > Poaceae > Zea > Zea luxurians. Next base: position 20,355,514 of record JAOPSE010000005.1, on the reverse strand, counting down.
ATTAAATAAAGCTCCACACATAGTAAGAAAACACATAAATATTTAGAAACACACCTCATAATTATTTATTAGAAGCACATAGTACATAACGTAATACCAATTCATATTCTAAAGAAGTGAATACGAGTAGATAACCTAGGGTTTTATTGGAATGGACCAAAATTTGTGTGAACAATGACTTAAAATTAGTATTTTAGAGCCCATTTGACACTCATGGGTGAAAAGTCACGTCCAATCTTGACCCATTATATGTCAGGTTGATTTTAGACTAGGATGAAATCTGAAACCCGGACCCATATCTAATGGTGTAAAACCCATGGACAGCCACGCTCATGTGTGTACGACTTCCATCCTTAATTGGGGCCTATCACTTGTTCTTCACAAGTTTGTATCACCACACTTAGCTAGAGATATATATTTAATTTGAAATAAATATAATTTTGACTCAATAAAGTTTTAAAATAAAGTCTTGGTAATAAAAATCCTGAGTTTCTTATGGACACATTAGAGCTGGTTTGGTGGGAAGAGAAATGAGAAGGATCCTCTTGCTAAAATTGAATAGCAAGGGATCCTCTTTATGTCCTGTTCATCAAATCAACCCTTAAAAACATGAAAACATGAAGCTGGTAACATTGGAGCGGAGATAAGATCCACACGTGCTGGGCCGTGAGCCCATGAGCCATGCTGGGCCTCATCGCGGAGCACGCCTCACCGCCCTAACGTCACGGGCGCTGGCAGCGGACGCTGCAGTTCGTCACCTCGTCCCCCTCCTCCCCGTACCTACCCGCATAAAACCTCGCCGTCTCGGACCAAATCACCACTCACTCGTTAGTTTAAGTGTGAGGCCGCCGCGTGTGGCCGTGTCCCGTGTGGGCTTCGGCGGCGGCGCATGCGTGGCGAGCGCTCTAAACCTGGTGCTTGTTCCCACTCGCGGCGGCCGGTGACCACACCATTGAAACCAACAGCCCTTGGAACAAAAGCGGCGATGAGGAAGGGCGCCGCGCTTGGCGCCGGGCCGGTTCCCGACTGGCGCCCGTCGCCGGATCCGCGCCTCCCCGGGGCCACTCTGGTCCCCGCCCCGCTGCGCCGCGCCGGATTACGGACCTGTGGCGGGCGGCGTTGCTTCGGCGCTAGGGGCTGGGGTTGGGGACCGTGGCGGCGCGGTCCGCGGCGGCTTTTGGTCGGGGCCGTGGTCGGGCAACGCGGGATCTGAGCCGCCTTTTGATGGACCCTATTCGAGCGATTGTCTGGATTTGGTATGCTCTCTGACTCTTCCTTGCCTTATCCTCGCCGTCGTCACTAGTAGCGCGCCGCCGTCACCTGCACAGTGTTCCGCTAGGGTCCCTCCCTCGGCAGCTGGTTGCCTGGTTCGTGTCGTGTGTGCGTGGGCGTTGCTCTGTTGGCTCTTAGAGCAACTCCAATAGTTATGTAAATTTTAGTTCTCTAAATCACAGATTTAAGAAGTTGCTAAATAACTTTGGGAGTAAAAAAATGTGAGTTCTTCAATAGTTCTATAAATATAGGATGTAGTTTTGTTTTGTATCTGTCCACATAAAAAAATAAAGTCACAAATGTCATCAATTACCTTCATTATCTACATAATGCAGTAAACATTTTTGTTTAGGGAATTGCTAAATGGTTGCCAAATGTAGAGAGGAAATAAGGTTAGATGAGAAGTTGTTAAATTTAGAAAGTTCATTTAGAGAACTGTTGGAGATGAGTAATTTAGAAAGTTCATTTAGAGAACTGTTGGAGATGAGTTTTGTGTTAACTACTTAAATTGTTGATTTAGGAAGTCTATTAGAGAACTATTGGAGTTGCTCTTAGTTGTGCAGCTTCTGCTCACGTGGTGGGAATTGGGAAAAAAAGAAGCTAAGCTGGGCTGGGCCGCTGGGCAAGTGAAGTGGGCCACTGGGCCGAAATGTCAATCCAGCCAGCCAGGCTGATCGTTCCTAAACTAATTGGACGATTAGTCACGATTAATCGCCGACTAATCGGATGATCTGATCGCGTCGTTACCCTTGATCGGGAGTTACTATCAGCCTATTAATCGTGACTAATCGGACGTTCTGAAAACATTTTACCAAGTGCAGAAAGATTGGGAGTTGAGATAGGCAGTGGGTTATCTTCTCCCGTTCGCTAGTTCTCTCGCTCTCCTTGCGAGACTTGACCACCCAGGTCTTTGTGAGCAAGGCTAATGATTTGTCCTATTGATGCTCTACCATGATCTAAGAATGCTCTTCTTCACTTGCCTTCCTGCTGAATTTGATCCTGGGACCTGGGTCAATGTTTGTGGGACTAATATGCCTGGTCAGTTGCATCCCATAAGCTCCTGCCTAAGTGCCGTCGAGATCAAAGCCATAAAAATTTCCTTATGGGGGCAATGATCAATAACCATGGCTGACATATGCGCCTTTGAGCAATCAAGGCTGCTATGGGTATCAAACTGGAGCCCTTCCTCTTCTCTCCTGGGAACCTTTTCAGTTATGTTCTAATGATAGTGGTTCTGTCCTTGGATGGTCATGCCATTCCGTGTGTGATAACCAGGGCAGCTCCACTTATAACATCAGGACAAGTTGATATGGTGCTAGGAGATGGTGGGGTTACCAGTTAAATGATTGAGCAAAGGCGAAGCTGAGCCCCCCTCAACACACACACACACACACACACACACACACACACACACACACAACGAAAAGGGAAGAAGAAAGCACATTATGTTGTATCTTCACTTCTGTTGAGTATGTTGTTGCTCCGTGTTTTCTTTCCTAACCTACATATTTTATGACTCCATTACTTTTGTTGCATTCGTGGAACACCAATCATTTACATTTGGATTCTGTTCATTAGTAGGTTGAGATGTTCCCTAGTTTCTGATGTTGATTCTGCTATAATTGTTTGCGATAGTATTGTTTTGCTTGATGGATACATTTTGATAATTTTGTTCATCCAGAATTTATTTCAGTAATTTCATGAGTTATGTCTCAGTACTCCTGCTGTAGCTGGGTGACTTTGGACTTAGGAGAGCATTGTATTTTAGCAATTACTTCCTGTAGGCCATCACAACTATTATAGGCTTGCAAGGTGCATCATTGATCCATTTTGGTAGTTCCTATGCATTCCTTTGTTTTCCAGATATTTTTTTTGTTGCTTACCTGTTGATCTTCCTTTCTTGTTTGGAACTATTCATCAGCGGCTGTGATGTGATGTCAAATATTAAGATGAATGAGCAAAGGCGAAACTGATCCCTCCCCCCCCCCCCCCCCCCCCCCCCCCCCCCCCCCCCCCCCCCCCCCCCCCCCCCCCCCCCCCCCCCCCCCCCCCCCCCCCCCACCCCCCCCCCCCCCCCCCCCCCCCCCCCACCCCCCCCCCCCCCCCCCCCCCCCCCCCCCCCCACCCATACAAAACACCCAAAAGAAGCTGTGCAGGGTGCAGCATTGATTCATTGTAGTAGTTTCTATACATCTCTTTGTTTTTTCTGATGTTATTTTGTTGCTTATCTGTTGATCTTGCTTTCTTGTTTGGAACTCTTCTTCTGGCTGTGATGACTGATGACCAAACGCTCTATATCATTCCTTTATTTTCTAGATATTATCTGTCGCTTATCTGTTGATCTTCCTTTCTTGTTTGGAACTACTCTTCGGCGGCTGTGATGTCAAATGCCCCATCCCCATTGAGCTATTACTTTTTAGCTTCTTGAATTGTTTTGGGTTTAGTATTTAGGGTTTGGTATTGTGCTCAATACACTGTTAAACTTGGATGCTTGTACCATATACAAGCAACCAGTTGCAACTGATTGTCTCATTGCGAGGCGGTGGTGTACCATATACAAGCAACCAGTTTATTTCCAAATGAACAATCCTATTCAAAAGTTCATTTAGAGTAGGATGTGTCGTGTTGATATTGGGGCAAATCTGAGCCGTTCAACGTAATGTTTCTCTTTTTATTATGTCATATGCTTTCGTTTGTGATTCTATTTCCTTCATCCTACTTTTTCCTGTGATTTCAACTTGGGACATGGATTTCAACTAATGGATGAATATGTGTCGAATTGTTTAGGGTTAGGATTTAGGGTTTGGTATTTTGCTCTATATATTGTTAAACTTGGATGGCTTTGTACCATATACAAGCAACCAGTTTGCAACTGAATGTTGCCATTGCTGTGGCGGTGGTGTCGTTTATATTTCCAAGTGAACAATCCTACTCAAAAGTTCGTTTAGCTTGTGATGGAGGGAGGAGTTCATGTTTCTTCTGCGAGTGTTGTGTGATGTTGGGACAAATCTGAGCCATTCAATGTGACATTACTCTTTTATTCTGTCATATACTTTCGTCTATGATTCTATTTCCTTCATGTATCCTACTTTTGCTGTGATTTCAACTTGGGACCTGGATCATGATACTGATGGGACAAATCTGAGTTTGATTTGATGTCATATAAGATTCTTGACTCGGGTAGATTTGATGCATATATTCTTCATGTTTTGGTTGGGATGCCCAAGCTTAACTGGATGAGTTGCTCATTTTGTTCTAAAGAATGATTTTATTTCTTCTCCACACTCTTATTTACTACTTTCATTCTTCCACCAAACTTATAACTGGTTCCCTAATGCGTCTTTACTTTTGTGTCTGAGGCACTAGCTTGGAAATCTTTTTAGGTAACCGGCATTGGCGTTAGTGGTCCTAATTGTGTGCCATGGCCTTGATCAATCTGGATTGATCAATCAAATGATAGACATGCTAAATTATTGTCATGAGCTTGGTTGTGCTTTTTTTTTGGTCATGTTGTGAAAAGCTTCTCTACGTTTGTGCTGTTTCTATGCTGTTCACGCAGGTATCGATCTATTTCCCAAGTGCAGAGACATTGGGAGTTATGATGCAGAGTTGTTGGAGAGCTTTCTTTCCATCCTGCCATAAAACCAAGATTGGGAGTGTTTCTGGGAACTACTGGAGATGCTATAGCGTTCACAAGCATGTTTTCACTACTACTACTTGATGGATGGAACATGTATACTTTCCTCCTAATGTGTTGCAGCGGTGATCTTCTTCCCTTTTAGTTTCCTGTGGGACATTTAAATTTTTGCCATCTTCTCTCCTTCACCCCACTTCTTTCCTTCTCCCTTCTCTCTCTCTCTCTCCCCCCTCCCTCTCCCTCTCCCTCTCGTGGCGATGACTGGTGGCCGCCACCACCCTATGCCAGGTGCCCAGGTCTCGTTGGGCCCTTCGCCAGGTCTTAATCATGCACTTCCTGGCGACGAGCACCCAACCAGGTTTGCCAACCCCTTCTCTTCCCTTTCTGTTGTGGAACTGAGTACCCAAACTCTAACTTAAGCTATCTGGTGTATTTGGATCTGATCTAATTACAAGTGTATTCATGTATTATGCTTACTAAAACTTTGATCCCTTTTAAAGATTATCACTTATCAGGCATACATGTGGACACCCATGTTCTTTACTTGATCCACGCCTGCAGTCCTGTGTGCTTTGATCTGCTTTTGCTGAACGTTCCTAGCCCTTCTGCTCCTCACCCCACACCTCGGTGGCATATGGATAGGCAGGGCATATGGGATCAGAATATGTGATTATGAGATATAAGAGGCGGTTTTCTGGCTTGGGAGAAAGTACCAGTGGCCATTGCAAGTGAAATTGCTTAGGGTGACCGTGCTAGGCATGGAAATGAGCCTGAACCTATGAATGGATTGCTGATGGAGGGCAATGATGTTCTCCCTTTTCCTGAATTGCATGCCATGAGCTGACCCTCTACCCTCCTGAAGCATATTTAATCAGCGCTTTTTGTTTGTGGTTCTGCCTAGGAAGATCATTTGGATGTGACAACCAGCACAGTTACACTTTGAGCATCTCGAACAGTACCTTAAAAGAAATACTACGCCAGCCCCAAAAGAAAAGCACTTCTAGAATTGCCTGTTTATTCCAATGCTGAGTAACAATTGCACTTAGGAAATAGAGAATGTAAAAAAAAAAAAAACTACTAAAGCTAGGTGGTCCCATATGTGCACTTGGTGTGGGACGAAATTTGAATGCTAGAAGTGCACTTATTTTTGGGACAAAGGGAGTAATCCTGAAAAATCTGTTTTTGCAACCTTTCCAATAGATATTAACTAGTAGTGGTCATCCACATATATTTGCCCCCCATGATAAGTAGCGGTCGTCTGCATATCTTTGCGCGGGTGTACCTTCATTTTTAATGCACGGATAAATTGGGAGTGGTTTTACCAAACTGTTGGAGATGCTCTTGCATCAAGATGGGTAATATGTGCGGCAAGATAGGGTAGGGGTTGGTTTCTATGGGTTAATGTTAGGACTAATATGCAAAGTCAGTTATATATCATACGTTTCTACCTGAGTGCCCCTCAATTATGAATAAGTAAAATTCCAATGTGGGGCAATGATCAATAACAAGGTGACATGCGCCTTGAGCAATCAAGGCTGCTATGGGTACCAAACTGGAGTCCTCGCTTTGCTCTCTTGGAAACCTTTTCAATTATGTCCTAATGATAATGGCCTTGTCCTCGGATGGTCATGCCATTCTTCATGGGTGATAACCAGGGCAGCTCCACTTGTCAGGATAAGTCGATTCTTCATGGGTGATAACCAGGGCAGCTCCACTTGTCAGGATAAGTCGATCTGGTGATAAGAGATGATGAGGATACAGTGAGATGAATGAGCAAAGGCGAAGCTGAGCCCTCTCCCCTCACCCACCCACCCATACAAACACCCCAAAAGAAGCTGTGCTGGGTGCAGCATTGATTCATTTGGTAGTTTCTGTACATCTCTTTGTTTTTTCTGATGATTGTCTGTTGATCTTGCTTTCTTGTTGGAATGTTCTTCAGTGGCTGTGATGATCAAATGCCCCAGCCTTTGTAACATCCTAAACTGTTAGCATTGTTATTTTGCTCAATTTGTTGCTAAACTAGGATGACTTTTAGCATAACATGTGCCAGTTTTTGACTAATGTTGTTATTGTTGCTATGGTGGTGTGCTGTATTTGAATGAATGATCCTCAAAGGTTAATTTAGGGCTTGTTGAAGTAAGGGTAATGGAGGGGATGAGAGGGGTAAAATCTCTTACTATTTAATTTTGAATAGTAAGGGCTTTGTTCGGTTGAGGGGGATTGGAGGAGATTTAATCCTTTCTAATCCCTCTCAATCCACCATAATCGAACAAGCTCTAAGGTATTTTGGCCCCCTCAACCCCCTCCATCACCCTTGCTCCCAAACATGCCTTTAGAGAGGCAGGGAAATCTGAGTCATTCAAGTATTTAAGAGACATGGTGCTTCGGTATTCTGTTAGGAAATAAAAATCCCTGGGAAAAATGGAGTTGTCAACTTAGCCCTCAGTCATTCAGTTCTAAAGAATGTTTTCCCCATAATTTAACTACATACAATACTTTGGACAGCCAGTGATGGTCTTAGTGGTCCTTATTGCCTGCCATGACCTTGATGAATCTTGATTGATCAAATAAAAAAACATGCGCTAAATTTCTATCGTGCGTGTGGCTGTACTTATGATCATGTGTTAAATCTTCTGTCCAGCTTCTAGCACAGATATTATAGAGGTGACGACAGCAATGTGCATGGTGAATTGATGAATACAGAGAAGATATCAACTAAAGCTTATTATCATCTCCCTATTCTATTTTTTAGTTTTAGTGAGACTGATCACTAGTTCACCTCTTTTTTTTCTGTCTGAAATAGAGAGATCGGCCAAAGGCTAAAAATAAAATACTCACAAGTTCAAGCCAAAAGCTTGTTCTATATTGTTCTAACTCTTTTACAGCTCAAAGAAGGCATACATGCCTAGTGAACACTGTGCAACAGAGTGAAACACTGTGCAACATCTAGTGCATGTCTTAGTCGTACCACAGTGTTGAGCTCATCATGTTACGAGGGTTAAGGGTTAATACGTGTAAGTAAAATAGACACTAGGGCCATTAAGGTTGGGTTTTGATGTTAGATAAACAACTTGATCATTTTGATTAATTTTGTTTGCTACTATATAAGTTATAGTTTAAATGGATATAAGATGAACTTAGGTAAAATGGTGTCCCAACGATTTACACAACAAGCGAGATATTAGTGTGTAGTGGCGAATGTGACAAAGTAAAACTGGTGGAAGTGAAATGAGAACCAGGAGGGTTTCTTTATTGCATTCTCATATATAATATATATATATATATATATATATATATATATATATATATATATATATATATAAAAAAGTGAAAAGGCACATGCGAAGAAGTGCGAAAGTGGAGACGTGCGAAGGGACATTCCATGACCATGCGACTAGAGTAGTAATAACTGTTTACATCACGTAACACTCTTTCTTGAGTAGTTGTCCATCATGTATATTCTCCTTTAAAAAACCTGTAAGCAAAGAGCAGGTTTGCAATAGTATACTGTGTAAAAACTCAGAAAAACCCAGTGGAAAAAATTTGGAGAAAAATCAATAGTATATGATACGTCTTTGGTGTCTCTATCGAAAACCTTGATGGGAAAAATCAAGAGACTGACATATGCTTGTGTTGACATTGCCTCATTAAAAAACCTAACATGAGAAAAATATGATAGTAAAACTCATATTGGAAAAGAGTACAATGTGATGTTAGTATTAGGTTGATCAAAGAGATACCCCTGATGCAAGCAAATCTCTAATGTGATGTTAGTATTAGGTTGATCAAAGAGATACTCCCTGATGCAAGCAAATCTCTAAGTCGACGCATACCAATACCCTTAATACATATTCGAAATGTGGAATAAGGTAGTGACTTAGTGAATAAGTCTGTAAGATTGTCATAAGACTTAGTTTGCATGACCTTAATCTCACCACTCTGTTGAAGTGATGAGGATAGAATAACTTGGGGGGAGATATGTTTGGTAACATTGCTCTTGATATAACCTTGTTGCATCTGAGCAACACAAACTGCGTTATCTTCATAGATAATGGTGGGTGATTCAATGGAATGAGTCCCACATGATGATGAATGTGATTAATCATCCTTCGAAGCCACACACATTCACGTGAGGCTTCATATAAGGCAATAATATCTGAGTGATTAGTGGATGTTGTTACTAGAGTTTGCTTTGATGACTTCCAAGAAATAGCAGTTCCACCATTCAGAAATACAAACCAGTTTGAGACCTTCCATTGTGAGGGTCTGAAAGATAACCAACATCTATATACCCTACGAGGTTAGGATCTTGATTTCTTCCGTAGAATAGACCGAGATCTGCCGTGCCATGGAGGCATTGAAGAACATTTTTATTCCAGTCCAATGGCGTTTGGTAGGGGATGCACTATATCTAGCATGTAAATTTACCGCAAAAAGTAATAGGGTCTTGTATTGTTTGATATAAGTGCTCCAATTGCACTAAGATATGGGTATTCAGGACCCAAAATCTCTTCTCCTTCGTCTCGTGGTCGAAAAGGATCCTTATCCCTTTCTAGGGTACGGACGATCATAGGAGTCTTAGACGGAATGCTTTATCCATATTGAATTTACTCAATACTTTCTGCGCATAAGATGACTGATGAATGAGAATGCCCGTGGGAAGGTGCTCAAGTTGCAAAAACCTAAGCAAAATTTGGTTTTACCCAAATCCTTCATCTCAAATTCTGTCTTTAAAAGATTGCGTGCCTCATCAATATCACGTTTATGACCGATGATGTTCAAGTCATCCACATATACTGATATGATGCAGAAACCTGTAGAAGATTTCTTTATAAAGGCACATGGGCAATCATCACTGTTAGAATAACCCTTATTCATAAGGAATTCCTTCAGTCGGTTGTACACATTCTCCCTGACTATTTTAAGCCATATAGAGATTTGGTGAGTTTGACACAAAACATGTTACGATTTTTGCCATATATGGTACAGGTATTCCATCAGGAACTTTCATGTATATGTCCGAATCTAGTGACCCATAAAGATATGCAGTCATGATGTCCACCAACTGCAGAAGTAGACGTTTTGTACTGCCAATGAAATTAAATACGGAAGGTTATTCCATTCATAACAGGAGAATGTTCGTTGTAGTCAATTCCTAGTCTTTGGGTAAACCCTTGAGCAACTAATCTCGCTTTATATCTCACAACCTCATGTTCTTGTGGCGGAACCGCCCGAATTATTCCAGCTTAAGTGCCTAAGTCACGCCCATAAGGGGCAGCAAACACACTTAAACCGGAATAACCCGTCAATCCCTCGGATCTAGTCCGACGAGGCCACTGACAGGATCAAGTACCACAATCTCATTCGATGGTGAGTCACAGAGCAAATACAATAAAACATAAAAACCATACATTAAGGAGTATTAAATTATTACATCATCATCGGAGTTTTTGCAAAAGTAGTCCTCATTGTTCGAAGTGCAGCGGAATAAAACTAACGATAGATAAATGGAGGGATGGGGAAGCCTGTCCCATCACTCCTCATGCTCCTCCTCAGCCGAGGCGGGGTCCCACTCGACAGTCCAACCCGGTGGCAAGATGAACGGCTAAGTCACTCCAGCAACCATGTCCTCCAAAGAACCTGTAAAAATTGTGCCACAAGCAAGGCTGAGTATACTAATACTCAGCTAGACTTACCGGTGTGAGGAGTCTACTCCTCTACCTCTAGACATGCAGCTGTTTGGCTGTGGGGTTTGGTTGCCAAAAGCACTAGCTGAGTTTCTAAATCAAGTTTTAACTTTTTCAAGTTTAAGTGTGACTCTCTTAAGATTAAATATGTACTATCTACTCATACATAGTAGCAAACATTTTTAGCAATCAACATCTTGTCAACTCATCATATTTCCACTTGTTACTCAATGCAGTACAATGGATCAAGCAGTCTCATTAGCTGCGAGAAGCAGACGATTCGAATCGAGTTTTATCCTTGCAAGGTAAACCTAAACACACGACATGGCGAGGCACTCCGTCTCCACACACATCAACCGTCCCCATCGATTCCCTAGCAGCAGATCAGGGCTCACGCCTTGACGTACAATGCCTCACTGACCCGACTGCCGTCGTGCAGTGACCGCACTTGTACCCACCATAACCGGAATGGGAGACCACGTCTCAGGTCGCGTGAGGGGATATGTCCGCTGGCAGGTTCAATCAGGTACTAGGCTTACCGATTACCATATTTCTCGGCATGTGCTTAGTACATTCAAACGCTTGACACAGGTATCCGCACGTTAATCCTTATTAGTTAACTATTTTTAGTATTTTTGAAATATCAAGGCGTATAAAAACATACTACACTCGTATATATGCATAGCTTGAATAGTAAACTAGTCTATATTCTATGAGTAAATAGACTAAAACGATAACCATTCTTTCAATATAGGAGTTAAGTTCTGTTTAATTTATTACTTGAAAGCTACACATTATTACAACGTAATTCAAGTAAGAATATGACAATACTAAACATTGTTGCAGATCAATGAATTAGAATACGTAGCACACTAAAGTGATGTTAATAAAACAATAACAAACTTATTTGGATTAGAATTATTGTGAAATAATGCCGCAACGATTAACACGTATTTAACCTTAGTTTCCAGTGGGTAGCAAAACAGGGTCTATTTAAATACTTTTGCTCTGCATGAAATATAGACGCAATTTTAACAAGAAACCAGAGGTCTAAACAAAAGTTATTTTCTTCTACCTTCCTCCTGTGTTCACAGCACGCAGCAGCGAGGGCGATAGCGAGCTAGGGGATGGGCGGGCTCTCGACGGCGACCGGTGGCACACCAGAACAC